>OX467316.1:3760000-4385000 GCA_950108535.1 Agriphila straminella | reverse complement strand
TCCTCATTCGATAAGAAGAAGAAGGCATAAGCTTTCTGATAAGCCACTAAACAAAAATCGTTACTGATCCTCATTACAGGTTTTCCATAAAACTACCTTCCTTATTAAAATTAAACAAGTTAAAATAATAACTTAATAACAATTAACAACATACCAATTGTATATGCGTTGGTTGATCATGTGATTGGTGGTCTATCTCTATGGTGTTTTGATGTTGTTGCTGTTGATGTTGTTGTTGTTGCTGCTGCTGCTGTTGTTGTTGTTGTTGTTGCTGCTGCTGTTGTTGCTGCTGTTGTTGCTGCTGTTGTTGTTGTTGGACCTGTTGTTGGACTTGTTGCGCGGCTTGTTGCGCCGCTTGTTGCGCCTGTTGTTGTGCTTGTTGCTGTGCTTGTTGGTTGGCTTGTTGTTGCTACAAAGATGTAATAAGTAATTTATCATTGTAGACATTGTATACTTTTCGTTATGCAATACATAATAAATTAAGATTTTTTTTATTGCGCATCACAGAGAAGAGAACATTCCTAAAAATTATCAATAATTTTAATTTTTTTCCAGCATACTATTTTGTCTTTGTACTCGTACAATTTTTTGCTACAATTTGCTGATTAGCTGATTTTGCTGACCTGTGTGGCGGCATCTTACGCCCTCGGCTAAGTGTAATCCCAAAATCCAGTGATTAGAAATAAGGGTCGGGATCGAATTTCCTAATCAGGCTTAAGTCGCATGTGCAACAATGTCATAACCAGACATCGAAACCATTCCAGGTCCCCATAGAGATAACATGATTACCCTCTTAATAAATTGTATAGTGAGAGTGAGGGAGGGCAAAATAACAATGAATTCATTATTATAAATATAAGAACTTCTTGTTTTTTAGTATTAAGTTTTTCGTAACAAACTTATTTTGGCTACTAGTAGACGACCGATACTACTCTGCCGCAATACAGTTTTTTGACTAGTGTGGAGGGTAGCTGTCATTATCTACCGCTGTTATTATAAGTACTTTTCTTCATTGTTAATGACAATATCTTTGTGAAAGGTCAAAAAAAGTTATTATTATTATTTTTGTAGATCAAAAAGAGGGCCCAAATCATATCATCATATGGACCTGGATTGACCGGCAGATTCAGATCTCTGGTCATAAGTCATAACCAAGCATTTTTTTACTACATTTAATAAACTACACATAATCTTAAATATTATTTACTTAAATAGTATATTCTTACATTTCTGGGCGGAAGGTCCATGTGCTGTCTCTGGTGCAGCATGAGGTGATTTTTCTGGAAGAACGCTTTACCGCACTGGCCACACACGTGCGTCCTAAGAGTGCAGCTGCCATCTGGGTGTCTGTTGACAAAAAATCGACTCTCATCATATGAGCATAAGTCTAATTTAATTACACGGTCTTATTATTATTGCGACTAAAATTACCTTCAATTTGATTCTGGTTAATTGAATTCCATTATCAATAGAATGTAAGAACCAAACAAAAACACTACAAGATATGACAAAAAATAATTAATTGACAAGTATATTACACATTAATAATCTCATAAAAAATCAAATACAATTCATAATAATGTTTCACAACTAACGATGATTTAAAAACTTCATCGGGTTATTTGTCAAACATCAACAACCTCGCAGGAGTAGATTAACATCATAAACAATAACATTTGTTGTACGACTTTTCCGAAAACAGACAAATATAATTGAATTTCCATACAAATGTCCAAACGGTTGATAGAGTTTTGTATAAAACATAGATTTATTTTTTGTGTTTTCGGAAAAGTCCTAAAACAAATGTTATTGTTTATGATGTTAGTGATCTTGTCTTGCGAGTTTGTTGGTGTTTTACAAATAACCTTGTAGAGAATATCAATCAACGATTCGACCAACACTAGAAAATAGTTTTAATGGCGTAGGTAATAAGGTTTACTTTCTCAGTATAATTCAAATTATTTCTTACCTTCTATGATGCGCCAATAGACCATGTTTGGCGGCGAAGCCTTTGCCACAGTCTACGCAAAAATGTATCTTTGGCCGAGGAGAGGCTATGTGGTGATTCTGCAAAACATTACAAACATCATTAGCCTGCAACTTCTGCAAGTCCATTTCAATGAGAGCTTTTCATAATGACAAAAACTGCAGGCTCGATAAATGGCGTTGATAAACAAGCAAGTGTCAACTGTACGTAAGGAAAAAGTAAACACAATTCACATGAAAACACCGCTAACGACCAACGAACGCCAAGAAATTAAAATGCCTTTTTTTAAACACAGACTGTTTATTTTTTAAAGCCTATTTAGACACTTCACTTGTCCATCACGGCCATCAGTGAGGTTAATAGTTACTAGTTTTTGTTTTTAAATGTCACTTTGAAAAGCCCTAATTCTAAGAGCCTACGTAGACTACAAACTTTTTTTTCCTGCGGATCATCTTAAATAAATGGAAGATAAATACATTTTTATTATTATATATATATATAAAATAAGTGCAAAAATTTTTAATCTTGTTTTCCAATAAATAAGGGTCATATTTGAACTCTCACAGACTAAAATTCAGTCAACTGCGTAGGCTATAATAGTGAAAATGTGTGTCACTCACCGTTGCTATAACTTGTGTATGTACAACATTACTGGGGTTTGATGAGATAATTTGAATAGGTTGATCTGAAACAGGAGACAAATATTGAATTCATGGTAGTTTTCATTTGAAATGTTCAGTGACGTTTAGTGGAAAAGAAGTATAGCAGCAGCAAAGCGCATGGTAAATAAGATGCAATACGAAAATACTTCACAAAGAGCAATATGTGATAAAAAAATATGTCCACGAAGATTCTACTTTATTACGGCCGAATACTCAAACACTTCTTAGCTAAAATCTTTGTTTATAGTCTCCTTAACTTTAAGGAAGCTGTCAGTTTCATAGTTTCTGTCAAATCTGACAATTAAGATTGCCTTAACTTTGGGTCGTTAATGACCCCTTGGGATAATATAATAATAATAATAATAATAATAAAATCATTTAATTCTCACCATAATCCTTACAATTTTACATAAATGTACTTAAACTAATTTAGCAGTAGGATTTGACAGATTATGGTGGACTGATACCTGAACTAGGTAATACCTGTATCTCAGGTTACCAGCCCCCACCTTGTAAGAAGTATTACTAAAGAGCTAAAGTGAACACTAAAAAGAGAATTAATAAACAAATATTTTCAATTAATACTATGTAGGTACAGTAATTATACTTTTTTTTTTTTTTTGTTGTTAGTAAAACTTAGTATTAATACCTACGTGTGAAGTAGTGTGCATTTGAAGTAAGTGTACGTTTAGTGTAGGTAGGAGTAAATTATCGCGTGGGTATGCGCCTAGATGGATGTGTGTGCATGGACGCGAGCTCGTATATTTTTTGTGTGCAACAGGCTTGGAACAGGGTATGGTTCAAGTTAGAGGAGATAGTTTTATTCCTTTTTTTGTTTTTATTTATTTTTCTAAATATATAATTATATAAATATATTTTAGGATCTAATTAATGTATTGTATAATCTATTCTTAAGTTTCAATTTTAAGAAGATTCTCAGTAGCATCGTAGTTGAGTTCTAGTAGAATATTTAGCATAGCTTGTTTCAGAGCATGTCTATTCATCTTGTAAATTTTATTTTTATCGTTTATGCGTTTATAAAGAAATGTTCCCATATTTATTAGCTGTCTTTTGGCAAAAGCTGTTTTGAAATAACGAGTAGGTAATCGAATACGTCGTTGGTCTTGGGGTATTAATGTGATATCAGTGTGTTTGTGCTGTCTTAGAATAGTACTATATATATACAGTTGTCTCACAGTGAGCAATGAGCTTTCTTCATATAGTGTCGCTGTGGGATATCTACGTGGTTTGTGCAGCATGACTTTAATTACGGCCCTTTGTGCTCTTTCCAATTCAATCAGATGAGTAGCACATGCCCCTCCCCATACTGGAATACAGTAGGTCAAAATTGTTTGGCACAGTGAAATGTACACTCTTCGAACCAGTTCTTTGTCAGCTGCGTCACGGAGGTTTCTGAATATGGGAAGGAGTTTTCTCACCCTTTTACTAAGAGCTGTTATATGTGGTTGCCAATTTAGATTTTTGTCAATAATAATACCAAGATATTTATGCGTGTCTGTTTGTTCTAGCGATATGCAGTCACAGTCTGTACGATCATTGCATGTAGACTTATGGGATTTTATTTTGAACTGTGGGGGTGGATCTGATTTGCTGTTTACTCGAAAACAAATGTATTTTGTTTTTGCCACATTTAGAGTCAATAAGTTGTCATCAAACCATTTGCCGACCGCCTCAATTCCCCTTTCTGCAAATCCTTGGACTTGTGACCACGTTTCTCCTCCAAAAATTATTGCAGTATCGTCTGCGAAGGCTAAAATGGTTCCGTTCTCTAATTGTAACCTACATAGTTCGTTTGCATAAATAAGAAAGAGGGTAGGACCAATCGTACTCCCCTGCGGAATTCCATAGTTGATAAATGAGATATCACTGAATGTATTGTCAACTTTAACAACTTGGCTTCTATCACGAAGGTAGTCACGGAACCATTGCAGCACAATACCCCGAATACCGAGATTCTCCATTCTTACCAGAAGTATTGGAACGGACACAGTGTCAAACGCCTTCTTAAGATCAATAAAGACTCCAACACATCTTTGACTCGTATCAAGATACTCTGATACATGAGCAGTGAGAGAAGCAACTGCATCTTCAGTGCTTTTGTTTTTCCGGAAAAGATCGGTCTTACCACAAAAGATTTGAAAACACTGTTCAACTAAAAACGGTTCAACTGTAAACCTATACGGCCTTACCACGATAGATTTTAAAACACTGTTTAATTTCGACCACTGTTTTAATGTGATGCTGTCACTTTTTTGACAATATTGTTTGAAAGAGACGCATCACATTTAAACAGTGGTCTAAATTAAACAGTGTTTTAAAATCTATCGTGGTAAAGCCGTATAGGTTTACACCCATTATCACATACATTACTATGAGGTCAAACAGTGCCCGCGGACGCACAGTGACCCACGAACCAATCAAAAGAAACGAATCAATAACAGAGCTCTATTTCAACACAGTGTCAAGTCAAGGCAAGGATCGTTCGAGAGTTGTTTGTGAATATGGTTGTAAGAATCATTTATTATTTTGTTTGAATAACATTTGTATTGTATTTGACTGCATTGCTTTAGCTGTTAGTGTATGAAGACTGGTATACACTTTGGGGGGGTCACGTCCGTCCCCCCGTTCCCCCCCCTTCGGAACGCGCCTGGTCCCATACTGTTTAGCCCGTTAGCTGTTTTGTTAATTGTAAAAAAACAAAAACCGCAGGGCATGTATGAAAAGATTGATGGATGTGAAAGAAGCGAAAGAAGTGTGTAAGGATCGTAGCAGGTGGCGATCCATAGTCTCTGCCTACCCCCATGGGAAACAGACGTGAGTGTATGTATGTAAAAAAAAATTAAGACGAAAAAAAAATTGATGATCGCATTTGAAATATTTTCTAACTGCATTTCAACAGCTATGGTTTGCAGAGCTGCGTCTCTTGCCTGTTTGTTTTTGTATTCAGGACATTTTATATTATATAAACGAGCATGTTGAACATATAGTCCTGTCCAGACGTGTTTAGTGCGATAGTGCGCGTTTAGCTGCAAGTGAGAGGTGAAGGCGTGACGCGCGGGAGGAACTACTCGCAGAAAAAATAGAACGCGCTATAAACACTGTACTTCGCTAAACACAACACTAATCAGAGACTGTCCGAACGTGTTTTTCGCTAAAAACTAAAAAAGCCACTCGTACTAATCACTAATCAAAATGTACACCGGCCATTTAAGTGCGTATACTGACTGTGCGCGGCGTTGTGCGCGGCGACGAGGCCGGGCTGCAGCGCGGCGGTGAGCGCGCACAGGTCCGTGACGCACGTGCGGTCGCCCGCGTGCAGCCGCACGTGCAGCGACAGCGCCTCCTGCACCAATACCGTACGATCAATACAAACATCCACCAAAATGGAATGGAATATATCAAGAGCGCTTTCACATACACGCTGAAATTTTAATCATTTGGTTCCCGCCGTGGGGTGGTTCCACTCATGATTACAAGCAACTTTTACTATGGGGCCAACTCTCCTCCTCGAAAAAAAATCAGCTGTTCCATACATTAAGGTCGAGTACTGCACTTTTGTATGGAACAGCTGATTTTATTTTTGCGAGGAGGAGAGTTGGCCCCATAAAAGTTGCTTGTAATCATGAGTGGAACCACCCCACGACGGGAACCAAATGATTAAAATTTCACGCTGTATAGACGTTCTAGTTGCGGCGTAATCGAATCAAATCAAATTGTTTATTTGCAAAAACATGTGGTATAACAACTTACCGTTACATGTTTACCATATTCAAACGGCGAAAAACAATAACTAACTGTAACTTTTTTAGCAAAAAAATTTTTAATTTGAGAATGCGATATTTTTAACAATATACTAGAAAAAATACAACTCGCATCAGATCAATTCTCAGGCGGGAATCGAACCCGCGACCTTTGGATATCCGGTCCAATGCTCTGAGCGCTGAGCTACCGAGTCAATAGTGGCGTCGAATTTCCTCTAGTATATCCTACTCTTACGCTGCAAGCCAGCGTTATTTCACCAATGTGAGGAATCTGACACGCCACGCCTAAAGAATCCCCTAAAATTACATAAAAATCAAATAAGCATTGGTTGTATCGTCTTTAACAATAATCCAATAAGTTTTTAACGTAAAAAAACTTGGAAGTTACACAAGTTTATAACTTAAATGTTTGTTTGTAAAAATACCACAAGTCTACTCAACTCAGTAGCTTAGCTAGGCTACATTGTAATAAATAATTTTTATATTTTAATTTTGTCGTCTAATTTTATCGCTATTGCAGCGTACAAACTGGTGAAATGTAAAACGTAAAAAGACATTCTTCAACTCACCTTGGTGTTGAAACAAGAACCGCATTCAGGACACGCATATCCAGGGGTCGTTTTCTCAGAAACTATTTGACCATCAGCCCCAATGACCTAAAACAAAGCAACATTTGATTAATTAATATTCTTTTCTAATAGATAATAATACACACACACACATAAACACACACAAATAAATACTACGCGTTCACTTCATCATTGCCGCTACCTCCCGGCCTGCTTCGTCATGCCGCACCCCCTGCGTCGCCTTTCTAGTACGGCTAGCAATGCAACGCTTAATTTTTGTTTCTGTTGATTTAATCATTACATTCGTTATTTGTGTTATTTTAATGATTAAAAGAGTAAAGTTCCTACATAATGGCGAACCTAACTGGTTATATAAATTAATGACACTCTTTGAACAAGAAAAAATGAATAACAGTTGAAAGACATGATTACTTTTTTGTCTACAGTACCGTTTGCTGTGACGTCATAACGGTCGTCGACGGCAATCACGAAGTGAACGCGTAGTAAATATATGTAAGTAGGCCTAATAATTTCAATAGTTTTTAGGCATGTTTGTTAATTCGTTTTATTCGTCTAATTGCATACATATTATGACCTTTTGCTATGGAGGAGCGGTGCCGCCTAATACAGGTATCATTAATACATACTTGGTTGGTTCCAGCCTCAGAATATTGCTTGTACTCATTTTGTAAGAAATAAACATTTTTAATTTTGTTTTTAATTAGAATAGCTGATTTAGATCCAATTCGTCATAAACGTGTTTAAGGCTGTCACTATCATTACAAAAAAGAAAAGTTTTGTTTTGAAGAATATCTCGTAAATTTTACCAGTTGGTGAAATCGATTTGAAATAACAAGAGATCAAACTCGACGTTTAAACTACATTACGCTGAACGGGATTATTTGACATTTGGTGAAATTGGCTCTTACTGCCGTACTCAGAGACGTAAATTAAGTTTAATGCTTCATTAAGTATCGTGTCGTCTTATACTATCACTATTGAAAAGAAAGAGATAGCAACAATTTTATTATTTTATTTTATTTTATTTTATTGTATTTGGGAAATTAACAGACAAATAACTTAATGTATAAGACTATGGATAATCCTATGCTAATTAAAAATTTCCACAGATAGTTTTAGAAAAAATATTTAAAAAATCTTGAGCTCACATCATATGAGTAGGAATAAACTAAAATATTACAAATTAAGGTAGTTTTTACACACTTGAACACTACAGTAATATGCAGAAAGTAAATTATTAAAAGTAAATTATATATTTAAAGTACAAAGATGATATACTTAGGTACTTACTAGAAAAAGAAAAGAAAAATTCATGTTTATAGTGCTACTTACTTAAAGTTAACAAAAAACATTGCAAACGCTTAAAAATAAACAAAACTCAAATTTTGTCATTAAAAGTTAATGCTGATTAAAGTATTGTTCACTTAGAAGTCGCTTAACCTTTCGACAGCTGGTACAAAACAAGTCAAGGTCATCAGATGCAACACTGTTAAAACTTCGAATCGCTCTGATAATGAATGAGTTATGACGGAATTTAGTTCGGGCAGCAGGTACATGTAAAATGGGCCGTGGCCTTAGTGATAAATTAGTGCGTAGCGGTAGTTTAAAAAGAAGATCGGCACAGTCTACCGATCCATGGGCAATTCTGAATAAGAACAAAATGTCACTTATCTTTCGTCTTAATGTTAATGGCAGAAAGTGATAACGCTTGCAGCGTTGTTCATAATCAATAGAAAAATTACGGGCCTTATAATCTAGATATCTTAAAAACCTTCCTTGAATAGATTCAATGCGTGACTTATATATTTCATATTGGGGATTCCAGACTTGGCTAGCATACTCAAGGTGACTTCTTACGTAGGTGCAGTATAATATTTTGATTGATTTTAGATTACGAAAGTCCGCAGACATTCTCATTATAAACCCTAGCATCTTGTTGGCTTTTTTAACAATATTGTCGATGTGTTTGTCGAATATCAACTTATTATCATGAGTAACTCCCAGATCTTTGATTTCGGTAGCAACAGAAATTTGGGTATTTTTAAGAGTGTAATTAGAGGAGATGATATTTATCTTCCGTGTAAACGTCATTTGGAAACATTTTGAAACATTCAAATCTAATTTATTTCTATAACAATATTGTTCGAATCTGTTCAGATCATTTTGAAGGTCTATCACATCAGAATCACATTTAATAGTTTTCATAATTTTCATATCGTCTGCAAACATAAGAATTTTAGAATTTAAAAAACAGTCACCGACATCGTTTATAAATATTGTGAATAAAAGCGGCCCCAAAAGCGAACCCTGGGGCACGCCAGATGGAACGTGGTTCCATTTGGAAGTGTAACCCTGTATAACTACAGCTTGACTTCTATTATCGATATATGAACAGAACCAGCGATACAAGTCCCCATGAATACCTGCAGCAGCAAGCTTAGCCATAAGCACACTGTGATCGATACGATCGAAGCATTTACGATAATCGGTATAAATGACATCGACTTGGGCCGAGTCATTCATGCCCTCCGTTATAAAATCATTGGCCAATATTAGATTAGATGTAGTAGAGCGCCCGGCTAGAAATCCATGCTGCTTCTCGTTGAAGGAGCATTTGAGTGAAGCATAAACCTGCTCGTATCTGCTTCTTTCCAAGATCTTAGCAAAAAGACATAATTTCGAGATAGGACGATAATTTTCAGTGTCTGATTTATCGCCTTTTTTATGGATAGGAGTTATAAATGCTGATTTCCATATCGGAGGTACGACTCCCTCCTTTAACGACCGTTGAAAAAGGATACATAATGGAATAACAAGACTATCAGCACAGCGAACAATAAATATAGGGGGTATAAGATCAGGACCACCAGATTTGGATAAATCGAGAGCTTTAATCATCTCAAGTACTGCAGTAGTCGAGACCTCAACCGAGGCTATGCTACAGGGACCCACATCAGCATTAGATTCCAGAGAAGTATTATTTACATCCCCCGATAAAAAAGTCGAATGAAAGTATTTGGAGAACAAATCACATATCTCGCTACCCGAATCAGCTTGGGTATCTCTATACTTCATTACGTTAGGTATGCCACTAGATTTATTTTTGCTTTTAGCGTAAGACCAAAATATTTTTGGATTATCAACTATTGATGACTCAATTTTTGCGATGTAGCTATCATAGCTTTTTTCTTCTAAATTAACTGCTCTTTGACGTATAACACTAAATGATTGATAATCGGCGAGGTTGCCATAGGTCAAATATTTAATATGAAACTTGTATTTTTCCCTCAACATTTTAATAAGACACGAGTTATACCATGGAGGATAATGATTTGATTTTACAGGTTTGCGAGGTATGTGTTTGTCTCTGAGTTCATATAGCTTATTGTAAAACAGTTGAACAGCATCATCCAATAGGGGCGACTTCAAAATTGTGTGCCAATCGATGGCATCCAGATTCGAACAAATCTTCGAATAATCGCCTCGATTAAACAAGAACTTTGAGACACACATACTGTCTAAGGTCTTAATGTTTGAGCAGTCAATTGATATATCTAATGATTTATGGTGGGCGTCTTCAGATACTAGTGGGATATCAGAAGCACAGACACGTGCACTTACGTTAGCAAGAACTAAATCTAGAATCCGATTATTTTTATTCAATTCACCATTAAATTGACTGAGCCCACAAGAACACATTATATCTAAAAACTCAGTTAGATGCTCACTATTTAAATTAGCTTGGGGGGTTAACTCTAAGCTGTTTGGGTTTCGGATCCACGTGACGTCATCACTTAAATTAAAATCACCTAAAATAATAAATTTATCCAAGGGATGCGCCATCATTGTATAAAATAATTTATTTAAAAAATTATGCAGTTGTATTTTAATAGAATTACCCATAGACTCATCACAGAGATAAATAGTGCATATGTGCACATTACATGTGATAGGGGGTTGGTCTGTATTACATGTAATAGTTACCCATATATCTTCAGCTGTGCTACGCCAATCACATCTTTCAACAGCCATTAGGTCGCGCCGCACTGCTAGAAGTACCCCCCCACCCCTTGATTGTCGCGTCCGAGAGTAATTGCGATCACGCCGCCATACCAGGTAACGATTATCAAAAAGTTCACTATCTAAAATGCCATCAGTTAGCCACGTCTCCGTAACCGAAATAATATCATACGAACTCAGATACAAATTACGCAAGAAGCCACCCGTTTTGGTACGCAAACCCCGTGTATTCTGATAATATATCTTTAATGAATGCATTGTGAAAAAAATAATAATAATCCAATAGATCGAATGCAACACATTTCATATTTACCAATAATAAGTCTAGAATGCACTAGATATAACTTGTCACTGAGAATAAATATCAACAAAGGTTTACCCAAATAAAACGTAATAATAGGCGCATTATTGTGTTGGAATGTCAAGAGATAACGAAACAATAGCGGGACACCTGCACGGCTCATAGAAATTATTTGTGCCAATAATTTTAATGAATCATTATACCTAATTGACGTCTCTGAGTACGGCAGTTAGTGATAAATATCTTCATTTAACAATTTTAATTACGAACTTAGGAAATGTACTACAATCATCAACAATCAATTACGGAAAACGCAAATTTTGTACTATTTTATTTTTTATGCTCACCTGCACTATTTGCGGCTTGAAGTCATCCTGTTTGTAACATAAAAATCACATATTAATATCAATCGGTTCAGCCCCACTGTTGGGACACAGGCCTTCCCTACGTGGATAAGGATGGACCATACCTACATAGCCCACCGCGCGGGTCCAATGCGGATTGGTGGCTGTTAACGACTGCAAATGCAGCCGGGACCAACGGCTTAACGTGCCTTCTGAAGCACGGAGGAGCTCGAGATCTTACATTTTTGACCACCCTTCCCATGACCCTTGAGAAAGTTGCTTAAGGCGAGGCCAGTTCACGATCTGATGAAAAGTCTGATTTTTGAACATCCAATGTGAAGAACTGAAGACTAAAAAAATCCTGAATAACACCATAAAAACTTGTAAAAATAAATTTCAAACCGTCAGATTGCGTAATTTTCAACGACAGTGATATGATTTTTTATGCAAAAAGGATAGCTTTTTTATCGATCTAACACAATAACTGAGTACATTTTTAATAAATGATCCAGTATTTCAGAAATCAATAAAAATTTACTTAAATTCGTCAAATTTCTGGCGAAGCGTCAATTAAAGTTATGCAATATTCAACCTTATTCTAAAGACATAGTGAAAGAGTAGATTTCGTGAACTGGCCTCGCCTTAACCTCAACCAGCGGCGTACCGATCGGATACGGCGCCTAGGGCAAGCACAGAAGTTGCGCCCCTTCATAAGTTATCTAAATGTAAAATAAACACTAGATAAAACATTTACACTAATCTAGTATTCTTGCCTGCCTATAGTAAAAAAAACGGCCACGCAGCGCGATTTTTAGTCAGTAATTTTTAGTAAAAAACGTAAGCATACAAATGTTAGTAGTTAGAGTAAAGACTATTATAACTACTGAGTATTACTATTTTTCGGGAATGAAAGGAATCGGATAAGGTTAATTTCAATAATAAGTAACGATCGGTTGGAACTTACAGAGCTCACCTGAATGATTTGCGGTTTGAAATCGTCCTGTTTGATGACTGTCGTCTGTTGTTGTTGCACTTGTTGTTGCTGCTGTTGTTGTTGTTGCTGTTGCTGCTGTTGCTGTTGTTGTTGTTGTTGCTGCTGCTGTTGTTGTTGTTGTGTTTGTTGCGGAGTCGTCATAAGACAATGCCTGTTAATTTTGCAATGCTCTTGCAACTCTGCCTTGCATTTAAACGCCTCGCCGCATTCTAAGCAAGCGACAACGCCTTCTCCGGTGTGTATTCTAAAACAAAATGTTATTTTATAACGAAATGCTTTGATTGCTTTAAGTGGACGAATACCATCTTACTCCATACAATTATGTTGCGAATAGAATATAAAATAACGCGAACGCAATCTTTATATTCTCATAGTGTAAATCAAACTTTTTAGCAGGGTATTAACTGATTTCAATCAAAATCATTCGGAAAATACTGACTTATTTACAGCGGGATCGAATTATTTCAAAAATAAAACTAATGTAGATTTTTTTGACAAATAAATAATGTTTTTTTTTTAAATAGATATTGGTATGGCTCTCTATATATATGAATTCATATAGGTATTATTCTCTTTTTTTCTTTTATTTTATCTATAAGTAGGTATAATTTAAAAAGCAATTTTGCTCTTAGCTTGACAATACGAGTAGTATAATAATATACTACACGCCATACTGTAGTACCGAACGGAACGGGTGGTAGAAAAATATAGACGATTCAAAAGTACTTAATAATTAAGTTTATTTGAATAAAGCTTATTTCACTTTCACTTTCACTTTCACCGAATGTTCTGCCCCCCTAACATAACCGACACGATATACAGTTTCATGGTTTCCATGCTGATTTCGAAGTTAAATTTAAACATACCCTATTTAAAAGCGGTGCTTATTATATGGCCATCAAAATATATAATCATTTACCTAACTCCTTAAAGACCCTCCAGGGTAAAAAGTTTGAGAATGAACTTAAAAAATTCTTATCGGATAAACCTTTTTATAATTTAAATGAATATTTCAATGAAAATTTTTAATTCCATGTAATTATATTGTAATCCTTATCTAATTCTATAATTATATTAAATATTCTATTGATTTTATTTAATGAAAATTCACAAGTGCCTCGGAAGAGGTCATAATGTTATGTTATTTCCAATTTTAACTATTGTAAAATTGTAAGACTATGAATGTTAATAAATGATTTATGATTTATGATTTACGGCATTTCAGTTTGTATGAAATGCCGTATTACGCCAACACGCCTAACAGCAGTAGTTGGACTCACTTCATGTGCGCGACGAGCGTGCGCTTCTGCAGGAACTCCTTGCCGCACACGGGGCACGCGTGCGGCACCTTCCCGTGCACGCGCCCGTGGTTCACGAGCTGGAACTTGCGCGCGAACGCCGCGCCGCACTCGGGGCACACGAACGGCGACAGGGAGCCGTGGAAACGGCTGTGCATCACCAGGTGATCCTATAAAACCGAAACGTATTTTTATGGATTTGGAACAAACTTGTAACACAAAGGACTAGCTATAATCATTTGTTACGAGATCATTTATTAAAATCAAGAAACCTTATAATACTCAACAAAATCTGCTGGAAATTCAAAATAGGTAATTTTTTTTATATCTTTTTGTTTGATACAAAAAAAATATGTCTACTTCTAAAATGGTAATATCAACGCAAAGGGCCGCTCGCCATCGTAGTACCTGTGGCGACGTAGTGTACTGTACACCTACAACGACGTACACTGCGCGCTATGCACGCGCCGCTCACCTTCTGCGCGAAGCTCTCGCCGCAGTCGTTGCACACGTAAGGCCGCTCGCCCGCGTGGTACTTGCTGAGTAATGTGCACCTACAACGACGTACATTGCGCGCTGTGCACGCGCCGCTCACCTCCTGCGCGAAGCTCTCGCCGCAGTCGTTGCACACGTAAGGCCGCTCGCCCGCGTGGTACTTGCTGAGTAATGTGCACCTACAACGACGTACATTGCGCGCTGTGCACGCGCCGCTCACCTTCTGCGCGAAGCTCTCGCCGCAGTCGTTGCACACGTAAGGCCGCTCGCCCGCGTGGTACTTGCTGTGCGTGACGAGATGCCGCTTGAGCGGGAACCCGCGCCCGCACTCGCCGCACACGTATGGGCGCTCGCGACTGTGCACCTATCACGACGATTCAAATATAATGAATTTCTTACCAAATAAAAAAAAATATATCACTCCCTATTATGAAATCAGATGGTGTAACAACTGATAGGATCTAAATATTAGTCCAATCTAGGATAGTTTGCAGCTGCAAGTAGTTAGTCAATGTCGCGATTATGTATTGTGTTTACGAGAACGAACGTGACACTGACAACACCTCTTTAAAGTGTTTAAAATAATAATAATAATATAGTACGAGGCAAACATCTTTAAACTTTTTCGACGGACTGAGGATAAGTTCGCGCATGTGCACTTGCGAGCGACCAATAGCGCGCCCCTTCTCCCGCCCCCCCGCGCCCCACACCGCTACGCATACCCAAAATACGCGTTCTGCGCAATCCCCACCCAATTTCAAGATGTTTGTCTCGTACTTTACCAATTTACAAAGAACCATAAAATAATACAATATCCTCATTCAATAACACTTCCTACACAAAACAAGTCATAAAAAACCCGCCTGCATAAAAAGACAAGTCGACTGAAAAGATGGAAACAAGATTAAATAAATATTAAAGGCAACATGTCATAATAACATGCAGTCGGAGGCATGCATAAAGAAAGTGACATTATGAATGATTGAATTATATGCCTCCGACTGCATGTTATTATGACATGTTGCCTTTAATATTTATTTAATCTTGTTTCCATCTTTTCAGTCGACTTGTCTTTTTATGCAGGCGGGTTTTTTAATGTTTTAAATTTATTTTTTTATTTATCTCTTTTTAGTTATTATATATTACGGTCATGATATACCTTTTTGAAATCCTTATAATAGGCCCTTTAATTTGACACCCATATTGCAGTATTCTAAAAAAAAATTTTTTTTTCACTATGTATAACAGCACCGTACAGCCGCCATGTTGGGTTTTTTATAACGCCACCTTCTTAAGAACACTTGGGCTGAAAAGACCAATCTAACGATATCTTAATCATAGAAATCCGTTCAGCCGTTTGAGAGATATGAGGTAATAAAGACTATTACATACAAACATACATACATACATACATACTTACAAACATACAAACATACATACATACATACTTACAAACATACAAACATACTTACAAGATACGCGCGAAACACATAACCCTTTCTTTGCAGTCGGGTAATTATAATAATAATAATAATAATAATAACTTTATTTGACCTTTCACAAAAAATATTGTCACTGACAATGAAGAAGAATACTTATAATAACAGCGGTAGATAATGACAGCTACCCTCCACACTAGTTAAAAAACTGTATTGCGGCAGAGTAGTATCGTCGTCTACAAGTAGCCAACATAAGTTTACAGTATACGCAAGGTGAACAGATCAAATTAACTTACGTAGCTAAACTAAACTCAACTAACTAATATTAATATTAATGTGTCAACTTTATACCATTATTGTTTATTTTTAAAAGTTTGTATAATAAATTTGTTTTAAATACTTTGTTTATACCTAGATAATTTGTACGAATATATAATTATTATGTAGTTATTTAAGTGTGTGAATAAAAGTAGTTTTTTTTTTTTTTTAATTTACATAGTATATATAAATAATTGTGTTGATTTTATATATTTAACTATTTTATATATATTTAAGAATTTTATATATTAATTTGAATCATGCACGTGCCTTATATTATATTTAATAACTCCTCTGTAGCTGTGTAATCCATTGAAGTTAGAAAACCTGATATTGATATTTTGCAATTATAGTAATCTTTGTTATGCAATGGTTCATGTATGCGACAAATTTTGTTATAGAGCCAGGGACCCAAGTAAAAGTGGAAGCTGCGCGAGAATTAAGAATCGGCGAGGAGTAAACTTACCCTGGAGTGCGTAACGAGGTGGTGTTTGAGCGTGAACGCCATCTTGCACTCGTGGCAGCGGTACGGCCGCTCCGCGGAATGCAGCAGCAAGTGCGTGTTGAGGCAATGCTTCCGAGCGAACGCTTTGCCGCAGTGCGCGCACACGTGCGGCCTCTCGCCTATGGAAGATGCGAGTTTTAAAGCTGTTTTTTTTATGAACAACGGGATAGTGATTGGCATTCACCACACCTGATGTTAAGTGACGGTAAGGCCGAAGGTGGAAGCGCACTACACCAGGAATCCTCATCACTGAGGAACTGGCTATCTTACCTCTAACTGCCGGAACACAACAATTTTTTAATATTGTTGTTATGGCGTCAGACTTAGTTAAGATGGTGGTAGCTAGCCAGGCGGACTTGAAATAAGCCCTACCACTAACCAAACCGAGCGCAAATGTACCCCCTCCTTGGAATCGAACCCGGCGTCTTATTCGGGTGGGCGAACCGCTAGACCACAGAGGCCGAGTCTCCAGCCAGCCTAGCAGATGCTCCACGACATTTGGTTGGCATTTTTCTCGGGTTTAAGCGCGGTTTGTGTTCTACCCCCCTTGACAAAATCCCACTTGCAAAACTTCACTTCCGAAAGATAATTTGTATTTGACGTTTAAGAAATCAATGGTTAATGAAAACTTATGTTAATTGTTTGATACTGAAGAATCACAAAATGTGTGACTTTGTTTTGACGAGTGTTGGCAAACAGTTGTAGTGCGTATGCGTGCTCGGTCGGGAGTGCGCCTTTTCCTCTTTGTGTCTTGTCTCGTCTCACCTCCCCTAGTCTTGCAAAGTCAGAGTAGGACTCAACAGCCGCAACTCACTAATAATCGTAGGAGAGCCTCTACTTGCGAGAGACTAATCACTTCTAACAGAATTTTAGCATAGCATAGGTTAAACTAAAAACTTGAGGGAGAAACACTCGTCATTCTTGTGGATAGTTTATCTATGAAGATTTACTCAATGATATTAAATGTAAAGATAGGTTACCCGCGCTCCACAATGGCAAGACGAATGTAAGGTAATTGCCCGACATTCAATTAGTCTGGCACAGTCTCGTGACACGGAAACACCGCGCGACTCCCGTCATTCAGACGCGTCAAAATTGTGATATTCTGTTAAAAAAATACTCTCTTGCGTCTTTAGACGATGTACAAACTATACAGCAACAGTCAGAGATCGGAAAAATAATTCATTTCACACGTAAGCACTGTATTTAAGGCGCGGTGGTAGTGAAACTAGCGCCGCCACTACATTTATTTTTATTACTCGTAAACCAAGTCAATATTTAAAAAAGCTCATGTAATAATTTCTTAAATTGTCTCTAATATTTTTAACCGACTTCATCAAAAGGAGGAGGT
The DNA here is from genome assembly GCA_950108535.1 of Agriphila straminella. Taxonomy (NCBI): domain Eukaryota; kingdom Metazoa; phylum Arthropoda; class Insecta; order Lepidoptera; family Crambidae; genus Agriphila; species Agriphila straminella. The sequence goes on along the minus strand of OX467316.1, from coordinate 4,366,914 downwards.
TCTCAATTCGATTGTATGTTTCATTCATTCTGTAATTTTTTAAATACATAATTGCCAAAAGTGGCCACTTTGAGCTAAAATGGATTTTAAAACTTACAGAAAGAATGAAAACTGTTGAAGAGTTATTCAAAAAATATTAGAGACAATTTAAGAAATTATTACATCAGCTTTTTTTAAATATTGACTTGGTTTACGAGTAATAAAAATAAATGTAGTGGCGGCGCTAGTTTTACTACCTACAGCGCCTTAACCAAAAAAATGTATTATCGTATTTTGTATTACTCTAATCGGCCATGTTGGTACAAAGAGCGAGATGTCTGTTTTTTGCGTGTGAGAATGAAGGAGACGGCTGTCGCTGTCAATTGGCGGATAATGAGCATACAGCAGTTTATTAGACGAAATATGATGTCTGTCTATCCCTTTCTTAAAACAAGTATTCCGTATGGTGGTGTTCATTTTTGTCCCTTTCTTGATGGATATGTCAATGTGTGTATGTATACCACCTTTGCGCTGTTTAAAATAGCAATGATGTTGGAGTATGACTTATCTCTACATTTAATATCATTGGATTCACTACACTATAGTACCTGCTTGAGATTAACTTGCGTTTTAAAAATATTTCTTGCCATCGACTGAGTAGGAAGGCTGTAGCAAGGTAGAGTTTAGATGTTATTAGGTTGTTTGATATTAAATCTTATATTTTCCTATTTTTCTATTCAGTCATTTAACTCTCGCGGGCTACCTAAATCGCGTTCGCGGGCGACGGTAAACCGCGGTCGACCTCTTGGCCATCCCTGCTATAGTACTATGCAAGTATGCTATGCTTGCTTACCAGTATGAACCCTAGCATGTGTAGTGAGGTGATGCTTTAGCAAGAAAGATTTGCCGCATTCGTCGCAGGAGTAGGGCCGCTCCTTCACGGCGGCTGGCGGCGCCGTAGTCATCACGGTGTTGCTGTTTAACATCTCGGTCTGATTGTACACCGTCTGATGGAAAATGTAAATCAAAGTATGAAAATGTAACTAGAAGGGCCACTAACAGTATGTACCCATTTAGATCTTTAATTTGATATTTTAATTACAAGTCATGGAATACTGAATCTCTTTATTGTAAATATAGCTAGCAAGCAAACTGAATTAAATATTCTTTTATAAAGGCTTTAAAGGTTTTAACTTTTAATATGGTTGACTGAAAGAATTTAAAATCTTTGTTTTAATGTTTCATTTCTTTGAAAAACTAATGAAATTACAAAAATATTAAAAATGTTAATTCAAAACTTAGAATTAGATTATAGTCTATCCTTATTTGTCTTATTTGGTAAACAATTTTCACCCAACTCTTTATTGAAAAAAACCATTATAAAATAATTCTTCTTCTTCTTTTTGTGCTTTGGCGGTTCCCTTTTGGATTTCGCCAGTATCCAGTTGTTTGCTCAGTTATTTGTTCCTACAGACTCTAAATAAGTTTTAAGTTCAAAGGACATATGACAACTGTCAAAAGATGTCTACTAAATAGGAAAAGCAAAGATAAACAGACTATACACATTAAATCAGACTGAATTATTATAGCAAAGTATAAAGCTTATGAAATGCAAGGTAAATTGTTAGTCATTTTATTACATCCAAAATACTGTTTTATGCTATAGATCTCAAGAAACTTACTTTTGGCGAGTTATTTGCCGTTCCAGGCTCCTGCTTAGCGTGTAACAAATGGTGTTGATGCACAGTTGTAGTCTGAATGTTATCCTGTTGGGTCTGCTGTGTCGGTCCCTCATTCAGTGTTTTGATGCCGCCATTCAATAATGTATGGTTCAGCTGGGAAGCATCGATGACAGGTGTGGCTATGCCCTGAGCCTGGAGTGCCCGCTTCATCAGAATCTCATTGCATTCTTCAGCAGTTAGCTGGATGGGGCCCAGTGGGCTCATGAATGGTTTTGCTGTTAAGTTTGCAGTAGCTGAAAAAAAAGGTTTATAACATGATGGATGGCCAATAATGATTGTATATTTATTTATGTCATCATGAATAATACAATAAAATTATTTGTTAGAAGATAATAATGATGATCCTTCTTACCACCCATAAGGAAGGCCTGTGCCCCAGCAGTGGGGACATCAAAAATGGCTGATGGACACAATAATGATGTAAAACAATTCAATTCCAAAAATTATTCATTAAAACAAAGATTAATTCAACATTTAACAATCCTGTAGTAAATAGAAGAATTGTATTTTGAGTAAAAAAAAACTAAATGCACAACAAATCAGGTAAGCAAATCATATTAGAATTTAGTTTAACAATTAGTTAGGTGGGCTTCTTGGTGGTTAGGTTAGAATGAAGTACAGTTAAATACAACAGCAACAAAACAGTAACAATGAGTGTTTAGACACTTACTGTGTATGGTAGCGGTCTGATTTTGCTGAGACACTCTGTTAACAGTGTGTGTCGGTGTGAGTGCTTCATTCAACATAAACACGGCTCTTCTCGCTGTAGGATTCCCAGTGGTGACAACACGGGTGACTTGTGCAGCGGTGTTAGATACTGCTACCACAGTGCCAACCTTTTCTTGCACTTGAGGTGTTTTATGGGACATTACAGTTAGAGTGGTCTCTGGTGATACCTAAAATATGTTTGGAAGTTTAATAATCACTTAGTGCATGATAGTCTTTAGCAACAATAACTTCACAAAAGTGATTCTAGAATCCAGCCATTATAGTTGGATTATTCACCATACTTTTATTATAATAACAATTATGTTTAATATTATATTAGAAAGAAACTTTAAATAACATTAAAATTTTAGGGTATACCCTTAATAACATGGGTCTCCAAACTTTTTAGCCTAAGGGCCAGACTAACTCTTCCATGAAGTCCCAAGGGACAGGACCTAGCTAGCTCATCACACTAACATACTGTAAATTACAGAATGTTGGTACGATAGATCCGGGCCCGATTGCTGGTGCTTGTGGACCGGAGCTGGCCCACAGGCCGTAGTTTGAAGACCCCTGCTTTATAACATATCATTACAATTTTAGGGTTTAAACAACCTATGAATATAATGGAAAAAGATTATTAGTCTTGTTTGACTGATACCTGTCCATTCTTATTAGAAATTTTCAATTTTAGCAAATTACTAAAAGGGCCAAAGATATGCAAGCTATGCTGAACTTGGTACCTATGGCTTTGCCAAAATGAATACTGCTACAATACCATTATCTGCTGATTTTGATAACATCAAAAACTATTTTTATTCTTACCGTATTTCCTAGGGTGTAACTCAAGGTGCTCGGTGTTTCCACCTCACCCTTAGTAAGATCGGCGTTACTCGTGAACCCCCAAGAATATCCAAAGCCCGAGACATTATTAGGAGTTGGCATACACATTGTCACCGTCCTAATTTTATTTCACATGAAAATAAAAACAAACCCACAAACACAAATTCACTATTTGATGGTAAACAGTCCTCGTGACAGTTTTAACATTATGATCATGTATGTACGCTTTCACAACTACTAACGCAAGACAACGCACCCATCAATCAAATTGCCGACTACACCATTCTTGTGTTACGTCTTGGTTATAAATACAACAAAACAATATCAAGGATTCATCAAAAATTATTTATATTGTACAAACACCTTTAAATTGAATAAATCAAGTCAATTTAAAAGGCGGCATAGGACAACGACGCTATGAAAGACATTGGCACACACCACACGTAATCCAAAGGAAATTTCGCACTGAAACGTATAAATAACACTTTAGTGCGGCTCATATCGTCATTTTAGTGTATTTAAGTTTATAAATCTTTGAATACTTCACAATATTCGCCACAATAACGAAAACAATAATTTTATCGCACACACAAAAAACCGAACGCCATTTTCTTGTTTATGGATTTTTTTTTTATTCTCCTGTATGTAATCTCTTTGGTCAGCAAAGAGTATATTTAATAAACAATCACAGCAAAGATTAGACTTTTTTCTTGAAGCCCGCAGGCTGATTAGGTATCTAAATAGAAACCATTTAGCGACCGGTAGGGCTACCGCTACCGCCTATCTCAAAGCGATAGCAATACTCTATCCGTCCTTGTCATATCATAACACGGTGACAAGGACAGACAGTGCACTGACGTCATAAACCAAAGCAATACTCATAGCAACCTATTTAGGCGGTAGACCCGCGGTTTCATTTGACCATACATTGAGGCGCGTTCCAAACCTACGCTCCGAGTGCAACAAAACCACAACCAAACGCTCCAACGGGCGTTCCAAACATTAGAGCGTGACGTTCGGTTCACACAATCATCCCGTTCCAAACGTCAGAGTGTTGCAACTTTTTAACCATCAAAATCGGTGGTTGTAAAACGCTCTGACGTTTGTCTATAGAAAAAATGTCAATGTCAATAATTGTCATTATTTTGTATTTTGATGTTTTTGAGTCTAATTCTTAAAATATGATTATTTATTATTTGGTACATCCTCAAAAAACGGATTTTATTTGATTTAGAATAAAAAAAATGTTTAAATTATTCGTATTCTAAATGGAAAATGAAGACATGGTCGTTCCGAACCTTAGAGTGAGTTAAAAAATAACTAAACTACTGAACAATAATATGTGGGTTAATGAAATAGATGCGAACTTGGTTGTATGAAGCTGAGACTTTTATTGTAGTGGTGGCTACCTCGGCAGAACTTACTGAGTAAACTGTATCGATATTGATGCCAAATGCTTCAAGCAGAATTGGAATGCGATGCACCCGCATTCTAATGTAAACTGAAACAATACCACTTAATTATTTAACACTTGACACCAGCAAAAATTACTCCCTGAAGAGGAGTAGATTGCCAAAACAAAAATATTTTGTGAACGATTTACAGCTAACTTCATGTGTGTTTTTTCTACATACATATTTGGTATCAATTTGAAGGGTAATATTATTATTATTATTATTATTATTATTATTATTTATTAAATTCAAGTTACAATGACTCATTTTTGTTAGTAACAAAGTTTTTACTTAACCTATGTTAGTAAAATCATATTTCATAATAATAATGGTGCCACCGTCCGCACGCGAATCACCGACGCACCACCACGCAATATGTCATTTTCAAAATAAAATTGAAATAAACCTTATAGATTAGATTTAAAAGGTTCAGTTTTGATTACGAAAACAACTGGATGCCTAGGTATCCAAAGTGCCTGTGCATCCAGATGCCACATTACAATTTTAAAATAAGTAATCCCTGTAATAAATAAATAATTTGTTCACAAAATACAGATTAAACCAGTCAACGGTCGATGCGCAACTACACAGTTAATAAATACAGAAAGGGACAGAACATACGCCTTATGCCTAAATTTACACTCAAGAGCAGGATGTAGCTTTTTTGTCGGCCGGTAGTTTTGGACGCTTAAGAATCCACAGTGTATAGACTGTCGAAATGCCTTGGATGCCTTAGTATCCACGGTGTATGGAGCGGATACGAGCTCATAGTAAGGCCCCTGCTTTTGAACTGAACGGTTTCTTATTTGCTGATGGTATGCCCCCTGTACTTTTTCATTCTTTTGTGAAATAGACCCCTGATTAAATACTGGGGCCTTACTATGAGCTCTTAAAGCAGGGCTTATATTGAACTGCCTTACTTTTTCGTACTATGACCTCAACGGTTAGTATGAAAGCAGGCCTTAAGCAGTCCTGTTTAAGGCCTGCTTTTGAACTGAACGGTTTCTTATTTGCTGATGGTAAGCCCCCTGATAGATCACAGCATTTACCACGCGTGTATGTAGCTGACATTTTAACGATGGAAAGAAAAATATTGAACATTCCATACTTTACTTTCCGTGGTTAAAATTTACTCTATGGCGATCGGTGACTCAGCGGCTTGACTGCTGGAATGCACCAAATGTCACTGTCATATTGTTAGGTCAGCCGTCAGTGTCAATGTCAATCAAAAAGTTAACTGGATTATTCTAATTTTTGATTCATCGTTCTAAGGTTTTTCTCTAATCCAAATCCAAGACAGAAGAATTGGGTTAATTTAGTAAAGAATTATAGTAACCAGCTAAGTACGAAAAGTGATAAAACAAGTAGTTTCAAATACTAATTATGAATTCAATGTCAATGGAAAAAGATGAGCCCTCATCTCTGTTGTCGTTTTCGACAAACCACCCTCTCGAACAGTTTGTATTATTAGCAAAAGGTGCCAAAGGATTTGCATGTGCGGAGCTCATTAAGCAAGTGCTAGAAGCTCCAGGAGTTCATGTGTTCGGAGAGCTTTTGGAAATGCCGAACATAAAAGAGGTTAGATTAGAAATAAATTCATTGAACGAATTATCCTTCATAAATAAACGAATCTTACTTTAAAATTTCCTTATAAATACAAAATACGGGATATAATTCGGTCATGTCAATGCTATTTGCAATGATTTTGCCGCAGCAGACTGATCTGCTGTTAGAATAAAGTAGAATTTGTTATGTTGTTTACCATTACTTATGTGACTTTCCAGCTGGAATCTGGTCCTTATGCTACTCATTTCAAGACACTAAACTTATTTGCGTATGGCACATATAAAGATTATTTTGAAAACAAGTCTGATTACTTGGAGCTCACACCGGTACAGTGTAAGAAGTTACAACACTTGACGATTGCAACTTTAGCAACTCAAGAAAAGTGTATCCCGTACAGTGTATTACTCAAAGAATTGGATATAAAGAATGTGAGGGACTTAGAAGATCTTATTATAGAAGCTATTTATGCAGGTAATTATGCATATTTATATTATTAACATTTTCAACGCCACATCAATACAAAAGTCCTTTCTGTGACGCCAAGCCCATTTTTTGTAAACAAACAATGATTCCATCGTTGGCGGTTAACCTGTAGAACCGATATATCCATTGAATTATTGTTATCAGATTTTTTATTTTTAATCATATCACTATCTAGGTCTATTGGCTGACATTTATGAACACTAAAAGAATAAAATTACTGTTATCTAAAACATAAAGATATCAAAATATGAATTCTAACCACAGATCTCCTAAGACTTCAGGATTTTTAGTACTATAGGCAAAACTTCCTTTAGAGCATCTGAGACAGAGTTTAACTTAAGAAGGAAATAATCCTTTAGAATTATGTTTTACTGTCATTTACTATTTCAGATATAATACATGGCAAGTTGGACCAGGAATGCAAAAGAGTAGAGGTAGATGTAGCGCTGGGTCGTGACGCCAGACTAGAAGATGCATCCTCCATAGCTGATGTGCTGGCCGACTGGTGCAATGCTTGTGAAGCAGTGCTGAGCTCCGTGGACCGCCACATCCAGCGAGCCAACCAGAACAAGCAGAGAGCTATAAGACATCACCAAGGCATAGAGCAAGAGGTTCGACTAATGTTCTGTTTTAATAAAAATAAAATAAGTTGGCAACAGACATTTTACTGGTATCTTAAATCTTTTACCTGGTAGGTAACAACTGGCAGTAATTACACTTGTATCACAATTTATTACACATAATTCCTTAAAAGCTTTGGGGTGTAATCTTACAGAAGTTGTGGTATGATTAGTTCTTTTAAAATGGTAATACAAAGAATTGGAATATATTTTTGAAATGTTTTTATTGTGTATGTTTTTATTGTTTATATTAAAGTGTATGACTTTAATTATCTTAATTTGTCTGCTAACAGATATTGTACATAAAGAAAACATTGAAAACTCAATTGGAGAATGAAGATTCTGCTGCTGGAGGCGGTGCTGAGACCCACTCGGCGCCGAAGAAGAATTCTGGCAAGGGGAAGACTCCTCGCACTACCGCCAAGTTCTGGCAAAAGAACACATAACTATAACTTTGTACATAATACCATACTCCAAAGAAAATCAAATTGCCTGAATATTTTTTTATAGGTAGGAATAAGCTCCCTTAGTAATAAGATAAAGTTTCAGAATTTATGGTTGCTTAAAAAAAATTAAAATTAAAGCCACTTCATTTACACAAATGTACGAAAGTAACATCAGAATGGACATTATACCTTTGCCGCCACCGGCCCATAAACTTAATATTCCAGCACCGGCCACAACAACAACTGACCACAACACGTAAGTATTAAAAAAGAAAAGTTTTGACATTTTGTATCGAAACCTTTTTTTAATACCATGTTGTAGTTAGTGGCAGGTGGTGGCAAAGGTATAATCTGCATTCTGCTGTTACTTTCGTATAATATTATGAAGTCGAAGTGACTTTTTATATTTTTTCTTTTTCACGCGACCGAAATTCCTGAAACCTTTTATTATTTTATTACTAAGGGAGCTTAGTAAAACTGTGGGTAAGAAACCCATAAATAATATTCAGGCAATTTTAATTTTTTTTAGACATTCCCTATTAGTTTGATGTGAGTCACTTTAAGTCTACAAAGCTCACCAGTGGCGAGGGATGAAATTATGGCGAAGGTAAGCCGTTCTACAAAACTACCACTCTGGTATGATCGGTATAGTGGATCAGCAGGGTGGGATTTCTAAAAGGTAGGACGATCCAATCTCGGTATACCGAGATCTCGAAATACCGAGATCCCGCATCATTTTCCAGTCCCGCAAGGAGCGGGATTACCAGTGCGGGATCCGCGGGATTTGCGGGACTAGAAAGTAGCATAGAAACCTCTTGCAAGCGCTGCCTGCCCCGTGAGTACTGAATGACTGATTGGCGAACGACCGCGCGCTTGTCCCGCGCATGCGCCGCGCTGTTGATATGTTCATTCTGTTTGCTTGATTTTGGTGTAATTGAGCTTGAATTAGTTTTTCAGTATAATTTGGACTTTCTTTTAGTTTATCGGCAAAGTTTTAACTGAAAACACATCTGTTCACAACACTTAATAAGCAGCTCATCTTACACTTGCAGGATCCCGCAAATTCCGAGATCCCGCGGGATCGTAAATCATCGGTCCCGCAAATACCGAGATTACAAATAACATGCGGGATTGGATGCCCTAGTATGGACCTTTCGCCACTGAAGCTCACACATAAAGATTGGGATTAGAAATGGCGTTTCGTAGATACTGATTCACTTCTCGCTTGTACGCTTCAGGATCAGCGACAAGTTTGAATCTTAAAGTTTTATTGATATAATATAAAAACATATTCAGAGCTATGAACCCTAGTGAAAGATTTTTTGAAATCCGTTTAGAAATGATTTAGTTATAAGGGTTTAAAGGAAATGCCAAGCTCAATGCAATATGTGCTTTATCACGTACGACGTAAGGTTTGCGTACGTGGCGGATGACGTTATTAGGACCCCCAAAATAACAGCCTTCTAGCACAGAATATCTTCTAGCTCGTATAACTTCCGAGGTTTAAGAGACATCGTGAAAATTTCTTCACAGATGTAGTCGAGAGACATGTAGTCGCATAAGCTTTCTGATAAGCCACTAAACAAAAATCGTCGCTGATCCTCATTATATGGCTTTCTTACTCAGCCACTGTGAGCCAAGGATGAACTGCCATTTCTAAACCCATTTTATAACGTTGAAATTGGCCGTAAAAGTTGCCATAAAGTTTTCCAAAACTGTTATTTTCTTCAGCTAAGTAGGTACTTAGTAAGTAACTCGCATCAAATTTTGGGTTGATATATTATTTGTAATTTGTGATAATTATAAAAATATAGATGTACTGCTCATGTTAATCTATTTATTTAATATATCTATCACTTCTATAAGATAATCGTCTAACACAATATTATCTACGTATTTGAAATATAAAAGAGTTCAGCCCCCCTAGCCAAAGTAACATTTGCAAATTTTCGCTGTCGCTTCGCTTCGAAACATGTATGTATTTGACGTTTTAAAATGTCAATCCCATACATGTTTTGAAAGCGGATCGATAACGATGATTAGCGAATGCTACTTTGGCTACGTTAGTACTATTATATATTCTGTGCTTTGGCTAGGCCTTGACTAGGCTGGTACTTGACTTTATCGAACAATAAAGTCGCCTATAACACACTATATTACTTTGATAAAATTATCAAATTAGTGTGTTTAAAGTTGAGGTTTCCACGTAAAATATCTAAACTGACATGACGACTTCCATGGACGAGTAGCTTACACACTGTTCCAAGGTGTTGTCACGGTCCCGGCCCCCAGGTTCGATTCCCGCGGATGAATAGGAAAAGTAACTTTTCTATAAGTATTGTGGATCCGAAAGTTTATGGCACTGTCTTTCCTATTCCACAATCACAAGATTTAGCAACTTTGGTATCAGAGCCAGCCTCCCTAGCATAACCAGCATAACACGATTTATATCGCGTGAAATAGCGTTTTATCACGTTTAACTGTGATACAGTCGGCAACAAAAGTTTTTTAACATGTTAGTACTTTGTCATAGCAACTTTTTTGATTAAATGCTTAAAACTGTGAAACAAGTGGCAAAGAATTTAATATGACAAAGTACTAAAATGTTCAATGACTCGTTGCTGACCGTACGCCTATAGTATATTTTGGTATTTATAATTATTAATATGAGGAGCCATAACCAAGAAGATCGAACTACACTGATTCTGTTCTTCTGTGTAGATCAGCAATATTATACTGCTCATTCTATCATTTCGCGGTAGCAAGCATTGAATCTACAACATTGCTATTTTAAAATTATAGGCGTTATGTTTCTCATCAGATCTATGTTAAATATCTTTGATTGATCTGATCGAGCTTGTTATTTTTGTGACTCGTATTTGGAGAATTAAACACACTCAAATCACAATAGACTCCTTTATAGTTTTTTTTTCACCAGCAACCCTAGCTCATACGTCAAATGAGCGAGTGAGATACGAAATCGAGTTTTCCTGGGCACGCGACAGAGATCGCGAACCAACACGAATGGCTTCGAGGGGTTCCGACGAGCGACACTCGAGCCGAGTCACGTCTGTTTTGTTGACGCAGAAGCGCAGCAAATAGAGTGCGCAGGCAGGCAGTGCAACGATTATCAGGTTCGCAGGCCAGTAAAAGTGATGTAAATAACACATAAATCGCAAAACAGTAAACAGAGACATCGCCCCGTTGTACAAAACGCATTTAGTTTGCAAAAGGACTGTTAGCCGCAGTGCGATCGTTCACAAAACCATAGCAACGGATCAGTGAAACTACGACACAAGTGACGGCCGCGTCCTATAATGCGATGAATCTGTGATAAACTGATAACTGGTCAAAATAAATAAACTTTCCCGTTGATTGTAGAGACTTTGTTCCCTGGAGTGCCACATCTCGAAGGCCTTCGTGTATTGGATGAACAGAAAGGCAAGTACTATTTGCCCTTTGTCAGGTCGTCTTCACTTTAGATCGCTAAGTATGGATTCACGGTCAGCGCTGTTTACGCAAATAGCTACATAACTAAACTAGTTGTAATATCTACTTATTAAGTAGATATTACACATAATAACTGTTCTCCAGTAACATCAAGAGTGAAGACAAATTAAATCCTCGATTTTAGGAGGAGTCTTTACGTAAAAAGGTTCTTACCTATTAGGTAGGCTACCATCTGTTAAGTAAGACATAAAATAAGTAGAAAGTCTATAACGGAATATAGATATCTAATAAGCCAGCCCAGCGTCTATTCATTGTCAGACTAGCTAGAGACTGCAAATCGATTAAATATGTGGTGCGTGCATAGGTAGCCAAGCTAAGCTAGGTAGTTAAAATATTATTATACTTCGCATCGCTTGCTGTTGTGGCGACTAATGCCACAGTTGAAGACAGACAGAAACAGAATGGGTTGGGTTTGTTCGTTACTTCGTTCTTTGTTGTTCACCCAGTCAGCTGTTCGGGGTCGAGACAGATGGAGGGAGGGGAGAGTCGAGACTGGTTGTGCGCGCGCCTTGCATTATTATGTCTCATTCGTTTTATTCTCTTATGTTATGTTGCTTTGTGCAACTCTGTAAGGGTTCGTTTTCTAAAGCCCGATGGGATAATAATTTTGACGTGTGCCGGCCATTGTGTCGACGCTATCCCGTTGCTATGATAATAATTGATTTCAATCGCAACGCAAGACTGGATTAAAAGCTCTACCTACCCACCTAAAATGTTAAAGTTACTTTACCTGATAACTGATACTTTTAGTCATTTGAATTGAATCATATACAGTGGCGGTCGGAGACACCAGTCGATTTTCATACAAACGAGGTAACTTTGAAGCCTTGGTTCTCCGCCAGGGATTTACCTAGCTGTGATCTGATGATGCCCATCCAGGGAGTGAATGGAGGAGATTCAGATCGATCGAGGATAAGAGTTTTCAGTTTCAGGATTTCCATACATTTTTATGCTAATTTTGCGGTTTTTTAAACATATCCTTCTATCTCTTAGAATGCTGATCAGTTGGGTATGTATAGCGATCTGAATCTCCTCCATTCACTCCCTGGATGGCCATCATCAGATCACAGCTAGGTCAATCCTTGGCGGGGAACCAATAGGCTTCAAAGTTACCTCGACTGGTGTCTTTAATTATGTGACAGCCATACGCCACTGTATGATAGTTTTATAAATAACTCTGCGATTAGACCGTATTCTGTGTTTGGAGATCAATAAATACTGTGGTAGCCAGCCAGGCGAGCTTGAAAAAGCCCTACCACCATAAGAATAAATAAAATGCTACCACCAACCAATATTATCCGAGTACAAATGTACCCTCCTGGGAATCGAACCCGGGACGGGATCCCTGCGCCTCACCTCACGGGTGGCCGAACCAATACCACAGAGGCGACTAAAGATTTATAGAATGAACAGCCCTTTTACATGTGAAAGTTCCTTTAAAAGAACGAATTTAAATACGAGTACCATAAGGTACTACCTATTACGAAACTAAAACATTGCCTACGTATGGACGCGTATTGTAAATGGTTACGGCCCATTTATATGTGAACGCAACGCATGGCGCGTCACAATGCAACTATTGCCATAGTTATTCTGTAGTACTGCTTGCAGCTAACTGGGTTACGACTGACTGAATGCATGTTAATCCCGTATTACGGCCATCACTGGCGAGGAAGTGGCCAAGGATGGCAAATGAGTTGGCATTATGTAGTACCTACTTTATGGAAATCCCACTTTTCATGTCATTTACGATATTTTATTGTCGAGTTTTTCCTGATTAAGTTTGTCTAAATTATGCAAGCATTATTAAAAAAATAGAACTTTGCAAAAGTTCTATTTCTCAAGATGCAAAATTTCTGCGCGCTTTTCTTGCGCTTTGTTAGGGAAAACGTTTTGCAAAGAAGTTAAAGCAAAAGATTTAGACGCGCTAGGTATTTTTTAATTTTAATAAATAATTTTAATTTTTGAACAAAGACATAACGTTTACTAAGTAGTTACGTAGGTCCTACTTACTTTAAATGCTCTACTTTTGAGAGTGAGCTCTCAAAGACTGCAAGCTTTTGTTTTTGTTGCTTATCCTATCCTGGGAGGCAGCGTGAAGTATGCGTATCAGCAGCGTCGCTAGGTGGCTGGCAATGGGGACGGCTGCCAGGGGCGCAACCCTCAGGGGGCGCACTTTGTTGACCCATAGCTAGTAGTCTTGGGGCGCAAAATACGCTCATTATCCTAGAAAAATGCCTTGGGGCGCAACTTGCCAGGGGCGCTTATTATCCTAGGAATATGTCTTGGGGCGCAAAATTCAAACCTTGCCAGGGGCGCTCATAACCCTAGTTCCGACGCTGCGTGTCAGCCCTAATGAGACACTTGGGGCCTAATGGCTCACCCACACGGCACGTCACGAAGGGCTCGTCGCATTATGCGCCGAAGCCGGATATGTGCACAAATGTCTCAGCTCAGCTGTTCCGCTTTGTGACATTTGTGGAATAGGTTGTACTAGGATAATTACTTAGCCATGCTGTTGTTGGAATTGTATTTCAATTTCTACGTAGATGCAACTACGAATGTGCGTCGAACATTAACTGAGAACGGACATTCGTGCTAATGCGGTTTTTATCCACAAGTTGTTTGTAAGATTCTATTATTCTGATCTGTACCTAGCTAGACAAAGTTATTTTTATAATCAAGATTTCTTTATCGCGTTCTATCAAATTTCCTTTTCTTCAGGCTTCTTCAGTTTTCTGAAGCTTCGTAGAGACACGTATAGGCATTGTTAGCTCCTGAAAATGAAAAAGAAAGAATTTGTATTTCAATTCAATAATATTGTTCATTAAAATACACTAACTTAAGTAACCTATTTATAATAAAATAAGATCAAAAGGATAAAATCATATTAAAATTCAAAATATGAAATGGCCAGTCATTTAAGTCTATGCGCCGCCGGTCCGTAGTACAAAAACGGCTCGTGGCACTTATGACCACAAAACTTCAGGCGCACCACGCAATATCCTCTCGCGCTCATGAGCACCTAGATCAAGTTGCTTTTCAATGCTTGGGCGGCATTCGTCAAAGCAGGTAGAAAGTTACCTTTTGCGGTGCAGTCAACTGCTTGCGGTTACCTCGGTTGGAAGCCGCCGGCTTGCGTACAGTCAGCGTCAAAATTTGTGAAATTTGCAACAATCAAAACCTGCCAGAAACCGCAGCGCACCTTTTCTAATGAAAACCTACTGAAATAAAATGTTTGTAAACAAACCGCCCATATTTCATCTAGAAATTAATTGAAACATATTTTAGAGGAACAATTATGAAAGATGCGTATTACTTACGTATGCTGTGTACGTACAAACCTTCGTTCCGTCCGTAAGTTGGATGGAGAATGACTTTTTGAAAATTCAACCCCTAAGTACTACAGCTACTATACCGTATTATTTGAAAACATCCGAAGTAATTATAACCAAGAGTTCTCATTTTTCGAAAACTTTTTTTTAACTTTCTTTCTATGTACTTATATTGTGATCACAAATCTACACAGATACCTAAATCTATCTAGGTATTTGAATAACCATATTCCTTGTTCCGACATATTGACTGTCTCCATAATATGTCCATCAGCCATTTTTGATGTCCCCACTGCTGGGGCACAGGCCTTCCTTATGGGTGGTAAGGAGGATGGGCCATAACCCACCACGCGGGCCCAATGCGGATTGGTGGGTGTTAACGACTGCAAATGCAGCCAGGACCAACGGCTTAACGTGCCTTCCTAAGCACGGAAGAGCTCGAGATAATAAATTTTTGGTCACCCATCCCATGACCGACCCTTGCGAACGTTGCTTAACTTCCGCAATCGCTGGGCCAGGCGCTAAACCACTGCGCCACCGAGCTCCTCCATAATATGGATATATTAAATTTGACGCTGACTGTACATTCATTAATTGGGGTGCAACGAACCCACAATGACACTTGCACTCGTGCTTCTTTGTGCGGTTGTGGTGTCGTCCCTATCACAAAAGAGGACGTGTTTTTTTATTGTATTGAAGGCTCGTGCGTGGCATGCTATTATATTAGTTCTTTAAATAGAAAGCTTAAATAAAGAAGAATTTTGAAAGAAAATCCATCAAAAATTAATGCTTGTAGGTAGTTTTAATTTTGGCCTTCCTTTCTCTCATCACTCTCATCAGTGATACAGTGTTTAGGGCTCTTCAGTCTATAGATGCCCAGAAAAACCCCCTCGATGGGGGTCGATTGACTTTCTCCGGCGCGCATCCCGCAGTGACGTCACAGCCCAGATCTGGGTCAAATGAGTGCCCCATATTTGGGGCATGCTTGCACCGCCACCAAACTGCATTTTGGCGGGTAGGGTAGGCAATCGATGTTCAACTCGGGGCGGATTCGAATCGTAACACTGAAAACATTACGTGGTAGGTACTACAATAAGGTGACTTACATTCTAAAAACGGTTTGAGATTTTTTAGAAAAATATAATAAAAAAGTGACTATTATCTACTAAAAACGTTTCGGGATAAATAAGGGTGATTTTCCTGAAAATATTCAGGAAACTTAAACTAGAAATCAAGTGACTTCCCTGAAAATATTCAACAAAGTTTATCTTGCTTACTTATATAGAAAGTTTATAGGTACCTACCTACTCTTCTGGTTATTATATGATGATTATTTATTATGGAACCCATATTTTAAATAAATAAATAAATGCTGGGACAATTTCACACAGCGCCATCTAGCCCCAAACTAAGCAAAGCTTGTAATATGGGTGCTAGACAACTGATATACTACTTATATACTTTTTAAATAAATACTTATTATACATAGTAGGTAACACCCAGACCCGTCATAGAAATTAAAATTCATCATTTCAATTTCTGCCCGGCCGGGGATCGAACCCGGGACCTCTTGCGTGGTAGGCGGCATGTTGACCACTGCACCACTCAGGTCGTCATATTTTAATGGATTTATTTCATTGTTGACCTAATCGAAATGGAACTCGTCGATTTATCCTGAAATAATAGCTTTCATAATGTCAACTTAGTTTATTATCTCTAAGTATTTTGACAACGTTCCAACTCGTGTACCCTAAATTCCGCAAGGGAAGTGGAAAGCTTTTATTCCATAGAATTTCCTAATAGGAAATAATAATGTGAAATTATTTCAAATCCTGGTAAAGTTAAAACATGAATGACTGAAAATTTATGTTTTCGTGGTCGTGTTGAAATAAATGAAAAAGTGCAAAAACCTAAAGGATTCACAACAAAGGATCAGTTCAATATTAATGAGTTATTTTAGTGTGGAATCCTAAAATCCGCGGTTCAAATTGCTGTTGAATAAAAAAGTAACTCCTAACCCAACATGGTTTGGTTAGGAGTTACTTATGCTCGTGAAAAACTGAAAACTCCGAATTTTAAATTGAGTATAAAATGATAGGGTATTTTTTTTCTTCCTACCTAGCCGATTTTCCAATTTTACGTATAATGACACATTTTGATTACGCAAATGACACATACGCAAAATGGCACATAAGCGAAATGACACATACGCGAAATGACATTCGCAAAATGACACAGACATGCATGTCACAAGTTTATAAAGATGTTACATGTAGATAGATACAGATGTGTGACACCCTGGAAGGGCGCAGCAATAAAGAGGGCTTAATTGTTATTTTTAAAATGCTTAAATTAATTGTCAAGTTAAGTATAAGTTTTTTGCACCTGACAAAACAATTATTTTGGCTAAAGCACCGAAAATGCGTTAATTATTTCGCCCACAATGGGAACAGTTAATTAAAGCAGTCTCATAACTGTGTAATTAACCGAAATTAATTGCCTCAGGATTTGTCTAAGAGAAAAAATCCGTTATAAGTTGATGCTCTCTGAAAAAACAGACAAAAAGGTGATAAAATACTCATCACAATGCAAAATCACACTATTTGTTTAACTATTTTATGGGCTTCATTTAAAAATTATATTTGAACATAAATATTTTGAATTTGAGATTTTTGCATTCACAATGCTATTTTTATACAATACTAAATAATATACTAGAAAAAATACGACTCGCACCAGATCAATACTCAGACGGGAATCGAACCCGCGACCTTTGGATATCCGGTCCAATGCTCTGACCGCTGAAGTTAAGCAACGTTCGCAAGGGTCGGTCATGGGTTGGGTGACCAAAAATGTAAGATCTCGAGCTCCTCGGAAGGCACGTTAAGCCGTTGGTCCCGGCTGCATTTGCAGTCGTTAACACCCACCAATCCGCATTGGGCCCGCGTGGTGGGTTATGGCCCGTCCTCCTTACCACCCATAAGGAAGGCCTGTGTCATCAAACATCAAAAATGGCTGATGGACACAAACCGTCATTATAACAAAAAAAATCATGTGACCACAAGCTGCGATAGAGTTCCTTATAGTTACGATGGGGCTGACATAAAATTAATACAAAAGCTCCTTTAAAAAAACATAACCCTCTTGCAGTCGGGTAAAAAAGAGGAGAAAAAGACCACAAGCTCGTCTTTACATGAGCATGAGCACCAAGAAAACCTTTAGTTTTCACCAGGCTTTATCTATATTTAATTCACTGAACGTTTGCCCTACAAATTTCTGTCAAACGCCTAGAGGGTAGGAGGCAATCAATTATTGATAGCTACTAGTCGAAAGGGCTAATCAATCGGCAATTGGAAATAGGCGGCGCTATGTAGAAAGAACCTTATTTTTCTTTCTAACTGACGATAGTGTTGCTCGCAGCTTGTAAATTAGAAATAAATATGACAAGAACGCTCGTGTTGCAGCACTTGCAGCACTATAGCAAGATTTTATGCTTAATTAGGTACCTACTTGTACTTATTAAAATGAGCTATAATGTTATGGAACTACCTTCTTACTATCATTTTTCTATTTAATCACACCCAGCTCATGTTTTTTTTTCCTTTAGTTGCCCGTGACACTACTGGTGGCACTATCAGTAGTGTCATGGGTAATTTTTCTTTACCGTGACTCTACTTCTCTCATTGGTTGATTGAGCTCATACATCAAAATTTTGTCTTTCTTTTCGAAAATTGCATCTGGTACTGTAAACTGTCCGGAACTTCTATGCAAATTAACATTATGAACACCCTCAAAGCCACTCAGATTCAACCACTTGCTGCGTGTCCCCCCTGCATCTTCAAATTATCGGCAGAATTCATACTTATGTCGTGCTTGTAATAGCTTTAACTCGGCAACGCGTCAGGCGGACTTGGATCTTTTTGCGACAAGTGAAGCATCGATCAAGCGTATTATGAGTCTCAGTTTCTTCAATGCGACCTAATTATATAATTGTAAGATAATTAATTATTAAGATAGTGCTCGTTAAGTGTATTTTGCTTTATATTTGTGATGACCTATAATTGGCTTTCTGTTACTATTTAAGTTTTGTTTTATGTTATTGTAGCTGTTGGTCGTCCGAAATTAAATAAATTAAATTAAATTCAAAATTGGGATTTTGAATAGTTTTCCTTTAGAATTTTGTCCTTACTTGCAGATCAATTTTCAATAGTAAGTATGCTACTAAAATAAATACGGTAAACGGGTTTTGTTAAAAAATCATTTAAATATTATTCTACTTTCACAATAGTAGGTACCTACTTAAAACTTATTCTACTTTCGTAATATATGTAAAATCGATCAAAACAAAAGGTCTTTAAATTAAATTCTGCACTGTAAGTCACATGAATCACATGTATAGAAAATGTCATATAAGAGCTATACTTGTGTAGCATAGCAATCCTTTATTCCCAGTCACGTAGCTCAGTTCATCGCCCTCTCGTAGCCAGCAAAAGAAAATAAAAACTTCGCCAATCGCCAGTAGAATTCGCAAGCATTTCCGCTGATATGAACCAAGAACGGATGCCCTGTTTAAGTTGCCTAAAAAAACCATGCTAAAAACTGAATTTCAATGTCTCTTGCGCATATAGTTAGAGGTACCTACCCTACCAAACCAAAAAGCTAATCGAAAAATCATGATAACGAAAATTTTAGAATTTTCAGGATTAGGTACTTACCTAAAAACTAATAAATCGATTACTGAAAATTGCTTAGCTTTCCGTACGTTATAGTGACTTATTGTGAGAATTGTAGAAAACAGATTTCATTTGGTAAAGCTTCTTTTTTTATAAATAGTCATGAAGCGAAATATATTTTTCACCTCTCCAGCACGAAAAGGGCGCTTTTGGCGCGTAAAAACTCGCAGCAAAATCGATTTTTGCTGCGAGCGTGTAAAGTGCTTTTTTAATTTCTAACACCAACTTTTAAAATAATAAAGAAAAAAAAAATACTAAGGAGTTTTAAATAAGGATTGTTAAAAAAGAAGGTTGATAATTCGAAATAAAGAGTATGGACGAAATGAGGTCGCATGTATGAAATAAATATAAAATAAGAAAAATTTATGAAATTTAATAACAAATTAGTGTTTTATGATTATGAATAAATAAATAAGATAGGATATTAATAAAAAACACAAAGTAATTTAAAACAAAACGACGGTAATCTAGATACTTTATGAATAAAAATTTTCAGCATAGGTTTGATCGAACTATTTTTGTAATAAATTACAAAAAATGAGTGCGTCCAACGATGAAGATAGTTGTCTAACTCCAAAATAGTTGAGTGAACATGTTTTTAATGCTGAATTTAGCTTTTTACTAAGAAAGTCACGTGAAAAATTTCTCGCTGGTAGAGGTGAAAAGTTGTATGTTTTACACGAGACCAAAATTTTGTTCTCGTGATTCAATTCTAGACTACTTCGCTAGTTCGTGAATAAAGTCGGAACTCGCAGCGTCGCAGCACAAATTGATTTTGGTCACTTGTATTTAACTATTCCGACCTATTTTTCCTGAGCTTATTTTTTCACTTATTATACTTACTTACGTAAATATGAAGAGAAATATCGTGTTTGTAAAAATTTGTGTGTAAGAATTTACAATAAATCATGGATTAGCATTCCAATACTTATTGGATGCACTGATGATTGGAAGTCATTGGAAGTCTTGCAATTGGAACAGAGGGGGATTTCAACTTCTTAAAACTTGCCAGGCTTATGAATTGATGTAGAATTACATCTCTTTCTCGCTAGAGACACATTATGGCTATCAATTAAGAAAACTGACGAGTTTAAGAGGTTGTGTTTTAGTTACGACAGCAAGAATAAGGCGCCTCTAGGCTTTACAGTTTTGATGACTTCGCAGTAGCTATCAAGTTTTCGAGTCGATAAACTCCGGTGTTCCTGTCTGTCATACGGTAAAGAGACACGTGCCGTGCGAACTGCTGCAAAACAATAAGTTTGTTTACCAATGACACGTCCCCATTTTCACACTCATAATGTGTAACACAAAAAAATGTAGCACAACAGCACCGGCTAAGGTCACTTGGGTTGACTTAAACATGTGTCATATCATATCCGGACATTGTCTTTTTGTCTACGATGTAAATTGTACCTAGGTAGGCATATTGAAAATTCAGGACGCCTTTACGAAGCACGCCGTTTTTGTGTGTGCATCTCGCTTTACATTGTATCTTGCTTAAAAAAAAATAAAAACATTAACATTTTTTCCACGCCTCACAGCCCATCCGCTAGGTACTTATGTATTCCTATTCTTACTGTTATTAAATAAATTACTATGTACTTACATTGTTTTACATAAAGAAGTACCTATCTACCTAACTATATTATTCTGATATTTTATTATTCACGATATCGGTATTCATACCTCAGCATGAATAGACGGAAGCGAATTTTC
Organism: Agriphila straminella; assembly: GCA_950108535.1. Taxonomy (NCBI): domain Eukaryota; kingdom Metazoa; phylum Arthropoda; class Insecta; order Lepidoptera; family Crambidae; genus Agriphila; species Agriphila straminella. Next base: position 4,345,779 of record OX467316.1, on the reverse strand, counting down.
GAGTCAACATACTGATGCCAACATTTTGTTCAACTGAAGATATTTGTGGTTAGGATGTTTACATTTGGCAAGTATTCTTATAAATTATTCGTATGTTAGTTATATCGTACTATGCTACTATATTGGATGTTAATTGTTACTCAATATAACAACAGGGATAAGTACTTACTTTTTATCCTAGTCCGAGTTGCCCTAGGGATTTTCCGAATGTCCACGCGGGCGAAGTCGCGAACGGAAGCTAGTTTGAAATAAATAGTACTTAGGTAACGAGGTAACCGTAAAGGAAGTCTATTTTAACTTTTGAACAGACAGAGAAACAGTTAGGTATTAATTTTAATGAAGGTATTAGTCGTCACGTAAAAAGAGCGCTGAACAACAAACAAATGACGGAGGAATCTATTCTGTTTACCAATACATTTTCGCATTTTTCGCTCACCATTGAGGCACTTATCAGCGCTCTTTCGTGATTTCTTATGCTATTAATAGTGAACCACCTTAAATGAATTATTAAAATACTTAGTTAAAGTTTACCCCTAGGAGGGTCAAAACTACTTTATCAGATGTTTTTGTGAAAATTTTCAATTTGTAACACGTTTTGCAAAAGGTTTCTATGAGAATTACCTACACCTACATTAGCTGTTAATAAACATACACTTACACGTGCCAATTACTGTGTGTTAATATGGTGTTAATATTTAATTTACATAATTTTCCTTGTAAGCGACATAAGTATAATAATTTCAGTATCATTTCTATAAACATTCACACTCACTCGTGACTGGTTCAGAATATGAACAAAGCATAGGTAGGTAGTAAGTATGAATGAAACATTTTGCTAAAATTGGACCATGTTTTTACGGATCATTTCGTTTTCTCACAACCTATCATGACTTCACAGCTCTTAGAAACCACAAATTACAGTAGAATTCCCGCAAAAAAAAATGTGGTTTTGTATTGCTTTTCTTGAGCGTTGTTTTTGCCTTAGTAACGCAGTTTCAGTTTATTTGGTATATTGTAAATATATATAGGTAACATAAAAAGGGTCTGGCAGAAAATAACGATAACATCTTTTTCGACAAATGTTTCACAGTTTGAAGCATTAAGTTAGTGACAAAGTGATAAAATGTTAAGCAACTTTCGACTCTGACTTACCTTCGTAATAACAAGTGAAGTCAAAATTATGTTCTTAGTCAAGTTTTAGTCACTACCTATTATCCGGTGTGTGAATTTGTTTTTTAACATCAAAACAGCGATTACTCATTTCAACAATCTTTAAGAGAAACCTACTGAAGCCAAGATTTATCTATGAAATGACTGGAAACAACAGCAGTTGCCTCGTAACTGATCCATAGTTAACCTACTCAAGATAGGTTTATATATAGGAAGCCAGCACTAAACCTATCCTAATCCTACTGAGAAATAGTTAAACTCTAAAGTGAGTAGATAGTAAAATCGTCACTATGAATTAACTACTGTTGTTGAGTTGAGTCTTTATCATATTAAAGACAGTAATTTACCATAGTAAATCCTATGGTCGTATATGTTTACGACCGAGTCCGGATTTGGACCGGCTATGTTGCAAGAGGAAGGCAAGATTGCATGACCCAATTTCTGTATCAAATGGATGAGTGTAGCTGCAACATGTTGCGAAGTCAAATAAATAAATACACATAGAATTCAGAATATTGTTTAATGTTTATATCAAGCCGTCCAATCGTTAAAATAAAATTACATGGTTTTCGCCTGTTTTTTTTCACTTTTCACTAGTTTTCACATTGTTATTAAAATTAATTTGTGTGTGTTTCACACATATTTGTTTGATAATGCGAGTGATGGATGGATGATTGATGAATGCATGTGATATCGTAGTAAGCGTACCATGCAAGCGTGGTGTGGCTGTAGTTGATTTCATGCTTTTTGGTCAATTAAATCTGTAATAAAATATGGTTTTCCGTTAGTTTTGTATTAAGTATTTGCAATTTTAAACTACGTAATTTTCGTTGCTAAGATTTTTTCTTTCATTCTTTTCCAACATCTTTCAAACATTTTATTTCTGTAATCTTTTACCTATTACCTACTGCTGGACAAGCGCCTTTCAAGATTAATAATTCGTAGTAAATAAACTTTAGATCCCTTACCTTAGAAAAATACCTTAGAAAGACAGGCTTTACTTTACTTATCACCGTTACGAAAAACAAAAACAGATTTCTTACCCACACAGAATATGAATTCACCTTCGTTCATATAATTCGAATATTAATATTCCGAGCGTCTAGCTGTCTCTCGTCTCGTCACGTCATAAGTAGGTATAAGCTCGATGTTATTTTTCGCTAGCATTTTGTCCCAAGTCAAGAATAAACGGAAAATGTGGCCCCTATATAAAATCGGTTGACATTTTCACGGGGCCATGTTTAATTCAACATGAGAGGCTGATGCTGATATGGTGCTTGATGGAGGTCGGCCTTACAGAAATACTGTTTTTGTTTAAAAGATAATTTAAGGAATACCTACCGTAAATAATTTTTTTTTTTTAATTTTTGCTTCGACGTTACCTAACACCAGCCCCCCTTCTCTCGACGCGATTAAGTTATCATCAGGATCGATTTATTTGTACCTAGAGCCCCCCTAGTCAAAGTAACATATGCAAATTTTCGATATCGCTTCGCTTTCGAAACATTATGGATTTGACGTTTTAAAAATCCCATACATGTTTCGAAAGCGAAGCGATAACGAAGATATGCCAATGTTACTTTGGCTAGGCCAATGATATTAATATCATTGGGCTAGGCCCTCTGTTTTGACATTTATTCGATTCGAGACAAGAAAAAAACCGACTTCAAAAAACCTGCCTCTAAAAAAAGTAAGAAATAATATACAAATCATTAGATACGCATTATCATTGTTATAATAAAACACGTCTATTTAAAGTCGGGTGGGGCTGGAGTACATCTTCCTTTTTTTATTCTAAAAGCCCCACCCGACTTCAATTGACGTGTTTTATTATAACAATGATAATGCGTATCTAATGATTTGTATATTATTTCTTACTTTGTTTAGAAGCAGGTTTTTTGAAGTCGGTTTTTTTGTTTTTTAAACAATTTTTTTATTTTTAGTGTAAGTACCTTCTGTATTAGGTAGTGTAGGTTTTTTAGAGGTATTAAATTTTAAAGCTTTTTTGTTTTCATTTTCAGCTTTTTTGAAGTCGGTTTTTTGTTTTTAAAACATTTTTATTTTTTTATTTTTAGTGTTAGTAAGTACCTACCTTCTGTATTTGGTAGACTTTAGTTTATTTATATTATCTTATCCAGTAAGTATATTATCTAGGTAGATAAAACATGGGTAGACCCAAAGTTATTATTTTTTTAATTTAACTTTTTTGTGTAAGTATGGTATATTTAGCGACGATATTATCTAAGTTACAATAGTCTTATGTCAATAGCTCATCACCTTTTACAAAATACTGGTTTTCCCGACGCAGGGGCGTTAGTTCTTGAGGAGTTCTCCTGGTACTTCACTATCAGCTCCACTTCACCATATGCATTATGACGAACAACATAAATAGCCTAGCAACCGTATTAAAGTAATCGTATCGCACCAGTGAGATACTTCTATGGTCTTCATCATCAGTTCCACTTCACCAAAATGGTACTTTTCGAAAGCAAATGCACGAGTTACTTAAGAAAATACCAAAATCGCTATAGGTGTGCCTATAATATTTGAAGAGTTCCCTTGATTTCTCCAGGATCCCATCATCAGATCGTGATCTTATGACAATGGGACCAATCTGTAACTATATGCTTTCAAACAAAAAAATAATTTTTAAAATCGGTTTGAGATTGACAAAGTTATGTTAAAACATACATAAAAAAAAATACCGTCGACTTGAGAACCTCCTCCTTTTTTTGAAATCGGTTAACAAAAGGGGGGCTTTTTTGTCTCCAATGGTTCGAATCGAATTAAAACTCCCCAAAAAAGTATTGTAAAATCAAGCATTAAAACAAACACGTAGAAACTGCAATAGTAAGAGAATAGAGTTTTGTATTTGCTATAGAAAACCAATTTATGCAGAAGTAGTATCGAACTTGTATTTTATTCCAACAAAGCATTCAGTACAAATCAGCGCGTGCTGTAGCGTGGTGTTTACACTGCGTCGCGTTGCCGCGCGTTGTTGCAAATATTTTTAGAAACAACAGCTAAAAAGGCTTTTCGAAAAAGAAATGTTAAGTAGATTAGTAATTGAATTTAAAATTTGATACTTACTACTAATCTTTCTTCGTAAAAGGATATCAATACCTAACATATATAGGTATATAAATAAAATATATAAAACATTAAAATAAAATAAAATATATTTTTTGAAAGACGTAATCATGGCCTCTGTAATTCCCATCCCCTTTATTAATTTTTATTCTCATTTTTCTTAAAAACGCTTTTATTAGCTTTTATTACATCCTAAATTACGAAATATTTTTGCCTTTTCGTCAAACAAATTTTTATTTTCTTCCATTTAAACACGTTTTAAACACGGCACCAAAAACTACTCGGTTTAATAAAAATGGTTATGCGATGGCTATAAAAATTTATAATAAAATACCCGAGGATATTAAACTATTGCCTTTCAATCAATTTAAGATAGCTTTAAAGAAATGGCTGATGGACAGAGGCTTCTATTGTATTGAAGATTTCCTCAAATATAAAGAGTAAGGAAGATCGATGTACTAACTCTGCTAGACATTTTCTCCAGGATAATCAATTATATAAAATAGTATAGGTTAATAACATTAAATTATTATAAACGGTTTTATTACTAATTTGCATGCTATGAAATGATATAGTTAAATAGGCATAAGTTCTACCCAGTTGTATAACACCTACAAAGTCATAAAAATTGTACCCTATTTAATGCAAATAAATGAATTGAATTGAATTGAATTTAACAAAAAATAGAGGTAAGATAGATACTGTATGTAGAGGTTGCAGGTTGCAATGTTAAATTCAGTAAACTTAATACAGAATTACCCGATCAATGTGAAATTCAATATCGTGTATAAGGTGACTAGTTTTTCGTTTAGAAATTAAGGTTTCAGAAGCCTGATAAACGGTCTGACCATAAACGTATGAGAATTAAGAAAAGTTATTTTTTGTTTTAGAAAAGCCTTTTCAGTCGATTCCTTCCGGCCTGATTAGTAGGCACCTACCTGCTTATTTAAATTTTATAGCGTAGGTAGTACATATTTGTAATAGGTACTTTAATATTCGTAAACTTATACACTTAAGTCTTTTCCGTGGAAGGATGTTGCCATATATCCACGTTTCGCAGTGAAAATCGCAATTCGTAGTGTTTTGGAACAATTTCATCGGAAAACGCTGATGGTGCGCATTTTCTTGTCTTTGTGTCTTCAAAACCTGCGGTTTTAGATGTAGTATTAAGTGCTTCTAAGTTATTAGTATTAAGTATTATTAGTCGCCTTTTACGACATACTTACGGCTAGTTTTTTTCACATATTTTACAAAAATCTGGGCTTAGCTTACTACGTTACTTACTACGCATATTTTGATGAAATCAACAAGTATATTAATTAAGTTTTATAACCTTATCAGTTATTAACTTTGCCTCACTGTTCTGTTTACTACTGCGTGTTTACTGCGAGATAAGATAACATACAGTCTGCCTGCAACACCATGATAAAACAACACGTGTAGATGTTTATAAACAATTAGTTTAGCATTATGATACAAAAGTTAAATACACATGAATAGGTTGGTACACGTGTCGGTCAATATTGAACCTTGTGCTGTATGCGTTAGTTTCAATTGCAAATAGCTTTGCGTTTTATTAAATACTTGCATTGTCTTCCTCAAGTAGATAAACTCGATATTTGTATAGAAAACGTTTATCATGAAAACGCTTAGAAATATTGTTTTAAATGCGTCTAATAAAGGAGCTGGAGATGGACTTTGTTAGCAATGGCAACGTATAGTTCGCATCTATTCAGATTTCAGATTATAATGGATAATATAAGTATAGGTATCACGATTGTGTTGTTTCTACTACATGTGTGTGGTGAATTTTAAGAGTAATATTCAATAAAAACATTTTTTGGAGGATTGTCAACCACGTGGTCTCCATACAAACGGCGATAACGTTTCCCACCCTCTAAACCTTAACCTACAGTAATTAATTTTTGGTATTTTTTTGAAATGCCTAAATACTAGGGCTGTACGTTTTGATTTTTTAAATATCTATAATAGATTTCGAAATATTTGCATTTTAGTGATTTCATACAAAACACAGAAGTGCCAATATTTTCAAATCTACAATAAATATTTTAAAAATCAAAACGTACAGCCCTAGTTTTAGGCATTTCAAAAACATACCAAAAATTCATTGCTGTAGGTTAAGGTTTAGAGGGTGGGAAAAGTTATCGCCGTTTGTATGGAGACCACGTGGTTGACAATCCTCTTAAAGATATAGGTACAGACGATCGCATAAAATGTACGATTAAAACTTAATATACGATAGTGGAACTGTTGACCCCTTTAGCGCAGTTAGATAACGATAATTTCATAAAAATATAATTCTTTGTTCACATTAAAATGGAGTATCACATACTGCTTGTATTTTTCACATATTTATATTTGCGAGTCTAGTTACAATTAGGAAAATTGCGCAAGAACGCTGTAAATAGCCAGACGGCTTCAGTAGATACCCATTACACAATAGTAAATGTCGTAAACAGCCAATAACACTTACAAAATATTACAAGTATCAACAACCAAAAAGAAACAATTACCTACTGGCATTAAAAAAAGTACTATATAATTAGGTAGGTATGATGGACATGAATAATTTTCTTCAAACGTTTTTCCTGTAAGTGATTGTACAAGAATCCCTGTTAAAGATTCCCAAGAATGTTTTGAAGGATCTTTTGAAGTCGTTTGACTTTCATTGAAAGGTTTGCCTAAAGTCATGAACTGTAAACATTAATTTAGCCAGAATCGTTGGTAATCTCAGCTCGTTGGCAATCGTTGCCCTCTCACGTCGATGGCAGCGATCTCGCGGTATTTATAGTATTTGTGACGCATATTGCAACTCGGAAATCACCGTACTCTAAAGTACCTACCTATATCGATCGAGAATCTATATCGAAAACAAAACAACAGATGCCTGAAAATCTTATATGTTTTTGGTGGTTTTTGAGTTAAGATTTTAAATTCAGAACTCAAATCTTAACTCTTAATCAAAATCAATCGTACTCGAAGCTTTCAGGATTATAAAAATGCTGAAGTAACTTTTGTACATTTTGAAAACTTACACTCGGAGCACAGGAGGCCGAGTGTAAGCTTTCAAATGCAAACGTTACCTATTTATCGCGTTTGAGCTTATTTTCATAGGCAATAGTAACGTTTGCAGTTCTTTGCTAAATTAAAAACTTACACTCAGGTCTCGGGCCTCAGAAACTTAAAAAGTCTACCAATTCGCGTGTTTGCGATTGATCACGATCGATTTCAGATGATAAACGGCCATTATGGGCGTAGTTTTGCGTAGCTCTTGTCTCACAACTTTATAAGTTGCGCTGTTGACCATTAATTTGATGACTAAGACACAACCGTTTTGCTCCTGACAGCTTTATCATGATCGTGAATGTCGGTTTGAGCACTTTTTACGCAATACGTGATACGAATAAGTTATCTTTAATGTCTTCGTTGACCGGACGGTACCAGGGACACATGACCATGAGCGTTTCAACGAGGCGCAGATCAAATCACGCTCGGGGTCACTCAAACCGACTCCTAGCGGTTTTTGTTCTGCATTGATCTACAGCAATCTGACGCATACAGGCCGTCGATCCTGCAGCTACATAACGACCTCGTACGTCCATTGCCGTTCAGCTTAAATGAGTCAAGATTTACAGTCCTTCCTTTTTCAATTACCACGATTGCTCTGCTCGCGCAGTTTACCAAGGAGTATTGCTTAAATCTGACTGGAATAGTTTTATTATTCCAGCTCTGACACGCTGCTGAAAGTAGGGCACAGTTATTTGTAGCAGTTACCATTTCGGGTGCCAGTTGCAGGGTGTGTTATAAGACGAGTGTGCATGAAGCTAGCTAGTTGCTGAAAATATTTGGAACGGGCACTGTTTTGCGGCCATCGTTTATTCAAATGAGGGACACGGATTACATGGACGACGAGAGGCATCATCTTGAGTATATGCAGACAGTTGTGACGATGACAGGAGAGCGCTAGAGACAGGCGCCTGTGACCTAGGGCGCGAGGTCAACTCGGGTCATGTTCCGGCCTTAACTAGGTCACAGGTTATTGCTTCGCCGAGCGCCAATGAGAACCAAAATAAACCTCTCTGATTTATGAGACTACTGATGTAGCTTTCGAGTTTTGTTGCAAATATGCATAGCGGATTATGACAACTAAACATTGTTCTTCGAATATTGTTTCTGTTTGCAGCCGAGCGTGACAAGAAATAATGTTAAGTGTTTGTAGTCAGTTGCGTTGGGGTACCAGGAATTCATGATCGATAAAGATAACTCTAGTTTTGTGTTTCGTAAGATGCAGGTGAAACGGAGGGCAGCGGGTCGCACGGGGCGTGCCCGCTTCAGAATATAGGTCGCGGCTTTTCGCCTTTCTTTTACGGCGGAAGCGTGTCTGACTTTTGTTTATGGCTCTTTCATCTCAAGCACGCGCATAGAATGGCTTTTACTATTATATATTCTGTGTCTTTCATGACAAATTATGAATATATACATATACCTAACGACAAGCGACGCCATTTGCCGAGTCATGGCTGCTAATCAAGGCAATTGAAACTTGATACGAAAATAGCTCGCTCGCATTATTCGATTCGAGTTAAATTAACTGACTTGTGGAGGTATAGCTACTTAATAATAAATAAAATTCATCGTATTGGAGTATTACTTAATTATACATATAATTATGAAAAAACTCATTTGTCCACCTCTGTTTATTTCTGTCAACGAGTTACGACTTACGAGTAGTTATGTTTATTTGTAGTTAATTACATTTTAGCATGATTCCAAATTAAGTATTGGAATGTTTATCGCTCTCCTGATAGTGATATTTTATAGTTTTCCTTGATATATTTTTTTATAATTTTATTGATATAATATTCACTTGATTTTCTCTGTCGCTTTAGTACCCTAGGCTCTGTATTGATCGCAGAATGCTCTCCGCAAAATATGTTCCGTCCATCCAATCACATTTGACACGACACTCCGTTGACAGCCATTTCGGAATTGCGAGCCATCGGTTCAAGCATAGCCTTCTCTATATAGAAGGCTAGTTCAAGGGAAATGTAATTGGTCCGAACCCCGAAGTTATTTACAACTTTCATAGTAACGATTTTAACGAATGCGTTTGCCGCAATTTTAAGGTTTAATTTTAAACTTATAATTGAAAAACGTAAAGATGACGAGTGATAGTGATGTGAGAAAGGAAAAACCATGCCGCCCCAGCTCCAAATAAATTGAGATAAGGACAGGTCTTGGGCAGGTGGATAAATTGACTTGCTTTAAATAAACAAATCAATGCGACCACGTCGAATGCATAATAATCTCCAGATTTCACATTAAAGCTTAATTTCATCTCAATAGAGCTAAAACCTCAAAATGAAAGAGGGTCCGTTCACCTCTGCGAAGTTCATTAAAAAAATCCATTAACGGCTGACCCTAATGACAATCTAAGGGCAGTTAGTGCTGCCAGCGTAATTCAATATTTTTAGACAGTCCCTGCTTTTTTCTTTTGTGGAAAGGTTGGATTAATTATTTAGCTCCGACTTGACGGCAATTTAATAGAATAGGTGCTTATTAAGTAAAGTGCATAATTGGCGAGTCCTCCCACACAGGTGTTTGGTAAAAGCCTTATAAAGCCTAATATGGTAGATAGGGACCATCAAACTGAACAACTTTTACTATGGGACCAACTCTGAAATCGCGAAAAAAAATCTGGTGTTTCATACATTTTGATATTTTCGTTATTAATTTTTGTATGAAACAGCTGATTTTTTTTCGCGTTGGTCCCACAGTAAAAGTTGTTAAGTTTGATGGTCCCTATCTACTATATTCGGCTTTATAAGGCTTTCACCAAACACCTTGTATACACTAGACTGTTTTAAATTCACAAATAAATCTTTTGATAAAGGATAATAATTATAGAATTTGTGGATCGAAATTCAATTGATTTAAGTTTTGTTGACTACTTCTATATCAATAAATAAATAATAAATAAAAATATTTTTATTCCTTTAACTTAACAATTAAAAACACAAAACAGTGATTGATTCCACCTGTTAGGTGCTAAGGCACCTGTATTAGACAGAACCGCTCATCCTTAGCATAAAGATCTTAGCAATTACAGATAAGGTAAAGGTATAAAGATACAATACAAGCAACTTAATTCAGTAATTTTTTTTCTTCGTTTTTATAATTATATGTATAACTAATTTAACTAATTTTTAACTTTATGTGAAACTAGAATTAGTTAATTAAATGAAAGCTATTAAAACCAATACAATTAAATGATTACCATCTTTGTTAATATCTTGTAAATTTTTGTAACAATAGTTAAGTATTTCTATAAACAAGCTCTTTTTTGTTTGATACCAGCCCCTCTAGCATGACAACTGAAACGCGATAATGATAAGCGATTTATCACGTTAACTGTCAAAAGACAATAGATTTTGACAGTTGGCTCTCGATAAAACGCTTTATCCTAGGGGCGCTGAACGAAGCGAATGGGGTCTAGTTTTATTACTTAAAAGTTTTCAATCCTTTTTCTTGTTGCAAAAGTAGCTGAAAATAGAAGTTAAATAAGTCCCGTTTTACCGTCCCGAAGTAATGCCACTGAATGTTAAACATTTTATTTCTCTGGCTTTAGTTTAATTTACGACCGCATTTCGACTGTGGTTTAGGTACTAAGTAGTACTTACTTTAAATTTAAACGTTGTAAATGTTAGCATTTTACGATTGCTATCAAAATATAGGTAACTTTACATTAATATTAACATTATATATAAAGACTGTAAAACTTTCTTCATATAGACCAGCTGAGCATGTAAAGCTAACATTATTATGGCAGACACGTTATAATGGTAATTTTAATACTATTGTATGTGGTGTAGCATATTAATAACAATGTACATAAGTATAAATCAAAAACTAATCATGCTAAAGTGTAAAAAAAAATTAAAATCGGGTAAGTGGTCTCTTTAGATTTGGAATTGTAGAAAAACGGGTGTTTCTGTTCATAAAAGTGATGTAGTTTCTATGATTATTGACCAATCGTCATGGTAATAGCACAGAATATATAATAGTACTAAGTAATAGTGTTAAATAAAAGATGCAGAACCAGACGAGCAGTGCATTCGTTTGAATTTTGAATTTCGGCCGCGTCGAGGCAGTCAGCGGGCGCTTTCACAATCGTAAAAATAAATGGAATATTTTCATTCGCTTTTCAGCGGTAGATGGCGCTGTAGAAATTTCCCATACAAAATTACTCTGTCGATGTTTTTTTACGCGCGTTATTTTTCTTGATAGATGTTCGTGGTACGGGTACTGATTTAAGTTGCGTGCAGGCTGAACGTTTGTGTTCAATGCACAAAATCGTTGACCTCTGCTTACATATAATTGATATGTTATATTTTTTTTATTCCAAACGGATATTTCGTATATACTTTTATAACAGTTTAATAGACAGACATATAGTTTATCGCAGTAAGAAAATCCACAACTGTCCAGACAACGGATTAGAATGGAGGAAATGCCCTAAATTTTAGGGCACCTCCTGAAGCTTCGTTACAAATATGACTTAATTTACAACATAATACGATGTGACTTTTATTTACATAATATACTTAAATAGTTGTTGGTACCTACTATGTCGCGTGATTTCCTGTGACCTGACCAAGTTAAGTGCTGTAAGTACTTAAAAAATAATATCGTATAATAAAGTTGTTTTCCCACTTTGCGCACTTCAGTGACGCACTTAAGTATTCAAATAAAGTAGGAAATTGTATTGAATACAATCAATCAGTGGGTTTATGGAGTCAAGGGCAGGCAGTGTGTTATTGTTTTTTTTCCTTTTTTTTCTGCTATTGCGTATCTTTAACTTGTCGATATTTATTCTTTAAAATGTAATTTTTATCTACCAACCAAATGCCCAATCACGGTAATACTTACTAATAAGTAACTAATGTTATCTCTTTACAGTATTCTAATTCTAACTCGACCCTGCTGTCGACAAAAGTCGACAAAAGACGATCGTAATTAATAAAAATAAAAACTAAATGCATTATAAGTTAGGTTGCGTTCTGTAACTTTTAAACTGTACCCTTAGCACGAACAGCTATCGAGAAAAAAAACGCGCGTAAAATTACTCGATAGACAATAATTTCTCTATGGAAAATTTCATTTCTTTTATCGGCGATAGATGGCGCTATACAAATTTCCAATACAAAATTTAACTATCGAATGATTTTACGTGCGTTATTTTTTTCGATAGCTGTTCGTGCTAAGGGTACTGTTCGTGCTAAGAGTGAAAAACACCGTTCGTGCGTCACTGCGGCGAGTGTGTCTTAGACCGAACTCAAGGCGCGTAGGTTTGGCTCAGGGAATGATAACGTTATTTTTTACTTTTTTACCGTTAATTTTAACATTAACATTATGTCAATAAATAACGTTACTTTAGATAACGTTACATTGAAATTAACGTTAGTTCAGTAAATAACGTTAATTTAACGTTATTTTAACGAAATTAACGTTATTTAGTAAATAACGTTAATTTTAACGTTATTTAGTAAATAACGTTAATTTTAACGTTACTTCTTACTTTTTGTTACCGTTACTTTAAAATTAACGTTATTCCAATTATTAACCTTATTTTTTACCGATAATTTTACCGGTACTAGTGTACCGGTAAAGTTTAACGCTCTATTTAACGGTAATTTTACCGGTACAATATTTTTAACGTTATTGTTACCGGTAAATTTACCGATAAAATGTTTTAACGTTATTTTTTTAACGGTATTTCAATCCCTGGTTTGGCTCGCATTTCGACCGTTTGTATTAAGTTAGAATACTGATAGATATCATTACCGTTGCCCAGTTTCAACTAAATAAAACAATCCTAGTATAGACAAACACAAAATTTCTTACAAATTGCCCAAGTCCAATGATTAGCGAAAACGAATTCATGACGTCATCATTACAATCAGTATAGTCTGTGGTGCGGTACAGCGGCAACAAAATACTCTGTAAGTTCTAGATTTACGTGACAAATTATTTGAAAGTCACCCTGATAATTATCACGAAAGGAACTATTAACTTCGTGTAAGGGAGAGTAACCATAAACTACAGCGTAATGTAATGACACATTGATAGGTGATATAAAATGGGAAAAGGAATCGAATATATAGGTACATATAGGTACAGTCGAGTTCATTAATATGTTGGCACTTTTGACAGCTCATCAACCTTTATGGCTTTATAATAAAGGTCAACAGCCTGTCAAAAATGCCAGCATATTAATGAACTCGACTATACCACAGGCGTACCAGGCTAGTTTTTCGGGGGGTCGAGGCCAGTTTTTTGGAGGGGTCGATCGGTAAGTGTATGTTAAAAAAAGAAAAGGATTTTACTAAGTATATGTCTTTATTTCGGGGGGAGGTTGAACCCCTAAATCCCCCCCTTCGCTACGCCCATGATACATACTTAAAAATTTAAAGATTTATGGGTATAGATTTTCGTTTTGCAGGTACACGAAAGGTGTTGTTTGCTCAAGCAGCAATCTATTTAATTAGTCTGCACATTCGGAAAGTTAATATCCCTAGAGAGAACCAAAAGCAGCGTTTTTCTTTAGGGTTGACAACTTCAGTTGCTTCAACATCGACGCTATTAAGTGTTGACTCATTCTTTCTGAGAAAAAAACAATTTCATGAACAGTACCCTTAGCACGAACAGCTATCGAAAAAAATTACGCGCGTAAAATCATTCGATAGATAAATTTTGTATTGGAAGTTTGTACAGCGCCATCTATCGCCGATAAGCGAAATGAAACTTTCCATAGAGAATTGTCTATCGAGTAATTTTACGCGCGTTTTTTTTCTCGATAGCTGTTCGTGCTACTGAATCTGGTACTGAATACATCCTTAAACGTTTAAGTTTGAGATGGTGACTAAAAGTAGCCCTCTATTGGATCTCATTTGCCGGGACCATGCGAATATTCAGCCAAACATACAAAAGGCTGTCGCAACCCTGTTTGTTTGGTTTCAGTAAATAAATGATCGCGTGTTCTCCCCCATGATAGTGTACAAAGCAATTTCAACCTAATACCCTAATAAATAAACATACAATACATGTTGTCTACTAGTTTTACGCGTAAGCTATTTGTTTTTACAATCTGTACCAGTTGAGTTGATATTGAACAATATTTGAAACGTAGACGTAGGTACATAAAATAAAGACAATCAACAACAAATTCCTGCGTTTTACTTTCGTTCGTTTATCTTTTGACTTGAAAATGACACCTAACATCTAACAACAATTATCCCGTATCCAAGAACTTTAAATTCATATGGGTCTCCAAACTTTTTTGCATAAGGGTCAAATTAACTCCTGCATGAAGTTTCAAGGGCCAGGATCTAGCTAGCTCATCGTACCAACATCTGTAAATTACAGTATTGTTGGTACGATCGGACCTGCTTTCGCGGCCGGATTGTTGGTGCTCGCGGGCCGGAGCTGGCCCGCGGGCCGTAGTTTGGAGACCCCTGAAAGTATAAAAGCCCAGATATTTTTATCCAACATAGTAAAAAAGTGGCGTCACTTTACTAATGAAGGTTCTTTGTCCTTACAGTTATAAATGAAAAGAAACACCTCCGAGTTGATGGGAGCAAACAGATCGGATAACAATCCTATGGAATCAAAGGCTGCTGCTTCATAGCAGAGGTAAAGATAATTTAATATTTTTTTTAGTTCAATTTTAATAGCTGTCTAGACTAGAAGAAGTATTAGACACCATTCATAATCAAATGTTGAATAAAATAATATTTTTAAACGTTATTTAGCATTTGGTTATGATATTAAATACTATTTTTTTGTTTTCTTTCTAGTTCTTAGATCCTGTATATCTCGTATTACATGAATTATCGTGTAATACGAGATATACCTACCTATATGAGGTTTATTGGGAAACAAAATGTTAGTAATATAGTTATAGTTTTATTTCAGTATTTATCAATTAGTTAAGTACCTAAGTACCACGTGTAACCATTATGTGATCGAAAATAAATACCTACCTACAATAATTCCTTACTACATTATTGTTTTGCAATATTATTAGCTTAAGAAACATAATTATTAATGTCTTCTGTGTTACGTTACAAGTTATATTTAGTAAGTTTGTCTATGCCTTCACTAGTTTAACTATTACAAACGACCTACGCTCCGTCTAGTTTGTTAGTACCCAACTTACCCCAATTCAAATATTTACTTATTATCATCTTATTATGATCTAGGAATCTCAAAAGAGTTTCGTTACTTAGCTGATAATTAATTAAGTAAACAGGAATCTTGGTATCGAACAGTATGTTACTAAATAAGTTATGAACAGAAAAATTAAACTATGTTTTTTATTACTTTAAATTATTCTATTAATATTAGACAATAAAATTAACTCTTTGCCGCTTGAAACAATAAAATTATACTACAAAAACGTAGCATCGCAAAACAATGTTTTTTTTACATTTTGCTTCACGTAGCTTTTTCGTAGCTGCTACGAATTCTATTCGTAGCGCGTATAACGCTTTTTGGTTCAAATACGAGTAAAGCTGTTTTTTTTATTGAATTTTTTTCCTAAACCTTTAATGATATTGAATAAACGAATTTTGTAAATGCAAACATTAAGCGAATGTTTTTTTTATTTCGTCTCTTATATTATTACCTAATAAGATGAAAACTACTCGTACATTAACTCGTACATTATAACTAAAATTAATGAATCATAAAATTATATCAAAGCAAATAATATGTATTTTAGCTATTAAATAAAATAGCAATACACTTTGCATTGAAAAATCTAAAAATATAATTTTGCGTTTATGGCGTAGGTATTGCGTAAAGATGGTATTTTGTGTATGTGGTATTATGCGTCTAAAGGTATTATTCGAGCAACGAACTATTGCACATTTTTGTTGCCAATAATTTGAAGCGGTGGAGTATTTTAGTTGTATTTAGATTGCCAATCTAAATTCTTATCAAAAGTTATAGTTATGTTGTATCTGGCAATCTAAGTCCTTTATCAAATACTTCTCCTATCCTTATAAAATATAAATTCTAATTATTTTAGATGTAAAAAAATAATGTACCATCTTTAGACTGTTATTGAAGAATCTACATCTACATGTACGAGTACATCTACATGCATAATGATGCATGTAGAATCTTTACTGTGTAACGTAACAGAAAATTATAAAAAGATAAACGGGGTTTTATTGCTTAACTCAACATCTATCGAGTACATCCATCACTGGGTCTCAAAGACAGTCTGTCTTAGTGCCTTGTAATGCCACAGCAATGGACGTAGCATTCGTGCCAGTTTGAAAGCGATTGAGATAGCTTTGAGTTAGACAATTAGGTGGCCGGTCGCTCGTTCACGTGGACCGCCCGCCGCCCGCCCGCCGCCGCCCACCGTCGCCCGCCGTCGCCCGCCCAAGTTCGAAGGGAAGGGAGCACTGCAACAATACACGCTCGAGAGCGGTTTCTCATACGCGCAATGACAAACATGTTGTTTATCTGTCAAAAATGTCAAAATTGTTGTCGGGTTGGTCACGCTACGCCAGCGTTCATACTCAAATATGAGGATGGGCCAAGTCCATGTAGCTGCTAAATTGCGCGAATGTGGCGTGTTCCGCCGCTATCTGTACGCTCAACGTTCCAGCTGAAATATATGAGCTATTAAACTGCACAGCGATCGTGGATCCGCACAGACAACAAAAGGTTGGGGCCTACCATGACCTCTGTGGAAGTGTTATTGCAGTTCTGTTGTGATAAGGCGCAGCTGTAATACCACATTATGTATTCTGTGCCACAGTATCCCTAATTTCGTTATTTTGTGGCTATGTATTCAGTGTTTTCTGTAGCATAGGGTAAAAAGAGATGTCCCAAAATGTACGGATTCTGGACTACGTTCATGTACAGTACAAAAAAAAGTAAATTTACACTCATGCAATTCCTTTAAAATCGCTTTGTTTTTAGGAAGGATCATATAACAATCATCATGATGGAAGATGTGATTTTGATGATGCCTGTTACTCATCAGTTCACTAACTGTGTGATCTGTGGTCAGTTTTGCAACCGTCGGGACATCTCCTTTAACGTTTTATCTTTTACGATAAAAAGAAGCTAGCTGGCAGCTGGATATATCAATCAGAAATTAAAAAAAACATCAGAAATTAAAACTGAACTAAAAATTCTGTAATATAATAAATCAAAAATCAAAATCAAAATCAAAAAATCAAAAAATCATTTATTCAGTCTAGGCTGTTACAAGCACTTGTGAATGTCAAAGAAGCTACGCCATCGGTTCGCAAACCCTGAGCGGGAGACCTTGTAACGAGAAGAACCGGCAAGAAACTCGTCAAGGGCAAAATAACTCTCGGATTAGGTAAGTAATTTAAAATCCTTTAGGATATATCATAAAATATGTAACAACTGCAAGCTTGGAGCAACGCTGATTTATGTTTTCGCGACGCCCATTTGCAATATTCGCTATTTTCGCGGGAAAATTAAGAATTAGGTAACTCTCAATTTATAGGTTAGCTGCTGGTATAATGACTTACATTTGCAATGATTTAAGGTGATTCGAGATATTACAGAAACGCTCGGGAGAAGTAAATTGAAAATTATGAGTCGGGAACACCGAGTAACCCAGTCTAGTGAAGCTTAAATTTTAATTTATGATTCGGCTTAATTGCCCGCGAATCCGTTGCTCTGCTACCTATGGCTACACTGAATGACCTACATTGAAACGGTGTTAAACCCTATTTCAGGTACGATATCAGGTTTTTTTCGGGAAATGTCAGGAAAATGTTGACTTTTCAAATTTATACTGGACGTCTAATTTTTATATCATTCAATTTGATGTTTTAATTAGACTAAGTTATGTATTCTGTGATCAGACTTAATTATTGTCGTCTATTGGATTTGAAAGATTGAACTGAGCTTAGATAACGTTAATTATAATAACCTGCCTAAATAACTTAATACTCAATTAAGTATAGGTTGTTTTACAATTTCAAACTAAGTTGCCTATAATAAAATTCAAAGTGTATTAAAATCAGTAAGGACCCTGAAAGGTTGCGCATTTTGCGAAAAGCTAATCAACTCTAATTTTAGAATACCTAAACGACGTTTTTATTCTTTTTATACTTGTTAACAAAATTCAAATTATGAACGTTAAAGATGATCCAACGTTTCCTGTCTGCTCGAGGCAGCTCTCATCGAACGGTCTGGAAGCCAGACACCAGACGCGAGAGCCAGACAACAAAGGCGTGCACCTAAACAATGACTCAGAGGCGGACCCTTTGACAGCCATAGTGGCTATCAACATTATACACGTACTGGACTGGTTCAAATTGGCCATTTGTTTATTGGGTCTTGCATTTTTATTAACATGACATGGTTACTTACGATAGGCTAAATTATATTTACCCCCATTTGCGCGGCATTCATGATGGCTTTTCCTAACCATCCAATTTAATAGTCACGATAAAGTCATGGCTTCTCGATATAATGCTCATTATTTAGAAAAACGCACTTTCAAAGGACTCTAACACGGGACGTTAGCGTAGTAGGAAGGACCGCTACCGTGTTGCACAAATCGGCAGCCAGGAAAAATATATGTGTCAAGATTATCACCATCATCGTCATAAGCACTGTGGGCCACAGACAGCACAAGCCTTCCCTGTGGATGGATAAGGAGGCTGTACAAAAACATAAAGACCTATTGCTTGAAATTATACTTATTAGTAATGATGAGCTAACATTTAAGAGACACTTACTGAAGACTAAAAGTACTTAACTGCAAAATTAAGTGGTAATTTAACGGACAAATACTCAAACGCTTCTTATCTAAAATCTAAAATAAGCTTCCAGTTTCATAGTGTTTTTGTCAAATATGAAAGATTATTTGGAAATAATTAACTTTAAGAATTGTTTGAGTATTTGGCAGTTACTACTAAAGCCAGTAAAATTACTTATGTTAATACTTATTATTTGTCTTCGTCATTTTAATGAACCAAATGTTTGTTTCTGAATAGCCTGTCGCTTTTAGATCAAAGCGGTCGTCTTAACTTAACAAGTTGTCGCTTTTTAGATCAAAGGTCATTTAATACTTCGAAGTGAAGTCTACTCATCGTGTTGACTGAATGTCAATTTGATATTTATGGAGAATTAATAGTCCAAGTAGGTCCCGTTTACTCAAATAGATAAATCAGGGTTCTATATGTTACTAATATGCGCACTTGTTAATCTGCACTCTAACTGATTTACGCACATTGGCACACACATCGGCTGCGCAGCCTGCGCATCCAGTATTGTATAGAATACCTAGGGTCCTAGGTAAAGTATAAAATGAATAATATTTCTTCATACATTACGTGAACGTTTCAGTTCAGGTATTGTATACAATACCGGATTATACACATTGCCGATAACATATATACCAGCTAGGTGATTGCGTAAAGTCAATCGTATTCATTTGACAGTTCATATTGTATCATATTAAATGTCATCCCATACAAATTGCAGCCGATGGAATACGATATGAACTGTCAAATGAATACGATTAGGTACCTTACGCAATTCCACCCCAGAAGTGCCCAAACGGTCGAGCGCGAGAGGTTTTAAGGTCGATCGCCAAGGATAACACATTTGACACTTTATGATGCACCCAATGTAATCTTTTCTTGATAAATTTTTGCCTCGGAAATTCCACTTTCTCTCAAAACTTAAATTATTTCGTGTACGATAATAATTTTATTATCTCCGAATAGATCTGTTCAGTCAGTGGTTTGAGCTGAGAGAGATCAATCAATAAAATTCATTATTTATTATGAATATATAATGAATTTTATTGTAGAATTGTTTATGTCAACTAGGAAGCTGCTTATTAAATTGTTTACCTATTTGTCTGTACCAGACACAGTGACTATTATTTAACACTTAGTCAAAAATACTTACGAAATTTATGTTAATGGTCGAACTACACGCAAGAGAAATTTCGTTTTATTTGTTGAAAGTATACTTAGATTAGTTCTCAATGCCAAAGTTAACTAGACTTTAATGAGTTCATTTACTTAAACCTGCTTAAACTCCATTACGTAAATCACACAACGATTGGTACATTACTTAACTAACTTAATTTGGAAACAGTTGATAAATAAGTTAGAAATACTCTATTGTGTGTGGTAACTAGCAAATCAGCATTTATAACATTAGAAAAATAAATTACATAATTGGCACATTTACTTATACCACAGAATACATATATATACGTCTTATAAATTCTGTAAAGATTACTGGCGACAAATATCGTTTAATTATTTTACTTACAAACATTACTAACATTTTTAAAAACAATGGCAAACTTCTCATTCGGAAGATGTATGAGATGGCATTGTTAAAAAAAACAATTGTTTGCGATAACTTTCGTTAATCCCATAGGTATATCTTTCGGTAGTAAGCGAAGTTCATTATCGTTTTTGCTAATGTGACTTTGGCTAGACTGCAGGTGTCTGAAGTCCACTGGCTGGAGTCGTTGGTGTCTGTAGCGTCGTGCAAAACACTCATTTCAGCGGTCACCTCGCTGATTCCGTATCTGTCACTGTACTGTGCGTGCGTCGTAAATTATTGTCTCGCCTCTATGTTGAAGATTTTACTGTTTGTTAATATCGATTCTTTCACATAGTTAAAAGATAACGAATAAACTATACGATCGAAGTCATGTCAATCATCCCGCGCCTCTTGCTGTCATTCGTTCCTTATGTCACTTGAAAGACGCCACGAAATTCTCGAGAGATCCTTAAGTGCAAAACAATACTTTTTAGTGCATTTAGAACATTCACAATGAATAAAAAGAAAAATTGGAGTAAACTACGCACACGCACGCTTGTGATGACAGGATGGCACTCAAGGGCGCAAGGTCGTCGCCTTGAGTGAAGTAATGCACTCTGAGTATGAGTACTCTTATTTATGCTGTGGTATGAGTAGATATTTATCTCATCGAGTGTGAATCACAGATTAGATAGAGATCCTCGTGCAGGACGTTCAAGGTCTCCTTTGTTTTAAGTTATTTTAATTCTATTTAAGAAGTGAAGGTTAAATAAATCAAACAAGCGATCATAAACAATCTTTATATTATACTAAATAATATACTAGAAAAAATACGACTCGCACCAGATCAATACTCAGACGGGAAACGAACCCGCGACCTTTGGATATCCGGTCCAATGCTCTGACCGCTGAGCTACCGAGTCACTAGTGATATCGCCGAATTTCTTCTAGTATATTTAGATTAGATTTAACCCCCTTATATGCGTACCATCTGCATCTTCAAAATTTCGTCATAACTCGTACCTCTTGCGTGCAAGCAATAGCTTTAATTTGATCTCTAAGCAGTTTGACGTTGACCTGTTTAATACTAGCGTTGCATCGTTGAAGCGACTGATGAGCAGCGAGTTTTTTTGGCAAATAGTCTTTTAAGTTTGCCGTATACTTAGTCTTAGTATTTTAGCTTAGGTAATCTACTTTTTGTTTGTTTATTGTTTAGCCTATCTTGTCTTCATAATTATGTAAGTTTTACCACGTGGAATGCGTAGGATACCTACTCAATAAGTGCTTAGTTTTATAAATTGTTTCTATCGGTGGGGACCTGTAATTGGCTTCCAAGTGCTATATAAGCTTACTATTGTGATGAATTCAGCTGTTGGTCTTCCAAATAATTAAAATAATAATAATAATAATAAAATAATAATAATAATAATATCCTACTCTTACGCTGCAAGCCAGGGTTATTTCATCAATGTGAGGAATTACCTCGACATTCAATTGAAATATCTTTCCAGATATTTGGCAATCGATTAAGATGAAATAGCTATAAAATTTTTAAATTTGAGATTTTTGCATTCACAATGCTATTTTTATACAATACTAAATAATATACTAGAAAAAATACGACTCGCACCAGATCAATACTCAGACGGGAAACAAACCCGCGACCTTTGGATATCCGGTTCAATGCTCTGACCGCTGAGCTACCGAGTCACTAGTGACATCGCCGAATTTCTTCTAGTATATCCTACTCTTACGCTGCAAGCCAGCGTTATTTCACCAATGTGAGGAATTACCTCGACATTCAATTGAAATATCTTTCCAGATATTTGGCAATCGATTAAGATGAAATAGCTATATAAGATCAGATATACCAGATATACATCATATATAACTTTCTAGAAAATTCAAATAGAATTTATTTTAGGAACCTAAACTTGCCTATCATTGTTAAAATTAGGGTTAGGGTTCATTGTTGACATGATTACGGAACCCTAAATTATGGTTACAGATTATTATTATTTAAACAAATTGATAGTACAAATGTTTTATCTACCTAATCTATTGTATTTACTGATTATAATCAGTGATAGAGGTTAATCGATTCTAACATTTGATACTCTATCTGCGTTATAATAATAATAATAATAAAAGCTTTTTATTCATGCCAATTAAATTACATCAATAATCACAACAGAAATAGCTATAGCTATATTAAGCAAGTTACAATTACAGATTTTAAGGCAAAAGGAAATATTATAATAAAGTCTTAGCTGACCCTACTAGGTTATGGAATAACCTGTAATTAGGGATTCAGCCCCTACCCCATATTGAACCTTAAAATAATATCATAGTGGCTAGTTTATAGGATAACTATTACAATTTATTTTATCATACTTTTAACGTAACATAAAGTAAAATAAAAACCAATGAAATATTACATTATTACATATGAAGAATGCACTTAATTTTTTGTGTTTGTGTTGAGTTGTGTGAGAGTTGTGTTTGTGTGGAGGTGTGTTTGTGTGTGTATGTGTATGTGTGTGTGTGAGTGTGAGCGGTGTGAGTGTGTGTATGTACGAGTTTGCGCGTGAACAATTATGAGAATATCGTACCCCTTGTACTTAGGATATCACTGCCAACAAACTTTCCGACTCGTCGTACGTTTGACCAAGGAGCCAGTCAAAGATAGTTTTTTTACATTGTGTTGATGGTAGTTGGTGGTGGGAAATGAGTTTATTAATCTTATTATATAAGTATGGTCCGAGAAAAATTAAAAATCTTTTTGTAAATGTGAAGTTGGTTATAGGAGTAAGACAAACTTCGTGTTTTCTTCTCTTATCGGAGTGTATAAAGGGAGTTCGGGCATGCATGTATAGAAGACTATGCATTATAAATAGTTGGCGTATAGATAGGACTTTACATTGTAAGTAAAGTTCCTTAGTGGGGAAAGTGAAGGGACGAAATGTACTTACTTTTAAGACCGCTCTTTGCGCCCTTTCCAACTGCAATAGGTTAGTTTTTGCAGAGCCACCCCATGCAGTGATGCAGTATGTGGCAATGGTCTGGCATAAGGCGAAGTAAGTGGTCCTAATAATGGCACTGGAAGCAACATAGCGAAGCCTTCTAAATATATATATTAACTTCCTGACCCGAGATGTAAGGGCTTCAATGTGCAGTTTGAAGTTGAGATTCCGGTCAACAATGATTCCGAGGTATTTTATGAAGGGAACAGACGCAATTGGGGGACAAGAACAATTATTGAGGTTCGGGGTAAGACAGGTATGGGCTATAAGGGTTGGTGAGGGCGTAGGTTGGGAGTCATCTCGAATAGAAAATGTCACAAAATTGGTTTTCGAAGCATTAAGGGTGAGCGTATTCGATGCTAACAGTGAGTTGACAGCATTGAAACCGTTTTGGGCGGAGGACATGGCATCGGACCAGTTGTTTGCTGTAAATGTAAGCACTGTATCATCCGCAAAAGAGATCACCTTGCCGTTAGGGATGTGTAGATTGCAGAGATCGTTAATAAAAACGAGGAAGAGGGTAGGCCCTAAGATGCTCCCCTGCGGAATGCCATAGGATACGGGGAGGTAGTCACTGTAGGTATCGTTGATTTTCACTCTTTGATACCGTTCCAGGAGATAGCTGCTGAATAGGTTGTGTTGTACACCTCGGACGCCAAGTCTTTCTAACTTGTTTAGGAGAGTGGGGATGGGAACGGTATCAAAAGCCTTCTGAAGGTCTAAAAAGATGGAAACTACCTTTTTGCGATTGTTAAGAGCGGTAACAATATTACTTATAAGTTCAAGAACGGCATCGGATGTTGAGATATTGCGTCTGAAACCAAATTGGTTCGGTGAAATAAGGTTGTTGGTTTCTAGGAAGTCAATAAGTCGTTTATTGATGATGCGTTCAAGAACTTTAGAAAGCGACGTAAGGACGGCTATAGGCCTATAGTTGCCTGGCAAAGTCTTATCCCCACTCTTGTAGATGGGATGGATGTTGGCTTTTTTAAATGCATCGGGAAAGATTCCCAAGCGAAAGCAATTGTTGAATATATGAGTTAATGGTTTGGTAAGGATGGCAGCATATCGCTTGAGAATAGCGGAGGAAATATTGTCCCAGCCAACAGCGCTGTTAGTTTTTAATGACAGAATAGTGGTGAAGACTTCGTCATGGTCAGTGTCAAGAAGGACAAACGATTGTGAGCATGATGGGCTGTGGAATGGAATCTGCTGGTTTTGGAGCATAGGGATTTTATTGGCTAATTCTTCTCCTATCGTTGCAAAGTAAGAATTTGTACGATTGACAGAGGCAACTGGAGTGACACACGACTGTAGTAGGTGGGTTGAAGGTTGTTTTGACTGTGACAATTGAGTTATTCGCTTGATAGAGTTCCACAACATTTTTAGATTAGTACCTGCTTTAAGAAGCTCATTCCTGTCAAACTGTCTTTTGAGTTTTTTTAGAAGTTTTGTGCAAAAGTTTCGATACCTAGTGTAAGTGAGCTTTAAAATAGTGTTATCTGGTTTTTTTTTTAATTTGCGATGCATGGCATCCCTGTTCCGAATACAACGCAACACTCCTGGAGTGATCCAGGGTTTGAGGATGCGCTTTTTACGTTGAAGCCTTTTAACAAAGGTGTTTTCTTTTAAAGCTGTGTTTAAGGTGTCAATTAAAAGGTCCGTAGCTCGATTTGGGTCATCTGTCTGGTAAATAATAGAAAGATCCATATTATTGATCGAGTGATCCAAACCATTAAAGTCAATTTTGCGTACAGTGGTTTCACAGGGAATACGTATTTGATTATTGTTTAGACATAACAACACGGCGGAATGATCTGTTATAGTGGAGTCTATTACAAGGGTAGTTGAAGATACGCTGGTTTTTAAAAAAGCGTGGTCTAAACAGTTTGGACCACGAGTTGGGAGAGTATGGCTGGGTAAAAATCCATGAAAAGCTAAAGTGTTAAGGTATTCGGCGGCACGAGTGTCTCCAGTTGAAGGGGTAATATTAATATTTATATCACCTATAATTATGATATTATTAAACGATGATAAAGTTGTTAAAATATTGCACAAAGAGTGTAAGAAGGTGTCAATCGAGTCATTAGAAGGTGAACGGTAGATGCCGAGTACAGCCGTGCTATTTGACAACTTGATTAATAGACAAGAAGCCATCTGTATATTCGGTTCTTCAACCGAGTAGTTTAAGTCAGATTTAACATAAGCTACAACGCCATCACTTTGGTTGAGGTGCAGTTTTGTGGAGTGCGTATTATAGTTATTGAGTAATGGAACAATTTGATTAGTGGAGCAAGAGAGCCACGATTCGGTTAATAATATAATATCGTTTTCAAACGGTAGTCCTTGAAGAAGAGTTTCGAAACCCAGAATATTAGTGTTAATAGAACGTATGTTTTGTGTTAGTATTTTTAGGCCTTTGCTATTGGTAACATACGTTGCGACATTCTCGACAGAGCAAGGATGTGCGCTAGAAACGGAAAAGTCGTCAATGTTATTAATGACATTTTCAATGGGTGTGAATGTTACAAATATTGTAAGTTTTAGTAGACAATTGTCGTTTATGCGGCAGTTTCTTGTTTATAAACAAAAATCCTGGAACCGTCGAGAGTGTGAATGCAATATAAAAAAGCGTTTTAAAGTATAATAGACTCATTTTGGCAGGTTTTTTGAGATGTAGTGTGTGTGATCGTTTAGTGGTTTTGTTGTTAAAAAAGTGTATAGTGCAATATTGTTTCAATTGGTTGATAAAAGTAAAGTATACAAAGCAAGACATTTTATGATTTTAGATATGACATTTTAGATATAATAGATATACCAGATCAATACTCAGACGGGAATTCCCGTCTGAGTATTGATCTGGTGCGAGTCGTATTTTTTCTAGTATATTATTTAGTATTGTATAAAAATAGCATTGTGAATGCAAAAATCTCAAATTTAAAAATCTTTATATTTTTTTCTTTTACATTTTTTGGCATTACTATTGGGGTAGTTCTTGGGAGAGCAATTTTTGAGTGTCACAGACTCATATCTCCTATAAAAACAAATAATTATGATTAAAACTATCATTAAATCGTTTCTACATTTCATTAAGCATCGTGTCACATAGATTTCACTGGTTAAAAACTACGATCCGAGTAACTCACCCTCAACACCTCAAAAACGGGGTTATTTTGCACGTTTTTACGTGTCACACGGGCGCCGGCTTATGAGAAATCGAGGATATTTTTGAAATCACCCACGTTTTTAATCAGTTTTGTACACACATTTAAAATAGACATATCATGTTATATACTGATCAAATTTTAAATCCTATCGGAGGGAAACTTTTGATTTTATGGACCTAAGTAAGTATGTCACACGCCTAGCTACTTTTTCACTGCGCCCTCTTGCGAAGGCCATTGCTCTGGACTGGCTAGGCACAGACAAATAGTGATTGATGTTTTCGAATCGACAGTTACACCGCTACTGACAGGTAAGATGGCTGTGTTGCTGTTTCCCACGCTTTTGGTGCAAGACTAAGTTCTACGATTTTAATAATTTTGGTTCTCATTTCTAATGTATTTCCATGTCACATTTTTGCAATATAATTGTGCTATTTTTTGTAAACGGGTTCTGAGGTGCATTACCTTACTCCCAAATGTACTTAACCAGTAACAATGTAGCAGGTTATATCTTTTCATTGCCGATAAATTTCAAAATTAATGCTTTTTGGTAATTTCCATGTATAAAACACCATGGAAATTACATAAAGCCCATGGAAATTACTTTGTTTCATTTTTGGTTTATTATATCAGCCGCTCGACACTTACTGTTGGGTGTAGGCCTTCCCCAAGGTTCTCCACAACGATTGGCCCTGTCCTGCCCACATCCAGCAGCTTCCTCCGACCTTCACCAGATCGTCGGACTACTTTGTCAGGGGGTGGGGGCATCCGGTGCGCGATCACTATTCCAGAGCCACCGGTTTGTCTCGCTATGTCCGCCCACTGCCACTTCAGCTGTGCAATCCTTGAAGTGATGTCGGTTACTCTTCAGCTGTGCAATTCTTCTAGTGATGTCGGTTAAAGTTCTTCTACGGATCTCTTCATTTCTGTCGCCAAACAAGGCAAGTTGGCAACAACACACACACTGTCGTTTTGAGACACTGAAGTAAGTTGGAAGCAAACAGTTTTCGAAGCTTTGAGTTGGATCTGACGAGAGATCTCTTCCTCGAAATTGGACTCACTTTACTAGGACTGTCTGTCCTAGGTATAATTAATAGTCTGGATAATTTGAGTACACTGTTCCTAAAGCTTCTAGAAAACTCTGAGTATCGGCTTTCCGTCAGCTCTTAGAAGTTCTCTAGTGATTCCATCGTCACCCGCCACCTTGTTGTTTTTTAGCTGTTTGAGGGCAATACTATTCTCAGGCTGGCGTCCTGGATATCTTTGGTAAAGTGTCGGGTGAGCTTGGCTTTCGTCGATCCTGTATTAATTTCTTCGTTACTCAAAAAAGAAAATCAAAAGCAAAGCAAGTGGCTTTGCTTTTGATTGAAATACTCGTACATTCGTACAGGTCAGTTACACTCCAGTCTCCCGATATGACGATATGTGCTGGTGGTTACTCTACTCTATGGGCGGTTTGGCTTCGTATGCAGAACTGCCACACCGGTGTAGGTCGCATTATCACCTGGCTGTGGGCTGCCGTGTTACCGTCGTCCGCCAGTTGCCGAGCTGCTGCTGCAGGGCTTAGTTGCATTTGATTGCAGACCTAGAAAGCTAACTCCAATCTTCACTCATGAGGGGTGGTATACCTTGCTGCTGTCCAGTGTCGGTGGTCAGGTCACCATTGTAGAGGACGGCAGGTCACGTCGTATATTCAGCGAAAAGGGAAGTATGTACTTCTGCAGGACTAGGAGTCTGTGCCCGGGACTTGCAGTCCAACTGATCTGCATTAGAACTTGTATCGTTATACAGAGCAGGTTGGTAAACTTAGTCAGCGTTATTGTTTGAAGACCATACATAATAAGTGAAAACTAGTCTTTAGTAAACGAGTATTGACCTAGGTCGTACAGATTGTTGATACTTTTTACCAAATATTTGTTATTTTTTTATTATGATGCTCATCCATAATATGCAATCAATAATATACTCTTAAAGAAATTTATTAATTAATAACATTATTATTTATTACCTTCATGTTTCTACATTGAGTTCCTTTGTAAGTTTTTTTTTTATTAGTCTACTATTTTTGTTAAATATAATTATAATACAATGTAGTTCTTAATACTACCCCAACTAACTTTTATTTGAGCTTTAATTTCATATCTGACATGATGTTGAGCAAAATTTTATCTGCTGGGTAATTTCCGTGGTCTTTACTGTAATTTCCATGGATCGCAAATTTTCTATAATTTTTTTTAGCAAAAGTATGCATTCGCTACGTGGCGAATTTTGATATAATGTTTGAATTTGCATAAGCTTTCAATTTTTTTGTGTAATTCACTTTAATTTAGTGATTTCAAAAATGCTGTGGAAATTACACGGAGAACACTTTTCCGAAGAACTACCCTGTAACTTTGTGTACGTGAGACTCCTTCAAAATGTTTTTCAAGTTATATTCAACGTTATGAGTTGTCGAACGTAAAATAAACAAAACCGCATCAAAATCGCTGCATAAGTATTATAGTTTGGGAGCTAGGTACGTTGCCTCAGACAGACAGACAAACAAACACACACTTCAAACTTATACGTCTCTTTTTGCGTCGGGCTTGGTTAAATGCTCTAAGGCGTCGGGGGTCAAAAAATCTTTTTCTCGGATTTAATTGAATTTTTTTGGATAAAACTAATAATTTATTTTATTTATAGGTAGATAGTAAAATATTTCAATAGTCCAATTTCCAAAACTGTTTTAACAAAACAAACTAGGTACTAGGTAATTTAAATACAAATTGTATAGAGAAGAGACCAAACAATCCCAAGTGGATTTGCGATCGGTTCTCATTAGGTGATTTATCGGAAGGTATTTCTGGGATGCGTTAACCTAAATAAATAAATGGAACACTGGAGAATATCAAGACACGTAGTTTGTTATACTCAAAAGTCTTTATTCCATTGCATTTAGTGCTAATTTCGTATGCTAGAGCATAATTTGACGCAGTTCTCGTTGTGTGCACTCAAATTAGCATTGGATATACGGTAAATATAAATTACTTGCCCACTTATTTGCACGCTCGTAACGATCACAAGCAAACGATTTGAAGTCCTAAAAATAAATGAGAAGCTTTTGGTGTTACTATAAAAGACAATCGGTATTTTATTTTATAACTTGAATTTAAAATAATGCGATCACTGAAAAGGAAATATAGTTGTCGTATATCTTACAAGTAGACTCCTACCTTCCTCATTCAGCTCAATATGATGAGGATTATTTTTTTTCCTTGAGTCTTTGTTATGAGTTTGATCAGCTTCAGAGGTCGCTGAACAGTTTAGTATCATGTCGCTCCAATGAATGCGCTCTTATAGTACTTGGGACTATAGAAGAAGGGTTAAAGTTGGTGTTACAAAATGTTTTAATAAAAACAAAAAACCGACTTCAAAAAAGCTGAAAATGAAAACAAAAAAGCTTTAAAATTTAATACCTCTAAAAAGCAATAAATAATATTCAAATCACTAGATACGCATATCATTGTAATAAAACACGTCTATTGAAGTCGGGTGGGGCTGAAGTTCAACATCTTTTTTTATTCTAAAAGCCCCACCCGATTTCATTAGACGTACGTTTTATTTCATTAGACGTGTTTTATTACAATGATATGCGTATCTAGTGATTTGAATATTATTTATTGCTTTTTAGAGGTATTAAATTTTAAAGCTTTTTTGTTTTCATTTTCAGCTTTTTTGAAGTCGGTTTTTTGTTTTTATTAAAACATTTTTATTTTTTTATTTTTAGTGTTAGTAAGTACCTTCTGTATTTGGTAGACTTTAGTTTATTTATATTATCTTATCCAGTAAGTATATTATCTAGGTAGATAAAACATGGGTAGACCCAAAGTTATTATTTTTTTAATTTAACTTTTTTGTGTAAGTATGGTATATTTAGCGACGATATTATCTAAGTTACAATATTCTTATGTCAAAAGCTCATCACCTTTTACAAAATACTGGTTTTCCCGACGCAGGGGCGTTAGTTCTTGAGGAGTTCTCCTGGTACTTCACTATCAGCTCCACTTCACCATATGCATTATGACGAACAACATAAATAGCCTAGCAACCGTATTAAAGTAATCGTATCGCACCAGTGAGATACTTAGTTTAGTACCTATTGAATAGTTCCGGTGATCATCTATGGTCTTCATCATCAGTTCCACTTCACCAAAATGGTACTTTTCGAAAGCAAATGCACGAGTTACTTAAGAAAATACCAAAATCGCTATAGGTGTGCCTATAATATTTGAAGAGTTCCCTTGATTTCTCCAGGATCTCATCATCAGATCGTGATCTTATGACAATGGGACCAATCTGTAACTATATGCTTTCAAACAAAAAAATAATTTTTAAAATCGGTTTGAGATTGACAAAGTTATGTTAAAACATACATAAAAAAAAATACCGTCGACTTAAGAACCTCCTCCTTTTTTTGAAGTCGGTTAAAAATACTAATAAATAGGCCGAACGACGACGTACCATAAAACAACGCTAATCCCGATTGCCACTACATAAGGGAAGGGATTTAACTATTTATTGTATGGTCTGTGGTTTAAGCTACTCTACTTATTTAGGCGCAATATAATGTGCTATTTATTATCCAATATTCTACGAACAAAAATGCATCAAAAATGTCGACAACAACACAAAAAAATATGACACTTGATTAAACTTTGGACTTCGAAATTCCAAAGTTTAATCAAGTGTCATATTTTTTATTACACCTGTACAAATACTGTATCGGTTATTCGTTACTCAATATCGGTGTCAGGGCAATTTGTTAACGCGTACTGTTGTTAATACTAAGTAGTAGGTAGTATATTATACTATCTGTGATACTAGGTTTATTTGTGTTCTATTGGAGTATTTGGAGTAAAGGTTTCAAGGCTGAAGTGAAAAGTGCAGTTTAGTTCTTATTGCATTTATGCAGTCAAAGATTGCGTGTAGCTATTTTCATCGAATCACCTTAAGTATTTTGAAAAAAAATAGAAGGTGCAAATTAAAGAATAGTAATGAGGATGTGTTACTTACTGCTATTTGAAAATATGGATGTGAAATCACAATTTCATTAATACTAAAGTGAATAAAGCGCTTTTGTTTTCGACATCATACAACCTCTTCAACCAGCCTGTCGATTCTGTAACCAAACTCGCATCTCACTTCGAACCTCACTTCTCTTCGCGTGAGTTCGTAGAAATTTGCTGAATATAAAGCTACTTTACCGATTGCACAAGGTTTTAAGTTGCTACCGTGGCTAACTAAAATCTTTTGTGATTAAAAAAAGTGGCTGTGACATACGGACGGACAGACAGACAGACGGACAGACAGATAGACCGACAAACAGAGAGACATGACGAATCTATAAGGGTTCCGTTTTTAGCCATTTAGGCTACGGAACCCTAAAAACAGCATAGGTACCTATATCATTATCTCATTTATGATTTAAAATACCCGCGCAGTGAAGTGAGATTTGAAGTGAGGTTCGAGATACTTAAAAAAGGGCGACTACATGTGGGAGATAATTAATTTAAGTTAGAATTGAAAATTCTAATGAGTGACAAAAATACTGAGTAGGCAACACTAGGTATACCAAGTAGGTAAAGAACTATACGGAACTGATTAAAGCGCTTATTACACCATCCTGAATGTCGGATCCGGAATTTAGTGTTTAAGCTGCCCAACATGGTATTTTTGTCATCTCGATTAGGATAATAGTCGCCTTTTTTAAATAAAATATATGCCAGTGTGCCCTATGGTTGTCGCCCAAATAGTAATTTGGTCGCCCGTTCTAAATAACTATAGTTACTCAATTTGTATTTTAAAGTCACCCATTTTTAACATTTGTAGTCGCCTTCAGTCCGTCGCCCACTTAGTATTTCAGTACGCTATATTCAGTATTTTTGATACCCAAAATGGGAATTTATTGTTACCCGATTAAAAACTACCCAAAATTAATGACCATATTATCGTACGCAACACTATAAGTTCCAAGAACCCATACAATTTGCTGAGTACACATTTTGTTTTTCTCACAGACCATACAACAACACAACAAGTACTTTCTTACCGTTTTTCTTGAACATAAATGGCGTAGGCGTAGTCCACGCTAGAGACAGTAATGGTACGGTACACGGCTATTCATCACTCTAATAGCTAGTATGGTACGACAAACATCGTTATGTACCATACTATACTATAGAAATCGGGATCGACCAACCAAAGATTTCACGCTGTGGAAACGAAGTTTTTCAATTGACCTAGGTTTTGCGATTGATCTTCCATTTCCCTTCCCGTTGGCACGGTAGGTCCTACCAATAAAATATACTTACCTACCATAAATAAGTATAATTTTATATAAATCACATATTTTTCACATAGGCATTTTATTGACATTTGTTAATAAAATATGTAAAAGATTATATTTATACCATGTTTGTTGCTTAATCACGCAAAATCGCGGATTCGAATAAAATTGGCACACAGATAATTTTGCAGGTAATCAGAATTAACACATAGACTTTTTATTGATACCGATAAACAGTTCCCCAGGGATATCCATGGGCAGAAGCTAGTCTTGTAATGTAATGCCAATGAACCTCATTGCCTTTAAAAAAAACAAAAGTTTCCTCTATATCAAATTCAGGTGCGTTGTAGAAAACTCGTTTGCAATCACCGTCACCTCGTGACGTCGATTACCTAAACTTTAATTGCATATAACTATATAAAAATACCGTTTCATATCCTCAATAGGAAAAAATCTTAAAATATGCATAAAAATATAAATGTGGTGATTCTTTATATGCTATGTTTTTTGGTTTGATTTATCTACACAGATATTTAAATTTATATTTGTTTTGTGCCTAATATTGCTTGTTTTTAAGGAACTCGCCTAATATTGAATAGCATAATTAGAGAATACTTATAATAAACTTTATTAAAAAAGAACTGTGACTCTTTTGCTTCATTTAATGTTATTTTAGGATTTTTCATATTTTCTTTACACTTGAGAGCAATGAGATACTTCATTACTACGTTACTTCGCAACTAAGTTTCTTTCAAATTTTTTCAGCACAGAATCAATTGATTGACTTGATGTAAATAATTAAAAGTATTAGTATTCATTACAATTAAATTTTATAATAAAATTGATCTTTGAAATGTATACATTTCATTCAGATTGTATGCCTATATTCTCATCGAGTCACACTTAAACGAGTCACACTGTGACCAATGATATTAAATGTAATTTTAACATTTAATATCATTGACTGTGCCTGGTTGAGAATAAAAATTCGCATCGAGTCACACTATTACTCGTTGCGAATTTTTTTCTCAACCAGTCACAGTGTGACTCGTTTCAGTGTGACTCGATGAGAATATTAGGGTACCTACTTAACTTAATATTATAAATGCGAAAGTCCGTTTGTTTAAATAATATTTTTTACAAAAACAAAACTTTTGAAAACAATTTAGACTAAACCATAACAATTAACAATAAGGATTTAAAAACATCTGCACCCAAACCACAGAATACATAATAGTACCCAAACTAGGAAACCCGTATCTCAGGTGCTGTGCTCTTCTCTATACCATTTTTGTGTTTGTTTGTTTGATACGCCTTCACGTCTTAACTATTGAGCCGATCATTACGAAATTTTACATACACGTTGCCAGGAATACAGATAAGGACATGGGGTATCATCTTCATTTCATTTCATCCCGAAAAAAAGTATTGTTCCCGAGGGATAGCAAAAAAACTTTCCACGCAGACGAAGTCGCGAGCGGCCGCTAGTAGCTAAATAATGTTATTTATAACCAGACTTCAGCATTTTTCCAGGTTTGATAAAAACGCAGGTCTGAATTCTGCATTGCAGCAACTTGCTTTATGTTTGTCGGGAATGTAGTTTCTTTCAAACGCATCGGTCTCGACTACATCATATTGCGCAGCGTTATTGGCCTGGCTGGCCACACAATATTTTGCTCGATTTCTACCTGACGAACACCCGACAGCGGTCACCGCCCAGCCAGGACGTTGACTCGTTGCGTCTGGCTGGCGGTCTACTCTTGCAAGGACTCTGATTATTCGAATTTTTTTTCCTAACCTTCTCCAAAAACCCATTTAAGTACAATCAAATTTTGGTGTTAAATGCACCTCAAGTTTCTTATTATGATTACGCACTATTACCCTTGTGTGGGATTTATACGGGTCGATTTTCCGGTAGAGTTTCTAGTCGACTGAAATCTATCTGAAAATCAAACGGAAAATCGACCCGTTTTTAAATTCTTTATGTACCTAACTGGTGAATATAGAAATTAATTAAGGCGCTCTGTAGGTAGTGAAACTAGCGCCGCCACTACATTTATTTTTATTACTCGTAAACCAAGTCAATATTTATAAAAGCTCATGTAATAACTTCTTAAATTGTCTCTTATATTTTTTGAATAACTCTTCAACAGTTTTCATTATTTCTGTAAGTTTTAAAATCTATTTTAGCTCAAAGTGGCCACTTTTGGCAATTATGGATTTTAAAACTTACAGAATGAATGATAACTGTTGAAGAGTTATTAAAAAAATATTAGAGACAATTTAAGAGATTATTACATGAGCTTTTTTTAAATATTGTCTTGGTTTACAAGTAATAAAAATAAATGAAGTGGCGGCGCTAGATTCATTACCTCATTAGGTACGGAGGGTATAAAAATAGTGTCCATACATTTTAGTAGTTATGCAAAGACACAATATAACAACTTTATACGTACACACAACCAACGTTACTTCAAAGTGAATACGATGTAGTACTTAAGACTTTTTGAGTGACTATTAGTTGCACCAAAACGCTGTCAAAGTTAAAGTTATCGTCAATGATATTAAACGTAAAGATAGGTTATGCGCCAACATCATTGCTATTTAAAAGAGCGTAAAGGTACTATAGATACACACATTGGCCGCTGCATGCGCATTGGCTGCCGCGTCAGCTGTCTCCTTCACTCCCACACGCAAAGCAGACAGCTCGCTCTTTGTACAATATGGCCGAATAAAGTAATAGAAAATACATATTTTTATTAAATACAGTACTTACGTGTGAAATAAAGCATTTTTCCGATCTCTGACCGTTGCTGTATAAATTGTACATCGTCTAAAGACGCAAGTAGACATTTTTTATGGTATTTCACAATTTTATTGCGTCTGATTGACGAGAGGCGCGTGTGTTACCGTGTCGCGAGACTGTGCCTGACTAATTGAAAGTCGGGCAATTACCTGACTTTCGTCTTGCCATTGTGAAGCGCGGGTAACCTATCTTTACATTAAATATCATTGGTTATCGTCAAATGATAATGCTACCTATTTGTCACGTCAAACTTGTCAAAGGACATCATGCTGGCTGGCAACCTCTTTTTTGGCTAACTTGTGCCTGACCGGTACTTTAACAAGCTTGTTATTGTTAAAGTTAGATGGTGCAACTGAGCCTTAGCCTGAGTTGCACCATCTTAACTTAACCATAACTTTAACAGATACAAACATATCTGAGCCAGTGGTCAAAAGTGGAACTAAGGTGTTATTACATATTGTTACCTAGGTTACGCCATGGACGACAGCGAAGCTGTCATCGAGTCCGATAAGCTTATATCTGTTAAATGGTGCAACTCAGCCTTAGTATAAAAAAATCTAGTTAATTAAATAACTGTACAAAAAAAATTGAGATAGAGAAAACACAATATATTCTCTTTGTTCATAAAGAAATACCTAATAAATGCGTTGTTATTTGATTCTATCTAATATTTTTATTATTATAACTAGGTATGTGATAAAAGAGCACATATTTAATCGGTAACGAATGCTCGTTTTACATTAGGTTTTAACTAATACCTACGTTCTCAACTTTACCACTACGCGGTATATATAAACTATCCGAAGCATTTACTATTAAAATTCCAGTGAGTTGTGCTGGCCGGTCGGTGCATTGGTAGCAGTAAAAGTTTTACTACTGTAATACCTTCTCTGTTAACAATATTATGTAGACAAAGCCTGCTTTATACTTGCACATAGGGACATAGGGATATAAAGACAGGCAGGTGTAGTAACTTCAGAAAACATTTCAGGGTTATTTTTACGCAATTTTGTCCAGTAACTCTGAATTTTCTACGACTATTAGGAGCAATATGGTTTTAAGGACTCTAACTATACACATTCGTTCAATTCGAAGTTAAATAAAATACAGTCAAATAAATTCTTTCAATAAATTTTGTAATTTTTGAAGGTAAAGTATTGTGTGAAAATTTACAAAAAGAATTACTCGTACTATGTAAGTACAATAAGAACTTACTTGTAAAAATAAATCAATAATTTTTAGGCAACTGCTAACTCAAGTAAAATTGTAAACAGTTTATTGTTTTTCGTAATATGATTTTTATTTCTGAAAAGAATTATAAATAATACCTATTTATTAGATACAAATAGATTTCAATGTTATCTTTTCAATCTTGTTTCGGATGAGATGCATTAAATGATTAAACTACCTATAACTACCTAAATGAAACAATAAAAATAACCATGGCCAGTCGTTAAAATCCACAATTCTTACAAGTATTTACATAAATACAACCTTCAACTTCAAGGCCCGGAAAATAACGATAGATTTTCTATTGTACTCCGGCCGCATGCGGCCGCTCGGGCATTGAAGAATTAAGGTAATCCACCATTGCATGATGGAACCTGAAAAATATGTAGTGATAAAACTCTAAGTATACAGTTTACGGACGATCATGCCTGTTCTAAGTAACCAATACCAATACGAAAGACGGCTGTAACGATTTATAGTTCTTTCATAACTAAGGGAATTACGTAGGCAAACTGTGATTGTGACTGACAATGGAAAATACTATCTAAACCGAAACAGGTAAAAATAGCATGTCGACATTATCTAAATGTCAAACCGTTGCTCGGACAGTAATGGTGGCTATCAATATTTCGATCGTTTCAACACCACCTCGCGTGAGAAACGAGTACCTATCGATTTTTCAGCTGTGGAAAACTGTTTGAATTGGTATGTGACATGGAATTTGGATGCAATACGAATAGATACATAGATATAGAGGAGCTCGGTGGCGAAGTGGTTTAGCGCCTGGCTCTGCGATTGTGGAGATTAAGCAACTTACGCGAGGGTCGGTCATGGGATGGGTGACCAAAAATTATTTACTCGGGCTCCTCCGTGCTTCAGAAGGCACGTTAAGTCGTGGGTCCCGGCTGTGTTTGCAGTCGTATCCACCCACCCACTAATCCGT
Organism: Agriphila straminella; assembly: GCA_950108535.1. Taxonomy (NCBI): domain Eukaryota; kingdom Metazoa; phylum Arthropoda; class Insecta; order Lepidoptera; family Crambidae; genus Agriphila; species Agriphila straminella. The sequence continues at coordinate 4,307,651 of OX467316.1, read as the reverse complement.
ATTGGGCCCGCGTGGTGGGTTATGGCCCATCCTCCTTATTCATTCACCCATAAGGAAAACCTGTGCCCCGGCAGTGGGGACATCAAAAATGGCTGATGTATGTAATGTGAAATGTCGAGTTTATTATTGACCGAGCGAGCGCGATGCGTCTCCGTTTCAGCTTGGGCAAAAATGTTTTCTAATGTCCGACCGGCACTTGTACTATTATCTATTCTGTGGTCCGGCTGTCCGGCTCTCCGTTTGGACTCTTCTACAGGTCGAATTTCTCAACCGAGTCTTGTGAAATTTTGTGAGCAGGTTCTATAAGTATATGGAATTTTTTGTCAATTCATTTTTTCGAAATTTACAACATGGCGGAGATATGGGAAAAAAACATATTTCAGTCATTTCGAAAAATGTTCAAAAATGTTACAAACCCGAGGTTAAAAATGGCTGATGGTAATATGTGGGGGATATATATGGGGGACAGAACACCAATATCGCCCCCTTCAACTAAAAAAACAAACCAAAACTATTAAATTTGACAATTGTAATTTCTATTTTAACCCTTTATTACCGATGCATAACTTAAAGCAGTTCATACCCTCGCGTGCCAAGGACTTGATCTGAACCGGATAAAACCAAGGGTCAAGGCACTTCGATCCAACGATCGTCCCTTCCGCCTCTCGTGTACTGTTACTGTTAGTGCACCGACAAAACAAAGGCCGACGCAAAAGCCTTTTGTGGGTAGCCAAGGGGTGGTAGCCCTTCTATTTCATGAAGATACGGAGTAAATTCGCCTCCTGTTGTTCTACTGACTGCCGTACAAATAAACGAAGAATAAGTTTATACCTTAGTCGAAGAATATGTTAAATATATAGGTACCTTAGTTTAAAACCAAAAATATTTCTCGTCTCAAAGCATTATAATCCTAAACAAACTTTTTGGTAATTTTTTGACCATATTGTTGAGACAACATCACATCTAAGTTAATTAGTGTTTAAAAATCTTTGTAATTTGATAGTGTTTTCAATCGAATTCCTCAATAATCTATTCTTTATACCTAGTATACTCTCTATAGTTCAATTATAGAGGCTGAAGTTAGGTTAACAGTATTATCGAAAACCTACCTAAAGAAAAGTTTGCAAAGGGATCGGGTTACCACAATTTGCTTATTTTGATATGACGAATCATGCATCGCATCATCGCTTTGTTAGTCATGGCATTCTGTTTATTCAAACTTTCAAAGTTATTACAATTTAATTACACTTCAAAGCGTCTTCTTGATTCTCGGTAAAGAAGCAGCTAGTTTGCATAATTATTTACATCGTTGATCAAAGCGCGAAGGGAACCAAGCGTACTTAAAAGCTTAAAGTTAGATGCAAAGTATGGTCAGGTCTTTCTCAGGAATCTTCAGTAAGGTACCTATTCGAGAAAATGTATGTTTAATTTAAATGGACACAACACTTACCCCTTATTCATAAAACATTTAAACAATTGTTTATCACTTTCTTTTGAATTAGGTACGAATTGAGTTTGAACGTTAAAGTGAACACTCTTGGCTAAACGATTGTTTTTAATATTTTAAAGTATTTAAGAAATTTTAAGTTCAATTTAAATGGAAACAAACATTACCGTAATTGAAAGATGTATGAATTGTTTGCTTTCGAATATCCTTAAGGAAGAGTTTACAATTTAATTGTGCTATTTGCGAACTTGTTTATGAATAGAATTATGTATCATAGCAGTGTATTTTAATAAATTTCAACACACTTGCTTCTAAAGTGAGCCCTAATAGGTACATCGCTTTTAGGGCCATAAACCGAGCTATAACAAACGCGTGCAATAATATATAAAACACTAGTACGTAATAGAATTAACTCTACCTAGTTAAATTAGTACCTACCTTACTGCAAGTTCTATGCGAGTAAACAGAGCATTCCCAATTAGTAACAACAAAGAGTTTTTATGCTGCTGACAATTCATATACATTTTTAGAATAAATAAATGTTTAAGTCCTTAATTAAGTCAAACAAATATTTATTATTATCAAATTATTCATAATTCACAATATTTTGTTATAAAATATTAAAATATTTGCATTTTATCACTTAAAATTATAATTTTGAAGTAAGCTGTATGATCACTCACCCCTTTGTTCGCAAAATATTCTTGCGTTGGGCGTGTGAAAAAAAAACAAAAAAAAAACCTGCGCGCCTTTTCCCATAATTATCATATTTTGTTTTTGTCGTATTTGTTGCTGTGTGGTAAATTACTTTATTTTTTCCTCGCAAATGTGTTGAAAAACGTCGTATGAAACTCGTGAGCTCTTGCTTATTGCACACTCGGCTGAGTTACGCCCTCGCCTTCGGCTCGGGCTGCATGCAACCCACAGCCTTGTGTGCAATGAGCAACCTAACTAACTTGTCTCATAATGTACTATTATTATGCTGCTTCAAGTACCTACTTATTATTTACTGTCCAAATGTTTTATATTTATTTTCGATGGTAGTTAAATGAGTAGGTAAATATTAACAAAAAAAATAACCAAATATCCAAAAATCGTGTGGATGAAAACATGAGTTGAATTGAAATACACCAGTTTTACACTAGAAATAACATTCGGATGACTTACAATTCAAAGTGAAGGTAAGAGGTAAATATAAGTATCAAAATTCAAAGTAAAAATTTAAAGGAGAATGCCACAAATAAACCCAGAGTCGATTAAAATAATTTATGTATGGCGAGGTAGACCAGACGTAGTATGTCCCAAATATGCAATTTGATTTTGCTTAAACAATCCCCAACATTAAAAAAAACGTGTGAGAACGCGGGGTATTACATAGTCAATATGTAAGTACTATGTCATAGTGCGTTTGTGTATAAGATGTAAGTAGTTTTGTTACAGTGCCGCTCAGACTCAGAAGCGCTCACGGCGGCGGAGCTTGACAGCTGATCGTACTCGATCACGTTTGTTAAGCAACGCTCGGTCCGGCCAGGTGTCGGATGGGTGACCGTTAAGTGGCACTACAACTGAGCGCTTCCGTGCTTCGGAGGGCACGGTTAAACCGTCGGTCACTCATTCATGATAATCACCGTTGAAATACGCAAAATATTTACGTATGTAATGTATGAGGATTAGTGGTCACCTCTGGTGTTAAGAGTTTATCAAGCTGTAAGACCTTTAACTTGGCTTAACGATTGTTATCAGATGACAACAGCTGTGACCAACGGTTTAACGTGCCCTCCGAAGCACGGAAGCGCTCAGTTGTAGTGCCACTTAACGGTCACCCATCCGACACCTGGCCGGACCGAGCGTTGCTTAACAGACGTGATCGAGTACGATCAGCTGTCAAGCTTTGCCGTGAGCGCTTGAGTCTGAGCGGCACTGTAACAAAACTACTTACATCTTATACACAAACGCACTATGACATAGTACGTACATATTGTCTATGTAATACCCCGCGTTCTCACACGTTTTTTTTAATGTTGGGGATTGTTTAAGCAAAATCAAATTGCATATTTGGGACATACTAGGTCTGGTCTACCTCGCCATACATAAATTATTTTAATCGACTCTGGGTTTTTTTTCTTTGAGATCGTAGCATTGTCTTTTAAAATATGAAATTTCCAGTAAAGTTCCTCAATTAAGTATGTCTTCCTTACGTGAGGCCTCATCCAGTCCACAACAGTTGTTAGATCCTTCTTAATTGGCAGAAAAAATCCAAAGATAAGTACTTACAACTTGTATTTTTTGTTTTACTTACATTTCAAAAGTTTCAATATATTTTTCTCATCTTCAGATAGTTACCTACTAAATTTCTCACCTTACCTCAAAACTATCAGCTAGGTTATATGCAAAACTTAAGTTACGTAACTTAAGACTCCCATATTTTTTAAGTAATTCTATTGTACTTGTACCATGCATAGATGCATACCTACTCAAATCATACTAAAAATATTCAACTTTCAAAACTACGATACATAAATACTTTTATTAACAAAGACAATGAAAGAACTCTTGACTAAGTATAGATAGATAACTAGCTAGTAGTCGACAATTGTTATTGTAATCGAGTTTGTACAATTACGTAGGTACCTGCCATTATTACAAAACTTCCAATCAATATAGACATTTCACATTGTTAGGGTTGCCTTTGTTGTAATCCAGTATTTCATAATGAGGTTGACAAATTTGTTTGTCTGGTTTTCTTTATAATCTATGAGTAAAATTGACAAATATTCAAAAGGTTAAATTATCTTGTCTGGATCTCTAATAATTATTGAGTAAAATTGACAAATATTCAAAAGGTTAAATTATCTTGTCTGGATCTCTAATAATTATTGAGTAAAATTGACAAATATTCAAAAGGTTAAATTATCTTGTCTGGATCTCTAATAATTATTGAGTAAAATTGACAAATATTCAAAAGGTTAAATTATCTTGTCTGGATCTCTAATAATTATTGAGTAAAATTGACAAATATTCAAAAGGTTAAATTATCTTGTCTGGATCTCTAATAATTATTGAGTAAAATTGACAAATATTCAAAAGGTTAAATTATCTTGTCTGGATCTCTAATAATTATTGAGTAAAATTGACAAATATACAAAAGGTCAAATTATCTTGTCTGGCTCTCTATAATTTATGAGTAAAATTGTCAAATATACAAAAGGTCAAATTATCTTGTCTGGTTCTCTATAATCTATGAATAAAAACGATAGTTTAAAAAGTAATTAAGTATTACTAAGTAATTTTATAGAGACTCAACACTGACCAAAGTAACTGTAATTGAATAAAATAAAAATCGAGTAACGTATGCCTACAATCCTACAAAACAACTTATTTTCTCAACAAAATGAGTTCACAATAAAATGAACAGAAAATAAAAATAAAACGAAAATCTCAAAATAGAACGACCTCCGATGAGCAACTGCAGAAACAATCCAGATTTAAGCTATTTACGTAATTCTCAATGAAATTTTCCTAAAAGTGATTATTTTCTGAACTTTAAAAATCAGTCTATAAGATCATAGTAAAGTTATGGAAGAAGATAATTTCCCAAAATACCATTTTGGGGAATGCAAATTTTCCCGAACTTTAGAAAGAAAACTTCACTAGCTAAATTTCGTTAAAGTTTTCAAAGAACTGTTTATACAAACGATCATACTTACTCGAAAAAGGAAAATTGTGTTTGGATTGTAAGTTACTATTCTACTTATAAGTAGTAGTAACTTATAGTAGAAAGTACAAGCACTACAACGTAGGTTAGGTAGGAACCAACAACAGAAAAAAATACGTTTCAAGCCCAAACATTAGTATGAAAATTAAATTGGATCATTGAGTTTGGTACACTATTAATGAAAAAGGGAAATTCGTTGTTGTAAAATCACAGAATAACTAATAGTAAAGTTTCCAAATGCTTACATATAAGTTTGCAGAATTTTATGGCAGTATTACATTTCAGATTGTTTCTTTTTCTATTGCTGTAGATTTATATGCTTTGGACATAAATAAATCTTATTTGTCTGTTATCGGTCAAATTTGCGAAATTATACAATAACATATGAATGAAAATTCATGAATTTAGAATGTTGCAAACAAAGTGTTTTCTTTATGACGTTGTCTTTCATCATGTTAATGACACGCCAAGTTCTTTATTAGATTGTCTGGGACACTGATGGCACTCTAATATATTATATTAGCAAGCAACATAAGACGATACCTATTTATCGTTTGCAAATATATTTTTTTGTTTACAGTCTCACGACACGAGTCCCGACTCCCGACGAATCAGCTGTTATCGATAGACTGGCTATAGATTAGCGAATTTTATCTATCTTGCTTGATTGACCTAAAATGTATTAAATTACTTATCAGCATTATTATTAGTTATAATGGTTGTTATTGTTTTGAAATTTTGTTTAGACTTATTTTTTAACTAAACTATCCTCTGATTTTGTCTTTGACTGTATTGTATTGTAAGTAGGTATAGATAGGTATTTTGAATGGCGAAGGGAGAAAGAAAGTCTCCATTCTTTGAGTGATGATGATGATGTTGATGATGTGATAGCAATACTGCGTAGTAAGAATGTTGATATTTCACTGTTATTATAACGAAATCTACTAATAGGTATGTACGTTCAATGTTTACGTGTTCATTCACCGCTTTGTATGTGGTGCGTGCGGCGCGAGCGCGCATGCGCGGACCGCCCGCGCCCGTCTTTGTTTGTTGACAAGCGGACTCGACGCTCAACAAATCCTCTGTTCTCGTTCGAACGCCGCGCGAGGAGGACGTGCGCTCCATCCACGTCTTCATTCCGGCCCCAAACACGCGTTATCGCTTACGTTAGCTATATTTAGTGCAGTTACTTGAAATATTTTTCCACTTCTGCGCATTATTTTGGAGTACAGTGTTGTTGCGAGCCCTGCCCCGTGTGAGTGCGAGCCACCAAGATTTTTTGTTCCACATCTAAAATTACTCGTTCGCTGTTGTGCCAGAAGGTAGGTTTCTACGTTGAGTAATTCACGAACAAAATAATGTTTGAATTTTTTTTACTGGACAATGTACTTACATACCTACTTACACTGAATTTACCGAAATTTCCATCTATCTTTGTATGAAGTTTTCACTTTAGAAAAAATACAACTGCATTCCCTAAACCTACAAGTAGACATAATAAGTCCCAGAACAAAGGAAAATATAGTTTCATTAGAAAATTTATTTCCAATTTTGTTAAACCAACAACACCTCATCCATAAGCTCATCATAAGCAGCAAAACAGCAAACTTTTGTAAACAAGGAAAAGTCCTGTTACGATAACAATAACAATGCCTACCGACCTATAAATGGCACCCAAACAGCACCGTTAAATTAATTGCGCTGCGTGAAGTGGATCAAGTGAAAAGTTCGGAACATGGTCATTAAGCAGTATCACCGCACGATTTCACTGCTAATGAGATGCTCGGGCCGAATATCTAGGTACACACTGTGTTTCCACAGCCTTGCGAACTTACAGTTATAATTTATCTGGGCGCCTTAGAAGCGTAGCGGTACCACTTATGGATGTCTGGTAGCCTGGTAGCTCGTTTCGAGTAACGGTACAAGCAATGCATGTTGTCCACAAAGTAACAGTAACGCACAACCGCGATTTGTCATACACACATGTTTTCCACAACTTGACGATAGAATTTTTTGCGTCTGTTTCTAGTGAACTCTTGTGTGGTTAGCTCACAGTTATGTCAACAGTCAACAACAGAATTACCGCTTTAAGAGAACAATTTAACCGCAATAAGTGTTTTACGAACCTTCTTATCTTTAATGCCACAGTTAATTCCTTCAAGATTCTAACAAACTATTAAACAAGCTATTACTTGGTGCTATTGCTATATCCACTAAACTGAGATATCGCATATACCTACCTATAATTATATATTATATGCGACACGACACTGATTTGATTGTTATGACTCTTAGGACTCTTTTTATCAATGCATACTTGATATCTATTGATCTCCTTCACCTGCTGCAGTCATCGTCATATAAAACCTTGCTTTCTTATCAAATCTAACCTTGCGTTCTTTTCACAATTGCAATTTCATGAAAGACAATTTACTTAGCACCTTTGTATTTATTTACTTCTTGAAGGGAACGGATACAAAACCAATAAAATTGATTGAAAGGAAAAAGGTCTAGTAAAATCACATCACAATAGCTTTTACAACTTGTACCTACTAAACTTTTTTCCTTGCAACAATACTTCAGGAGTTTGTTTGTATATGGTTCTCGGAAAACACCTTGCAGTGCAGCATATCTATTCACACTTGGTCCTTTGTCCCGTCTCTACATTCACTAGCTAGCCCTTCTTTCATTCAACAAAAACTACAACTTTTAAGTAAAAGACATCCACCTACGCCTTTAGGCAGCTACCATCTATTTTCACATTTTAGAATGTTGACCTCTCACACGGTCAACATACTTTCATCAGTGCGATGTACTTGTTTACATTTCGCGATGAGTTATTTCGTATCTATTTATTTTTTACATCATTTTACCAATTTGTTTGTCCAACCGTCTTAAGAAAATGTTAAGAACATTTTTTGGGAAAATAAAAGAATGTCAGTGTGATTTAGCATCCACAACTACAGGTGGAAGATTTTTATTTTTTAACCAAAATGATAATTAGTAATGTCAACATTTGATATGAAAAAATCTCAATAAATTGAAATTCGGAATCGAAGATTCTATAAGAAAATACGACTCAACGAGTTTAGGAAAAGTTATAGAAGTACGTATCCACAAACCTTACCACGGCTTGCACAAACCAGTTTAAGAGGTGTTCTTTTCGAGAAATCGCACAGCGTTTAAGTCTTTGTTCGTACCGGAGGTCAACAAAGATTGGGGACAGCGAAAGCTGAGATTTATACGTTTGGCTTTAATCCAATCCATGGAAAACAGTTTAAGGCAAATTTCAATATTATCTATTATGACTTAATTGATTCTGTTACACAATGTGTTGAACTTGCTACTTAATGGATAGATAATGAAGCATTTCTAAAGCAAAGTAATTATTACTTAGCACTTAGCTTCAAGTTTGCATCGCTTTTTTTTGCCATCCATTGTTCCTATATCTAACAAGCAGCATTAAAAACAATTTCTCAACGAGTTCATTGTACCAAATTTTTACAACTTCGTGAGAGACTCTCAAATCTCATTAAACAACCAGATTTATTTTGCGCAAATATTAAGCTGCTTATAAATTGTTATGCAAGAATATGATATTTTTCCATTGACCTTTGAATTAAACTGTCAGTGACCTGTTTGAAAGTATATTAACTCATAATCACCAAGGTAGTTAGTAATATCGCTGAGCAGATGATAGAGAATTCTCATAAAAAAGACAATTTGTTTTGTTGTCTTCATTTTTTGTTCAAATACAAACATTACTAATAGTAACTCCAAATAATAAGTCCTCTGTTTATCACACATACAAAAGAGCTTGAAGTACCGTATGTCTAAAAAAGTTACCCAAAGATACCTTGTCGCAAATAAAATTGGATTCGTTCCAAGGAGTTTAAGGAAAATATTTGCGTTGCGATGTCCGGGACCCTTTGTCAGCATTATAACTGCTTGCTTGCTTACTTCGTATACACTGCGACGCAAATACTAAAATAGTACGTATATAGGTACTACAGTCACGACGTCTACGCGCGTCTTTGAGATAGACAGCACTTACAGAAATAACGTATGAAAATGCATGTTCATGACATTGATAATAATACCAATGTTTTTTAAAGCTAGAGGGTGGAGCATTAGTAATTGTCTTCTTATGAATAAGCAGTAGGTAGGCTCTAACTCGTGAATCAGCTTATGAAAATGTTTCAATTCACAGAAGTAAAAAACCAAACAACCTTTCATTAGCAAATTTTACTTTCTGAAAGTATGATTCAATTTTCAGACGACATGAAAATGACTAAGGTCACAAAGCTAAACATAATGATAAATTTTATTAACCGACGTAGTTTTTTCATGCGTTGCATTACTAGCTAGTGTTGCATAAACATTGAACTGCTGGTGAAGCAATAAATTTTTCCCTCAGAATATCTCCATAGTATTATTTGGTCCTATCCTATCCTATGCAGCTCATAATTTGGTATCAAGTTAAAAGCTCTGCAGCTACCGCACCGTCTAGACATGCGTGCATTAAATTCCACTCCTACCCTACCCCTTTCTCCCGTCTGCAGTCTGCAGTAAAATGGCTAGACTAGACCTTCCAAGAAACTTGTTATATTATCATGTCTGAACAGCGTCTGGTCGGTTTCGGCTTAGCGCTTCCTTCCATCGAGCGGCGGCGCCACTTAATCAGCTCCCTCCAGCTATGAGCAATAAAACTCGTCGCTTTGGATGAGAGTTTTTCAATACATTGCTTCGATATACATTGACATTGTGTTTAACTTTCATTACATTCTACCAGGATGTGTTTATATTTTAGTATCGTAGTGTTTTGATATAGGTATTTTATAAGCAGTGCATTGCTTTGAAAACATTATTTTGAAATCGACCTCGAGAAACGATATGCTTAAACATTGTTAATTTTATGAGAGACCAATAGATTCAAAAACTATTCATAGATTTAGATCGCGAAGAAAATCAACGGGATATTTGATATTCCTCTGACATTTCACTTTTGAGATTTCGCTTAAGTCGACTCGAGATTTCACATGGAGTTGATTTACAACTGAATCTTCGTCTCTGGATTCCCGATGCAACATGCAATCAACTCTGCACATGCGATTACTCATAGATTTTGCAGAGTGACTCGACGCTATCCAGACTTGTTTGCTCAAGTCTTCGCTTTGCAGTTAAATCTGAGTGCAAACTCAATTCCATAGACGTCGACTTCGAAAATCAATTTTGCAAATGACACAATTTCAACGTTTCATAGTAATCGAATCCCACCAAATGCTTGCCGAGTTGAAGAAATGGCATTATTTTAAAGTAAAATAAAGTTTTCCTGACGAAGCAGGGTTCTTCAACGTATGTTTTATACTATTAGCGAAACGAAACGTAACGAAATAAATCCTGTTTGGCCTAGCACAAGGGCATGACCGTGACAGTGAATTATATAAAGAACAAAAACGTAAACAAAAACTACTGCGTAGCGTAGGTACTTACCTACTTTATTTGTGATATTTTTAACGAGTAACAAAATTGTTACAGTCGGATGAGCTATTCTGTTCGTCAATTAAATATTCACTGAAGACATTCGTCATTTCCTGGTAATTTAATGGCTTTTGATGAAGTGGAAGGGGTCAACGATTTCTCTCTTATTTAACTACCATGAAGCTCTTCTTTTTAAAGTGCCGATGATTGAAAAATGTATCAGTAACCCAATTGGCCATGCCGCGAATACCGGCGATATTTTAAGAATCATGCAGATCCCATAAATCGTGTGATTCATTGTATTATTGCGGAGGGCGATCGTTGGCTCTGCGGATTCGGGGCCAGTGGCCGTGTAATGCCGAGGTACTGACACTTAACTCTTGGATACCGGTTATTGCAACATTACTCTCCTACAGTCAGCTCCTTAAGGATTTGGTTCGTCATTACTTTTGATGGAAACTACTTAGACTTCTTAGTTCTTACTTCCATTCCCTGCTGATTTTTAACCCATACCATAATATACGTTTGATTCATTTGGAACCCTTTAGAATCTTTTCAGTTTAGGGCTAAAATAAATGAATCTAGTTGCATTTTTGTGTAAATAAAACCATGTTCCTTTAAGGTAAATAAAATTCATAGACACGAGTTTTATAGTGCCTCTGTAATGATATCGAGACCAGTCAATTTATTACCGACTTCATTGGACAATTCTCACTTCATATATCCAACTTTGTGCTCTATAAAACGTTGTCGGTACCGATTTAGATACGATACATCATTTCAGATAACTGCAGACTGTGTTGTATGTAGGTACCTACTGCGCATTATCGGTATTCTTACCGCGTCATTTTGTTGTTATTATTCCCATTGTTTTCTAGAACGTCGCAGACAGCATTAAAAACACAGTTATCTTGTTTGTTTGTTATCTAAATCTCCACTAATTCAGTGTGAATTGGTTTCCCATATCTACTTGTGGAGCGATCAATGGCCATGCCTAATTTAGACATACCTTCTGAATACGAAGTTTGATTACACAGGATGTTGACCTTACTTGTTCCTTTGTCTGATATTTTTTATACCTACTCTTATATCTATCTCTATCACGTACAAGGAAACTTTGTCTTTTCTTTTTCTACAGTTATAAAATTGGCTAGGATTGGTTCAGCCATGTCGAAAAATGTTTAAAAATTTCACAAACGCGTGGTTTACGGCTCTACAGAGCCACTAGTAATATTATTATTATCTTTTCTTTAATTTCTGTTCTTAGATAATATTTACATTCACATGGAATTTAAATTTTTATCTTTACCTATATTTTTACGTTTTTCTTTGTTAATAACCTTGTTATTTTCTTTCAGGTAAACACCTTATCTACGCATCTGTTATTATTTGAGTGAGTTATTAGCACTAATCTTTGAAAGCGTCATACTTTACCGGGCAATTTGAAGATTTAGCAGACTGTTGTCAGTCAACAAAATAAATACTGCATCAATGTTTTCAAAACGTCATTGGTTAGGTTTGTACATAAGTTGTTGACCCTTTAATTAAGGTGACACGATGGTTGTCTTACGTTTAACTTACATAAAGAATTTGCACGTAATAATGCTTCCAGTAACAACAAAATTTAAAAAAAATAAAAACCCGCCTGCCTAAAAAAAGACAAGTCAACAGAAAAATAAAATAGAAAAACTAAAAAACCCACATGCATCAAAAAACAAGTCAACTAAAAAGATGGAAACAAGATAATATATAAAGGCAAACTTAAAAAATATTGATGGTAGTGTTTAGATTAAAGGCAAACTTAAAACATATTGATGGTATTGTTTAGAACTTGTGTTCAACATAATAACATGCAGTCGGAGGCATGCATAAAGAAAGTGACATTATGAATGATTTTACTTATCATTCAATTCTATGCCTCCGACTGCATGTTATTATTGTTGAACAAAAGTTCTAAACACTACCATCAATATGTTTTAAGTTTGCCTTTAATCTAAACACTACCATCAATATTTTTTAAGTTTGCCTTTAATCTAAACACTACCATCAATATTTTTTAAGTTTGCCTTTATATATTATCTTGTTTCCATCTTTTCAGTTGACTTGTTTTTTGATGCATGTGGGTTTTTTAGTTTTTCTATTTTATTTTTCTGTTGACTTGTCTTTTTTTAGGCAGGCGGGTTTTTATTTTTTTAAATTTAGTTGTTTTTTATTTACGTCTTTTTAGTTATATTCTCCTTACAAATTACGTAGACGGTCTTATTCTTTAAAAGAATTTTCAGCGTGTGGTTTAAATAAGAATTTTTTAGGGTCAAGACAACTGACAGCAAGCCCTGCGAGAGATCGAACTCTGCTTAAAGCCACGTAAGCTTGACCTTTAGCAAATAGGTGACTGCTCAAATCGACAACTGCCCGGTCTAAAGTTGTACCTTGCAATTTATGCACAGTCACCGCCCAGCATAAAATTAGAGGTAGCATACGTCGCTCGATCTTGCCTTTACCGCGTAAACCATCAAACTCAGACGCAGAAGGTTCAATCCGAACACCAATACAAGAAGCTACCAATTTTCTAAATAATATTTTATCGATATCAAAGAGAATGTAATTAATCACTAATTCAGTAATAAGATATTCCTAAACACCCTATTCCTTAGTCCTAACTAAACTAGGTATGCTTGCTAAAAACCCTAACAAAATCTACTTCTTTAATATTTTTTTCAATATTAATGCAAGTAAAGTAATGCAACACGCGTTCCAATTAGATAGATGGAATCTAGTATAATAAATAATGAATGTAGTGTACTCTAGCTAGCTAGATGGAATCGTATTAAAATAATTATCAATTAAAAAAGTTGTTAATTGTTATAAAGACCATAAACAAGAATCGTTTCTTCTTATTTCTCGTTATCGTTTCTTCGATTCTTTTATTATTATCTTTTTATTTTCAGTATAAACACAAAAGACCTTATATAATCTACAGAGAGCTAAACCATACCGAGATGTATTTGGCTACAACGCCATCTATTGATATGGTCTATGCAACTAGAAATCTATTGATGATGAATACAAAACCATACCGCGATGTACTCGGCTACAGCGCCATCTATTGATTAACTTAGCCGTGCCCTGCGGCATAGCCTGAGGCTTCGATCCCGAGGGATTTTGGGATGATATTATAGCCTATTTTTCTATCATGAATGTGGCTAACATACACAAACAAAATATAAATTTCTCATTGACATGTTTATAGCGGCCGCTCGCATTTGCGTAATATAATTTACTTTTTTTATTTTATTGTTTTTTTTTATAATTATATTATGGTCATGATATACCTTTTTGAAATCCTTATAATAAGCCCTTTAATTTGACACCCATATTGCAGTATTCTAAAAAAAAATTTTTTTTTTCACTACGTATAATAGCACCGTACAGCCGCCATGTTGGTTTTTTTATAACGCCACCTTCTTAAGAACACTTGGGCTGAAAAGACCAATCTAACGATATCTTAATCATAGAAATCCGTTCAGCCGTTTCAAAGATATGAGGTAATAAAGAATATTACATACAAACATACATACATACATACAAACATACAAACATACTTACAAGATACGCGCGAAACACATAACCCTTTCTTTGCAGTCGGGTAAAAATTGTTAGTTCGATCCGTTCAAATAAGGGCATATTCTTTGATTGGAGCAATATCATAGAATATTATTTTGTGGCAATATTTAGGGAGATGTGAAAGTTTAAAAGAACTCATGTCTATAGGATATCAGAAAACTGCAGGGTCGCTGGTCGCTGGCATTCGAACTCTACTTCCAATGTAGGTATATTATCTAAATCTATATAAATTGTTATTAATATTGTCGAAACGTTTGTTTTCGGGGACGTAGGTCAGTATTTTTGTTTTGTCATTTTACTCATTGTTATTATCTTGTTTGTCGCTTCTATTCCTTTAGAGAGAAATGTAACTATGTATATACTTACACTGTAAAAATGAAATGGGGGGTTCAGACCACGTGAATGAACAACTTTTACTATGGGGCCAACCACGAAATCGCTGTTCTATACATTATGGTCGAGTCGATGTTGTACTTTTCTATGGAACAGCTGATTTTTTTCGCGATTTCGTGGTTGGCCTCATAGTAAAGTTGTTCATTCACGTTGTCTGAACTCCCCATTTCATTTTTAGATATACTTATTTACTTAAAAAATAACGGTGTATAACAGCTTAACTGCCACTTGTATCACTTTCGAACCTATATCGTTGTTAGCACTTTACTGGTTGTTACATATTTTACTTCGACCGTATCCCAGATGTATTACATTCCAGTCCAGGGGCCGTATTATGACCTCTTATTTCCTGGCAGTTTTCGGACTGGCTATCAATCTATCTCTTTTATTTGCTATACAGCGAGAAAGAGATGTAACTATAGCAAATTCATAAACCTGGCAAGTTTTAAGAGGTTGTAATACCCCCCCTGGACGTTCTGTGGGGTACCTATTCCGAATCCGAAGTCGGCTCGCTCTTTACGTGCTAAGATGGCAATAAAATAGACGATATACGAGCTGTACTTGTACTGCGAAATGGAATTTATTATATTTTACCCGAGTAGGTACTTTAAATGTAGTTACCACATAATTATTTATTTGGTAACAACACGCTAATCAAATATTTAAACGTAAAAAGTAAAGTAGAATCTTATAAGGTGTGAAATTTAAAGTTTAGGTCGCAATCGCATTATTTATTTTATGCTTTGGGAAATAAAATACGTAAGTAACTGATGACGCATGCAAAATACCGTTATACTCGTACATAGGGGTATTGTTTATTTTCCATAACAAAAAAGTTGATGGCCAATTAAAAATGTCATGAAGGTTTGTTCTAATTGCGAGTAGAAGTTCCGCTAAAAATATCAAAACTATTAATAATAATAATAATCATTTATTGCAAAAATATGGTACAACAAGATGTCAAACTACTTATGTCAAATATTTCTCTTGAATAGGCAAAATCAATTCTCTTCTCATGATGAAATTCAACATCAATTTGTTTCTAACTAAACACTAGCGTCCTGTAAGCAGCACATGATGTTATACAAAACTGTCAAAAATCTGTTATTTATTTTGATTCTTAATACCTAGCTTTACATTTGTATAAAATTGATTGAATATCTGGCTGTCGTGGAAGCTCAGCGGGCCGTTCACTGTACAACAGACAAGACAAACTTGCGGAAGACCTGCCATCTAGAAACCTACATAAAAACCAGTTGAACGAGTCTATTGCTGATTAGTCCTATACAAGTTGTTAATAAAATAAAATTGCTTAGAAGAAAAAAAGATCTACAATTACTTATTGACCAATGATTGACTGTCGCGACGCGAATAACATTATGAATTCAGTTCCTTAAATAAGCAGTGTTCTTGACTTGTTTTTTAAACAACAGAAAAACGAGGGCCCTATAATCTCAACAATTACTTCCATTTTACTCAATTAAGTAACGTTCAAAAGTTAACGCGTCGTACGTGATATTTTTAGTCGTATTTATTCATGCGGCGTGCAATTCTCTTCTCTTTGTGTTTGTAAACAAACCGAGTCGTCCTTTTACCCAAGAAATTCTCAACTTTCAATAGAAATCGTCTATCTATGACAAAGTCAGCTGTCACGTTATAAAGAACGTTTCAGGCATGTTTCAGGTTCACGGCCGTTTAATTGTGTGCTTATTCACCCACACAGCTGTTAAAAACATCTGTCTGAACGCTAAAAGAGCAGCGTGTTATGACCCTTATTTCTTAGACTATAGTTGTGAAATTCCCCGAGGCTTCGTCCATCGATCGAGTCATCATTAGATCAATAGGCGCGTGGCCATTACACCGATATGCCCGGTGTGGGATTGATCTCAATTCGTACTTCCTTCGACGATCAATATCTAATTGTTCTGTTTGTCAGGTTCCATTGTAATTTACCCGTTTCTTTATGATGACCGTTTTAGAGTGGCGGGGATGCCGTCTGATATTGTCTGTACTGCATCGATTGAGATTGTATTGCCTAGTTGAGAAGTTAAATATTCCTGACAATCCTGTTCTACATCTATAAGTATAATTTTTTTTTTATCTTTTTTGAAGGAATGGTGTTGACTGCCTTTTAAGCACATGACGTTATAATATAAAACTATTCAATGATAAAAATTGACTTGAGTTATTCTTACGTTTTAGTCGAAAATAGTATTCATCGTTACAGAACATTCAGAAGTAATACTTACAAAGGTTAATACTCCTAATCGATTCGACAAAGGTCGACCACCGGCGACTATTATAGTGTGCTAAACAGCTGACGGCTTGCCCCGACACGAAACGGGGAACATTCTAAAGTTCCAACCCAACCCAACGCCTCTTCGAAGACTAATAATACTTATCAACACGATGGTGTGAAAGACCACCAGCGCACTTAACAATTTGTCCATCTATAGTTTGAAAAAGAAAGTGGAACTAATGTCAATCCTTGGGCTAATTAAAATATATTAATTTGCTAGATTTATTTATTTTTATTTATTTATTTCATGGAAGATTTAGTCAAATAACATCTTTGAATAGAATGTGTAAGTAAATACTGTAACTGTAACTATTAACAAATTACGGTGTCAGTTATAAAAAAGTGGAAAGTTTAATTAAATTAACATAAACAATTTAGCTTTCCAGACTGAATCGAGTTACCAACCTAACCTAGAGAATTTAAAGGTATGTCGAATTCTCCTCAGTTATTTTTGAGGTAGGTACTCTAGCTGCAATGCAAGCCAACGATATATCCAGTTATTTCATTAATGTGAGGAAGTACCTACCCTTAATTTGTTAAAACAAAAGTTTTCTGTTGATACACATTTCAGATACAAGCACAGAATAACAGAATCTGAAAACTATTGAATTTAGGCATTCACAATGCTTTTTCATATTAAGGCAATAATTAATGTATTAGAAAAAACACTAGAATAAATCGACTCAACCGTAGCACCCGTAGTAGCCCCGGTCTGAGGTGCTACGGGTGAGTCGATTTTTTCTAATATTAACTAAATTGAATATTGAAGAGTTATGCAACTAATATTTAGGTAGGTAGGTAGTTGTTTTCTTTTCGGTAGATTTCAAGTTGGAATACTCAAGTTTTACAATGTTTGTGTGATATAAGGTATGATACGATGATGCTTAGTTCACAAGACTAAATAATTGCTGTGAATTGCGCACAATTTAGTTATTTATGGACTCAATCAACGCGGGTTCGACGTCTAGTTTGCCAACGATGGCACACTCTCATTTCCCTGGAGGACTGCAATCGGGAGCATGTTTCTAGACATCTTCATGACCCTTGCGGAGTTTCTAACCAATTTCTCTTACTCTTATTTAAAATCCCTTGCATTAAAAAATGTAAGTAGGTAATCCTTTTATTTAAGCTAAATTTTAAACTAAAAACTTTATATTTTTATGCAGAATTTTATTATAAATTTCGATAATAACATCCTACCGTTGACGATGCTCGTTCACACTTGATTAGGATCAAATTGACTAAAGTTGACTGAGATCGTAGGCTCTGGGCATAGTAGAATACTATGCTCTGGGGCTAACATAAACTACGTACTGTGTTTTCACAAGATTTCGCTGAAAAAATAAGAGATGAAAGATTCAATGTCAATCTATGCTAAAAATACACACTTGTTTAATTTGTTTTTCTGCTACTGACAAGTTACAAAATTTATAATATATTAGCAGTGGATTTTGTAAGAATATCGAAAGTTTCAGCGCTATTTAGTTGGTAACTATTTAGTAAGTACCTATTTATTTTTTGATTGATATGTTTTGTTTCCCGTGAACAGCAAGAGTCAAATGACTCATTAACCAAAGTTAACACAAATGGTCAACCCCATCTCTCTTTTGAGCTTGTGTGGTCAATGAACACCGTGTGTTATAATTATTATATTTAATGTGTTTGTTTGGGCATGATGGTAATGACAAACAATTTTTGCCAATTTCGTTAACATCAGAACGTATGATGTTATGTTAACGAAACCATTACAATTTATACTTTTCACATAAACTTTAATTACCGACACTTTATTTTTACACTAATACCTACTTATATTTTGGATGATTGAATACCAAATACTAGGTTCTTACAAATGAATCGTTTATAGGAGAAGCGAAAGAATACCAGCTGGCTTTTAATTTTCTTCAATTATTTACGGCCACAGAGTAAACGTTGCTGTAATGAAAGTTGTACAGTTCTAGTTGATTTGCGCAAGATTAGCTCCATGATTGAATTCTTCGTTGCCAGCGCTGCGCCGGCGCAGTCACGGTGTGATGCCATCACTGAACTAAGTGTTGCCATTGGTTCGTTGACACCGCCTTCATTCCTCGCATGCACTTTGTCATAAGCCTGGCATAAAATTAAAGGCAAGTATAACTATAGATGAGAATGAGATCATCTGTTACAAGTGGATTATCAAAAACGTTTGACTATGCAAACTATTTGGAATTAAAAAAAATGTGGAACTTTCAGATTGCTTTCAAAGGCAAGTGACTGGTGTCCAAAAAGATTTGACATTAATGCAAACTTTTCGAACAATCTGTAGAAAGGTCGTGGAATTTAATGAAACTCGGTGCTAAGAGTATTCTGCAAATAGGGAGTCGCATTTTCTTCGGTACCCACGTGTGGCAAATCTGTAAACAGAAACACTATAATCTTGTCTTGTGCGAAACAGTCTTTCTTCTGCATTATCTACACATTAGGGCTGACACACCATACCGAACTTTATAGCTGGATAAACACTAGAATTCTAATGGTATTTTTTTAAAAGACCTACATTTACGTTCAGTCAGCAGCACATCAGACTATACATGTTGACCTTGAGACCACCTTTATGCCGTACGTAATAAGAGCTGTTTTCGTAATTCAACTGTTTAACCTAGCGTGATGTCGTGCGTACGTCATAATAACTCATAACGTGTTAACTTAGATGAAATATATTACGCATTTGTTGAACTAATTTGGTTTGAAACATTTGCATAGCAGCGCGTGCATGGCCATATACATACCTACTATGCATTATCATCTTGTCAACATTTGTTAACAGTCAGTTGTCAGCCCTGGTCACGGAAGTCACCTCTGCATAATTTCTTGAACAGCAAAGTGGTGAACGTCGGCAAAGTGCATTAGAATTTAATCTGTAATCCCAGAGCTGTAGATTGATTATTCATCGATCGTCGTAAACATCACAACACAACTGGTTTTGCTTTAGTCAGATTATGTAAATAGCGAACACAGCTGTACTGTGAGGCAGGCGTGCTTTACTAGGAAAGTGTACTCCATGGCCGTCATTAGCTTATACACTGTATTGACTGGGGCATAAGGATTAAAGTGTTGTGTTTTTGTTGTAAATGCGCAGCTCTGTTATCTGGTTGCATAAGAGCAAGGGCTATTGTGTTGTGTCTTTATCAGTTTGTTTGTTGTGACTCGTTTACGTGACGCAACGATATTGCTGATCGGTTGGCGGTTTGTTTATTAACTTGTACCTATTTATTATTATAGGTATCACCTAGGTATATTTATTTTGCAAATTATAAGCGGATGAGTGGGGCATCTTCGGATGAAAAGGGAAATTGTTGCAGGTAGGTATTTCAATATTTATTGAAATTCATCCGGATGAGTAGTACTTAATCCTATTGTGACATCGATCGATGCATTTCTTTAGTTTTTTCTTTCTATTTTTCATTATTTTATTTATTTGCCTTTTGGAATGATATAAAGTAAGATTCGTTAATTTATTCATGCTACGTGTAACGCTTTGTGTTTAAAAATCTCCAGACATAATGTATTATATTTATTAACCAATAAAACTATACCTATCTAGCTTGCTTACTGGGAATATAAAAAAGTTACAACAATCTGAAAAGATGATTAAGTATGCAAAATAGCAAAAGGCTCCGTGTTTTATAGTGAAGTCGAAACGTAGTTATACAGAATCATGCGAAGGAAACAAACGAGAATATGTAACAACGGAAACGATGAAATTCGGTGAATTCCACCCAGTTATTTCAGTCGTGCCGAAAATATTGACGGTATAAATGGTTCTCACGATCCCGTGTCGGTAAACAGAATTAATTTGACGGCTTTCGTTTTGTCAGCAAGGCTTACGTGGAACCTTATTTATAACACCTTATGTTACGAAGAGCACAACAATTCGGCAATCATGATTCAACAGTTAAAGGTACGTTGACGAGATTAAAAGATGCATCTCTCCACTGATTGACGTTTTTAAATACGGAAATGGAGAGGTTTTTTTGGTAACATCAATATTAGAAACACCAACCTTTACTTAGGTAGGTAAGTACTATACTTTTATTTCATCTGTGACTTCAGAACTGAAGATGATACCCTGCATAATCAAGCGCGGTGCAAAATGCATTGTTTCTCCTCATTCAAATAAACGGAACTAAGTACTCTACATCACATCTACCTAAGTGCGTCTCCTCTTGTTAGGTCCTGAATTTTTTTTTGCAGAGCCAAATAAATATTTGATAGAAGAGACCCTCTGTCTGATTACTACAC
Organism: Agriphila straminella; assembly: GCA_950108535.1. Classification (NCBI taxonomy): domain Eukaryota; kingdom Metazoa; phylum Arthropoda; class Insecta; order Lepidoptera; family Crambidae; genus Agriphila; species Agriphila straminella. Next base: position 4,286,411 of record OX467316.1, on the reverse strand, counting down.
AGATTTGACCATCAACTACCTATATACTTTTTTTAAAATTTCTACAAAAAGTTAATTAACAGACCTCTTTGGTTGGTCGTTAATTAAAAAGTTTGCAAATTATTTCCACTGAAAAAAAGCTAATCGAAAAATGATTTCAAAAATAAATCAGCTGTTTAAGGCCGAGTTGCACTATCTTAACTTAACTATAACTTTAAACAGATACAAACTTATCTGAGCCAGTGGTCAAAAGTGGAACTAAGGTGTTATTACAATAATTGTAATAATTATTAATAATTACAGATAATAATTATTATTATCTGGGTTACGCCATAGAGTAGACGACAGCGACGCTGTCATCGAGTCAGATATGTTTGTATCTGTTTAAGTTGTATGGTTTAGTTAAGATGGTGCAACTCAGCCTTAGTGTTTGTTCAAAACGAACAGCTGATTCATTTTTTTATTCGAAATGTTATAGATTCGTGGTAATGGTATCACCAGCCAGCAATGTTTATTTCCGTTAAACAAAACTATACCGCTTGTGCATTCCTTGAAATGGTTCCTGAGAAAGTAAGTAGGTAGTAAGGTAGGAAACTAATTTAATCTCCTCAACACGTTCCCTCAATTGTTAATCGTTCATGGTTGAGCGAAGCGATGGCTGGTTCACACCACGTCATGCTCGTGAAAGGGTGCTGCCAGTGGGAATGGGTCTGCTTCTGACTACCTATCTTAACGCATTAGATTTTTTTTTGTAAGAGCCTAGACTGTATGATTGACGATTTAAAAACGCTTATTATGTGAGCTTATTTAAATAAAGAATATTTCAATTTCAATATCGATTTCACGATCTTTTCATTATCTATTAAATACATTTTTTAAGCACAACGGGGGGGCTACCTTAGTGCTTGGCCTTCCGAAGGTGGAAGCGCACTACACCCGGAATCCTCATCACTGAGCTGAGAAACTGGCTATCTTACCTCTAACTGCCGGAACACAACAATTCTTAAATTGTTGTTATGGCGTCAGACTTAAGTAATATGGTGGTAGCTAGGCCGGCGGACATAATAAGCCCTACAACAGAATATTTAATTATTTTTAGGGTTCCGTATCTCAATAAAAAGGAGGAAAAATACCGAATACTTTTACGAATAGGTTAACATATTAAAAACAGGTGAATGCAAGCAGACGATGCTTTCTGTCCATTATAATACCAATGAGTATTTATAAACAATAGTTATTTGTTATACAAGTGACCAAAATCAATTTGTGCTGCGAGTTCCGACTTTAAATCACGAACTAGCGAAGTAGCTAGAATTGAATCATGAGCGTAGCGTGATTCTAATATAGACTACTGTAGCACTACCATGAGTTTACAAAAACCATTCTCGATATCGACAGCGTAAGTAATTTGTATGGGAAATTGAAGCAGAGCCTCTAGCGGATACGCGAAGAACTAAAATCTATAGTAAGAGTGCTCACCATCCACGAGTTTACTATCCTCTCTAACGTGAACTCGATTGTTGGTGTAGTATTCGTGGCGTTATGTTGGTACAAGCGGGTGACGTCACAGTCACATCCCACAAAGTGGATACTTACCTATTCACGGTCAGCCCATAGCCACAGAATAACTAATAGCGCTTGCTGTGCACGTATATGTTATTTTATAAAATTATCATTTCATAACGAGCAATGGGGTTGGTAAACTTTTTCGAAGAGAATTGTTTTATATTTTTATTTGATAGCACAAGCTAGAAGAATAAAGAAAATAATATTATGATTTTTTTATTTTACTTTGTTAACCAAATATTTTTTTTTATATTATTATCGCGATAAAATATCAAACATACGGCTGAACACGAAGTTCCTTTGCATTTACTGATTAAAAAAACTGATTGACAGATTTGACAGTCAGTGACAAAGAGTAATCATACCTTTGTTTTTTTTGTTTTGAGCAACAACATAGAAAGTCTTTGGAGCAAAGGCATTGCCTACGCATACAGCCGTAATAGTGATTTTTGTACTATGCTGTAAATTTAAAATTTAAATTTTTATTTAAATTAAAATGAAGCATTATAAAAATTCCGCAATTTGTTATTCCTGACTCCAAAGCCAAAAGCTACCAGAAAATATATAATTCACAACAGTTTTGGAAAAGTTTACCAACCCCATTCTTTAGATTGCTAGATATCGGAAAAATTAAAAAAAAAACATACTTGGTGGGTTCGATTCTTGGTTAATCTTTGAATGCAGCTCCAATTTCTATTTAAAAATAAAATTGACTTCTTTTAGAAAAAATATAAAATATAATTCTGTTTTACAAAGTTTTAATGGTGATAATACAAGTGACGTACATTAGGTACGTGAGGCAGAATGAATGATCAAAACAAGATACGCGCGAAAAACATAACCTCTCCTTGCAGTCGGGTAACTTTATTACCCGACTGCAAGGAGAGGTTGTTTTATATTTAGACACGACAACATTGTTAGTTGTTTATGTACTTTTACTGCTTTACTAATAAATATTTCTTAGCAATAATCCCATTATCAATTGACTCCTTACGTCGTTACTTACGTGATAAAATCTCAATGAGTCATATTCCTGGACATATTTTTTGGTTCTTCATCATCATCATCTACATCTAAGTATTCATTTATTATGGTATATTAATAAGTTATTTAAAACGTAAAAATAGGTAATTATTTTTCAAAAAATTGTATGCACATTGCACTTGTTTTTGAAGCAAAAGTAAACGGAATAAATAATAATATAGGGTACTATTTTATACATATTTATGGCGTCGCGCGTCGTAGTATCTCCCAATGGTTAATCAGAATAAAATTAATATCTACATGATCTAGACAGCATCCTAGACATCTAGACAGTATCCTAAACATAAAATATATTTTCACTAGCTTTTGCTAGTGACTTCATTCTCGTGGACATTTTAGAAAATCTTCAGAATTCTTAAAATGCTGAAATAAATTCAGAGATATTTTTATCTCGTTCCTCGTCACGTTCCCGTTTCCGTTCCACTTTACGTTCCCGTTCCCGTGCCCCGCTCCCCTTTTCACTTTTCTTTCACCTTTACTATTTCACTTTTATTCTTTTTCACTTTTGACTTTTTGGATTTTTTGTTTTTCTTTTTTTACTTTTTTGGACTTATTGACTTTTTAATTTTTTGTTTTTTTACTTTTCTGACTTTTTTACTTTTTTTTTTACTTTTTTTGATTCCGCTTCCGTTTACACTTTTTACACCTAAACATTTACTTACCATCACCTTTCCCCTTCCATTTGCCCTTCCCCTTCCCCTTATAATTTTTAATCGTCATCGTCAGCCTACACACAAAATTTGAACATCCTAGCTTTGAAATTAAAAGAATATACAAACTTTCATCCCCTATTTCATCCCCTTAGGGGGTGAATTTTCCAAAATCCTTTCTTAGTACTCACTTACACCATGAAAGGTATCTACCCTCCAAAAATGGTTTCTCTACCTTCAGCAGTTAGGGCTCTAGTCGTATCCCAACAATCAATCAATCAATCAATTTAATACTTATGTATAGATTTATGTTAGATTTACGTCCATTTTCCTTAGTAGCGTGCCCGTATTTTTATATTTTAATTTCTTTCAAACTAAAATGTAACTAATTTATTTAGCTTTGGTGACATGAATGGCATGCTTTACTCCATACAATACATATTTTTTATCTTAAAAGAGTATAACTCTTTACCTATAAACTTTTTGAATCGAATTACGACGTTTGACAGCTCATGAAAGAGACACGCGTCTATGATCAAGAGAGATAGAGATAGTTGTCAAAGACAACCTTTGCCCATCAAGTTTCGGTAGGTTGGTATACTTGCAAGATAATCCAACTAAAGCCGCGATTACATATTCCAATCTAGCATACCAATTTAGAGTTGCCACCCGTATAATAAGTTAAATTTTAACAATTAATTTAAACAAATAACGCAAAGGTCAACATTGTTTATGTTTTTTTTATTTTCAATTCTCATCTCCAATCTTATACAATGTTTATCTTTCCGTTATAGGGTAAATTCACTTTTAAAATCGAACTTATTATACAATATTTTATTGTCAAGTACGAGTGGCAACCCGAAATTGGTATGCTAAATCGGCGTATGTAATCGCGGCTTAAGTAAAAAAAGATCACTTGTCATAGATATAGTATAGTCCATAGATATAGTATAGTCACTATATTCTTCCAAGCCATGAAGCATTGCATAGCCTTCTATATTTTCCAAGCCATGAAGTGAGCAGAACGGCAACATCGCATGTGGTCAAGTACGGGGTATACATTATTTTATTCTTTATTATTTGTTTTTCCTATATTATCTATCTTTAAACTAGTTGTAAATTGTGATGTAAGATTATTTCAATAAAGATTTTATATTTATTATTATTATTTATTTATTAGTACATGAGGTTTAAGTCAAATTGTTTGACCTTCTCGGGGTCCTTTAGTACTATGAGCATTTTGATCTAGGCCTTCTCTAGCAATGAATCTTACATCATTGGAAAGGTATTTAAATTTGAAACATTTTATTGTGTGACAGCAAACGTATTAGTACTTTGAGAGTTAAATCGCTCTGAAATCAACTAAATTTTATAACATTAATGACCTAAAACTCCGAAAATACTAACTATTGATTTCAGAGCGATTTAACTCTCAAAGTGCTAATAGTTAACGTTTGCTGTCATACAATAAAATGTTTCAAATTTAAAGACCTTTCCAATAATGTAAGATTCATTGCTACAGGAGGCCTAGATCAAAATGCTCATCGTACTAAAGGACCCCCGAAAAGTTCAAACAATTCGACTCAAACCTCATGTCCTAATAAATAAATAATAATAATAAATATAAAATCTTGATTGAAATAATCTTACATCACAATTTACACCAAGTTTAAACGCAGATAATATAGTAAAAAGAAATAATCAATAATAAAAAGAATATTATTAAACTATGTGCTTGACTACATGCAATATTGCCGTTCTGCTCACTTCATGGCTTGTATTATAGAAGGCTATGATAGGTACCATAGAGGGTAGTAAAATTGATCTCACGCGTCAAAACGCAAGTGAGAGACTTTACTACTATCGTTACGGTATTTCTCGATGGCATCTGTCAATTAGTAACTCATGGTACCAAATTCGTATGACAAAGGCCAAAATGTTACTCGATGCTCGCTAGCGACTATAGTTAACTATTGTAGATTACTTTACCAACTCGTGGTAGTGCTACTGAGCACAGTGAGTGATTTAATAAAGGCACGAGGCAGAACAAAATTTTGGTCTCGTGTAAAACATACAACTTTTCAGCTCTACCAGCGAGAAATTTTTACGTGACTTTCTTAGTAAAAAGCTAAATTCAGCATTAGAAACATGTTCACTCAACTATTAATTTATCACGAAAATAGTTCGATCAAACCCATGCTGAAAATTTTTATTTATCACTAGATTCCCGTCGTATTGTTTTAAATTACTTTGTGTTTTTCTCTTATTTATTAATATCCTATCTTATTTATTTATTTATAAGTAATCATAAAACACTAATTTGTTAATAAATTGCATTAATTTTTCTTATTTTATATTTATTTCATACAATGCGACCTCATTTCGTCCATACTCTTTATTTCGAATTATCAATCTTCTTTTTTAACAATCCTTATTTCAAACTCCTTGGTATATCCGTGCATTTTATTTTACTTTTTAATCCATGTATGACATCATAAAGCACTCTATCCTTTTCTGACATATCAATTTTACAAGTCTCATCCTTGTCACTCTATTTTTTTCTTTATTATTTTAAAAGTTGGTGTTAGAAATTAAAAAAGCACTTTGCCTCACGCTCCACGCCCCAAGCGCGCGCTCGCAGCAAAATCGAATTTTGCTGCGAGCGCGCGCTTGGCGCCAAAAGCGCCCTTTTCGTGCTGGAGAGGTGAAAATAATATTGTTCTAACATTCAACACATTTTTTTAAGAAGTATCTATATATAGGTAATAATACCTACATATAGATGTTAATAATATCCACTTATTATTAGATGCGTCGAAATGGTTTGCCTAACCTTGGCTCTAATTTTAAGCTTCTATTGATCTAAAAATGCAAATGCAATCTTATCTCATCTCATCTCGTATGTGAATAAACATTACTTGTACTTATATACTTACTTATTTTATTACTTATTATTTGAGTTAAGTACTTTGTTACTTACATTTTTTTTATATTTTTTTATTTATTTAATAATAAACAATAATGCAGAACATAATTTCGACCGTACAGTGTTGCAAAAATCTGCATAGATTTTTCTGCACACTGCCATTCACCATCTATATCTAAACATTACAAAAACAATCAAAATATTTTAAAAAGTAATCATAGGTACCAACAATATAAGCGTCGAATTAGACTTTGGTTCTATTTATTACTACGAAATGACTTACATTGAGATTTTAGTTTGGTTTGAAACGAAATTTATATAATAATTTTAATTTTATAATATTAATAACAATGATAATCTTCCTAGTGCTTACCTACCTAGGTTAAATAATCCTACGATTATTTTTGTGTACACAATTGCATTTGAAAATGATAATTAAATGTACCTAAGTATAATAAATTAAGTACCTAGACTTAATTTATTATAAGTACTTACATTAAGAAAGTCAACAGCCATAAATAATTATGCTCGACTATCTTCTTCTTTATACATTATCAAATACCTACTCGAACAACGTACGCAATTTCATTGATTAATATGTAAATAATGTTCCTATTTAAATATCACAATGATAGTTTCTACGTAAGTATTGAGAAAATAAATAATATAATATCTACAAATAATTGAACGAGCACAAAAGCACAAAATAGTTAGTCTTGTTCTGACAGGGTACTTATTTAAATTAAACGTGAAATAAACATTAAATTAAACGCAAAATAAACAAACTGATTCTGAAACGGAGACACTTCGCGTTCGCTAGATCAACTAGCAGACAGTTTAATAGTAACAATAATAATACTTAGACATTGATTAAGATTATCACAATAATACTTATTCAAATAATAATACTACTTAAAACTTAAATCTAGTGGGTCTGTGAGCTGTAACTCCAACACCTCGCATTTGTGACTTTTCTGAAAAGGCTGAAATTTTATTTTTTAGACAAATTTTAAAAATCTGAATCGAGAAAAATAATCTTTATTACTTAATTTTATAATCGAACCTGATCACAAAACACTAGAATCGGTTGAGAAAAGCGACCTGTACCATAAGAATAAATAAATTATTCTTATGCCTGTAGGTAGGTAGGTACCTAGAGTAGAGGAGAACAGACGGACATAGGTACCTACGTACGAAAGAATTTTTGCTCGAGCTAAAACGGAGACGCGCTCGTTCGGTCAAAAAATCTAATAATACACTGCAATAAGCGGTCAAATTAATAATAAAATATAAAAAATATGGCAGTAGATAAGTACCTAGTAATTTTCAAGACAATTATTGGCAGAGCTTATAATCATTGGGCGCAAACTGCCATACCTACAAATATTTGAGTCATCGATCGCCATAGAGTAAATTTTAACCATGGAAAGAAATTTGTTTAGAATGTTCAATATTTAACTTTCCATGGTTAAAATGTACCTACTCTATGTCGATTGTCGACCGATGACTCAAAGATTTGTCTGGCAGAATGCCCCCATTGTACCTAAGTATAGGTATTTGATATTTGGTCACAGTTATTTAACTGCATTTTACCTAGAAACCTACTAAACATAAATTGTCATCTAATTATCTCGTAGAATACAAAGCATTTTCGTACACGCGCTCAGTCAAATTACATCGACGGTACTTTAGATTAAGGTAATAAGCAAAATGCAAAAAAGACATACATTAAACTGACCGCGATTCAACTATCATAAACTGAATCGCGACTAAACAAAGTAACTGTTTCAAATAGTTCACTACAACAACACAGTTGTTACAGTGTACCTACTGTACTACACATTCTAATTTCTAGGACACAACATAGTTTCCACCACATTTTCCACATTATTCACGAAAAGATAAAAACCGCTTCGTAACTATTTCGCTCATTCCGTTATAATAATTATTGATTTGCTTTGAACCCCATTCGCAAAATGTCGCATTTATTTTGAACTCGATTTCTGTAACACGTTTTACTATCATATTGTTATTATCGTTCTAGTTATTATTATCGTTCCAGTTAATGCGTATAAGTTTATCATTTCCTTTAAAACGATAACATTAAAATTAACTTATTCGAATGTTTCTCAAAGATATTTCAATTAATTGATTATTATTTGTTAACTTATTGCTTTTATTTAGTTATCAGAAGCTTGACCCAAAAAATATTGCATATCATAGGTTGCTCCTTTTGCTCTTTGGTATGCAAAACATGCTTGTGTCAAGCAAGACCTTGATGGTTACGACTTTGATGTTATCAAGAGTTTTGTATCCCCACTTTAGATTAGAAATAGGGTCGGCCAAATTATACTTGCAATAGCCTACAATGCTCCAGATTTAGCGATCGAGTAAAATAGAACTCAGTACCTACTTACTTACAAGAAAAAGTGAGGGCCAAATTCCGTCCGATTGAAATCAAAATGCTAGAATTAGCAATTACCTATATCTACTTGCACTTGCGTTAGGATTCAGTTTAAACGTTTTTTTCTCAGAAGAATCGGCATTCGAATTGTTTCTATTGAAATAAGTAGTCAGGAGACTGAAATATCTACGAATTCGTCCTTGGCAACACGTTCAATTGATATTTAAAATTTGAACACGCGAACGAGGACAATAGCCTTCGATAAAAAGAGCCTAAGTACCTAACCGACGTTTTTTCTTGGCAATAGGTACTATAAGAAACCTTATAGCAATGGTCTGCGACCTTGTCTGCGTGGGTTCGAATCTAAAAGTCAGTTCTAGTACAATTTCAAACTAAATTTGAATGGATTCGTTCGTTATGTTTACCAGGCTTAGGAATTGTGTGGCTTAGGAAATTAACCATTAAATAAGCAGTAACACCCGTCAGTATTTTTTGTCAATATTGTTTTCTGGAACTAGTTAATTAAGCAGGTACCTAAGTAATTTTATATTCTTCCTTTTCTTTTTTTAAATCTAAAACGAAGAGGATATCTCAATGTATCAAAAGCAACATTGCAATGCGCCGAGATTTAAGTGTAAATTTTTCACAGTACTTAGTTATTCATTAAAACCGTACCTATCCTAATTGTTGGCCGAGTCAGAAACACCTGGGTTGTCGCAACACACCGGGGCGGCGCGGCGGGCGAGCAACAAGCAAATTTCCCAAGAGCCATTATAATGCACAATCATAATGCATTGTCTCTAGCGCCCCGCGAAGTAGCTGCAACACACTGCATAGAACAATGCCATACACAGCATTGACCCGAAATAGTTTCGAAACGGCAAACAGATAATATGGTTTATCTATGTATGATATGATAACGGATGGTTGACCCCATAAAGTAACATAATTCGGATAGGTAGGTACTTTGAACTCATGTCACAAATTAAAAAGACTTTTCTTCAATAACTTATAAGTAGTTTTTAGTTAGAAGTTACGTTATTAATTTTGTTAGTTTTCGATCACCTTGAGGTAAATAGTTATTTTTTAGCTAAGCACCTAAAGTTTAATTTTATCTTTAATGCCTAGGGTATCTATCATTAAAAAAACCACATAGGTAGACACTTACTATTAAATTATATGATTTATTTTGCGTGAGAAAGCTAATTAATAAATCGTCAAAAGAACGATATGAGAAAAATAATTAATTCGCTGAAGGCTTCTTTCATTATACTTAATAATCATTTCATAATTTCATTACTTAATAATGAAAGAAGCCTCCAGCGAATTAATTATTTTTCTTATTTATTGAAACTTATTTATTTAAACTTTTATAAGAGTCATAATAGTTATTTGTTATACCTACAAGTGACCCAAATCAATTTGTGCTGCGAGTTCCGACTTTAAATCACGAACTAGCGAAGTAGTCTAGAATTAAATCTCGAGCGTAGCGAGTAATTCTAATATAGACTACAGTGAGTGATTTAAAGGCACGAGGTTTGATAAATATCTTTGCACGAGGCAGAACGAAATTTTGGTCTCGTGTAAAACATACAACTTTTCACCTCTACCAGCGTGAAAATTTTCACGTGACTTTCTTAGTAAAAAGCTAAATTCAGCATTAGAAACATGTTCACTCAACTATATTGGAGTTAGACAACTATCTTCGTCGTTGGACGCACTCATTTTTTGTAATTTATCACAAAAATAGTTCAATCAAACCTATGCTGAAATTTACCTAGATTCCCGTCGTTTTGATGTTTTTCTATTATTCATTAATATATTATCTTATTTATTTATTTACAATCATAAAACACTAATTTGTTAATAATGTTCATTAATTTTTTTATTTTATATTTATTTCATACATGCGACCACAGAGGAAATAATCACTACGTGCATGCGACCTCTTCGTCCATACTCTTTGTCACAGAGGAAATAATCACTACGTTTTACTCTTTATTTCGAATTATCAACCTTCTTTTTTAACAATCCTTATTTAAAACTCCTTGGTATATCCGTGCATTTTATTTTTACTTTTTAATCCATGTATGACACCATAAAGCACTCTATCTAACCTTTTCTGACATATCAATTTTACAAGTCTCATCCTTGTCACTTTATTTTTTTTCTTTATTATTTTAAAAGTTGGTGTTAGAAATTAAAAAAGCACTTTGCCTCACGCTCGCAGCAAAAATCGATTTTGCTGCGAGTTCTTACGCGCCAAAAGCGCCCTTTTCGTGCTGGAGAGGTGAAAAATACTGCTCTAATTCTACAGCATTGTGGTGTGTATGTTTTCGCCAAAATTTATCATAGGCATCCATTACACGGTAGGTTTTGTTGTCAGTTTGACCACAGTCACGGCTGTGTCGGCTGTGACTGACGATTAACCTACCATGTAATGTAGTGACTGATGGTTGCATGAAGTTGATTTGTTCTTCCATCAGTCAAACGTAGGTAATTCTTGACTGATGGAGTTGAATGACGCTTGCATGAGCATGTAATGGCTGCCATACAAATTATAGTATCGTTGTGGTTTTTAATGATCCCCTAGGCGTCAAAGATAATAAAATTAAACTTTGCTGCTTAGCTTAAAAATTTACTATTTACCTCAACGTGATCAAAACGATCAAAACTATTTAATAAAGCAACTTCGAAATCTAAGTAAACTGTTTCGAATAAAACTAATTATAAAATCTCTCTAAAGTTAATTTGCCAACATAGTGACTTTAGACACATTTTCCAATAGAACATCAAGATAACGAAGTACCAATTTCGTAGAATGGTAAACATGGGTCTGATCCAATTTAACTCGGTGTTGGTAAACTGATTTAGCTTGTGTCAACTGGCCCACTCTAATTAAACTGAAATCGTGGGTGCACGTGCAAGAGCTTGCACAAGCAACTGGCATAGGTACCTACTGGTATAATAAATGCCCTTACAAACATACTAAAATGCTCACTGATATGATAGCACATAATAGATCATAATTAGCTGATACCTAGGACAAAAGCTAATTTTCGACGATAAAACCAAAAGTGAACATTGTCATCAAGATGTCTAGAAAAAAAGAGTTTTTCTAATGTTAAAACTAATATTACTTTTCTGCAAATAATATGTGCCTGAAACGATTTTTTTTCACGCGATCGAGTTAATATACTTATTTAGATAACATTTGGAAGTCACCAATTTAACAATTAATAATTTGATATATCGGTACCATCAACTACTTAATTTGTGTCAATTATTCATACCAGTATCTCATCTCCTTCCAAGTTTGTTTTTCATTTGCAGACAACCAAAAATGCCAAATACCTCCAAAGGAATTATGACTCGACTTCCTAAAAATAGTTACGTATTTTCATTATTTACCGCACACGTTAGTTTTCAGTAAGATCAGAATTGCCTTCATTACCATAATTAATAAATTTATTAATATTCCGTTAGGTACCTACCTATTAGAAAAACTTATTTGAATAATGATTCACGACACGTGGCATTTCACTATGACTCACTCATTTTCCTAAAAACAATCTTTCAGTAAGTCATTTTCACCGAAATCAGATTTGCTGTCGTCGCTTGTTCATCGCATAAACTGTTAATAGTCTTAACTTTTGTTTATTTGGTCATTCGTGTCATCATTTACATTGTCATATCCGTTGTGTCAATGTTGTGTTCTACGCATTATGATCATTTGACCAGTTTACAAATTCATGACCCTATCTATTATTAACTGCAATAATCTAATTGGGTTGATGCCCCTTATAGCGATTAACATAACAGAGTGCGCAATGAAAATAAATGTACTTAATTAAAATTACCAAATGAGGTTTGTACAAAGTCTCCCAGGACTTAATCCCGTTTAAGCATAATGTACCTAAGTAAGTAGTTAGTCGTCGCGATTGCTGCTCTTGGGGACTTAATCCCGTTTAAGCATAATGTACCTAAGTAAGTAGTTAGTCGTCGCGATTGCTGCTCTTGGGGACTTAATCCCGTTTAAGCATAATGTACCTAAGTAAGTAGTTAGTCGTCGCGATTGCTGCTCTTGGGGACTTAATCCCGTTTAAGCATAATGTACCTAAGTAAGTAGTTAGTCGTCGCGATTGCTGCTCTTGGGGACTTGTGAAAGATTCCATATTAAGTAGTCGTGCCTTTTAATGGCTTCATAAATCCATTTGGACTGATTTGACGCTGTTTTTCCCCTGATTAATATAGGTATATTTGTTTTCTTTATGTAGGAAAATTATAATTACTTACTAAGCCAACAGTTTTTTAATATTTACAATACAATTGTTCTATATTGCCTGAACACAAACACAGCGGACACTGGCTTAATAACGTGTAATTACTGTCAATTATTTTATTCTTTCTTCATACTTTTCAATATTTAAAATTTACATAATATTATTTACTTTAGTAAAGTATAATCAATTCGTACATTAACGCGCTATTACATTTTGGGTTGTTTTGTTTTGTTTTACACATTTTACTGTCTTAAAGGAGAATGCTCATATTTGGTACAGCTAAGTCTCATGCATCAAGATGAAAATAGAATAGAAATTATTGGTTTTATTTAAAACATGGTCTGGCATTCGGGATGGCTATTTCAAACAGGGATTTTAATTAACTAATAAATAAAACATGTAATTTTTTATTTTATTTCCGGTCTACCGCTGCACTTGTTAAAAGTGTTGCTATATACATCAAAAAAATTGAATATATTGTTTATTTTTTTTATCGATTCACGAATAAAAAAGTAATGTAATGTAAAAGTTATGAAAAGCAGAGCTGCGATTATATGTTTAAAATATTTAGATTTTTAGGTTATGTTACTTCATTGTAAATATTTTGAAAACTCCTGTTCTCCTTTCAAAAATTATAGTAAGTACGTTTAATTAGAATAAAAAGGAACTTCTCAAACTCAATTTATCATTGATGCAACCAGTGTACGGCGGCCCATACTTCCGTGTGCATTGTCCTTTGCTTGCTAAGCTTCAATATCATTAACTATGGATATTTTTTACCAATTTATAATAATTACACAGCTATACATTTAATGATAAAGCGCTCACGCTCGTTCAGAATCATGCCATGAACAAATTTTAATGTTCATGGCATACCGTGAAAGATTTATAAATGCAGACGTACGCTTCGCTCCGACGATTAAATTAAGACGTGAACGATGTGAACCGATTCGAAGACACGTGTATGTATTCCCTAATACGAGTTCTTCTTACAATAAATTGCATTGTTTTTTCAAGGCTTTACACAAGTTGATTTATATGATGATAAAATCTTTGTTGGCTACGCAAAACGGCAAAATGTTGCATTTTTTTAGGAACCGCAAAAAAAGGCTTTAAGTTGTAAAACAGTATGAAATAATAATATCAAACTAAACCGCTTCTTCGTTTTATTTTTAATTTAATGTAATACAATTAAATTATGGTTATGAAAAGAATAATAAAATTGAAAATACTTTGACCGAGCGAGGGTGAAGCGCAAGCGAAGCGTCTCCGTTTCAGCACAAATCTGTGGCTCTACCATGAGTTGATGCGAACTATTTACGTTACCGTAAACTATCGGATAGACAAAACGATAGTTTACGGTAACGTAAACAGTTTGCACAAACTCATGGTAGGGCTGTAGCCCTACCATGAGATATTTTGAAATTAGACAAATCTATCGCAATCGCTTTCAGGATGTGATACATTGATGCTTCTTTTTGGCACAAATAAAAACGTACCAAAGAAATGCAGCAATGTGTCACATCCATCTGTCAAATGAAAGCGATTGCGATAGATTTTGAAAATTAGACAATAAGAAGGCAGTTTAGGCAAAAATATACCTACTACGTTTGTCCGGATGTTCTACAGCGGGGATAATATCTAACGTGTTATTACAAAAGATTTTTAAACACTGTTTGACAAAACACGTGTTTAAATGTGATGCTGTCACTTTTATACCCGACTGCAAATAAAGAGTTATGTGTTTCGCGCGTATCTTGTAAGTAAGTTTGTATGTTTGTATGTATGTTTGTATGTAATATTCTTTATTACCTCATATCTTTCAAACGGCTGAACGGATCTCTATGATTAAGATATCGTTAGATTTGTCTTGTCAGCCCAAGAGTTCTTAAAAAGGTGGCGTTATAAAAAAACCAACATGGCGGCTGTACGGTGCTATTATACGTAGTGAAAAAAATTTTTTTTTTGAATACTGCAATATGGGTGTCATATTAAAGGGCATAATATAAGGATTTCAAAAAGGTATATCATGACCGTAATAACTAAAAAGAGATAAATAAAAAAAATTAAAAAACCCGCCTGCATAAAAAGACAAGTCAACTGAAAAGATGGAAACAAGATTAAATAAATATTAAAGGCAACATGTCATAAAAACATGCAGTCGGAGGCATGCATAAAGAAAGTGACATTATGAAAGATTTAAATTATATGCCTCCGACTGCATGTTATTATGACATATCTTGTTTCCATCTTTTCAGTTGACTTGTCTTTTTATGCAGGCGGGTTTTTTAATTTTTTTAATTTATTTTTTTATTTAAGTATCTCTTTTTTTGACAATATTGTTTGACAGAGACAGCGTCACATTTAAACATGTGTATAGTTAAACAGTGTTTAAAAATATTTTGTAATAACACGCATAATGTTTTAAATTAATGTATTTTTTAGTTTGCCATACTAATAAAATGTTTTTACTGTCTAGTTAGTATGGGAGGACCAAATTATTTTTATCGTTTTTCGACCCATATTTCTTTTTGTACTTATTGTTGTTCTAAATGTTTAGTTTCATTGGTAAAACACTCCCTTAAGTTAATTAAAACGATTACAAAATGACGATGTACAGACTGTGTCATACATAAGTGTATTATTCTTTTGAAAGCATGTCTAGGTGCTTGCACACGTGCCCTTTCGAGGGCGCGGCCAAGCAACGTCACTTCACAATCGCCAGCATGAAATTTCCATTATTGTTACTTTCCACGATGCCACAGTAGAAAACGTACGTTATCTGAATTAAATAATTAAATGTTAACATTTACTATCTTTATAATTAGGTACCTTACTTTTTTTACAATTCTTTACGAATTCCGTAACCGTTCTGCATGTGGATAAACTAAGTAGGTCCTGGTCCACAACCAACGTGTGCTGGAAAGAAAGCAAAAACTCTACTATCCGTGTTGTATTGTAATGTAAGCACAGAATATATAATAGTACTAACGTATGTAAGTATGGTCGACCTCAAAGAAGATTCCATGTCACGCTAACAGTAGGTAATGGGGAACGTCTGGAAAAAGAAAATTGGCTAAAATAAGAAAAAAAAAAAGTTCCAGAACTTTTGGTGGAAAAAGTTTAAAAATTAAAATTCTTTAATCTTCGCAATCTTACAGAAATAGCAGCAGAATGGAGATTACTCCCTTGCTAGTCTCCTTTCACCACATAATTTAAAAAAGTCAACTGACAAATTACATTTCTGCGGCTGCCTAGCCATTTTTCCTGCTTGCAGGGCCATAATAAAATATTTATTTTTAATCTATTATATCTACCTGCATAATAAAAGCCTGCAAATATCTATCGGCCCTGCAGTCCTTCACAAAGCCCTGCATGCAGTGGCACTGCAAGCAGGGCCCAATAGGTATCGGCCCTGCATGCAGAGCTTTGAGTAGCGCGCTTTATGTTCTGTAAGTTGATGAGTGGCGTTTATGGCAGCCATTACACGATAGGTTTTGCTGTCAGTCACCACGGGCCGTGACTGACGGTTAACCTACCGTGTAATGGGGTGACTGATGGTTGCATGAAGTTGATTTCTTCTTTCCATCAGTCAAATGTAATTCATGACTGATGGAATTTGACTGACGCTTGCATGAGCGTGTAATGCCTGCCTATGGAATAGCAAGGGTAACATTCAATTCTGCTGTTACTTCTGTAAGATTGCGAAGAAAGAAGAACACGAAGTTTTTTTTTCCACGTAACTAAAAATTCTGAAACATTTTCTATTAATAAGGAAGTTTACTCCTATATAAAAAATATGATACTTTTCAGACATCCTCATTTAAGTATGTTGGTTTAGTAAATGTCACGGTACGAAAGAACTCTGTAACTTCCGAGGCCGGCTGTGCTGTGTGGGTCAACGCACGGCCTGCCTTGCTGCTCCGCTGCCCAGACGTTAGCACAAAAAAGGTCCAGAAAGTCCGGTTCTTTCTACCCACCCACGTGGACTGTGTCGTTCGACATTTAATTTAATTTAGTGATAAAGTGGGAAAGCCCTAAATTCAAGAATTTGAAAACTGAAATGCTTAAGGCCAATATAATAATGGCACAGCCCGAAAACCGTCAGGAGCACATTACGAACAATGAAATTGAGAAATAAATCAGCTGTTACATGTGTGTAGTCTGTCATCAATTATTTTAAATACTTATCACGCAATGTCATGTTACTTGCCATTGTCTATCTGTATGTTATGAAACTGCAATAATGTCTTATAATTGTTCATTAAGTTATGTAATGTACAAAGTACCTAGGTACCTACTTTGATTAGTAAGTAAGTACCTACGTACATTATGCACAGCTGACTCTCTGTACTTTATATTAAGCGGCGTTTCTAAGGTGTACCTTTCGTGAACCTAAGTAGTTTTAAATTGCACAACCCTATTTCCACCTGGCAACAGAACAAGCAACCAATAATAGTAATACTTAGTTGCGTGTGGAATTTGTTCTATTCAAGCGGCAATTATTGAAATGATTATGTAAATTGTATTTGTTTCTTTTTCAGAGGGTGGCGGGTTCGAGGCGTGCGCGTGCGGCGCGGAGGGACGCTGCCCGCGGCAGGTGACCGACGGTTCGCGCGGCTCATGTGGGCAGCGGGCGCGTGCTGCTCGCGCCAGGCAGGTGAGCACACACTAGCTGTAGATACAGTAACTATATGGGGGTAGTGCGGCGCGGAGGGACGCTGCCCGCGGCAAGTGACCGACGGTTCGCGCGGCTCATGTGGGCAGCGGGCGCGTGCTGCTCGCGCCAGGCAGGTGAGCACACACTAGCTGTAGATACAGTAACTATATGGGGGTAGTGCGGCGCGGAGGGACGCTGCCCGCGGCAGGTGACCGACGGTTCGCGCGGCTCATGTGGGCAGCGGGCGCGTGCTGCTCGCGCCAGGCAGGTGAGCACACACTAGCTGTAGATACAGTAACCTAGTTCGTAGACAGTAACTATATGGGGGAAGTGCCCCTCGCGGTCTTCCCGATTCTACAGTTTTACGACTCTACGGACTACGACGTAGCGTAGACCGTAGGTAGAGCGTAGTCTCTACGACTTCCGATCAGTAGGGTTCCTACCCTTACCTGCCTAGCGAGCAGCACGTGCCTATCTATGAAGGTAAGAAAACCCAGATAAAATTACAAGATTGCCAAATGGTAAAAAGCACGAAGAAATTCATAATCCCCGCTACAATACCAATGAAGCTCTATTTCCAACAAACAACACTAAAATGCTTCCGCATTGCTATTTACTTACATAGTTTACTCTAACGATATAACTAACGCTTGTTTTATTATTGTTACAGATGCAATAGGTAAATTGATAAATAGCTGTACTTGAGCCATTTCATAACTATAAAACGACACCGCATGAGTGCTGTTACTCTAACGCCCCACGCGCACTATTCCAATAGGATCGCAATGGGATTTTCCGTTACTATTTTGCATCAAAAAAATCTAAGAATCTATGCTTTACAAATTATTAATCAAATGTGATTAAAAAAGTAATTCATACGTATTTCATACGATGAAATGGGTATTACAAAAATGAAAGAATTCCATAACTTTATAGAGTTCTTAATGTTTTTTAATGTAACTTGTGTTGATAATCTTCGTGGAAGGAATCTTGTCAAATCACTTTCTCTTTTATAAACACAACCGCCACCCTTTCTTTTTTTGCATTTAAGAATATCGTTATTTAAATAATTTATGTCGTTAACTTAAACTTACTATTAAACTTGCATTGAAAAATTTCCAATGGCTTTGCCCTCTCTTTTCTGGGCCTTTTCTAATTTCCATTGCAGAGGTATCATAACTTGGCAGTCTTAATGGCAATATTGTATACTATGTATAAACAATCTATGTCAATCCTATGAGCCTTTGTTTTGTTGTGCCATTCATTATTTTCAATGCAAGCTTTTCAAATTTTCCCAAAAACTGCAAGCGAGAATAATGGTTGGTTCAAATATTTCTGGCACAATCAATTTTTTTTCGAGTTTGTGCACTCAAGACTTTGTTATTGAATTAAAACTCGAGTTTATAGGTTACAGTTTTAGTAACTTTATATAACACTTTTTCAATAGTTCCATGCATTTAACCATTATCTTCGCTGAAAAATATTACACAGAAATCCTTAGATCCGACTAAATTTCCCCTTATCCACAAAAGCTGAAGTGCTGGTATGGAGAATGCAAGTTATGTACAGAACATATATCTACATTAATTATTTGCTGTCGGAAAACTATGCGAATTTTCATCTTTTCCATAATGGCACGTGAAGTGAAGATGCCTTTCACCTTAATAGCGCTCGAACGAAACCTCGTCATTTTACCTACATGCAAATGTGAAATCATTTAAATATCAGTCTGGGCATTCTTGCCGCAGGAAATGATAATAGGCATTAGACAATATTGAGTCCACCAGGATCATAACTTTATATCATGAGGAAGGAGTTCAATTCAAACCCCCACGAATGGGTTTTATATGTAACTGTCTGTCTGTATCAAAATGTTCTCTACCTTCTCTCATCTCGTGAAGTTACGCCCAGGTATATCCTAGAAGACCAGAAGGTCTTTCAAGCCTCATAAAAGGGGGAGGATTAAAAAAGAATGTGGGAGACTTAAGGTCTTCACTCTCACCCAAAATACCGGCAACTTGCACCTCCATAACAGCAACAACCCCTAGCCAAGTGATCTGACAGTAGACCAAGTCCCACTGTAGTCCAAATAGTGCGCTTAGGGCTGCCGCTGACGCTGCGTGTGTTGGCAGCTAGCAGGCACTCATGCGTGACGGAGTGACTAACCGAAGCGGCGTGGCAGGCGAGGGCGCGGCCGCGGCGCGCACGCCGGTCAAGACATTCCAGGCGTACCTGCCGCCCGCGCACCGCACCTACAGCTGCATCCACTGCCGCGCGCACCTAGCCAGCCATGACGAGCTCATATCGAAGGTAAGCTGTTCTGATCACTAATATTATTAGGATTTAGGAAGGGGGGCCCAGAACAGTCTGATGCCCATCCCAGAAAAAAGCCTTATATATTTTTCTATAGCCCTTTAAAACTCCAACACGGCTCTAGCACCTCCTCCCCCTAGCTTTGCCCCGGAACTTAAGGCTAGGCACCCCTGGAAATTATCTCTAGATACGCCCATGATTATTACAACCATCATATCCTTCCTTGCACTAATCTATTTCGGCTGCGCAACAGCTGCAGCATCTTCAGTTGTTGTCTGCTCAATCTACTCCTTAGGTTCTTAGTAGGTACAACTATTAGTTTTTTCTTCCATACTCTGTCAAACCCATCACGCCCTTTCTACACCTGCATTTCTTCTTTTTATTAATTGGTTTTTAACGACACGCTTTTCCCGCATCCTCAATTGTTTACTATACATCCATTGTAGGTAGTCTGTTTTCACGTAGCTTCTCACTGACGCAAACAACGCCTTCCTCATCAGATATTAATATTACAACAAAGCAGCTATTAATTGGCATTAAAATGTCAACTTTCTTATTACTATCCCATTCTTAATATATGGGTTTGGCACAGAACGTCTTCTTCTTCTGTATCTTCATCCCGTTTCAGTTTATTTTTCAGAAGGTTATTCAGCAGTTCCTTGAAAACTTGAAAGTTAGGTTTCAAGTCTTGAATTTCATTAAAGTTTGCTAGAAATAAAACGTATAAGCTATATCAAACAGCGCCCAGCGAAATTGAAATGAAGCCTTCGAAATATTTCTAAAGCACATCGAGGGCGGAAATTGGTTCCTTTGTTCTGAATCAAAGACTGAAATAAGCTACAAGTTTAATTAAAGTGAAAACTAATAAGTTTTTACCAAAACACTTATAGTTGTTTATATATTAGTTTCCAAGCAATATTTTGGCGTTGTTTCTTTTTCCCTAATTTATTTGGTCTGGTCTGCCCTTAGAAAATGTAATACCAGCTTATCCGCATTATCCTCGACTCGCGTAAATATTATTTCAGTATTTTATTAAACATTGGACTAAATCCATGATACCCAAGGATTTAGTGAACAATATTTTAAGGCTTCGTGGCGCACTGCTCGGGGAGACAATGCGAAGCTATAAAATGTTATATAGTGTCGTAAATATGCCAAAAGCTCTATGATCTAGCTTTTGAGACTAGCCCTCCCCTGACATGGACACCGAAACTCGATATGGTATAGCAATTTATCACATTCAATACTGTCAAAATCCACTGTCTCCTTCTATATCTAGAAATCGCTCAAATATCTCGTGTTTTGGTTGTTACTAGGGACACAGAATGAATACATAAGCTAGAGAGCTGCTCTTCTTACGTAACTCCACATTTGATACTACTTATTGGTCTATATGGTGTTCCTGTTCTTATGAAGTGTATGTTATTTCCAGTCGTTCCAAGGCAGCCAGGGGCGCGCATATCTCTTCAATTCAGTGTGAGTATTGGAATTACTTAGTCAATAATAATTCATTTTATAAAGCAATGTAATGGTTGGATAATTGTTTGACCTCTATGCATAGATGGGAACAGTATTTTTTCACTGCAAACCCAAGTTTAACCACACAGCGTATTATTATCTATTTTGTGGCACAGCAGCCGTCTTTTTAAGAGTAGGTATAGTACGAGGCATATATCTTGAAATTATTTCGACGGAGTGAGGATAAGTTCACGCATGTCCTCTTGTGAGCAACCAATAGCGCGCGCCCTCTCCCGCCGCCCGCGCCCCTCACCGCTATGCATACAAATACGCGTCCGCGCAATCCCCACCCGATTTCAAGATGTATGCCTCGTACTGTATATCTTGCGGAAATCTTCTTAAGTTCAAACGGGAACTTCACAATTCTAAAGCTGCGACGCACTAATGGCCGTTCTCAATAACTATGATAATGCGTCACCCACGACACAGCGCGTCGCTTAAATGTTTATGTGCCTCGGGTCAGTTCAGACAGAACGGAAAAATGCCCGAGCAGTTTTTCGCGAGCATGCGCGAGACCACTGTTACGGTTATCAATGAAGTCAGAAAATTGCTCGGGCTTTTATCCGTGTCTGAACTGACCCGTAACCGTATACATCCATAAGCAAGGTCTTTGGGCCAACACAACAGTGCGGACATTAAAATGGCTCATGTTATTGTGGACAGTGTGAACGTGGGGTGTGGACAGGCGGAAGAACGCGTGCTGCTGACGGGGCTGCACGCCGTCGCCGACATCTACTGCGAATGCTGCAAGACCATGCTGGGCTGGAAATATGTATGTTGTGTTGTTGTTGACATTGACAGTGTGAACGTGGGGTGTGGGGGCTGCACGCCGTCGCCGACATCTACTGCGAGTGCTGCAAGACCATACCGGGCTGGAAATATGTATGTTGTGTTGTTGTTGACATTGACAGTGTGAACGTGGGGTGTGGGGGCCACACGCCGTCGCCGACATCTACTGCGAGTGCTGCAAGACCATGCCGGGCTGGAAATATGTATGTTGTGTTGTTGTTGACATTGACAGTGTGAACGTGGGGTGTGGGGGCTGCACGCCGTCGCCGACATCTACTGCGAATGCTGCAAGACCATGCTGGGCTGGAAATATGTATGTTGTGTTGTTGTTGACATTTGACAGTGTGAACGTGGGGTGTGGGGGCTGCACGCCGTCGCCGACATCTACTGCAAGTGCTGCAAGACCATGCTGGGCTAAAAATATGTATGTTGTGTTGTTGTTGACATTGACAGTGTG
Source organism: Agriphila straminella (assembly GCA_950108535.1). Lineage (NCBI taxonomy): Eukaryota > Metazoa > Arthropoda > Insecta > Lepidoptera > Crambidae > Agriphila > Agriphila straminella. Next base: position 4,263,822 of record OX467316.1, on the reverse strand, counting down.
AACGTGGGGTGTGGGGGCTGCACGCCGTCGCCGACATCTACTGCGAGTGCTGCAAGACCATGCTGGGCTGAAAATATGTATGTTGTGTTGTTGTTGACATTGACAGTGTGAACGTGGGGTGTGGGGGCTGCACGCCGTCGCCGACATCTACTGCGAGTGCTGCAAGACCATGCTGGGCTGAAAATATGTATGTTGTGTTGTTGTTGACATTGACAGTGTGAACGTGGGGTGTGGGGGCTGCACGCCGTCGCCGACATCTACTGCGAGTGCTGCAAGACCATGCTGGGCTGGAAATATGTATGTTGTGTTGTTGTTGACATTGACAGTGTGAACGTGGGGTGTGCTGAAAGACCATGCTGGGCTGGAAAATGTATATTGGGACAGTACATAAAGCTTGGCCAGATAGAGTAGAAATATTCAGTTGGTACTAAATAACGTGGTTACAAAAAAATCCCTAAAGCCGAATATGGTAGATAGGGACCATCAAACTGAACAACTATGGGACCAAATCTGAAATCGGGAATAAAATAAACTGTTTCATACATTTTGATATTTTTGACTTTAATTTTTGTATGAAACAGCTCATATTTTTTTCGCGATTTCAGAGATGGCCCCATAGTAAAAGTTGTTCAGTTTGATGGTCCGAAGTAACCGGTTTTCCTATTTTGGGTTCATTCATTTAAGTAACACGTTGTTGTCAGTGTTGCCATATTATTCGTGATTTTAACGTGTTTACGTAGAAAGTGGCGCCTTCAATTTTTGTCAACTCTTTGATCAAGCTGTACCTACTAGGTACTTACTATAAAAAAAATCTGAAGATCTATTATGTCGAGGCTTTACTTAGGAGCATAGGATAATTGTATCAAGGAAGAATTTAGAGCTTACTTGTATTGGAGCGTTTCAAATGCATGTCCCGAAAGCTACGGGCTGTTTATGACACATGCAGGGTTGCAGGTACAGTAAAAGTGCAATTAAGTCAAAGCTCAAGACACTTAAATGGCATGAAGAATGCGAGTTGAAATTGTATCAAAAGATTTCCATACAGTTTTAACTATTTAACTAAGCGAAGTTCAATATCGGTTTTCTAAATGTTTCTCGAGTTGAATAAGCCCTGGCATTCAGAAATCGATGATGCCTAGCCCAAGGCTATCGTTGCAGTTCTATAAAAGTTTTTATTGCGAACTTCTACGGCTATGCGCCGTACGGCGGCAGTTTACTCCGTAGTATATTTCGAAACTATGCTGCAGGATGCGGTTAATACATTAAACAGTTAATAAACTTTATAATTTATAACTACCTACTGCTAAATTTAGTTGAATCTACTACATGCTTGTAGTATTTTAGAATTTTTCCAAGAAACGTAAGACATTTTATTGTGAATTATTTACCGTTTAATAGGAAAAAAAAAATAACCAGCACACTGGGCTTCAACGATCATAATCAATCAATTTTATCCTTAAAAGTGAAGATTTAAAGTTTAAAAAAATTGCAGATTTTTTGGACAGTTTTGTATAACCTGACGTGCTGCTGACTGTACTTCTATTGTAATTTCTTCTGACCTCGACTGGCCCTGAATCGATTTCCCGCGGTTTACCTATAGTCAGGCAATAACGATAATCCTCTGGTAATCCGCTTGAATTGTGTACTGCCATGTCTGCCATACGTAACCGCCTTATTTCAACGACAGATAACATTTTATAAGAACCAGTACCTATATTTTATTTTTTCTAGGACATAATCTTTTTAGGGTGGGTTCACACCAGAGTCCAGAGCAACGAACGCCAATGAACGTCTCTCTGCCTCAATAAAAAACAAAGGCGATATTCTCCCTGTATTCTTTATCGCCATAAGCCCTGAAATTGTACGTAACTGTGATTTCCTTTCCGTACCTATATCAAACTAAGATCTCAATCGTTTCTTTTACAGGAGCACGCGTTCGAATCGAGTCAGAAATACAAGGAGGGGAAGTTTATTATAGAGTTGGCCCACATGGTGAAGGAGAACGGGTGGGACTAGGAGCGCGAGGCGGCGTTGGCCCGCGCCCGCTCCTCGCCGCTCTTGATGGACTGACTGCCGGCCCGTACGTGCCTCTTGACGGGACTCAGCTAGGACGCGCTCGAGAGTCCGCAATTTCGACGTCGGACAGTGCAGTTGTGATATAGACTGGTCGGTGAAGCCCGAATGACACGCAGTGAGGACTTTCAGCGTCAATTAGTGGCTACGGTACCGGACGGATCGGCGCCGTGAGTGCCCGCGGTCGGGTCGCGAGGCGCGCCGCGACGCCCCGCGCGGCGCGCCCGCCGGCGAAGCCCTCGTGATGAAGTGACCGGCGAGACAGAGCTCGCCCAACTGAACTGTGATTAACTCTGAAGTTTGCCGCCGAAACATGATAATTTTGGCTGTAAACGCGGTGAAACCTGTAAAGTGTGAGGGTCGGTCGGCGTCGATTGTTAGATGTGAATATTTTTATCATACTGAATTATTATTGGAAGGTCGGCGCCGACCGGCCCGCGCAACCGACGCGGCCGCCGCAGGGGCCGGGGCCGGCGCGAGGAGGGGCCCGGGGCCCTATCGGCTAACTTTTCGAACTTCGGGGGGTCTGTCAAGCTTCAACTAAAAACAGATAAATCGAAGTTAGGAATTTCGTATTGTACTATTTGCCGAAGTTATTTGGAGGATCGATGTTCGTGTGACACCACGAATTGGGTTTCGCTATTTTGGCCCGATTGGGGCTCGATTTATCTGTTTTAATTTGAAGCCCGACAGATTTTCTGAAGTTCGATGCGTTAGCCGGTACGGTCCCTGTTCGACTGTAATGGGTGCCTGCCTATAGTTGGGGTGTTAGACACATATCGTCGTGGGCCGCCGCAAACGCTTCGCTTGAGCTCGCCAGTCGACGTAATGTTATCGTTATACATAAGTGGTCGATCTCAACCGCCCCCGTACGGGGCTCTGGGTTTAGAATTAATTATAATTTGGTATCGTTTGATTTCCGCCGTAACGGCGCGACGCGACGGTCGGTAGTACATCGTCAGTTGTCTTAGTTTTACGTTATGTACTATGCGTTGTACTGTATTAAGAGAACACTGATACTTTCTCTTGTCCCCTTTAACCTGTGATAAGTATGTTAGTGTAGAATTTGGATTTCTTGATCGATCATTTCGAGAAGTTGCTCAGAGGTAGATATCAGACGTATGTTCCTAAATGATTTCAGCTGTACAATTCGCTTTTTTATTTTGTGAGGTAACTAGTCGACGAGTATGTGCACTGAAGGAATCGTTTTATTTACTTTGCGCCTGATTTAGTGATTTTATTATTTTTAGTTTTAATCTGTCGTTTCGACTGTTCCTCGTTCGACTTTGTGACTCGTACAGTTGACTAAATTGAAAATTTATCTTTAGTTTATCTTATACGCGAGTAGATAAGTTATAGAAAGGAATTGTGAGGTTTAAAAGAAAAAGGGAATAGTTCTGCAGTTTTATTATTCATTTATTGTTTCTATTAAAGTGTATACTTACCTAAATTAGTGTCATTTATCCGTATAATTTAACTTACTTATATGGTACTTCATTGTAATCGTGGATTATTATTAGATAACCGCATGAGCTTCGAGTGTACTATTTATAGCGGATTGAAAGGATACGCTTTCCACTATGACACGGTCCGTCTTGTAAAGAAACCGTGTCGCAATGGGACCGTGTCACAGTGACTACCCCCGAGTCGCACCGGGTCCGACACGTCCGACTTCAATACATTTGTATTTGATATTGAAGTGTGTACTAAACTATGTACTTTATTACTCTATACGCAAGAACTTCTGCCGTCGCATACCATTGTATCAAGAGCGTTATAACTGCCATTAGATGTACCTACATTTGTAATATACATTAACTTAATATTAAATACAAAGTCAAGATAAGTGACGCTCGATCGATGTTAAAAAAAATATTATTTTTACAATAAATAACTAAAATTTAGAATGCTACATTAGAATCGGACATTTTTAGTGATAAGACTTGAAAATCTTTCGTCCGCGTGTTCGATAACATTTTTTATTTCTGTTTCTATTGCTTCTTGATATATCTCTAAAGTAGGTATAGTGTCTAAAGCAAGCATGGTTTAATTTCATAATATTGAAACTATCCGTCATTAGATTTTACTTCAAATAGATAATATGTGGTGGCCCAATTAAAGTGTTAGCATTTGTTTTGTTTAGCAAATCGTTTATTTTGGACTTTGAGAATTTATTTGGAATATCACTTTCACTTTAAAGACAATGGTCGCCTTCACAGCGGATGGCGCAATGAGCTCGTTTTTCAGTATTTTCCATGACCTTACGGAGTGTTGCGGGCTCTATAGCGGCTATTTCACAATTGAGAAATTGTTTTGAATGTAAAGCTACACAATAACAGCACGTTTTTATAATGTGTACTGCTCCATGTAAAAAAAAATCGCAAAAAAAAAACTTAGTGTCTTGACACACTATGCCGAAAAGATACGCGAGCGAAGACCGGCGGCAACGCTTTTATGAAAAAAAACGCTACGTAATTTTCGGCAGATGTGTTGCTAGCCATTCACAAAGCATTGCAGGCGTAGTAGTAACGAACTTCAGTCGAACTTCCGCATAGTGTGTCTGGACACTTGGGGTTCGAACGCGGGCTTTTAAAAGTCAATCTGACAACCGCCCTTAGATTACGTAACTCTGTTGCTAACAATTCTCGATTGAAATCGATTGAAACCTCAGTTACATTGCTGCTTTTAGTAAGACAGTTCTCATATTGGTTCATAATAAAGCAGCAATGAAACTGCGATTTCTGTCAGAGTCAATTGCAACAATGTTACATAATCAGCCCCCTTCTGTCAAGTTATAGTGTTGCCAGATGCTTACATTTTAAATGGGCCATACCCGTTACAATAATAAACTTCTTATGAATATTTTAGAGATCGAAGTTTAATGTAAAACTTCACCTGGATTGGTCAACAATACATATTTTGTACGATACTGTTGATCCGAATATACACATTACATACGACTTAACACCAAAATATTGTAATAGCTTTTAATAATAGCGTGTTGTGAAATGCGTTTTAAATGTTCTACTGTGTGAATTACTACAATAAAAAATAGTCACTGGGTAGCCCAAACGAAGAAATCGAAAAACGATAAAATGCATTACTTACAAAAAGTATTCTTAATGAGATCATTTTAAGGGCACCCTACATTAGAAATCATAATAATACAATCCATACTCAGATGCACTACTGAATAATTGTTTGTGAATAATTAGAAAACAGAGCGTCTTACACAGCAGATTTACACTGGCCCAAAGCCCGAACTTGTAACTAAACTATACTATCTGTAAACCATAAGATACGATACTCTTGTTGGGGACAAGTTGGTAATGTTGGTTATTTGTACCCGAAACATATCTTAAACAATACTTTGAAACACGTGACAATGCACCGTTTCTAAATGGGCACTTCTTGCCTAGAAACATCCTTTTTAAAATGGAGGTACCTAGTTTAAAATTAATAGTTTTAAGACATTTTGACGGTAATCTAACTAACTGCCGTACTTAGAGACGTCAATTAAGTTAAATGCTTCATTAAGGGCTGATTTTTCAATGCCTAGATATAGCTTTATCCGTTTGATAGCATATTATACAGCCAAATTGAGAATGCATGTCATTCATTTGTTTGTCACATTATTGAATTACTTTTATTAGATTTGGTTAATATTTAAACTGACTGATATCTGTTATCTGATGATTGAAAAATCAGCCCTAAGTATCGTGTCGTCTTATACTATCCATATGGAAAAGAAAGAGATAGCAACAATTTTAATGAAATATTAAACTTAATTGACGTCTCTGAGTAAGGCCGTAAGTGACTAAATTCAACGCTATCCAACTTGCCTCTATAATCTTAGCACTGTATCTTTGACACTAGAACAGACAGAATTACGGTCAATTATAAATGTCGGTGTAGTGCTTAATGGAGCAGTGTAAATGTGCTATACAATTTCAAGTAGTTGTTTATCGATAAAGCGCGTTGCAAGTACACTTATCTGTTTTATGTAATCGTATTAACTGTTTATGATAGAGTTATCACATAAGATTTCTGATGCACAATGTTCAATGAAAATTATACCGTCGGCAGCTAATGAACCCCATTTATAGGATAATTCGTCGTTTTGTCCGGCTAAATTGGTCTTTAGATATAAATCCGTAAAGTATTATTTTGTTTGGCAACCTCACAGGAGCTCAATACTGTCAAATAACTTCTAATCAAAGTATCTGTTTCTCAGTTAGCCAAGTGAATTCTTTGGTAGTATTGCACCCTTATGCATTATCTTCCTATTGAACATTATGCAACATATAATTGAATCTTATTGAGATTGTCACAGTAGCATAGATTTAACACTCTTAGACCTAAAATTTATCTTGATCTTTAACGCCGTTCGACGAAAAAAAATAATGAATAACGAAACTCTATTATTAAAGTGAGAAAAAATTAAAAAAAGCTAGATTTCTGTGAGGCATAATTAATGTATTTTTCTACTTGATCGTATAGGGATGCTATTAGATATTTTTGGACCATTGTTATGATAAAACTATGATCAGTATTTGGCGGTGATAAGGTTATTGTTAGTTATCTGAATGTTATGAGATGTGTTCGTGTCGAGATTAGAGAGAAACGCTTTCCTAGATCTGCGATGCACCCACGCCGGTGTCTAAATTCCAAGGGTGGGTACCCACAGGTTCGCGGAGCTCAATGTGGACGCTATTACACACATACACACCGACACTCACGAACACGCACACACTTGTTCCCGACTTAGCACAGTTGCTGGTACCCGCGTTTCATCCGGGTGACGGCTGAAAATCGGTGTTTTACTGACACCGAGCCTTGACCCTTCTTGCTGCTGCACACACATGCATGCCGTCTTCTGATTCTCTTTTGTTATGTTATGTGTACCTAGATGTCAATTTTTTATTTTTTTATTTTAGTCTTCAACTTAATGTATGCATTTTTATTTGTATGAATGTGTGTGTTTTGGCAAATAAACTACTTATCTATCTATCTATCTATCTATTGCGAAATTCTATTTGCTCCGCCTTGTGTTCGTTTGCATTGGATCGCAAAACGCGGAGCGCACACCGAGGTTTGCACGCGTACACACTATGGCGCACTGTTGCAGGTTCGCAGAGCGCGAATTTTCGCGAACCTAAGTGGGTGCCCACCCTAACATTTCTAACCACCTGAGATATTTCTAAAAGGCTCACTGTGTCCATTCGACATTCCATTTTGTTTAACTATACATATTTTGGTTACGCACAAAGTAATTCTTATTTATTTTTTACTCTACTAACTTTATGTGTGATAAGATAATTGATAAATAATGAGTTCTATTTTTTGTTTTTGTTTTTTTTTTCATGTTTTAGATAAGAGTGACCAAGTCCATATTATTTTATTAAGTCCGAAAAGGACTAAATATTGTACTTATTTAACATATTTTTTACAGACGAAATTTTTATAGCAGTCAAAATTAACTTATTATGAAATTAACGTCTATATTCTTATAAATGAATAATGTAAAAAAATATTTTTTTTTACTATACTGTTATTATAAGGCCCCCATCAATGAATTTACTGTATTATCTATTATGTGACGCCTTTTAGAGATAATTTAATAAAAGGTCTCGGAGTGTTAATTACGACCAAAAGCCAGCGTATTTAAATGGTGCATTTCATAATGTACGTGTACATTTCGCATATAATAAAAAATGATATAACCTGGTAGATATTTACCAAGAAACCGCTTAATATTTTTGTATTTTCCTAGTATGTAACGAAGCATTATAAATCTTGTGGTGTCTTCTATCGATTGTGTACGCATTATTTATGCTATCTATACCTCTAGATGAATATTTCGTAAACATTTGGTTGAAATAATAAGTGCGTAATAAAACACTTTTTCGTATTAAAAATTGTATTTTCTTTTTAATTCCTACCACCATTTATTTACAAATAAACAAATTTGTTTGACAGGTGTTAACTTTTTGATCTATTCTGTGCTGTTATTGAAAGTATTTGAAAGGAAATTGGTTGATAAACTGTCGAAGATGCATTGCATATCATTTTATAATGGACTCTACTCTACCCTCCACAACAGAGACCTTGACAGCCTGCGAAGGCGGGGAAGAAGAAAAGTAATGTGGAATGATCCTTTTTACCCGGCTGCGGGTTATGTTTTTCGCGCGTATCTTGTAAGTATGTTTGTATGTAATATTCTTTATTACCTCATATCTTTCAAACGGCTGAACGGATTTATATGATTAAGATATCGTTAGATTTGTGTTTTCAGCCCAAGTGTTCTTAAGAAGGTGGCGTTATAAAAAAACCAACATGGTGGCTGTACGATGCTATTATACGTAGTGAAATTTTTTTTTTTTTTAGAATACTGCAATATTGGTGTTAAATTAAAGGGCTTATTATATGGATTTCAAAAAGGTATATCATGACCGTAATATATAATAACTCAAAAGAGATAATAAAAAATAAATTAAAAAAAATAAAAAGCCCGCCTGCATAAAAAGACAAGTCGACTGAAAAGATGGAAACAAGATTAAATAAATATTAAAGGCAACATGTCATAATAACATGCAGTCGGAGGCATATAATTCAATCATTCATATGGCTGAATACTCAAAGGCTTCTTAGTTAAAATTATAAGTTAAGGTCTCCTTAACTTAAAGGAAGCTGTCAGTTTAAAGGATTTTCTGTCAAATCTGACAACTTTTTTGAATTTAAGGTGGCCTTAACTTTAAGATTCGTTTGAGTATTTGGCCGTTAATGTCACTTTCTTTATGCATGCCTCCGACTGCATGTTATTATGACATGTTGCCTTTAATATTTATTTAATCTTGTTTCCATCTTTTCAGTCGACTTGTCTTTTTATGCAGGCGGGTTTTTTATTATGTTTTTTCCCCACTGCTCTTGGTTTACGCTGTCATTTTCATTACTGGAGTAAAGAGAAGAGACCATCCAATATTACAACAGAGCTCTGGGCCTCGATTCTCAGATTTATCAGTGTTTACGTAATAATGGTGCCTCAATAGTGTTACAATGATATTACAATTTGACTCAGTTCTTGATAATTAAAAATTTACGTTTAAAATGAGCTGAATCGAGCGTGTATTCTTGTTGTCACGTCACGTCCATAAAATTATGCATACCGTTTATAACTATGTCACTTCAATAGTACATTACAGCCGTGAACGGGAAGCTAGCGATTGCATTGTCGAGGATGGTTTGAAGCCCGAGCCGCAGGCGAGGGCTTTAATCATTCGAGGCAATGCAAGTAGCTTCCAGAACAAGGCTTGAATAGTGCTTTTCTCAAGAAATGCGAGGAAATAAAAAACTTTTCAATTGAAACTTAATTAAATTTAATTAATATTAAAATTTATATTATTCATGTTCGGGCAATTATTAAATGTAAATGTTATTTATTCTTATAGTAATATACTCTGTGCGCACCATTTTTTTTATTGTATCGTTATTATAGTACCTATTAAATAATTTTACCTTTATAATATTAACTGTCTTGTCGTTGGCTTGCGTGCCAGAAAAAAGGAACTAAAGTTATGGCTGTATGGTGCAAATGTGCCTTTGCTTTTTTTGTTTTTGTGAACAGCTAAAAAAAAAAAGAAGTTGCCGCAGACCACCCAGATCATCTTCGCACTGTACCTACTTCCCGCACTGGTGCTGGTGCGGGAAGTAAGTATTGAAATTCATTCCTGGCCTGAATTTTAAATTAAGAATGTGATGAACCAGACCCCCTCGGAAATGTGGAACGCCCCGCATTCCTTTTTCAAATGGAATGATAAGATTTCAGAGCATAAGTGAGAAAATGCTATTACTTTTTTGAACAAAAATCAATGACAAATGACAACTACAACAAAGTGACAAAGTTCTAAACTGTATAGACCTACATATTTTTAGACGTGACTAAAATTATTAAGGGCCAATTTCACCGATTCTTTGAAAAATCTCGTATCCTGTTATAAATGTGTGAATTACTTAAGTCATTATTCAGATTATTATTTTTTTATTCATTATGTGTAAGCCTGTGATCAAACCGAAATAAATAAGAAAACAATAAGATGGGTAATTAACTATGTCTCTTTTATTTCATGAAAATTCTGAGCAAATATTTAAAGGCAAATACAGACTAATTTAACAACTTTTTTAAACATACTTATAAAAATACTTAAGAAACTTAAAAGATATAAGTACCATCGAATATCAATGGCAAAATTCATTTTAATTGTGGCGAAAAGAAAAATTATACTAAATAACTTAAATAAATACATTAGGTTTCTTTGGCAGTAATTATCGTAAAATATGAAATAGAAACGACATGACAGCTTGTAGACTATTCCTTATGACAGTTATGTATGACTGACTAAGCCGGTAAATGATAAAATTAGTTGGTAAGAACTCGTTTGCACGGGAACTTAAAAAAGCGTACGGAGCTCGGAGCTTTTTTACCACCTTGTTGTTTCGACGCTGTTCAAACGAGCGCTTAAATAATCACTTTGTATGTACAAGCGTGCGCTTGATATACACACATCAACTTTGTCTAGGGATACAGGTGTTATTTTCATACAAACGAGGTAACTTTGAAGCCTTGGTTTCCTGCTAAGGATGTACCGAGCTGTGATCTGATGATGGCTGTCTAGGGAATGAATTGAGGAGATTCAGAAAATGTATGGAAATCCTGAAACTGAGAATTCTGACCCTTCTATCTTTTAGAATGCTGATCAGATCAATTGGGTGTGTATAGCGATCTGAATCTCCTCCATTCATTCCCTGGATAGCCATCATCAGAACACAACACGGTACATCCCTGGCAGAAAACCAAGGCTTCAAAGTTACCTCGTTTGTATGAAAATCACACCTGTATCCCTAGACAAAGTTGATGAGTATACCGGGTGTAACAAGACCCTCAACGAAGCCGAGGTTTACGTATTCTGCCAATCATCAAGACCATTTCTGTTCAAAATTATTGCTGGGAAACGATTTTAATTTTTGGTGTTAAAAAGCATTGCCTACATTACCACGCAATGTAACGCCTACAAAAGACCGCGCCTACGAGTGAATGCTACACAGCTGCGTGAGTTGAAAGGCAACGTTTATGTGAGTGCTCATGAAATACATTGAGTGATGACGTTTTGAAGCTATTGTTACGAAATACATAAAATTTTGATAATGACTTTGTAGACAAAAATTAGGAAATAACGAATAAAATAAGATTTCATAAAAAATTTGAAAAATAATTTTTGACTTTGACCTTCAATAACTTCGTAGCTATTGGTTTCCCAGATATAGTCTAATAGATAAAAATGATCCTGATGATGGGCGGAATGCGTGGTCTTCAGCTTCGTTGAGTGTCTTGTTACACCCGTTATATTAACAATCGGTAACAAGGGCGGTAAAAAAAGCTTCGAGCTTTCAAACGGACACATCACAGTAATTTGACCGATCGGTTTTCAAAAATAATCGGTTTTTTTATAGTCCTATCTAGTTTATCACAAAATCACTAGAAGGCAAATAATTCGGTAGTTGTCGTACCTTACTTATCGGCTTACTAAATTTAGAGGCCGGTCCGATGTTAGAATATTTTTCGCTTTTTGTAACTGCTCATCTGTTAATCTTGGTAACGCTTTGAAGAACATCTGTAACAGAAAATATTTTTTATTTTATAAACATACTTCCTTTTTATTTACATTAAAAACAGTAAGTATAGCCCGATTTAAACTTTATGATTTTAATCCTTCCTGGAGCTCAGTAGCGCCACCAATGGAAATAAATCATTTACGTTGTATCAAGGGCTTAGAATAAAAGTTTTGGATATTTTGCGCAAATAGAAGAGTAAAGTGCAATTTTTTAATATTTTTTCACGGCCTCAAATATAAACAATAAGTTATGAATGTCGATATTGCTAAATGTGGCCACTTTTTGCACTATTTAGATGCACGACTTATTGCTTAAGTTTGAGTTCTTGAAACTATATTTAGAAAATGCATTTTAGTCTTTTATTTGCGCAAAATCATCAAAACTTTTAATCTAAACCCTTGATAAAACGTAATTGATTTATTTCCATTGGTGGCGCCACTGAGCTCATCGAACCACTTAATAGATTTTCTATTGTTGTTCGCTCGGGCGTTGATAAATTCGAACTATTTTAAACGAATGATTAAAAAATAGGCCTCCATATAGACGCATACTACACTACTTATAAATATGTAGTCACAATAAATTACAGTAAATTACTTACCGTACGTGTCATCAGTGACATTCCATGTTCTTTCTTCATGTGGTCTCTCACCAACGACATTCGAGGATAACTGAAACAAGAAAATGTGGGTGAGTGAAACTAAGAGATTGAGATTACCAATTTGACTGTAAAGAAGTGGATTGCACTATCTGAAAGAAAGAAGAGAAAAATAAGGGCACGGTAGTTAGGCGAGGTTTAAAGATCATTCATCCGCGGGCATAACTACACCACACATTACACACACGGTATAACACCTACCTCTTGGGGCACACGGGGCAGGCGGCAGGTTGAAGTGTAGTACCGACGCGGCAATAACTACACCACACATTACACACACGGTATAACACCCACCTCATGGGGCACACGGGGCAGGCGCAGGCGGGCGGCAGGTTGTAGTGTAGTACCGCCGCGGCCATAACTACACCACACATTACACACACGGTATAACACCCACCTCTTGGGGCACACGGGGCAGGCGGCAGGTTGAAGTGTAGTACCGACGCGGCAATAACTACACCACACATTACACACACGGTATAACACCCACCTCATGGGGCACACGGGGCAGGCGCAGGCGGGCGGCAGGTTGTAGTGTAGTACCGCCGCGGCCATAACTACACCACACATTACACACACGGTATAACACCTACCTCTTGGGGCACACGGGGCAGGCGGCAGGTTGAAGTGTAGTACCGACGCGGCAATAACTACACCACACATTACACACACGGTATAACACCCACTTCATGGGGCACACGGGGCAGGCGCAGGCGGGCGGCAGGTTGTAGTGTAGTACCGCCGCGGCCATAACTACACCACACATTACACACACGGTATAACACCCACCTCTTGGGGCACACGGGGCAGGCGCAGGCGGGCGGCAGGTTGTAGTGTAGTACCGCCGTGGCCATAACTACACCACACATTACACACACGGTGTAACACCCACCTCTTGGGGCACACGGGGCAGGCGCAGGCGGCGGCAGGTTGTAGTGTAGTACCGCCGCGGCCATAAGTACACCACACATTACACACACGGTATAACACCCACCTCTTGGGGCACACGGGGCAGGCGCAGGCGGGCGGCAGGTTGTAGTGTAGTACCGCCGCGGCCATAACTACACCACACATTACACACACGGTATAACACCCACCTCTTGGGGCACACGGGGCAGGCGCAGGCGGGCGGCAGGTTGTAGTGTAGTACCGCCGCGGCCATAACTACACCACACATTACACACACGGTATAACACCCACCTCTTGGGGCACACGGGGCAGGCGCAGGCGGGCGGCAGGTTGTAGTGTAGTACCGCCGCGGCCATAACTACACCACACATTACACACACGGTATAACACCCACATCTTGGGGCACACGGGGCAGGTGCAGGCGGGCGGCAGGTTGTAGTGTAGTACCGCCGCGGCCATAACTACACCACACATTACACACACGGTATAACACCCACCTCTTGGGGCACACGGGGCAGGCGCAGGCGGGCGGCAGGTTGTAGTGTAGTACCGCCGCGGCCATAACTACACCACACATTACACACACGGTATAACACCTACCTCTTGGGGCACACGGGGCAGGCGCAGGCGGGCGGCAGGTTGTAGTGGCGCCGCACGTGGTGCAGCATCGCCGCCTTGGTCGCGTACCGCTTCGGACATTCCGGGCAAGGGAACTTCGGCTCCGCTACAAATTAGACATGATTAATCTAACAATGTGCACAAAGTGTAACCAACTTCAGAGCGCTTGTGGTATAATACGATGTATTTATATTATAATCTGTGCGCACCAAACACCGCCACTGAATTGTTGCCGCAACAAATGGCTGCATATTGCAACCGACCAAAATTGCCAATAGAGGAGCAATTTTAATTGCCCGTGTTAGCGCTCCTTTAGTTAGGTTATTTCAAATGTATCCTACGAGTCAATAAAAAGATTAGGTATATTATTATGTATTCTGTGGTATTGTGTGTTATGTATTTTGTATGTAAACTTACGCGCATGCGTGTTAAGATGGACCGCGAGCGCAGCCTTCACTTTGAACACGCGCTTGCAGTGGTCGCAGATGTATTGATGGCCAGAGTGTTGCTGATTCACGTGGCGCTACACGAAATAACACACTTTTTTAATATCATATCGTTGGTTTGGAAGAAACAGGGTATCAACATCAACTCAAAAATTTCGATTTTTTTTTACTTTTTAATGCAGTCCTAATAAAAAAATCGAGATATTTCTAATGAATAAGGTCTTAAAACGATCGGAGGAAAAACGGCGCGGGAAGCAGGTAATTGCCAAAAGTGGCCACTTTGAGCTAAAATGGATTTTAAAACTTACAGAAAGAAGGAAAACTGTTGAAGAGTTATTCAAAAAATATTAGAGACAATGTAATAAATTAATACATGGGCTTTTTTTAACTATTGACTTACGAGTAATAAAAATTAATGTAGTGGCGGCGCTAGTTTCACTACCTACAGCGCCTTAATATCAAACGATGGATAGCAATTAATCTGTATCAAGCCTACTATTCATTCTGGCCCCAAAAGATTCCATTTTTTTTATTAGTAGTCCCCAAACTAAGTAATCCTGTCTACGGGGAATATGGGGATATAGTATTCGGGCATACCCACTTAGGTTCGCAAATTTACCACGAACCACCAGTGGTTCCAATTTTACCCAAAATGACTGTATGTGTGTTGATGTATGTGTGTTGTACCTTGAGCCTCGGAAACGAAGTGTATGCGCAGGGGCACTGGTGGCAGCGGAAGGGGCGCAGGCCCTTGTGCAAGTTCTCGTGCGCGTCCAAGTTCACCTTAGTAGTGAACGTCGCAGAGCACTCCTGGCATGGGAATCTGGGTACAAGTCTTTTTTTATATTTATTACCAAGTAAAGATAAACAAAGTATTTTTGGGAATAAATTTTATAACAAAGTCTAGTCTATAGATTGTGTCGAATGTGACTTATGTGACTCACCGACACAGAATCTGCCATGTTAAGAGCGCGTAGCCTGCACACTAGCGCCGCCATTGGAAAAAATATAGTGCTTAAATAAAAATGAAATTGTGAATATTATCTCTCTGCCTGTAGTGCACTAGGAAGGAACTTTATGGTACTTTTTAAACACGCTTAAACAACATTTTCTAGCCCATTGTTTAGTTTAATGGAGTTTTTTTTGCTAAAATGGCCACTTTTAAATCATACAATAGAAATAGAAATATTTTTTTATTTAAATAGACTTATTAAAAGTTCTTTTAAATCGTCCAGTTTTTTTCCCTACCACTATATTTTCTAGCCTGTTCTTTAGTTTACTAGTTTTTTGTATTTTTTTCCAATAGCGTCGCTAGTGTGCAGACTAATCGTGTCTCAATGGTGTTTCAATAGTTCATTAATTATGTTATCATTTGTCTAGCCGTCTTCGAGTAATCGGTGAACAGACAAAAAACATACATATTACATACAGAGGAGGAACATAGAACCTTCTCCTTTTTTGAAGTTGGTTAAAAAAAGAAAACATATGGAACTGAGTCATAAGATTTTAAATGACAGAGATGTAAATTAACTAAAATGATTCAATTTGATAAAGATTGTCCGTCTGGACTAGTGTAGTGAGTGACCGAAGAAAAGGAGCAGATAATCTGTTGATCCAAGTTGTATTAAAAAGCAAAGTAATACAAGGCAAATATCTTGACACTTTTTCGACGAAGTGGGGAAAATTCACGCATGTGCACTTGCGAGCAACCAATAGCACGCGCCCCTCTCTCCGCCACTTGCGTACCTGACTGCTAACCCAAAATACGCGTTCTGCACAATCGATCCCCACTAGATTTCAAGATGTTTGCCTCGTACTGTACTTAATTTCATGGAACTCACATTTTGTGGCTGATTGGCAATCGTACTATACAATCCTCTGGCTTTGGAATGAAGGGTCTACTGCGACCCTTACGGCCCAGAGACAACGCTCGAGCTCTCAACACTGTCACTATGTCAGGGGCCGAACAACGCTTCTCATGTTTGTACAGATTAGTTGTGCTGGAAATATATTGTATAATATACAGATTGTGCCAAACTTAGAACTGTCTGAACATGAGGCGATCCATCATTTCTCATAAATTTGTACAGAATATACACTCTGTGCATGGGCAAAGCAACTTCAGAGCAAGCTAGAAGTTATACAATCCTCACAGATAAAGAATAGGATTGAAAATGGTGTAATAGTAACAATAAAACATATTGCATTCTATATTCATGCAATAACTACTATTTGTAAGCACTAACCTTCTAAAGTCTACACCACAGGCATAGCAAACAAGGTATCTCGGGCCGTGTTTTTCTTGATAGTGACGACCTGCCGCCGGGATGGTTTCAGACATTGTGCCACACTTCCTGCACCTAAAAACATATAATATTTTAGCAATTTCATCTGTAACTTTAATTCTTTATAGTATATTTTCCTTTACAGACATTTTTCAACTATTATAAACTCAAATTACATCGATTACTTGATCATGTTTGGTTAAGCAATGCTCAGTCCGGCCAGGTGTCGGATGGGTGACCGTTAAGTGGCATTACAACTGAGCGCTTCCGTGTTTCGGAGGGCATGATAAACGGTTGGTCCCGGCTGTTGTCATCTGATAACAGTTGTTAAGCCAAGTTAGAGGCCTTACATTACAGATGGCTTGATAAACTCTAACACTAGAGGTGGCCACTATTCCTCATTCTGTTTTTTAGTCAAATATTAAACTTACTCAAACATAGTATCGGAGATGTAATAAAAATCTAGTGGTAGAGGAGGCTTTTGTGTGTTCCTCATTATTTCTGCAAGTGCTTTTACAAGACTAATCTTATCATGACGTAATTCTGGATACTCCTGCTTCAGATCTTGAACAAAAGACTTCCTTTGTGCTGGTGCAACAAGAGACCTTCTGTGGGAGTGCACTTCAACTTCATTCTCAGAGTCTGATTTAGATTTCTCGCTGTATCCATCAGGCACATAATCTTCATCAGAATATACATATTCTCCCTTGAAATTATTATTAAATCCTTGCTCATCCTTTGGCGTGACCAATTCTTCTAGATTATTTGAACTAACAAATTCCTCATCCAAGGGCTTACCACGCCTATTATCTGATTCCATAAATTTCATATCGTCTTTGTGCTCTTCAAGGAATTCCTCTAAAGTTTCTTCATCAGATAAATACTCTTCTTTCACAGAAATGGACTGGCCGTGCTTTTTTGCTGTTTCTATGATATTGACCACATCAGATACGTCCAAGTAGTCCATCTGTTCTGTTTCTGTTTTTATGGGCAGATTAGTTTGACCATCATCAAAGTTCTCCGCTTCCGAATCTCCAACAATAATGACAACAATATCATCTTCGTCCATGTCGGAATCAATTTACTACGAAGAAAACAAACATTTATACTCAAGTTCAAGTTCTTTAGGATAAAAACTTAACAAATTGAGCAGTGGTTAGCCAAATTCAATAAAAGGCGCCAAACATTTTGACAAATTAATGCAATGAAGCAAAGGTATACTTATTCTGACCGCCATGCCAACAACCATTATCAATCCACCCAGGCTTCTTTCTTGCGTCATTCATAATCAGACCATCCATAAATCTTCAAGCATTTATTTATAGTTTAACACATTTATTTTAATTGATACATACTTTTATTTATGTTCGTTGCGACTTGCGTCTTCTTCTGAAAACCAAATTGTTTTGTTTGCTTGCACCACACCACGCACGAAAATAAAATTCCTTTTCCTCCAAATTTTTTTTTTTGATAATTTTTTTCCGCTTCGAGCAGAAAAGGCAAAGGCTCATTTGCGCCATACAGCCATGACTTCATTATTTTCAAAATATTTGTACAACACACAACTTTTTTTCTGAGCTGAGCGCCAGGGTTGCGTTCCGAACCTACGCTCCGAGTGCAACCAAACAACCAAACGCTCAAGCGCGCTCCTCATTCACGCCGTGAACAACGTGAAAGCCGTGAACCGCTCCAGACTCCGTGTGATTCACGGCGTGAATTCCATAGAGTACATTATTATACTAGAGATAGAGTTATCAGTCAGACCTAATGATCAACGCCATCTAGCGAAATGTGACAAAAAGTGTGTAGTGTGTGTACTAACATGTACCTAAACACACACTCATCTCTCCTCGTATATAAGCCCTGTGCAGTACTATAATAAATCAGTATTTGATCGCAGTCAGACTTTCATTAAGCATCCCCGAACCGCCAACACTGCATGGCGACCCTGCCAGTGCCGTCTGCGTCGACGGCGCTGTGCAGCTGGTTAGGTAGTCATAAAGTGCAAATAAATAAATAGAAAATGGACTAATATAATAAAATATAAAATGTGTGGGTGCTCGCTAATGATAAAAAGTGAGAACTTTATGACTTTTAATATATGATAAAATTAAATAATAACTCTATAAAAATAATGTTAGTGACTAAAACAAATTCTTCAAGTGTAAAAGAACTCAACAAAATTATAAACTTATTTATGAACAATCTATGAAAAAGTGTTCGTTGACGTGTTGCTGCTGTGATGTTACTGCTGCTGGAAAGATGATGAGGGTGAAAAGCAGGGTGCCGGGAGACGATGGAGTCGGAAGTGGACGCAGCCGGCAGATGATGGTGTCGCGAGGAATATTTATCAACAGAAAATGAGGAAGAATTTACCAGCGAAAAGTGGCGACGATTTCGGAGTCGACTCAAAGTTACTCCAAAGACATTTTTGTGGTTTGATTTTAATTTATCAACGTTTTGTCTTTATTTTTCCTTCACGAATCTCAAATAATTTACGCAAATTTTGTTTTGCAAAAAAAAAAAAAAAGTTAACGTGAAATAATGATTAAATTGAATGATTTTGCCCCGAACTTAAGTAAGCATCGTATACAATACAGTTTCGAATATAATATTGTCAGTGTTGAAAGAAAAATATTTAACGAAATAAGATGAAAATAAAAAAAGGATTTGGAGAATTTATTATAAAAATTATTTTGTACTTTTTATTATAAAACATGTCTTATCATTGTAGTTCTAAAAAAAAAAAAAAAAAGTTGGTAACGATAAGTTTCAAATTTAAATTAGCAGTAAGTAATTTGTTTCATTATAAATAGGAATTAATGGCGTTACTATTGAACTTATAAATGTTGAATTCCCTTTAATTTAGAAGCTTATTTTCTGATTTGTACGATTGCACAGAAAAAAAATGAAATGTTGTTCGATAATTTTTTTGTGGTGTTGGTATATGTTTATTTTTTTTAATGTTTGTTTTATTTCACAGTTAATTTTTCCAAGAATCAGCGTGGTTGTAAAAGGTAACTCTAATTTTACACTTTTGAAGATTTGATTTCACGTGAAAAATAATTGTATTATAATTATGGTCTTTTTTTGGACTATTTTTTTTTTCTCGTAGTTTTAAAGGTAAGTAAAGTAACAAATTTTATAGTTATGATACTTTAAATTATTTTGTGGTTTTCATTACTTGAATGAATTTAAAGAATATTTTTCGATGTCAATTGTTTTTAAATTATCATTGCATTAAAGTTTGGACTTTGTAATACGTTTTAAATAAGTGACCGACATGCAACATCGTAACTGCTGACATAGCAACACGTGTGATATTGTAAGTAGGAATAATTTTTTTTGTTGAACCAAAGAATTTAAATTTTATTCGAGTTTTTTTTTTTATCGTAAACAAAGTTTTTTTTTTATGAAGGTTTAAATAAAGATTTTCATTGAAATTACTTAAAAAGTCCTTTCTTTCGCAGGACACTAATGTTGATAACAATTTTATTTAAGTAGGATTTATTTTTATATAATGTGAAAAAAAAAACCTTCTCTTATATCTACCTAATGTCTACCTATATATTGTATACCTACCTCTTATATCTACATTGATATTTAAATGATATGATATTTTATTAGGTACCTACTATTTTCATTCATTCTTAACGTATGTAGGTAATGCAATAATATTTCTCGTGGTAACGTAATATTTATTCTTATTAATTATTTTCAACGATTCATTCAATAGAAATAAAAAAAAAAAACATCATTCAAAACGGTGTAGGTATATGTACTTATTAAAAAAAAAAATTGTTTGAAAACTAAGATGTGTTGTGGGGTGTCAGTTTGATTTCTTTCCTGAACATCCTTTCCGGTTGACTGGAAGAGAATAGGCCTTTAGGCTTTAAGTCCGCTTTTTGTTCTGTTTGCAATAAAGTTTAAATAATAAGAGTATTTTTATGAAAATCGTAAACTTTATAATAAGGAAATTCGCGACCTTATAAACTTTAATAAGTTTACTTTAGTAATTAATTATAACAGACTACCTATCTTCTGTCTTTAGATTTGTACATACTCGTACATACAAAATTATTTTTCATTGCTATATCACTTATTTATGTAGCTTACACAAGTAATTTATAAACATATTCTATCTTATACAATCACTAATTACCTATGTGGATAGGAAAGTTCCATTCATTTCAGTTTCGAAGTTTAACAAAATTTTGATTACAAGTTTGATTCCTTTGACATTAACAAAACAAAAAAAATCATTTCTCCAGAGTACATTTCTACTCTAATTTTTACGAATAACATAAGTAATTTTATTTTATTTATGTATTGTATAATGCTGTTACGTAAAGTAAGTAAATAAACGCTAGATATATATTTAATTTTATTCGTTGTGGTAGTAAAATGATCTTCCTTTATCTTTTGGGAGAAAAAATATATTATCGATTATGTAGCTATTTTAGTACTATTGAAAAGACATTGATTTCAACTAATAGTATTCTTATTCTTTTTTTATTAGTGTCCTAGCATTTTATTTTATCATACAAATGAGTTATAAAGTAAAAATATTTTTCATTTTGGCCTAAATTTGTAATTTTATGAACTTGTTCAAGTTTAAATTTTAATATCTACTCAATTCAATTTAATAAGTATCGGATAGTAAATTATCAGTGACAAATTTTCTAAGTAGAAGTGATGCAATCATATTGTTTTGATAAACTTAACGAATAAGGTGTTGGAATGTAAGTGTTGTATTTCGATATCGGTAGATTACAAAGAGGTAGCGCAGCTGCATTTATGCAAGTTGAAGCGGTAACATTAATCTTGTCACAAAATATCACACGAGTTTGCTGGTTAAGCTGTAATATAAAACATTGTTTTAATAGGAAAAGATAATGAATATTAATTTGGTGGGAAGAAAATTTTATGGAACTTACTTATTAATTTCGGATGTGAAAGTTTCTCTTGAGATAGTATGTTTGTGGAAATTATAGTTAGGATTAGAAGGAATAAAGTTAGAGGAGCAGTTTGAATGTTTGGTAAATGATTAGTATAAAGCAAAGTTAATAGGTAGAAGGAATATTGTAGGAAAGTTAAAGTAGCTGTATTAAAAATCTTTTTGTAGCTTTTTAGTTTGCAATTAGGTACAGCAAGGTCTAGGTATAGGTAATGTGATGTGTTTTTTTTATGTAGAATTTGGAATGATGATAAGGATTTATTTATAGAAGTTAGGGAATATACGGTTTATAAGGTTTCACATGCGATTGGACTGATCACCCAAAAGCGATGAATCTCTTATTTACCTTATATTCAATTTAGGATTGTTAGTTTATTTGATAGGTTTTGGAATGAAATGGTTAAGATAAAAGCTCGATTATACGGTACACATTAAAGGAGAGGTACTATAGGGTTCAGGTCCTTCAGTTGCATCAAGGTGTGAACGAGATTCCCCTTTGAATCCTGTTTGGAGACCAAATTAGTATGTGTCTTAATTCATGACCCTATTAATAATGGTACATACGTGGGGTGTCAGATCCTTCCATTCGATCATGGTGCGAACGAGATTTCCTCTGTGAGATAAGTTGGAGTCAAAGATACTTAAAACTGCCCCCATTAATGATTAGGCTTTGCGCAAAGCCCAAATGGCAGTTGTCCATTTTTATATAATGTGAAATGATAATGAAGTCGACTATAAATAAATATGATAAAGTATGTACCAAAAATGATGAGTTAAATAAAAATGAAAGTACGCCGGCGCCGGGCGAATTATGATAATTATATGAGTACCTAGTAGGTGATGTGAAATGTGTATAGTGTACCGATAGTGTTACTATGAATTATGGAGATATAACGAGCAAGAGTAGGATTTAAAGTGAAGTAAATACATGGCAATATTTGTTATTGACGCGAGATAATTAAGCTATGCATATTGTGAGATAGGAATATTACAAAACAATAAATGTTTGAGGATATTTATATTAGGAAAATGATGAATGATTACAATTTGATTAAAAAGTTTGAAGGAAAAAAAATGTTGTTGTTTATTTGATTATAAAAAATATGAAAGATGTTTTTTTTATAAAAGGGAAGAATTAAAGTGAAGAATGATTAGTGAATGTTAACGAAAAGTATTTTGAAATTAATGTTTTATTTGTGAAAAAAGAATAAGTACTTAAACAAAATAGAGTGATTAACTGGATATTGAAGTAAAGTTTAATATTTTATTCATTTACCTTTTGCAACTGTTGAACTTGCTCTTTTAAAAAAAAGATGATTTTTTCATGAAAATTGTCAAGTTTGTTTTATTATTATGGAATATAATATTAGTCTGTGTAATCTGCATCTGTATGAATCAGAAAAGATTAATGTAATGTAGTGGAGTATCTTTATAAACTTATTAACATTTTGTGGCAAAAATATGAATGTTGAAAAAGAAATGTAAGGTAGCATGTAAAGTTGTCACAAACAGTAGGTACAATTTTTGAATTTAATTTTGGTCTGGAATGAAGAATTCTTTTAGTTTTATTCATATTTTAAATTAAAATTCTATTAATATAATTATACGTTTATCTCTATTGTATAAGTAATTAGAAGAAATAAGATAGTTTTTTGTAATCAGAATAGCATAATATGTTTCATTAGTTTAGTAAGTCATTAACTGATTTGAATAAGTAGTGGATTTGATCTTACACTACTTACCTACCTATGGGACGAGTTAGCGAATCAATATATTATTGTGATTTGTTTTTGTCATGCGTAGATTTTATTTTTCGAAAGTTTATAAATAAGTAAGTACTTAATTTTTATAGACTTGTTAAAAATAAAAAAAATAAAAATTAATTAGCTAGAAGAAAAAGAAAGATATTGCCTGAATAATTTGAAGTAAAATTATAACGTCAGTAATAAGTATAACAGCTACATTTTATACTTGCTGTATAACGTAAGTTTTTTGTGAAAAAAAAAAAAATACTTGCATGTATTTTTTTTTCTTTTAAGGGGGGAGGTGTAGTGTGTGTACTAACATGTACCTAAACACACACTCATCTCTCCTCGTATATAAGCCCTGTGCAGTACTATAATAAATCAGTATTTGATCGCAGTCAGACTTTCATTAAGCATCCCCGAACCGCCAACACTGCAAGTGTACGATATTATAATATAGGTACTAGTAGGTTCCTATAAATCTTAACTTGTAATTTTTTTGGGAGGTAACCGCTATGTCATGAAATTTTAAAATAATTTAATTTATAGCTAATCAGCTTTGACTATATAAAACTGTGAAAGCAGCACGGGATAGCGACATCTATCGACTGTTTGATAAACGAAAAATGAGCGCCATCTATCAAATCAATCCGCAACTAAAATCTTAGGCCGCGCTCCCTTGTAGTGAGTCAAGTACTACTAAGTGAAAAGCCCCGGTGAATTCACGCCGAAATTTTGCCGTGAAGTCGGCGTGAAAAGCATGACCCACCACACTCCGCTATCGTTCACAGTTTAGTTCACGCGCTTGTCGAGAATGGACGCCGAAATTATGCACTGCTATCTTTGTGTTTAACATCTCATAAAATGGGTTCGGCATGATAACACTCAATCAACACAAGTTCCTGCTCGTTCGTACAAGTGACGCTCATTTTGACGCACCGTACTCCGCAAATAAATAAAAAACCTCACGGCACGGCGGCACTCACGCGCAAGTGTGGATCCATGCGTTCGCGTTCACGGGAGGTTCGCGCACCGCGAACCCTTTTGGACCCTCAAAATTGTTTGTGAATCATTTACATTGCATTGCATGTCAATCACATTTTGATCGTTTAGGAGCGATGCTTGACAAGCACCACAGAATAGATAGATTACCGTGGCCAACCAAAAGTAGGCCACGCCCCCAAATGGTAAATGCAATGTCAATGATTGACAAGAAATGCTTGATCGTCTAGGGGCTTCATTTGACGCGGGCGCAAATACCGACACAGAACGGGGAACAAGGCGTGAACGGGCGCAAAGCTCGTGAACCGGCGCAAAAACCATCCGCACTCGCGGTTCACGACTTTCACGGGGCGAATGTGGAGCGCGCTTAGAGTGAGTTAAAAAAACCAAACAACCTCACTCTGCTTCTGAACTCTGAACGCAACCCAGCGCCACCAGCCACTACAGATTATGGAGCCCCTAGACGATCAAGCATTTCTTGTCAATCATTTACATTGAATTTACCAATTGGGGCGTGGCCTATTTTTGATTGGCCACGGTAATCTATCTATTCTGTAGTGCTTGTCAAGCATCGCTCCTAGTCCTAGACGATCAAAATGTGATTGACAAGCCGATGCAATGTAAATGATTGACAAGCAATTTTGATCGTTTAGGGGGTCCATTAGAAAAATCGCGTGATAAAACTTCGAAAAATCGTGTTTACGAGCCCTTAGTGTGTCCAAGGATTATATATTGTGTCCGTCCAAGGATTATATATATTTGTTTAAAAAAATGTCTGTCATGTGTCAAATGTCATGTCAAAATTGTCAACTCAACTGTCACTGTCATGTCATGTTCGTCATTCGACAAAAATTGGCGGCGGTTTGTTTTTCTGTACTATAGTATATAAAAAAAAGTTCAAAATCTAACTTTAAAAAAGAAAATAATAAAGTATTAAAGAAACAATCTAATACTGATTTTTATTTAAAAAAATAGGAGCCAATAATGAGCAGCTCTGGCTTATTTGTAACTTGTATATCGAAAATGTCTTCGAACACGAAGTTAAATTCTCTTGAAACTTCTTTGCAACAAAGTCTAAGAGACTTTAAAGGTAAGATGAAAAATCCTTGGGCATCAATAAGCGCCTTTGTAATACAGTTCAACATAACATTGATTGCATGAAGTAGTGGCAAGAGTTGTGCGATAGCAAAACTACAGTTTTTATGAACCTCCATCAATATAAATAAAAAAGTGACTGGTTGGTGGTTATCAGGACAACTAGGTACCATAGAATGCAACCTGTCTCCATTATTTAAAAAGATTTATTTACAATGATAATTCTTTTAGCTATCTAGTGGATAACTTGAAACAAAACCATGTATAATTTCTGTAGTAAAGTTGTACATAAGTTTGTAATGTAACTCATATGTTTATAAACGATGCCTTCAGGGTGCTGCTGGGATTGCCTAGGTTTTGTAGTGCTTCTAATATGTTCGCAGAGGCGCATGTTGACGGTTTTCATGCAATAATTAGGAAACGTTGTGAGGCATTGCTAAGCAGAGCACGTAGTAGTCCCAACAGCATCTTGACGGCAGTTGTTGATCGATGGGACTCTCCGCTGCTAGCACACTGGTTGCATCTGCATGCGAAACCTGTACGTATGTAGAACGCGGCCTGTGTCTAACTTACTCACCTGCTCATTACTGTTACTAATATAGTTTTTAAGGCTCATTGTTACTAACACTCTATGGACTTATTTTTTTGTCTGAAATAAATTACTTATTATTATTATTATTATAAAGAAAATTGGAGTAGGTTAGGTTCTACTTTCCATTATCGGACCATGATTTTGGGGGTGGGGAGGGGGCAACCCCTCCCTAAAGTTTGGAAGTTAGGAGATATGGATACTTTTTTTTAAATGGTTAAAAAAACAAAAAATATGGAAATTAAGCAGGGGAGGCTAAAAAAAGGTGGTGAGACGTACGTACAAAATTTCGCACGTAAAAAAAGTTGTTTCTGGCGCTTCGCCGGCCGCTGCCACGGCACGATTTTTTTCACGCGTATTATTTGGTTCTTAAACATAAAATTTCGTATGCGTGTTCCAAATCATGAGTTCTTTACATAAAAAAAATATAAATTCGAAACTCGTGGTCTGACAATGGAAAGGTGAGCCTTAAGTTAAGTTAATAAGAGATAAGTACATACCTAGCTTTACAAGTGATGTTATTATATTATGATGCTCCAACTTATTTATTTTCACAGAATTAGTCAAAGACTTTGAAGACTTGTGTACTGAAGTTGAGGAATGTAAAAGAAAATTGATTACACAGACTGAGATGTGTGAGAGGTATATATAATTTATAATATTTTTATATTTCACCATCAATACCTATACAACATGTTACAAAAAAACCCCTAATGCTGAATATATCAGCCATTTTTCATCACGACCTCCGTGGTCGAGTGGTTTGCACGCCGGTTTTCAAGGCGTCACCATCTCTTGAGGTCCCGGGTTCGATCCCCGGCTGGGTCAATGTAGAAAATGAACTTTTCAATATTGTCTCAGGTCTGGGTGTTTGTGATACCACCGTTGTCTCTGATTTCCATAACACAAGTGCTTTAGCTACTTACCTTGGAGTCGGAGCAATGTATGTGATGTTGTCAAATACTTAATACTTACTTATTATTTTTGATGTCCCCAATGCTGGGGCACAGGCCTTCCTTATGGGTGGTAAGGAGGATGGGCCATAACCCACCACGTGGGCCCAATGCGGACTAGTGGATGTTAATGACTGCAAATGCAGCCGGGACCAACGGCTTAACGTGCCTCCTGAAGCATGGAGGATCTCGAGATAATAAATTTTTGGTCACCCATCACATGACCGACCCTTGCGAACGTTGCTTAACTTCCGCAATCGCTGGGCCAGGCGCTAAACCACTGCGCCACCGAGCTCCATGCTGAATATGACAGATAGAGAATTAGAGACAATCAAACTGAACAACTTTTATTATGGGACTTGCTCTGAAATCGTGAAAAAAAATCAGCTGTGTCCTACAAAAATACCTAACGAAAATATCAAAATGTATGAAACAGCTGGTTGTTTTCGCGATTTCAGAGTTGGTGCCATAGTAAACGTACAGTTTGATGGTCCCTATCTACCACATTCCGCATTTTGTAACACGTTGTATAATGCAGTGCCTTTAAGGTTGATAATGAGCAGTTGTGCTTAGCTCTATAAAGAGAAGTGAATGCATAATGTTTTATACAGGTTCACTGATAAATATAGTTGCATAATCTCATTTAGGGTTACTTTTTTCCATGCTAAGCTAGACAAATACACACTAAATAGTGACATGTGAAAGTCAACTCTGGAGGGAGGGAGAAATGGGTTTCTTGACACAAAATTAAGCATTTGTTTAAAATTTTGTGTGATGTATGTAACTTAATGTTTAAAATGTTTATTACAGTAATAATTGTAGCAGTGCAGAAGCATTAAAAAAGGTAATTGAATCCAAAGACCTCATGATTCAACAAGTTGGTAAGTCAAACATTTATTATCAAGTTAAATCACTAATGTACTAGCATTAAGATTTTTAAATTTGTTTGTATTGTGTGTTATATTATCATTTATTATCATTAAGTTAAATCACTAATGTACATAGGTACCAGAAAATATTCTTATCGTCGTGTTGACTCATTCAGTTAAATAAGAGGAAACAGAATATTATGAGATAAAAATTTAGTACTTAGATATTTCAATAATTACTTAACAAAATGGCCATTCAAGTCCTAACTTTCTTACTAATATTATAAATGCGAAAAACAGTTTGTTTGTTTGCTTATTTGTTTCTTTGTTAAGCCTTCACGTCTTAACTACTTATCCGATCATCATGACATTTGGCATACACGTTGCCAGGTGTACAGAGAAGGACATAGGGTTTACCTTTCATCCAGAAAAAAAGTGTTGTTCCCGAGGGATAGCAAAAACTTTCCACGCAGACGAAGTCTTGGGTGGTCATTAGTATTAATTACCTAAAATTCTAATTTTTTAAACACAAGTTTTTTTCTATTTTTATTTTATAAGCATCTGTACTCACGAATCTCTATGAGACAAGGAATTTAAACATTGTCAATGAAGCCCTCAAAATAATATGTGGAGATACAACAACTCCTGTGAAATTGGAACCACCTCATGAATCTATGGAAATTACAAAGGAGGTTTGCACTCCAAAAAAAGAGCCATCAGACTCCTTCCAAGATATATCCTTTAAAGAGGAGTCGTCATCTGAAATCGAGGGGACACCCGGACGTACCAGCCCTATAATACAGTCGAAAAAATTGAGAAATGGAGCTTTAGATTACCGAGATAAGAAAAAATGTCCAGATAACTGGTAAGAATAATTTTATTTATCTTTATTTAAAATTCTTTATTGTACATTGATGAAACAAATGTTACAAAAGTCGTACTTAATGCTAAAAGCATTCTCTCCCTGTCAACCTTTAGGAAACAGAATTTTAGTAATAATATAAGGACACCATTCCTCTTGTATCAGCTCAATAGCTGTCCATAGCAAAGCCCAAAGTGAATGAAGTCCTTTGCCTTGCCAGTCAAGACAAGCATTCCTCCGTACTTGTAGAAAAAAATCACTAAAATTGAGTTTTTATTATTCTAATGCGAAAATTAGAAAAGTAAAAAATTCAAAAGATACAAACAAGTATTCATTTTAATTGGGAAATTCAAAAAGTAAAAAATTCAAAAGATATTAATTATTTAAAATTGTCTGCACTTTGATAGGCCTACCTCCGAAAATAAAGCAGTGAAACTAATCTATCCAACATGCACACCTTCAAAAAGTAAAGGAAAGGGAAAGTTAAAGCAGTCCCGCCTGAACCTTGTCAGTTTGAAAACAGACAACTTTGTCGATCTCACCTGTTCACCGGAACTTATGGCGAGGGACTCTCAAAATGATAACAAGGTAAAAACTTTTTAAGTATATTTATGTATTCAACACTAGCTTCCGCTCGCGGCTTCGTCTGCTTAGACATTTAAAAAATCCTTAGTTAACCCTCAGGATAAAAATATCCAGTTTATGAACTATCTGTGTGCCATATTTCATCCTAATCCGTCCAGCCGTTTTTACGTGATTGAGTAACAAACACCCTAGTAAGATTAATAACCATAAGCTTACACGATTTTCTATAAGAAGGTAATTCTTAATTTTCTTCACCGCCTGGCCACGCATAGGGGCGAACAGCGGTGCGATGAGCGAATTCTCTATATTGCCCCCACTTTAAATTTAGGTTAATTTTCTTTTGGTGTCTGATCTAAAATAAAAGTAATCTTTTCTTTAATTCAAAAATCTACAGCCATCAGTTCAGATGTTAGTAAAGAAGGAATCCACAGATATAGATGATACAATACTGCCATCTCCGACTAGTGGGCCACCAAAATATCCAACACTGTGAGTATTTATTTATTTACTAGCTTCTGCCCGCCACTTCGTACGCGTGGATATTCGAGAAAATCCTACTTAGGGAACCTTTTTTACCCGACAGCAAGAGGGTTATGTTTTTCGCGCGTATCTTGTAAGTTTGTTTGTATGTGTGTTTGTATGTAATATTCTTTATTACCTCATATCTTTTAAACGGCTGAACGGTTTTCTATGATTAAGATATCGTTAGATTTGTCTTGTCAGCCCAAGTGTATATATTTTATCAAAATTAGATCAGCTGATTGTACGTGATTAGGTGGGTCCTCCCTCACCAACCGCGCTGCCCCTCTTCTCCTTTTTTTTTGCTCCTCATTTTTGCGTGATGCACGCACAAACATTTCGAATTTACAGTTTTGTTATAATACATTGTGTTACAAAATAACCCCTAATGCCGAATATAGGTTGGTTACTCGAAAATTGCGAAAAAAAATCAGCTGTTTCATACATTTTAATATTTTTTTATTATTTTTTGTTGCATAGCAGATTTTTTTTTCTCGATTTCAGAGTTGGTCCCATAGTAAAAGTTGTTCAGTTTGATGGTCCCTATCTACCATATTCGGCTTTAGAGTTTATACTTATTTTGTAAACCCTTTGTATAATATAATAATATACAAATTATTATATCCTTACCACCCATAAGGAAGGCCCTGTGCCCCAGCAGTGGGGACATCAAAAATGGCTGATGGACATACAAGTTATAATATGTACATATATATATATATCTAGGTACATACAGATAGTCAGAATTTCTCACAATGTTGTAGAACAGCTCCCCGATTTTATAACTTGCAATCAACTCTGACAGAAATCGCGGTTACATTGCTGCTTTAGTAAGAACCAATGCGACAACTATTTTACTTAAAGCAGCAATGTAACTGCGGTTTCAATCGAGAATTGTTATCAACAGAGTTACGTGATTACGTAACTCTGTTGACAATTCTCAATTGTTTAGGGGGCAGAGGATGGTCTGTATTGAAAAGAGAATGTATGAAATAACTTAGACATTGTTTTTTTTTCAGATTAAAAAATACATCCAAGTGTAGTCCATTCAAGAAACCTCAGTTATCTTTAAAAATTAAATCTGAAAAACCAGCATTCAATTGTGAAAATAGCCCATTAAAAAAAGTTGAAGATTGCAATGGCGAAGACTCCATAAATTTGCTAAACCCAAGGTACACAAATAGTTTTTTATCACTTAGATTTTGCTATAAATTACATATTACTACAACTTTTCGCATTAGACCACAAAAGTCTGGCAGAGAAGTAGAAAATAATGAGGGACCTACTTTCTCAGTCTTTCGTTTTTTTATATGGTATGGCAACACAACACTCCTACTTTTATTATGCAAAAATCATATTGTGTTGCTAGTAAAAATTAAAAATAAAACTTGATTTCAGAAACCTTAAAAGGTCAAAAGAGAACTCTGTGACAAAGGAACAGTCCATAGACTACGACGAGACTAATTGCGAGATTCCTTCCAGTCTGTCTATACTGCAACACGTCAACATGTTGAGGTCAGTAAAGCGCTTATTACACCATCCTGAATGTCGGACCCGGAATTTAGTGTCCGATTTAGGACGAGAAATTCAGTCGCCAATTAGACCGTCCTGAATGTCGTATCCGATATCACAGCTTTACGATCATACAGTAGTTAAACGAATGTTCTTGTAGCTGTAAAAATACAAAGCTAGGTAAATAGGAAGTATATGTAGGTAGCTAGGTAGGTACGTGTCATTTTCAACGCTAATCTGAACTAGTTTTTAACCGACTTCATCAAAAGGAGGAGGTTCTCAACTCGATTGTATACTTTTTTTTATCGTTATTCGCGCGTATCTTCGACATTTATGGACCGATTTTGATGATTATTTTGTTGTTCGATTGAGTTTTCTTGCGAGATGGTTTCAATTATTTTTTTTTCAAATCGGGTCAGTAGTTTTCAAGTAATCCCGAAAATACTATGACTTTACATCAACTACCTTGACGACTTTGTTATTTATGAACCGAATTAGATGATTGTTTTTGTTGGGAGAGGGATACCTTTGTGTAGTATTTTTAACAGACTTCAAAAAAAGGAGGTATTCAGTTTGTATATGTATGTACGTTTCTTCGCGATTATCTCACGTTTGGCTGAGCCGATTTTACTACCTAAATAATATACCTACACTACCTTATACGGAAGGTACTTATACTAAAAATAAAAAAAATAAAAATGTTTAAAAAACAAAAAAACCGACTTCAAAAAACCTGCCTCTAAAAAGCAAGAAATAATATATAAATCATTAGATACGCATTATCATATCATTGTTATAATAAAACACGTCTATTGAAGTCGGGTGGGGCTTTTAGAATAAAAAAGAAAGTTGTAGGTACTCCAGCCCCACCCGACTTTAATAGACGTGTTTTATTATAAAAATGATAATGCGTAGCTAATGATTTATATATTATTTCTTGCTTTTCAGAGGCAGGTTTTTTTGTTTTTTATATTGATGTAGGTCAAAAAAAAGCAAATCACAGAGTGACAACCCTTATATACTTTTAGTCGTTGCGCCAACTGTCTATCTAGACGAACGGCGCGGCGGATATTTTTTCGCCAACATAAAAGGCGTTGACTGACTGTACTATTTATGCTGTGGTACTACTGTGTCGGAGCCGAGCGTCCTGAATGCGATTACACTGTCCTAAGTGCTTCCGATTTAGCATCCGTTATGTCGGAGACAATTTCTATCCTAACTAGGATCCTAAATCGGATCCTAGCTTCCTGAATGCAATTACACTGCTCTGAATTTAGGAGTGACGTCATATCGGGTCCGACATTCAGGATGATCTAATTAGCTCTTTAATGATGAATTATTGTCTCGAGGTGTTCCCACACAGCAATTATATAACGTTATATTGTGTAACACGATAGCATTCTATAATACCGGTGTGTAACATTTTGCTCCAACATACATGTATGAGAAAAAAGATAGAGAATGTTGCATAACATTTGTTATTTAGCATTATAATGTAACTGCTGTGTGAGAGCAACTTTACTGTTTTCATTACAACGGCATTAGGTATTACAAACTTGTAATCGTCAGTGACTCGTGATCGTGAGTGAGGAACTCGGTGGCGCAGTGGTTTAGCGCCTGGCCCAGCGATTGCGGAAGTTAAGCAATGTTCGCAAGGGTCGGTCATGGGATGGGTGACCAAAAATGTATTATCTCGAGCTCCTCCGTGCTTCGGAAGGCACGTTAACCCAGATGTTACTGACATATTATATTGTGTTCGAACTAAATGATTTTTTGGAGGCGGCTTTATAACTCTTAGATGACGCGGGGAAAAATAATAAAAAAAAAAACCAAGTGGAAAAATGGAAAATTGATAGTGATTGAAAAAACGCTTGCCTATCAAATAACACAAATAAAATAAAAGTACCCACATTTTCTTCAAACAACCACGTTGTTTTAAAACAACGGTAGTAAAAAGTGGGTTAAGCCGTTGGTCCCGGCTGTATTTGCAGTCGTTAACACCCACCAATCCGCATTGGGCCCGCGTGGTGGGTTATGGCCCGTCCTCCTTACCACCCATAAGGAAGGCCTGTGCCCCAGCAGTGGGGACATAAAAATGGCTGATGGACAATCGTCAGTGATACCAGATATGTAATTTATCTTGTTACATTGTTTATTTTCATTAGAATGGCATTACCTTCTCGTATTGGCTATGCAATATCTGTCACGCAACTCGTGTTAGTAAATATATTATTATGATGATTGAAGATGGCGCGCGCTGTCGCGAAGCTTTTCGTTGTCGTGTTGTACAAAAGCTATAAGGCAAAATTAAATTATTAAAGCTTATTTTCATGTAATCCCTTAAATTTATTTCTTTAAATGAAATTAAACTTTAATTCCTTGATTTAAAGTTTCTAATTGTACAATACATGACAACGAAAAGCTTCGCGACAGCGCGACAGTCTGGCCCAGAGGTTAAAAACATGTTGCGCGTGTTAAATGATGTCTAGTGAACTGAAAAGCAAATAGCAAAGCCGGATTTATATGGACCTACCTATGACGCCTTTTTTTGGTGTCACACGGTCACACCAAACCGCGCATTTTTTTCAGTTAAGAATAATGTAACGAGAAAGATTATTCTGACTGTACCTGTACTAAACTGTAACTGTACCTCTAAACTCAGTCTGAACGGAGTTATTCAT
Organism: Agriphila straminella; assembly: GCA_950108535.1. NCBI lineage: Eukaryota > Metazoa > Arthropoda > Insecta > Lepidoptera > Crambidae > Agriphila > Agriphila straminella. The sequence goes on along the minus strand of OX467316.1, from coordinate 4,229,795 downwards.
GTTAGAAGGTTTGAAAAATAGTAGCCTCCCTCCACCATTTTCTTAAACTTCCAATGCCTTATAACTCCACTCGGAGTGCGTTTTGAGATAGAGTTTCATAATAAATTTTGTTCATTAAATTATTTAAAACTGAAATGAGTTTAGTCGATGTAACAGCGGAAAAAAGGCGCCAAAATCATTGGCCTTTAATATCACATTAAAATTGGTCTAATTTTGATTGGTTTGTCAACAGCAGCCCCAGCAAGCGCCCTCTGGCGGAGAACAAGAACGCGTCGAACCTTCCGCCCGCCGCCGACTCCAAACCGGACCCGCACACTGAACACAATTCTAAGCGGTAATCTTTTACTATTTTATTACTAACTACGCCATTATAGGGAACAAGTGACTCCAGCATGTCGCTGCTGCAACCGCGGCTGACGTCATCAAACCGGACGCGCATACTGAACACAATTCTAAGCGTAATCTTTTACTATTTTATTACTAACTACGCCATTATAGGGAACAAGTGACTCCAGCATATCGCTGCTGCAGCCGCGGCTGACGTCATCAAACCGGACGCGCATACTGAACACAATTCTAAGCGTAATCTTTTACTATTTTATTACTAACTACGCCATTATAGGGAACAAGTGACTCCAGCATGTCGCTGCTGCAGCCGCGGCTGCCGTCATCAAACCGGACGCGCATACTGAACACAATTCTAAGCGTAATCTTTTACTATTTTATTACTAACTACGCCATTATAGGGAACAAGTGACTCCAGCATGTCGCTGCTGCAGCCGCGGCTGACGTCATCAAACCGGACGCGCATACTGAACACAATTCTAAGCGTAATCTTTTACTATTTTATTACTAACTACGCCATTATAGGGAACAAGTGACTCCAGCATGTCGCTGCTGCAGCCGCGGCTGACGTCATCAAACCGGACGCGCATACTGAACACAATTCTAAGCGTAATCTTTTACTATTTTATTACTAACTACGCCATTATAGGGAACAAGTGACTCCAGCATGTCGCTGCTGCAGCCGCGGCTGACGTCATCAAACCGGACGCGCACACTGAAGTCTGAACACAATCACAGAATAACTAATAGTACAAGTACAGAAGCAGCACTCGGCAAAGTCATTTAAATAAATAGCTACTTTTGCTCCGACACAATAAAGTGCAATTCAGGTCGCGCAGTTCACCTAGTCTCCTCTTTCTATCGCGTGCTCTTACCGTTTCTGGCGGCGCAACGTTAGGGTTGTCTTCTTTTAAATGAACTTCGTAGCATATATCATAACGTGAAAAACGACAATTGTTTATTTTTTTTTATTTTGACATCAGTACACGGCACAGTAATGTCAATTCGACATTGTTACTATTATCAGGCTAGGCGCACTCCGCTCTTTAGCCACGAAGCTACAAGTAGCCGGCGGGTCCGTCCGGACGGATTAATTTCAGAGGGCCGCCGCGTGCCGGCCGGTTCGCACGTTAGCTACATTAGTTCGATTTCGATACTCATTCACGCGCCGCGTTCGCGTATTGTTTAACCAAAATGAAGGCATATTGCATCGCAATGGGCTGCCTTACCAATAATAAAAAGGATCCAAACCTCACGTTTTTCACACTTCCAATCGACATCGAAAGGTAAGAAGAATGCTTGTCTACTTATAGGTAGATTCACTAGTATATTATTATTATTATTATCTGTGATATAAACAAACCTAGTCAGTATTTAGTAGGTATAGTCCGTTTATTCTTAGATAGTCTTATTTGCTAAACAATCTTCACCCAACTATTTATTAAAATAATAATTAAGTAGGTAAGGTACTTACTTACCTACTTACGAAATATTATTATTATTATTAAGCTTATATATATTCCATAGCAAATGTGTTTGTGTGTCTCCAGTCTTTTCCTGCGATCCGGATAATGTCATCAGACCAACGTTGTTTGGGTCGACCAACATTTCTTTTTCCCGCTGGTCCCTTCCATACTGTTGTCTTATATGTCCATCTGTTGTCTGTGTACCTGGAAATGTGTCCCGCCTATTTCCAGAATATTAAGCATAGTTAATTATTAATGACAATTTAATTTCGTAAGAAAGCATAATGTTTGTACGACAACGGTACGGCGGCATAAAGGCTGCCTCAAAGTCAATATGTATAGTCTGATGTGGCGTTGACTGTACATACCTAGCCTAGTTTTATTTGAAAAGTTATTTGTTCACATTAAAGTACACATTAAAAAACACAAAAACTTGTTTTCAAATTTGAGATTTTTGCATTCACAATGCTATTTTTATACAATACTAAATAATATACTAGAAAAAATACGACTCGCACCAGATCAATACTCAGAGCTACCGACTCGGTAGCTCGGCGGTCAGAGCATTGGACCGGATATCCAAAGGTCGCGGGTTCGATTCCCGTCTGAGTATTTGTCTGGTGCGAGTCGTATTTTTTCTAGTATATTATTTAGTATTGTACAAAAACTTGTAATAAATGAAGTATTCAGATTAATTATTATTTAAAAGAAGACAACCCTGAAGTCGTTAGAAGAAATAAGAGCTACGCGATAGAAAGAGAGGCAACTTCTAGGTGAACATAACTGTAGGCAAGGGAGCGGTGTGCGACCTGAATTGCACTTTATTGCGTCAGGGATAGAGTCGCTATTTATTTAAATGACTTTGCGGAGTGGATCTTCTGTACTTGTACTATTATGTATTCTGTACTATTATAAGGAGGCAATATCTACTTGTGCAGTAAGATGCCGCGCTTGTACGGCGGCGGGCGCGTGGCGTACCTCTGCTCACTAGTCCCGCCGGCGGAACGGCTAGCGGTAGGTGCTTATCGCGCGACCTTGAGCGAGTGACACAATGCTAAACGGTAGAGTCAGTTCGCTTAGATAGTGTCGCCCTTTTATCGCGCCGCCTTTGCACGTGCTGGTTCTTGTCAAAGGATGCCGCCGCATAAACAGGATACCGCGTGCGGCGGTACACCCCGCAGATGAGAAAAATATAAATTGTAGGTACAGTAAAGAGCACACCTAGGGAATTTCTTGTACAGAGAAGGACATAGGACCTTTCATCCCGAAAAAAGCCGTGTTCCCGAAGGCTAGAGAAATAACCGCCTAGTTGTTGTTGTTTATGATAAGGATTTGTTGACTTTCAGAAAAACACCCGACTTTGAGCCTGTTTACCAAGTACCTGCCCCGAGGAAGAAGGCGGAGAAACGAGCACTGCCTGGCTGGAGCTGCGAAGAATGCAAAAATGTAAGGTTTCAAATATTTTATATATTTTTTGCATTCAGGTAGGGAATGTAATATGGAATGGTAGTAAGTAGCCACTGATAGGTAGTCCTCTGGGGTGGGTGGTATTAGCCCGGGGACCGCGGTCCAACCGATGATGATTGGAAGTTACTATATGCTGAATCGCTGAGAAAACTCCGTAAGCGAGATGTAGGTTTCCATACTATTTTGTCGTTTCCATACATTTGTTAATATCAGCGCCATCTAGTGAAACACGGTGGTGACTCGTTGTACCGTGTGTTGTGGTATGTGCGGCGTAGGTAGATGCCCCCACATTCATAATGCTATTTTTATATTAGATAAATTATATTCTAGAAAAATACTAGAAAAAATCGACTCGCCCATAGCGTCCTGGCTACGGGTGAGTAGATTTTTTCTTGAAAGTACAGTAGATACAAAATAACTTGTCCCATATTTTAGTACCACACCACGTGACTTGCGCTTGCGCAGTAGCAATTTTAGGTACAACAATGTTAGTGCGCAAGCGCAAGCCTCATTGTCTATGGTTGGGTTCCAACTTCAAGTTACAGCGCGAACTGTATGTATAATTTATCTTGATTCAAATATTGTTTGTCCACGGCCCTAACAGCACAGAAAAAAAACTAGTAAAGTATTATATTATCTGTGCTGTTAATCAAAATAAAAAATTAAGTATATAATTATCCAAATAAGCTTTTTTTGAATAGTCACATGTCCCCTACCAGTACTCAAAATGTAACTTTTTATCACAAACAGTTCTACGACGAATTATATAAAGACAACCCGGAAATGCTCGAGAAGAAAATGAACGAATGCTCGAAACACCGCGGTCGGAACAACCCGCAGCGGCCGAAGACACCCGACGGGTTTTGGAACCCGCGCTGGGAAGTGCCCGACGATACCGAGGAATTCAACCGGAGGAACAACGCAATATGACCGCTATCACAACGTATTAGGATCAATATTACAACGCACTATGATTGTTATTACAACGCACTATGATTGTTAATACAACGTATTAAGATCGTAATTACAACGCAATATCGTAAATTAGTTATAACAACGCACTATGATTGTTATTACAACGCACTATGATTGTTAATACAACGTATTAAGATCGTAATTACAACGCAATATCGTAAATTAGTTATAACAACGCACTATGATTGTTATTACAACGCACTATGATTGTTAATACAACGTATTAAGATCGTAATTACAACGCAATATCGTAAATTAGTTATGACAACGCACTATGATTATTATTACAACGCCACAGTGCGTTGTTCCTTATTAACAACATAATAATTATGATCGTTAAAAACGCATTACGATTGTTAGTACAACGTATTATGATCGTTTAAACAACGCATTATGTTATGATCGTTATTACAACACACACAAAGCACTATGATCGTTGTTACAACGTACTTTGATTGTTATTACAACGGATTATGATCGTTAATACAACTTATGATCGCTATTCCAAAGAGCAATGTGAGATAAGAATTGTTAGAGATTGCTTAAAGCCAGCCTTATACAGTGTGTCGTTCGATAAAGTGCAAACCTGAAAGGGGGTGAAACTAGAGTATAATAGGTACTTGACTATAGTCTATTATTATATATATGTTATAGTAACTATTATTATCGATAAAAAAATACAAAAAACTTAAAGATAACTGAAAACAACAGTTATATAAATAGTAAATGCATGTTTTTACAAAAAGCACAGTTTAAGTCATTGTAGGTAGTTTCTTTTGTTTAATTTCAAAGAAAACGGCCCACTAATTCAGAACATTAATTTTTATACTTAAAGGCCTTAGTAAAAAGACATTTTTTATCGGCAATAATTTATTGTCTTCTAGACTCTAGTAAAGTAATCTAGACAGTGGTTTGCAACCGAACTACCGCAGCCTACGCTTAATTAAATAAATAAAGTGGTCGCGAAAATTACTTGTCTATTTAGTTATAGTAGTTTATGATACTGATGCATAATACCTAGTTATGTGCAGATTCATACACTACTTTATCTACACTCATACATTTGGGATTGAACCTACTAAATAAAAGATCAACGTTAGAAAAGAGAGAGAGACTTTGGTTGTATTAGCTATGTACCTACCTTGTAATAAGTCATTTCCTTAGCTGCATCTAAAATAATTTTGCAGAGTCAATATTTTTTCACATTTTTAAGCAAGAATAAAAAACACCTACGAAATTCAGTATAACAAAATGTAAAAATTGAAATCAAATTCAAAACTTTTTTGTAATGCTCTAAAAATGGCGCGCATTCCATTAGAAAAAAAAATAGATGAGTGCATTCTTGCAAACTAATCGCAATAAGTCATCGATCACCATAGAGTGCATTTTAATCATGGAAAGTATGTAGGAAAATATCGTTGTTTTTTTTTTAATATCACGGCACTACCTTCTTCTTGGATTTGCCCTGTATCGTAATGAAAAAAAAAGTTATTTTTCTCACTTATGCTCTGAAATCTTATCATTCCATTTGAAAAAGGAATGCGGGGCGTTCCACATTTCCGAGGGGTCTGGTTCATCACATTCTAAATTTAAAATTCAGGCCAGGAATGAATTTCAATACTTACTTCCCGCACCAGCACACCAGTGCGGGAAGTAGGTACAGTGCGAAGATGATCTGGGTGGTCTGCGGCAACTTATTTTTATTGTTTTAGCTGTTCACAAAAACAAAAAAGCAAAGGCACATTTGCACCATACAGCCATAACTTTAGTTCCTTTTTTCTGGCACGCAAGCCAATGACAAGGTTCCTCACGGTTTTAAGGTCCAAATTAACACAACTTTGCACTCACTATTACCACTGTATCCTTTATTTCCGGGTTTCGGCACCAAAATTTGTTTAATTCACAAATCACACTATAGAGGGCGACACCTTCAATGAAACACACACTTTTAAACGTATAGATATATTACCACCGCCGTGGTCAAAAAAAGCGAACGAAAATAATGAATCACATTAGGACCTCATACAATTGTTAAAGCAAAACCATACCGCGATCCACGAGGGTACAGCGCCATCTAGTATTGGTTGGACGAACTTTACTATTGGTGGATCGATGTGATAATGCAACTTAAACACAGTTAATATTATAAAGGTAAAATTATTTAATAGGTACTATAATAACGATACAATAAAAAAAATGGTGCGCACAGAGTATATTACTATAAGAATAAAACATTTACATTTAATAATTGCCCGAACATGAATAATATAAATTTTAATATTAATTAAATTTAATTAAGTTTCAATTGAAAAGTTTTTTATTTCCTCGCATTTCTTGAGAAAAGCACTATACAAGCCTTGTTCTGGAAGCTACTTGCATTGCCTCGAATGATTAAAGCCCTCGCCTGCGGCTCGGGCTTCAAACCATCCTCGACAATGCAATCGCTAGCTTCCCGTTCACGGCTGTAATGTACTATTATCACAGAATATATAATAGTGCTATTATGATGCAGCTGACTGCATCGTAATGAGTTTTTTTTTTTATTTTACCTATTCACGAAATTAAAGTACGTATTTATATTACCTTTTTTGAATTCATAATTGGAACATTACGTTGTGAGTGTAGATAAAATAATTTAATTTCCTTCATAAGTAGTTATAATATTTTTTATCCAGTTTATCTATCTTTGGAGTTTGTTCAATATGCAAATAATTGGTAGGCATGTTATGTGATGTGAATCATTGGTACAATTACTCCCTAATTTTAAGTTTGCATTAATTTTAGACAATTGTTTCATAATTAATTGTGATAAGTACATATAACTGAATAATTTAAAAAAAATCTACACTGTTTTGTATCGATTTTCCTATTTTATATTTCCTATTATCTAACCTAGTTATATTTTAAATACTTATTTTATTTCTTTCGGAACTTCTGTTCTAGTGTTATATTTCACGCGGTGTCGATTGTACTGGGTTTGTTTATGATGATGTCATATAACGGGACTACGCAGTGCGATCTTAACTTTCTGTGATAATTAGATATGATTTATCTGGATCTATTTAATGTAATGATTAGTAAATTACTTTTTTAAAGAATTTGTTAAAAGTGTAAAATAATGTAAATAAATTAATCTTTTCTCTAAGTCCAATGTTTTATTCAATTTCATGTTATTGCCTGCTACTTTGCTCTCTGTACCTGTCTTTTTTTCACCATATTTAGCCACTTCAATGTAAACTACTCATTTTATTGCAACGAGGTCGATCGAATACTCCTGCCGCCATCGCCATCCAAGTACCTATAGAACATATAATTATGTAGAAGTACACACATTCTGTAAAATGTGAAAAAAAAAACCTAGGTAGTTATGTGTAAAAAATATAAAAGCTAATCGAACCAGTGCTATAGGTAGATAGATGGATTGTGAAAATAACAAACTAATCAGTCCAACAAACACATAGTAAGCACAATCAACTTGATGGTTTTCTGTCTCTGAGAGTTCCAAAGAAATAAAAACCACATCTAAAAAGTGAGAGTCTAGTACATACCTATAGAAGTCATGAACATACTGAAAAATTCTTCAACTATATGAGGGTTTATCCACATCAATGTCACAACATACCATACAACTTGTAGTCCTGATTATTTACACTACTAGTATGTGGCCTGATGTGACCTCTTTCAGTTATTTTAGAACTACACAATGGTATTGTATGTATGCATACATATGAATGACGAGCTGTTTGCAAGTGGTTAACATTATGGTACTTGCCAAATCGGTACTTATGTGGGTGGAGCCAGGCCAGCATTTACCTACTCTATGCAGGCCAGCCAGGAGACGAATCAATAAGAACATTTAGGAGAACACCTTTTATTTTTCTCATTAAAACAGAATATTGTAATTTTCACTAGCTTAGGTTAACAAAAAAATGTTAAATCAGAAGAATTAGTATTATAATATATAGGTAAGTTGAATATTTTGCAAAAAAAAACTATCATAGTGATTTCGAACATCTGTAACAAGGTCACAGCTATTCCCCAATTTCTAAAACTCATTTTATGATATTTTTTTCATAATAATTAACCATGTCACTATTTAGCTTACAACAATTTGATAGACACAGAAATGAAATTTTGTATTTTTTCAAAAAATAGTTTCATTTACAATCATTTGAACTGAAAATTTTATGGTTATTTTGATACATACTTTAATGCTACAACAAATTTACATATGGGTGTCTATGAAAGTTTCTTGGCTTTATGGTAGAGAGTATCGACAACCTTACTCATGTGGTGGATGGTTTCAAGGACAGTCTCGTAAGTCTTCTCCAGGGGCGATTCATCAAAAACAATAAGTACTCCTTCTCCTTGGTCCAGAATTCCATTCAATTTCTTATCCAAAATCATCTGTGACAACTTCTTTTCTACTTGAACTACAGGCAGACGGATACAACTGGCCACATGGTCTACTTGGACACGCATGTAGGGCTCTACAATGCGACATAAGTTCTGTTCCAACATCGTGTCATACAAAGCTCCAAGATGGGCACGTACTACTGCATCTTCTTCAAGCTCCGGCTTGTATGTTTTTAATGCGGCTTGGAAATCTGCAAGCGACCTCTTATGGGAAGCAGTAGCAACAGCCCGCATCGCTTCCAGGTCTTTCCCTGCATATTTAAGAGCAGATTTGCTGCCACAAACTGTATTGACTTCCTCAGCATGATTTAACATAATCTTCGACAACAACATGTACTTCAAGGCAGTAAGAGCCTTTGGGCTATCTGCGCCATCGTAACCTTCAAAGGCTTCATAGAAATATGAATAAGCAGTTTTAAAATCACGTTCATCTGCTGCATGAAGTATTCCCGACTGTAAATCGAGGGCCGCTTGCATTTTAGGAGGGCAATAGATTGCATTTGCAGTTGTTCTCGCAGATGTAAGAGAGGCCCTGGCTTTTGGTAAATTGCTAAGTGCATGATAGGTTTTGCTCTCTAAAAGAAGAACTTCAACAAGCAGATTCTTATCATCTAACTTCTTGAGCTCCTTGAGTAAGGCTGTAGCTAAATCGAGGGCGTCTGTGTACATTCCTGTGTCGAAATACAATGCGATCAATCTGGCTTCCAGGGACTGCCTTAAGAAAGTGCGACGCTCTTCCTTCGCCCATTCTATGCATTCTTTACACAACTGCACCTCAATACCGATGCCAGCCTCCAAATCGAGGAAAAAGTCGACCAGTGAACGAACGAGTTTCGCTGCTTTTGCTTTACTTATGAGGCCAAGAAACGGTCTGGTCGCTTTGATAAGTTCAGCTAGTTCCTTAGCTTTACCTTCTTTCTTGTATTTTTCACCAAGGTTCAGGATTCCTTGCTCCTTCGCCCTTATGTTTTCTTCATCATCTTCGGGTAATTCGCCAGTAGTGCTAACCATTTTGTCGGTCATGCGGACGTCTTTGTCCCTGCTGTTCATTTCAAATAACATTGCACCGGCCATGATGAGTATATTTATATGCTTACTCTAAAAAAATTAAGGTAAACAGTAAATCCACACTAAAATAGCACACTATTCCTTTGTAATTTTGTATTTTTGTATATTCGCAAAGTCATCGATGACCTCCTCAGCAGACAGAAACAATTATTTCGTAGACGCGGATGGAAATGCCAGTAATAAAATTGCAAGCAAAACTACTAACCAACCAGTGTTGCCTGATCTTTAAACCAGTGTTCCCGTATTTTCCATTGTCAATTTCCGTAATGGAGCCCCTAGACGATCATCAAGCATTTCTTGTCAATCATTTACATTGCATTTACCATTTGGGGGCGTGGCCTACTTTTGATTGGCCACGGTAATCTATCTATTCTGTGGTGCTTGTCAAGCATCGCTCCTAGACGATCAAAATGTGATTGACAAGCAATGCAATGCAAATGATTGACAAGCAAATGTATGTACAAATAAAGATAAAGTAAAACTGAAGGCAAAACAGATTTTATTGAAAAACGAAGAACCATAAATCTACTCTGCCGCGCTAACAATAAGAGCAGTAAGTCGTTTTTTTTCAAAAATGAGTTAAGTACATATCCTGGATCGCCACGTATGCACAATGCTCTATAAACTGGTCTTACTCCCATTATTCTAGCTTCACTGGAACCTAAAAATACCATTAAGCATAACAGCAGTAAGACAATGAAATGTTTTTTTTTCTTAGTATAAAAGCAGGAAATTTATTTTATTATGCTAATAATAAAAACAGTAAGTGAACTTACTGTTGTTTAAATGAGCTTAATCGAAAACTTTTAACTATTGGAAACTTAGAATGTCAGCAGTAATCACACTCACTGCTTTTATGTTAAGCATACTTTGCAAGCTGATTTACCTTATCCTCTAAGTTTATAAGCAGTAGCCCCACGTACTGCTGTTACGATAGGTATATTGTTTACTACTTTTTCATTATCTCACTAATAATATCAGCAGCAAGTACAAAAACTACGCTTTAACTAGCGAAGTTAATTAATTAGTTCATTTGTTGAAAAAACATAATAACAATAACTCAGTCTGCTGCGGTCATATCTAGTATCCATGAAAAAATATTGATAAATAGCTGCAGTAAAGTTGCACTGGATATTCATTTTTATGAAGAAAATAGCAATTTTACGCATAATGACACTTACGCAAAATGGCACATACGCGAAAAGACACATACGCGAAATGACTTACGCAAAATGACACATACGCGAAATGACACATTTGCGAAATGACACATACGCAAAATGACACATAGGTACGCGAAATAACATGAATTAAAGACGTAAAATTGAGTTGCGCGTAGATTTGTATAAATACCTACGATCAGTGTGCTTGCAACGGTTGTGGTATATGACATGATGAAACCCTTTTTTGCATGACGTTTTTATTCCTAATTTGCTCGCTAAAATTTGGTGACCATTTATTACTATTGGTCTTTAAATACAATTTGAAGTGCAGTCGTGACTTAAACAGCTAGAACTATTGTAATTTTAAACTTTTTTTTTTGGTGTTTAGTAGGTTTTTTTTGTAAGAGAGCCTAGGGTACCAAAGTATTTTTTGGTGGTCATTATGTTTATAATCCTTTTGTAAACTTTATTTTTTGGTGTTTAGTAAGTTTTTTTTTGTAAGAGAGAGAGGTACCAAAGTATTTTTTGGTGGTCATTATGTTTATAATCCTTTTGTAAACGCCTCCTTTTGTATAATTGAAAAATATTAGAAAAAATCGACTCACCCGTAGCAGCTCAGACGGGACGTCCCGTCTTTTTCGTTGTTGTTAATGATGTTAGTAATCTACTCCTGCGAGGACGTTGGCGTTTACTAGTTAAAAGATTATAAACATAATGACTACCAAAAAATACTTTGGTATCTTTCTCTCTTACAAAAAAAAACTTACTAAACACCAAAAAATAAAGTTTAAAATTACAATAGTTCTAGCTGTTTTAGTCACGACTGCACTTCAAATTGTATTTAAAGACCAAAAGGGAAAAGACGAGACGCCCCGTCTGAGCTGCTACGGGTGAGTCGATTTTTTCTAATATTTTTCAATTATATTAATAATCTTAATATAAAAATAGCATTGTGAATGCATAAAATCAAATTTTAAAATACTCTTTTATTTATCGCTACCATTTTAACAAGTACAAACACTCATTTAACTCATGTTTCACTTCATATCAAACAAAAATAATAAATAAATAGTTTAAGGCATAAAAAATAGTGAGAAACAAAAAAAAAATCCTTTGGGAATTAAATGGTATTCACTTTAATTACATACTTTCAGAGCCTTGTAGATAAAAACCTATACGTAATTTACTACATTTCAAGATATATATAGATTTCTCACTATATGATCTTTTGAATGATATATAGTTATTAATACTATTTAGCTAACATCTTAGTTTTTTTGACCCCAAAGTGACACGTCATTTCATACAAAATACAGATATCGTATGTATGGAATACTTAGCATTAAAGCAGTAACTGAGTACTTACTGCGGTTATTCTAAGCAATCAGTACAAATAAATTTAACTCGTACTAGACATAATAGGAGTTTTCGTCATTTAAATATAGTATAATAAATAAATAGCAATTATTAAGTATGTATCATGAAAGAACTACATTTAAGCTACATATTGAAAAAAACAGACATACTAAAAGTTATAAGCTAAAGTAGTAGTAAGTAAAAATCGAATCGAAAACTTTTCCCTCCATTATCTCAGCTTTGACATTTCCGACTTACTGCTCTTATTGTTAGCGCGGCAGTACTTAATTAGGTAGGTACTACTTATGATATCAGAGAGTAAAGATATTTAAAATTTGGATTTGTCTAATGATGTTCTCTGGCCTCAGGGAATGCTTATTCCTCAAGCAAAGCTTGACGGTCTCTGGTCTATGAATGGGTTGACACCTGAAGATGGCCATAACTTCTACAAAAACAAAGGAAACAGCAATAACAATGAAGATATTTGATGGGTATGCTATGGGCCAACCCTAGACTTCGACATGGAGGAGGATGAGTGACGCTGATATTTTTGGTCCCATTTTTCTATTTTTGTTATTTAAATGATGGCGTATTAAATTAACGTATTTTTTCTAGCATTATGTTCAAAGTTGTATTACAGCTGAAACTTCAAACGCTCATAACTCAAAAGTGACTTTTTGTGGTTTGAGTCCTTTCTGCTTAACTACGTCCAATATAAGGCGCAAAATTAATTCCATTTCCAACCGAATCTCATCTTTCGTTGACCAAACTATAGGTAGTTGTACAACAATAAGTACCTACCTATGGTAGTAGCAAAAAATAGTAGATTGTACAACAAGTGCATAAAATGGGTTTTATGTACGAGTTATACACTCTGCTTTTCACTTCGATTGTGAGGAAATAGGAAATTAAACTTTTTTTTTCAACAATATTGAAAAAAAGTGACAAATTATATAATTTTGGAATGTGCTCACCAAGGCCTTTCATTTGATACCCATATTCAAAAATTGAAAAAAAAAAATTTTTTTGTTCATTTTTAGTGACAAATTATTTAATATACTATATCTATGCAAATTATATAATTTTGGAATGTGCTCATCAAGGGCTGTCATTTTTTATTTTTTTTTCCTAAATTTTAGTGACAAATTATTTAATTTTGGAATGTGCTTATCAAGGCATTTCATTTGATCCCCTAATCAAAAATAGAAAAAAAATTATCAAGGTTTCAAAAAGTACCGTATAAAAATGAAGAAAATAACAAGTTTATTTAACGAAGTTTAATTGCGTGTGGCTGTTTACCTGACGACCTTTGTCTTAAAGTCTAAACTTAGACGAAGATTTTACTTTATGCTCTAGAGCATGAAAAGCGATTTTATGCAGCCTATACCCAACATAATGACGAACTTTACGAGCATAAGAAGTGAAAAATAGTAGTTTATGATACAAGGTTGGTAAGGAGGTTTTAAAAAACCTTAACAACCGTGTGCCATACTACGTTTTTCAATACATTTTTTCTATCGAAAATGTCGCCGTTTGTTTTTCTATAATTTTATGAAAATAAAATTGGGTAGGTATCTAATATTTTATTTCGTAATATAATATACATGAATAAAACGATTAATTTTTTCGCAAAAAAAGTATAAATGAAATTAATTATCATATATTATTAGGTACAGTACGAGTCATATATCTTGATTTTTTTTTTGACGGAGTGGGGATAAGTTCGCGCATGTGCTCTTGTGAGCGACCAATAGCGCGCGCCCCTCTCCCGCCGCCCGCGTACCTCACCGCTACGCATGCCCAAAATACGCGTTCCGCGCAATCCCAACCCGATTTCAAGATATTTGCTTCACACTGTAACAGTTTTTTATTGTAAAAATAATTTAAACCTGACCAAAAACATTAAAGCCAGCTCTCGGGGCAACTTAATTACTTTTCATCGTTTCTCTCTTCTTGAGTGATAGTTAGTACTATTATATATTCTGTGGTGATAGTCCGATTTACGTCAGTTTCAATATACTGTATCTATTTCTAGTTTCCCTCCCTCCCATGACATGGCGAGTTTCTATTAATTTGGTCAGTGAGTCTATAAATTATAATAAGTTCACTTTGTGTAGATAGATACACTACGGCGCGACGTACTAAAAGATATGTACCTAATCATAATTAATAAATAGTAAATAATATTTAAAGAAATTGCAAATCTTGCCAAATTGCAAAACGTAGGTATAGGTAAGTTGTTAGAAAGTATGCAAGGTGCAAATTAAGCTACTAAAGGCAAGTCAATGATTGTTTAATTATTTAGAGCTTGCAGATAATGCATCATCTTGATGAAGTGGGGTATAGTTAAGTAAATTAGAATCGTAGCTACTGGCTTCACTGCCACCCTGAGCTAGAAGCGCTTCCATCGCCGCTCTTTCTGCTGCTTCCCGTTCTTCAGCTAATTTTATCTCGCGTTCAGCATTTAATTCATCCTTCTCTCTGTTTCGTTTATCTTTCATCTCCAAATTTTCTCTATATTTAATGAGGCTTTGCGACAAGTATTTAATTGGATCTGCTGGTTGATGTAAAATAGTATCAGCAATACTTTGTCGTAAAGCAGCTCCTACAGTAAGTTTCAAATATTTAAATTCTTCCGTTACATTAACATCGTCTGGACAAGGTTCAAAAAAGTCTAGATGACTGCGAATTCTAACAAGATTTCCTAAGCCATCATTTTCATATTCGCTAGTCGAGTCTATTTCACGATAAATATGTTTTCCTTCGTTGTTAATGTAATATCGTCCGTAATTATCGTAGTAATAGGTTTTGCCATCTCTTTCTTCTTTAACTTTTAAAAGAACACCCGATGATTCCATTAAATATTCACTAGCTGTAGCGTGAGCTTTATATACACGTTGTCTGGTCTTACTATCAATAAAATAACGCCCACATTCATCATAATAATATATATGTTCGTCATCATCTGTAAGAGGTACTAACTTATTCAATTCATTCGCTTGATATAGCGTTTCATCATCAGGTAGTTTATAAATTTTCCTAGTATATTCGTCTATGTAAAAATTTCCGAGTTCATCAGTAAATTCTTCTTTGGCTTCAGCTGCACTAAGAATAGAAATTATTGACTGATGACTCCTCGCTCCAAAAACTGCCAGGTCCCATAGATAGCATAATTCCGTAATGAGTCGTTCGCGTTCTTCGGCAGGAAGTAAATGGTTAAAAATTTTGAATTGAAAAAAGTCTTCGCACACGCAAACCTCCTCTTCGATAATTTCGGTTTCGACTTCACTCATACCATGAAGACTTTTTATTGTAGTTTTCAAATTTTCAAGTGATTCAAGTCTTCTTTCCAAATATTCTTTTTTATTTTGTAACGCTGTAACTGCAGCCGTAAGTGGTTCATGTTCTAAGCGCTCAATACGATCATTCAAGATTGCAATTTTTTCTACAACTTTACTTATTTCAAGATCACGCGTACTAACTCCTCTAATCATGCAGCTTATATCCTTGCCCTTCCTTTTCAGTTCTTCGAGCAATGTTTGGGCTGAATGTGACTCAGCGCCTTTTATCTCGTCTACGATTTGTTGAAGTGTCTTGGTAAGGTCTGTGCTTAAATGAGGCACATGGCCATGCATGTATTTGGTTAAAACGAAAGCAAGTTCATCGTTTATTTTGTCATACCAGTGACAAAGTTCCTCAGTCGCTGCTTTGACTTTTACAATAAACTCATTTCTATCTATGTAGTTACGGAAACATCTATGTTTTTCTAGTAAAAGAAGAGTTACGTCTTTATGCATTTCTTCGACTATTTCCATATCAGCCAGCAAATTTGCTTGATCTAAATTTGATAGGCCGGTGCGATACTTTTCCATGTATCTTTGATAATATTTTAGGCGATATCCTAATGCGTCAATAGTATAACTTATAGCTTGGTAAATATCTTCCTTAGTAAACTCATCAATACGCTTCTTGAAATTTTCCAAATCATTGATTGAGTGTAACCATTTTAGATGAAAATCTGCTACAGCTTCAATCAATTCACTATTAGTTCCATTTTCAAGAGCTGAACGTATTGTACACATACTGTTAAAAATAGTATCAGAATAATCTTGTTTATTCAAAAAAATTACTGGAGTCTCGTAGAAATGCTTTACTGTTTTAGACATGTCAAATAAAAAATCCACTTTTTTCGCTTGATCCATTTTTGATACAGGCAAATAAAGGCGTTAGACAATTAATAAGTTTTAAAGTTAGTGTTTTTCACAATAAAAGTTGTTAAGAATCTGCCGATTAACATGAAAAAAATATTGGTGGGTAGTGGGTATTATTTTATTCTTGTTATTGACATTGATGTAATATGGCATTGTCATTGTTTTTTCTTAAATTCATAGGTATAGCTAGAGCAAAGAGAATGTTATTAGTGATATTTCACTACGAGCTATCTTAATGGTATAATACAGAGAAAGAAGTTTAGATTCATAATACTCTTCGAGCATCGCGGCTTCTATGAATGGAGCCGCCTTAGCGAGTATTAATCTATTCAAATTATTCTGGCATTTTTTGCGGGGGGGGGGGGGGAAAGTGCACACAAGTGCAGTTCCGCATACTCACATACAAAAACAACACTGTAATGACGACACTCACACATAAAAAATAAAACAAAACAGCAAAAATTTGTGTACGGATGAGTCACACATCAAAATATGACACGTTTTTGACATAAAGGGCTGGGCTCAACTGTTGATAAGGCAATATCGATAAATTTCGAAAAAGGAATAAAGGTCAAACAAGAACAAACTCAAACATTTTACTACTATTTGTATTAATTATAAATTACTATATCTTGTAAAGTAGGTGTACATATCATTAATTTTAATATGAAAAGACAATCAGAATAACGAATAATCAGAATAATCAGTCTGACGCGATAACAACAATTTAAAAAATATTGTGTTCTGGCAGTTGGAGGTAAGATAGCCAGTTCGTCAGTGATGAGGATTCCGGGTGTAGTGCGCTTCTACCTTCGGCCTCATCATCACTTAACATCAGGTGAGGTAAAGGCCAAGCACAACCCGTTGTGCACAAAAAATTCTCCAAAGAACATAGGTCGAAAAACTATTTTTTCACGCCTTTCCATAGTAAGTCGGTCAGCTGACCAATACTGACGTTGGTTAATCGTATAAACCGGATCTTGCAAAAATCCTAGTTTGATTCTAACTGTCCGGTTTTTGATAATCATACTAGGATATTTGTAAAGATCCTATTTGTACGATTATCCTACCTGGGGTATTAAGAAAGTTATTTCTGTTGTCTGTTAAAAAAAATAACCAAAGGTTCCCTAAGGCTTTTTCGAATATCCACGCAGACGAAGTCGCGGGCAAAAGCTAGCTAGTGATCAGAAGAAGTTCATTGGTTTTTAAAATGAATTAATTTTGTGTAAATTTGGCGGATGCATTTATTTGGGTTCGATTTTTTCATTAGAAAAGAAATTCTAGTGTCTATGTATTTTTCCATGATTAATCTTGCAAGTTCCGAATTATGGTCTGTAAAATCAATTTCATAAGAGTGATAGGTAATGAATGGGAATAAATCTTTTCCAACAACAACAACTTGCAAAAATATCGCAAATGAATTTGACGCAGAATCAGTGCAAAGACCAAAATTGACCAAGACTTTATCGAAAAACATTATATAACGGTAACATCACTAAGTTGCCCATCGGCGAGAACTCGGATTTATCTAGCGACAGATCTGCACCCGTACCGCCTAACTCAATCGCTTTGACTCTGGCTTTGGTTTATGACGTCAGTGCACAGTCCGTCCTTGTCATCGTGTTATGATATGACAAGGACGGACAGAGCATAGCTATCGCTCTGGCTAAAGCTTTGAGTTAGGCGGTAGGGCCCCTGATACGGACGAGCCATGGACTAGCAGCAGGGGGGTATCACTCCGCGCTTAAACTTTTATATTAGCCTACTGCTCGCGGCCCACTCCAAGAGGGCCATTGTCGAGGGATATCACCGCGCCGACCGAAACGCGCGGCGTGTGCAAGCGACGAGAGCGCAGCGCGTGAACGTCACGAACGAAACGAGTCAGTCAAGCACCGAATGCGAAACTACATGCACTTCGTTTTTGATACTTAATTACTAACGTACCTACCTACCTACCAAAGTTTATTGTATTTTTTGTATACATATTTACATACTTAGTTGTATCGAAGTTCGAAATATGGCACCAGTAAAGAAAAAAGCTAAAAAATACAATTTTTTTTTCACCCATCCCATAACCGACCCTTGCAAAAGTTGCTTAACCTCCGTAATCGTTGGGCCAGGCGCTATACCACTGCGCCATCGAGCTTCTCTAACTACTTAGAAATACTTATTATTTATGCTCTTTAAATATGCTCAGCTCACCTATTAGGTAGATTTATTTTATAAGTAGGTACCTACCTATTAAAAAATGGATAGAAGCAACTGGAAAAAAGAATTGGGTGCCACACACGAATTTGTTCGAAACATTTTGAAAAAAATTGTTTCCGAAAAACAGAAAAACTAACGTTAATAAAAAACGTTCTGTATAAAAAAAATACCTGTTTTAATTTAAAGTTCATCTTTTAATTCCATTAACCACACAATCTCATATCAAGTACCGTAGCGAACCCCAGCTAGTTTACTCTATGTATACGTATGTTACCGTTAAAGTACGGAATCCGTTAATCTTCAGATTAACTGGTCGAGTCAGTTAGTGTGCGAAATTATTCTTAAAGTAGACGATTTCCGTACTTTAACTAGTAATCAGCACATTAACGGATGCTACACCGTTAAGGGTACTTTTTCTGATCATGGCAGCCCCATATTTTGACGTCATAATATATCTATCCCTTACACCCGGTCGCTCGGTAGCGCATCTACCCCTTCCCTTTTACAGTCAGTTGCAAGAACGATCTTTAAAGTTAATGCTTCATTAAATGTATCGCGATCTTTTTCTTCTTTTAAAAGAAGTAAAGGACGGTGATACCTATAATGACGCATTAACTTTGAAGATCGTTCTTGCAACTGACTGTTAATATACTATATCTATGACTGGTATAGGCTCTATTTAACCAAAACATAACCTCTAAAGCATGCGACTCTCCGTGCTAGCTGTCACAATCGGATTGAAACCTAAAATAAAACTTATATCATCGGTACATTACTTTTACTTCTAGGTGGTGTTTTCTCACGGTTGGAATTGGGACGGACGTGGTTGGCAGCTGTGTGTAGCAGGCACAAAGATCAACATTACTTATTGTTCTTATGTTTTGTCATGTCATGTTATGTCGTGTCCGGGGTACATCGTGTCTGTGTATTTGGCCTAACCTAAATACAATTGCGTCTTTTGGACCCCCTAAACGATCAAAATTGCTTGTCAATCATTTACATGGTATCGGCTTGTCAATCACATTTTGATCGTCTAGGAGCGATGCTTGACAAGCACCACAGAATAGATAGATTACCGTGGCTAATCAAAAGTAGGCCACGCCCCCAAATTGTAAATGCAATGTAAATGATTGACAAGCAGCGGGTCTACCGGCTAAAAATAATGAAGTTAATGTTAACTGTAAGTATGTGATACATTGCTTCTTTTCTTTGGTAAGTTTTTATTTGTGCCAAAACAAAGTAGCAATGTATCACATACTTACAGTTAACATTAACTTCATTGTTTTTAGCCGGTAGACCCGCAGGGGTGGAATTGCGTAAGGTAATCGTATTTATTTGACAGTTCATATCGTATTCCATCGGCTGCAATTTGTATGGGATGACATACAGCTTGACCATAAAGAGTTGACAAAAATTGAGGGCGCCACTTTCTATGTAAACACGTAAAAATCACGAATAAGTTGGCAACACTGACTAATTTTGTACTGAAAATTTTTAGTTCCATTTTATTTAATTTCAACTCTTTATGGTCAAACTGTATATTATGCTACAATATGAACTGTCAAATAAATACGATTGATTTTACGCAATCACCTAGCAGTTTTGATCGTTTAGGGGTCCATAAGGGTGGGCTGGGAGTTGCAACTGCCCCCCCCCCCCCTAGTGGTTAAAAAATGTAGCCAACTGCAAAGTAACCAAAATCCCGCGTCTCAAAACTTGAATTATGTTTACAGTTCGCTTTTGCCTAAATTACATGCTACGCGGGGCGTCACGCGTCACGTACGGCGGCGCGGCGGCCCGCACTGAATAATTATGGCGTAACGAAAAAGTATGAGTGTGTTTACGGAGAAGCGATTTTACAAGCATTTGCTTGAAAAGGGCGTTTTTTGCGACTGAGCCCGCGGATGGCAACGCGCCGCGTCTCAAGGCTGGTTTACATTATCTGAGTCTTTAGTTGTTTAGTTGAAACATGTAAACTAAACGGTTAAGAGAGTAACGCTCTGTTGCCTTTCAACTTGAATCAGCGCTTTCCATTAGCACCCCCTGCGCGCCCGCGCCGCGCGACACTTTCCTCGTACTGGAAGCATGTAAATCGACATTTTAGTAGCGTATTTAGTAGAGTGTTTCGTCAAATGACACTGTACTGAAATGAAACCATGTAAACGCTTACTGGAAAGGCATTAAAACTACTAAAGCACTCGCATTCGAGTCGACCCGCACGCTACTAAAGTACTCTACTAAAAATAATCTAATGTAAACCAGTCTGACTTCAAGCGTCGTTTATCGCGCGTTTATGGCGCGCACGCAGCGGCAATTCTCGATGAAGCAATGCCCTCGGCCGGCGGAGCGGAACCTACTGCCAGTCTTGATTTATAAATCGTTTAACGCAGTTGTAGTCACCATCGCTATGGAGTACGTACGATGTAATTGACTTTTTTTAGAAGAAAATTCTATGGCACTTTGGCACTCCCATTTCTCGCTAACCTAAAACTAAACTAGTCGGTTTGATTGAGCGCCGCCGCCACAGCAGCGAGGCCCGTTGCGTGCATCGCCGCGGGCACAGCGGTGGGCACCGCCACGCTGCCCGCGTCGCGTCTCTGTGAACAACATCGTATACTGTCATAATATGTTTGTGTTTACGCGATAATAAGTGCCGCTTTACGCGCAGCCTCTCCGTAAACAGAAAAACGTCCAACGCGCCGCAAGATAAAATTATTATTACGCGATATAAAACTAAAATTTTGTCACATAAAAAGAAAGGTCTCCCCTCTTACCATTTTGCTGTGCTCGACAGGGTCCATGATGATCTACCTACTTTATTATATTAACATCTTCTGTACATTATGGTCAAGTGAGTATGTGATGCTCCGTCAGACGCGACGCTTGACGCCCCGCCCTGTGTCTCCGTAAACGAGGCCTTAAAAGGCTAGAATCCAGTGCCGTAACCCCTTTTATTAAAAAAAAAATTGACAGCTGATAGTCAGCCATATTTGTGAGAATTTGAAGAACGAAAACGAATACTTCCATTCCAATCTTTTTTGAGAAGTCAAATAAAAAATACGCTTTTGCTAACAATTCATTAATATAGTGACTCATACACATTAGACGTTAAAGCCTTTAATAAGTTTACCAAAAGTATTAAAAGAATGATTAAATGAAGTGACTTTATGAAAACGGTTTCTAGTGCCTACGTATTTCCTAGATTAATCCTATAGGGCAAGGTTCCTCGGTATTATATGTAAAATAGGATGGATCAAAGTGAAGTATTTTATGTTGTCAACACAACACATGCTAGTGTGATCGTGAATGCAAGCCGATAAGGTTCCTTCATTCGAGATCGTGTTACTACTGGTAGATCACTTACATTGTGAACTACAGAAGTGTTCTTTGCCTTATGGCTTATTTGGTGGCATAGTTGGATTATATAGACGTAGTTGATATGGCGCCGAAGCCTCCGCCACCTCCTGGGCCGCCGCCCCCGCCTGGGCCTCCGCCACCACCGATTTTCGGAGGAAGTTCAAAAGCTGGTGCCCCGGACGACAGAAATGCCTTGTTGAGTTCTATAAGACAGGGTGCGAAGTTAAAAAAGGCAGTGACTGTTGACAAAAGTGGACCTTATATACCTGGAAAAGTGTCTAGTGTATCAAATAGTGCTCCGCCTGTAGGAAATGGAGTCAAAAGTGGAACCCCAATGCAGAATGGTGCCGGAGCGCCACCAAGTCTTGGAGGACTGTTTGCTGGTGGAATGCCAAAGCTGAGGCCAACAGGGAAATTTGCAGGTTTGTAAAGTGATGCCCTTCTTGTATCTGCTGGACAGTTACCATCACATATTCTATACTGATTATTATTATCACTGGTACTCAATATTTAGTTTGCATTACCTGCATTAAAACAGGATATTTTGTATTTAAATAAAAATAACTTTTGATTAAATTATGTCAGATATAAGATGCTTTTCTTAAAAGTGTTATGCTTGATTTTCTCAATGAAATGATAGGCTACAATGATAGATATTACCAGGCTGGCTGGCTGCATTCTTATCTCAGATCATCAGTCTTATTATAAAGCTAGCCACTGACGAGACATCCATTTGGCAGATATTAAAATGGAAGTATAGTGCCCACATTTAAGTTATGGGGACATTGTGTCACACTTCCATAATAAAATTGAGGGTCGGAAGTTACAAAGGTGCTAACTTAAGTTTTTTTTAAATAAGCTATCTGTATTGGCCAATGTCTGTACAAATATTCCAAGTCAATATTTTTTATAGTGTAGTTCAGAGTCAAGAGTGTGATTCAAAGTTGTCGCGCTTCAAACAGTTACAAGCGGTCGATAAACAGTTTTCGCTCATTATCTGTGTTTCATGTAAAAATCACCTAGCACCTTTGTAATTTCCTCCCCTAAATTTCAATAGCTTAATCCAGACGTACTTCCATTTGGATGTCTGCCAAATGGATATCTTCTCAGTCAGTGGCAAGCTTTATGTCCGCACTTCTCGAGCACAGGGCTTCCTTATAGTTGGATGAAGGATGGGCCAGGGCCTTGGCCTTAAATTAGCACACACACACACCATTTGAATTGGTTTTGTGTGGTATGTTAAGCCCCTGGTGGGTATCTTGTTCCTAGTTTTGCAAAAAACTTTTATAAAAATATTTATTATTATTGTTTTATTAAATGCTGCACACCATCTTACTTACTTGTACTTGTAATATAATCTTTTTACAGTACTCTGCTGTTATAACAGAATTGTGATAGCCAACTTGTTAATCATTGTTTTTATCTTGTAGGTACTTTATATAAGTTTAGATAAACATAGAGAAAAATATTAAATAGTATTTTGATTAAGGGATTTCAGTAGCAGGAAAAGTACTACCTATCAGGCAAACTTGTAAAAGGATAAACTAACATGACATTATTGTAACATAATTATTATTTCCTGAAATTAATCTGGACATAGGTATAAACAATGTTATATTAAAACTATGAATATTTGTTTTTACCTGTAAATGATTGTAGATTTATTTTAGTACTTTAAATAGGTGGGTACTTATATCTATATCTTATAATAGAACTGTAAATTCTTAATGTTTGTGCGCGAATCACGCTAAAACCACTGAACGGATTTTGATGTGATTTTCACAGTTTGATATCTAGTGGGCCAACTTAAAGCCATGTTTAAATTCGGATAGGTAGAACCAGAGAAACAGCTTGAACTCTCTGTAGTACTAACTTACATACACTAAGGAGATTATTTAAACTAGTATTAGTATTGTAAGTCACGGACAGGAATAACTACTTGGGATTTTTCTACTGTCCACGCGGACGAAGTCGCGGGCGGAGGCTAGTTACAAATAAAATATACTACAATACTGAATCGTTTTCAACTAATTTCTTCAAGTAAGTTGGTTATAATCCAATATAATATCTTGTTTACTTTTTCTCTTTAAACTGACATCCATTGCATTGATAGCAAAATAATATAAATGCTTTTATTATATTGTTTTATAGTCATGGGCTATGCTTTTGGCATATTGATCAAAAACTTGTTTTACAATTTAATAAAGTAATATTTAATACTTTTAGTTTAATTTTATAATACTAAAAATAACACTATTATGTAGGTATAATACTGTTATTTTTATATAAAAAATATTATAATTATATATATTCAGTGTAATTTTGAAGTCTACAAAGCGATTTTATTTATCTGTAAATTCTATTTAGGCACACCAAATGGTCAAGTTAAGACGGACGCTCCGCGGTTCCCACCGCCACAACAGCCCCAGCCTCCAAAATCCTCTCCAGAGAAGACCAGATCAGCTGGCAATGTCGGGGCTTTGACTGCAGCGTTATCAGAAGCGCTTGCTAGCCGAGATCGGGAGAGTCCCAGGGAACCCACGAGAGAATTTGCGAGGGAGTCCCCAAGGGATCATCCGAAGGAAGCCCCACCAGCGCGCCCTGCGATACGACGGCAACCCAGCGACATTCGAGTTAGAGGCCCTCCGCCACAACCCCCTGTACAGAAACCAGCTATGCCATTGGTAAGTCTATTTTTATTGGAACTTTTATACGGATTCATCTGAAGGAAACGCCTTTTTCACCAGTTTACTGAGTCTTCATGTTGCCTATTGGGCTGCCAACTTTTTTTGCATCAAATATAGTATTTTCAAGATTATTAGTGTAAAAATATAGTAGATGGCGAAAAAGTCCAAAAAAATATAGTAACTAGGTTGCTGTTTTGTATGGAGGATTGTAAAGAAGTTGCATTTTTCAACCTTTTTTATAATTTATTCATTTATTTGCATTTTGTGCATACCTATAAGTAGGTAATATATCTTTTTTTTATTTGTTTAATTTTTTCACTTAAAAATATAGTAGTTTTGCCTACTATATATTTTTTCAAAAAATATAGTAGGCGAGCCCTCAATATAGTAGGATACTATAAATTATATAGTAAGGTTGGCAACCCTAGTGCCATGTTGAAAATTATTTAGTTAGTGGTCTCAAATAGATTGGGGTTTTAGTGTATTGAATCTTTTACAAAAACCAGAAGTCTGGCACAAAAAATAATGATCATATCAAATTCAAGCAAGATAATTCATGGCTTCGTAGAGTCGGCAGGTCATTACTATGATAATCATGGTCCCATCTCCGAGCGACGCGGCCGCAAAGAGAAAACCTCTACTATGAGCTAATAACAAAAAATAAACAACTTTCTTGTTGAGCAGATCGTTGAAAACGTCTACATACCTAGTTACATTAATCGATTCTTAAATCCAATTTTGATTCCTATTGTTTACAAAACGGCTGAAAAGGATAATAAGCTTTCATAGCAGAAACTCTTTTGTGATGTCCTTTTATTATCCTTTTACGTAAATATCAGTAACTCCCACACGCACCGAACAAAAATAAGTGGCCGTATGGTTTGTGGTATGGTCACGTGTGTCAATACTTAATATTCTCCGTGGGTGGGTGTCGTCGGACCGATTCGGATACTTTTATTTGGATTGAATTCACCTTGTCCCTTGCCACGAGCTGATTACTAAGAACTGTTTACTTCGGCGGAATCCCCACGTTGCGAAATTACACGGTCGCAGCCATATTAATGTTGCGAAAAGCCGTGGGCCGATATCGCCCACGTTAGATACACTTACGATTTCACTGCAATTTTCAGCTGCTTTTGTTGTAAATGTTATTGTTACCGGACAGTAAATATTTCCGGTCGGGTCTTTGAACTCTGTAAATATTACTTTGTGAGTTTTTGGTCGCTTATACAACATTATTTTTTGCATATACGAAAGCCGAAACACGAATCACATATTTTCATTTTCAGAATCAGTAAAAAATTAAAAACCTTATTTTTTTTTTGTGTTTTAAAAAGATTTTGTGTTGTCCCGTTAGTAAGGTGTGCGTTAATTATGCTTTTGTAAATATTATTTAGTCAAAATATAACATGATAAAAAAATATTGCAATCGATTCTATTAATTACTAATTCTGAACAAACAGTTTTCAGGTTTCGTATATACTAAAAATTACATGCCTGAAAACAACATTACGAATTACTCTTCTCCTTTGAAAAATATTAGTCGCAATTTTTCTCAAATGTTAATAAATTCGTCAGTTGTTAATAATTAAACTACTTGTATAATCAATGGGATTATTACACCCGAAAAGCAGTGACTAAACTCTGAAAATATTTCTTATCAACTGCTTACTACATTATCTATATTAAATTCTTGTTATCTTGAGAGCATTAAGTATAGATTTCTTCGCAATTGTGAATTTTGAAATATTTTATTTTGTTACACAACACATTAAGATTACTATGAAATAATTGGAAATTAGTAAATAAAGTTTGTTATTATTTTAGGGTAAAAAGTCTAGCTAGTCGCATATACTCGTATTTAGATAAAACCATTCGAATATCAATAACTACGTATTTGTCTTTTATTAATCCTTAGTGTATCTTATCCAACATGGCAAAAATAAAAATTTCGACTCTGACTAGGTACGACGGTTTTAAAATCTATAAGTTAGAAATCAACTATCATAATCACGTCCCTGCTCTTATCCCAAATTATTTGTAGTACCCTTCTTCTTGCCCATTCCATTCCATTATATCTTGCCCATCTCCGCCATCTGTCATCTTCTCATTCATACCCTTTACATTTTAACTACGAAAACCGTAATATTTATTTTTTAAGTGGTGGAGGCAGCAAGGGAATGGGCATAAAGTATGTCTTCGGTTTCTACCCAGGGTTTCTACTCTGCTGCATATCCCATGCAGACAGCGTGATATCACAGTATACAATACGAGTGTCGAGTAGTATGGTGATATGTGTAATAAATAATAAATGAAGATGGGAATTAATATCAATTTTCAGTTCGCATCATTCATCATATTTATTGTTATCGCGTGTTTTGTATCTTATCGACATTGTGTTCAAAGCCACTCCTTATCTATTAATAATTTGGTCTGAATGTTTTTGTACGTTGATTCAATTTGAACAAAAAAAAGTTGATATTTTCTTGGCGCCCCATGGAGTTTGGGAAACTTTATAGGGTAAGTGCGAACTTCGAAACTATCAGACAGAATTTACAATATTTGTGTTAGGTTTACGGCATGTAAATTATATTCCTTGATACGTAAGTTATGAAAATATTAGACTTAAGTGATATTCCTACGATGATATTTTGCACAAATCCTTTGTCTTCTAATAGCATCGTTGCTAAAGTAATGCCACCTAGCTAAACAGTTTTATCTCTTTATCGGCAGTTTTTATCTGCATTGTAACTTCATGTAAGACGATGTTTTTCAGTATTTCATCAAACTATGTTGCATGCACTCAGTGATTGTGTGTGTATAAGTTACGTATGAGTTTCGATGGCTTTGACAATATTGCAATGTTGTGTATTCATTTGCTGTGAATACTGCAGTGGTCTCAATGACGTTTGTTGGTTTAAATAAACATAATATTCATTATGTAACATACAACCCTACATGCGGGCCATGGTTTCCATTGCGAGCAGAGCGGCCTCCGTACGGCCTCCGCTAAACTCGTAATCCAAAACTGCATACATATTACAAACACTCCCACCTACAAAGAGTCCAATGGAACGGAAAGGATTGAGCTAGTTAAAATCTCCTCCTTTTTTGTAGTCGGTTAAAAATAGTCAAATTGAGCTCGTTTCGTATATTCTGTTTGATTTCTCTTGAAGCAGTGACAGGCATTGTCAAAATTCTTTGTGGTGAAGCAATATAAGATTCTTGGGTGAAGCTATTGCTCTTTAGCAGTGGAAACTTTTTTTAATCGACAATAGGGATGATGACTAATGAATAAAATAACGAAATACTAATAAAAATCGTAAACATATTACACTTTTAGAGTAGCTTGTATACCTCTTGGTTTTATATATTGCATATTATTTGTTTTATGACCCTTCAAAGTTGGGTGGACAAGTCCATTTAAAAAGTATAAATATATCATTGAAAATCATATCATTTATTAAAATAAATGATACCTTTAATTAGTCCGTAAAATGTATAGCAAATTTGTCGAAGAAACCATTTTGATAAACACAATATTTAATATAGCTGCTGAACAAATTTCCTATGCGTTGCATACAAACTTACAAGGCGTGACGTCATAACGTGCAAGCCATTAGTATGGGAGCGTTTTTGATCGAGTCCATTTGTGTGCATTTCACACTGTGATATCTCGGGCAGTTTTCATGCTAGCGAATTAATTCTTTTACCAATGTTTCTTTTTTTGAGAGGTAATTTATGTAACAAAAATTAAAAAAATTGTCAACATCCCTATTAGGGACATCCTGAGTCAGCAGAATCAATGTGCAATGCGATGGTGGGTCCTCCCAAACCCATTTCCGGCTAGCTTCCGATTCGCAGTAGAAACCTAGCATTAGTAGAGTTGAGTCATATCCACCTTCCTTATATTTGTGTAATATTAATGTTTAAAATAATATTTCAAAAGCGTAAAATGGATTTTACTGCGGAAAATATAAATAATTTAATGTTTAAATTTTCCGCAATTCATTGAATTGTGGTAAATAACATACTAATTTGATTATGTCACCGTTAATATAAAGATTCCTTGAATTAAATCACCACTTTATTGTATTATTAAAAAAATCTATACATATAAAACTCTAAAATGATATACTGATTATTGGGATTCGCTAAGAGCGCTAACGGTTGAAAGTAGATTTTGGAGGGTAAATATAATGTTTGTAAATAATTTACAGAAGTAGGTACTCAGCGAGCAATAATTTTTACCGACTTCCAAAAAAAAAAGGAGGTTCTCTGTTCGTCTGTATACTTATGTTTTTTTGTGGACATCTACCTACCTACACTACCTAATACAGAAGGTACCTACACTAAAAATAAAAAAAATAAAAATTGTTTAAAAAAAACAAAAACCCACTTCAAAAAACCTTCATATAAAAAACAAGAAATAATATTCGTAATAATAAAAACACGTCTTTTGAAGTCGGGTGGGGCTTTAAGAATAAAAAAAAGGAATTTGTACTCCAGCCCCACCCGACTTCAATAGACGTGTTTTTACTTGCTTTTTTGAAGTCGGTTTTTTGTTTTTTTTTTTATCAATTTTTTTATTAAGATGACGGCGCCATTTGTGGGCTAAGGGTAAACTGTGTTGCAGTTGCAGCCTCTGGTACTGTTTTATGAGACAAAAAGACAATCAGGAACAATCATTTTGAAGACAGACGTTGTTTCATAAATAAATTTGATCCGTTGATAACAATGGAAAATATTTTGTAAAAATAATGCCAAATGAAAATCCGAAATGTTTATTTTCATTGTTTGTTTATATCTTTTTTTTATTACATGTTTTATATTCATAATATTTTCTTTTCGGCGCTGTGAACTACGTTAAGTCCAGCCAGGTACAGAAGTCCTATTTTTATAGCGATCTCACGTCACGTCACGTCTCACTCACGTCTCGAATCGATTGATGGCAAGTTTTTTGGGTCAGTAGTCAATGTCATTTGCGAAAACGATAATGAACTTCGTTATCGAAAGACATTTCGCTTACGCTTTTAAAACTTTTTAACCTTTTTTATAAACGTTTTGTATAACCTTACGTGTCCTATTTAGTAAACAACTTTTGTTTTTTTTAATTAGTTAAAGTAAGTAATTACTATAAAAATATGTAGACTTATTTAATCAAATTGCCACTAATAATTAGTAATGTCTTTCGTAATTTATATGTAGTTTTTATTTTTATTTTCTTGATTTAACTTTAACAATACATGAGACAATCTTATCTTAAGCCAGTGGTCAAAAGTGGAACTAAAGTGTTATAACATATTACCTACTACCATACCAGTTACCTTGGTTACACCATAGACGACAGCGACGCTGTCACCGAGTCAGATAAGTTTGTTTCAGTTAAGGTTAAGTCAAGATGGTGCAACCCAACCCTAATTGTTTTTTTCAATAAAGAGTTGGCTGAAGATTGTTTTCTAAATAAAACAAGAGGATAAACAGACGTACCATCTTTCTATCAAAAGCGAAGATTTGTGAATTTTGTCTAAGTAGCTAGGGGGACTGAAAGCAGCAACGATTGCCCCGTTGGCATGGCAGTGTTTTGGCACGCCCGGTTTCATTACAGCGGTGATCACTGTACAGGACGCGCAGTCCGACCTCAATTCGCAATCATCATACAGTTAATGTACGTAACAGGCTTCCAAAGTTTCAAACATGTGAACTCAAGCCCCCATTTCATGTCCCAATTTATAATGTTTATTACTACTACTCAGGTCAATGATAATTACAAAAACAGATCTTCACTTCATATCCAATCATCGTCACAGTAGAGGTTTTAAAAGGAGTTTTTTTTTCAATATAAATGGACATTCTGCGACGGAAGGTTAACTACCATCAAATTCTTAAAACAAAGAAGAGGCCGAAGATGGAGCGAGATATCCCAGAAGAAGCCTATTCGCCCTAGGCCCCTATATACCTCAAATCAAATCAAAATATCACTTTAAGCACTTTCGCCTACTACAACTACAACGAACTATATTTTATTGAAGTTATCGTTTGTAAATAAACTATAAAACCTTAGCTTTAATCTGTACATGTGAAATTTCGATATGTTATGTACTTGACCCCCTTACTAATAAAGATTGTTTAGCAGATTTATAGTTTAGTCACAGTGTTTTGTTTTGTTTTGTTACTTTCTTTTTAATGTCAAATTCAAATAGTTTGACAGAGAGTAATATGCAATCTTTATTAGTAAGGGGGTTAGTTAGCGAGCAATAAATTTAATTAAGACGAGGGCGTTACTTGAGGGGTATTCGCCTTAATCCATCGAAAAAAAATTAAAACCTCAAGTATCGGGATTTCACAACAATCGATCAATACAAATATTGCCACTTTAAAATAGCCTTCGCATTAGAATTATCGATATTTAATTAAACAGTTTATTATGTGATAGCTTTTGATTACAGGAAACCTATATTAGTAGTTAAATCCATTTTGCCTTCCATCCAATTATCAAACTATTGTTGATGATTCAATTTAAAAAAAAACATAAGTGAGACGTACATACGTATCTATTGTCAAATCAACATTATAAGTACCATATTGGGTATCTGTTATATTTAAATATACACTTTATTTCTGTTTTGTTGTGAATAGATCAAAATTAAATGTAGTTAAACCCACTCCCTGTTTGATAGACTATAATTGCGATGGATATGACGCGGTCAACAACTTACACTATTAGAAACTGAAGGTAATCAATTAGGTACCTACGTACTTATTTGATTTTTTCTTTAATTATTTATGTTTTAAAAATATATTATTTGGAGTCACAGTTAACGTATAAAAGATAAACGATTACCTATAAGATGCAGAGTGGATTGTTTCGATCTCTTTGAGTTTTTTTTTTACAAACAAGCCGGGAGTCTTATTAGAACAGTAAATGAGTAAGGGACAAATATCTATAAATATGCCGATTGTTTTAACTTGATGTAACATCACAGCTGAAAAATCTTGGTATAATCGATGCAATCATCAAACGCTTACGAGGGGGGTTTGATAAGTCCATAACTAAGGTTTTTTCATAATTTATTTTTGTTTCTTAAAAGAAAAGAAACTCCTTATAAATTTTTTACCGCCAAAGATTTTTAGTTTTTGGAAACAAAAATTTCAAGCGATTTCTAACTTTTCATAATGACCCTGTCGACCCTCTTGGCTGCACTCATGACATCAAAACTCATCGAATTATGTTACGAATTATTGCCTTAGCCTTCCTATTCTCTAGATTTATCCCGCTGAGATTTTCTCTCCTACAAAGCATGAATTTCACCAAGCCAAAAGGTGGTGCCTGAAACGGGCCTCAAATCAGTTACCACATTTTTCAGGCGAGATGAAAGAAAAAAATAATTGGTTAACGAGGTAGGAACTTCGTTGGACTGAGTAGGTACGCAGAGCTACAAAAAGATCATGTAGAAAAATAAAACAATTATGCTCAATAAAAGAGTTTCTTCTTCTCAAGGTCATGGAGCATGGACTTATCAAACCACCCTCGTAGATTTTTCCTTTTTTGTAACTATTATTTTTTGCGTTTGATTTTAACTCAAAATAAGTATTACGGATGTCGTTTATTATAAAGTGTGGAATGAATGATTGACGTAATTTTATAAAATAGTGCGTATTGCTGCAAAAAGCTAATACTTATTATTAATTTTATTGTGTCAATTCAGAAACCCAATAATGAATGTTAACATTTTACTAAATAGGAAGTTATCTACGTAGGTAGTATTTTGATTAAATACAAGGTGTATTTGTAACCACTCTCCAAATTTTAAGGATGTGTTCAGTCCATAAAACTGAACAACATATCTCCATGAAACATTATGTCGAAATACCCAAAAAAAATTTGTTCATCCCATACTAAACTGATCACGTGATCTCTTTGATTTGTATGAAAGGTATTTTTTTTTTACATATTTGACCCTATGTTTCATGGAGAAAGTTGTTCAGTTTCATGGACTGGACACATCCTTAAAATTTGGAGAGTGGTTACAACAAATAAACCTTGCATACAGATTTCCCCATTCTAAATATTTTTTGGGGTATTTCTGTAACCTTGTGTTTAATATGACGTTGATTATGAACCGCTACCTTTTTAACACAACACAAAGAGATGATTCTTTTATACAGGAGGAAACAAAGAAGAAGGAGTCCTAAATCGTCAGTCCAAAATTGTATCTTTCCCTTGTGTTGTGATCTTTGTCTGACTAAATTGATATTGCATTGCACCTGCTTCACTGCTGCGGTTGGATTGCTTATTCACAGGAGTAGTGATCGGTAGGTCGTCATTACATAACGACACTCGCGGTTTTCTATTGTAAGCCGCGTTTAAACTTGACAATGTAGGATTAGTCACTAAGTTTCACTTTGAATTTCAATTATTGTGAGTCATCATTGAAGACTTGTATGTCTTGACCACTACCGCCAGGGTTGATGATGTGAAGTCTAGATTGAAAAGTCAATGGATGCCCGCTTCATTTAATTTTGGCATAGTACTGCTTAAGTTTAAAATGTCGAATTGATGAGTTTTTTGCTGTTAAAAGAGGTCTGGAACATCAAGTATACAAAAAGACGGTGTTACATTTCACATGAAAGTATTTTTTTATCGTATTATTGCTAAAGAACATTGATACATTACACACTAGATACATTAACTAAAGATTGTATGTAAGTATAATAAATACCTAGTGACACCTGTCCCCCTAGCATGACCACCGAAACACGTTATGATATAGCGATTTATCACGTCGCGTATAAGGCCCTCCGCTGCGTCAAGCGGGATCCCGCCGCGGGTACACGGCGCGGGAATATAGATTGCTGGTTTTTGACGGACAGATGCTTGCGCAGTGCATGAGTAAGCTCTAATCTATGTCGCCCCGCGCGCGTGTCCCGCTTAACACAGCGGAGGGCTTAACTGTCAAAAGACTATGGATTTTGACAGTTGGGTGTCGATAAAACGCTATATCACACGATATAATATAGTTTTTCGTCTGTCATGCTAGTGGGGCTGTGATAGGAGAAGAAACCAAATATTTCATGGATCAAGAAGATTTATTTCCCCTTGTACTTAGGTACTCTACGAAAATATTTGAGTCAGTCACTTTAATTTCCTACAAGAAGTATCAGCCCTAGTTATGACTCCATTAATTCAATAGTTGTACTAGAGTACCTAGGTAGTTGTCTAGTAACTAACTAGACAATAGTAATCGGTAGTAGTATGATTGCACGCGCGTTAGTTATAGAAGGGCTGATTAAATTGTGAAACTGCATATAGGTAGATAGGATATTATTGTTCATGCAAGATTAAATTACTGAGTTCCTGTAAGGTACCTAATTTAATTATCTAACTGCTGTCGCATTTGAATTAATTTTTTTGAGGACCTATTATTTGTTAGTCAGTCAGAAATTAACGAAACAGTGTTAAATCAAATTCTTGTTTTGTGCTTTTGTGTATAATACTTGTATCATTCAACAGACATAATTAAAAGTATAATGAACTACCTACCGATATAAAATATCTGATCACGATCAGTTACTGTTAGTCCTTGGAATTGTAAATGTCAGACAACTGACTGAGATATCTTGCCATGTAAGTGCAGAAAAAGTAACCCGGGCCTTAATCTTTAAATGTGGTCATTGAAACATTTAAGTACTACTAATTAGTAATAGATACCTCAATTTATTTCTTTTCAATGCCAAGGATCTTGTTTAAGTAGTAGAAAAGGTAAATGTCCTTTCCTGGCAATACAAGATGCCTTTAAAGGCCTTGATATTATAAAATTTATGTGGTTGGTAGTTATGGGCAGATTAAAAAAGACGTGACGTCATTGCAGCCTACTCTTGCTAGCCTTGTCGTTGGTTATTTATTGCGAGTGCTACATAAACGTGATCTCGACTTAACGTTGTATGTGATAAATTTATATTATCGGATGATATAGACAGGTAGTTTTTTTTTCAGTCGTTTTTTTTGCCAGCTGCAGAAAAACGAAAAGCATCGTTAGTATTTTTAAAATCATTATTACGAGTATATCACGGCGGCGTTAACTATCATACTGCGACATACATGTAGGTATAGGTACATGTCTCTTGAATCCTTCTTCGAAAGGTTAATGTTGACTTATAATATAAGTTATATTACTTATAATAACTAAACAAGTAAATTATAAAGCCCTTCTTTACATTTAAAACTGCGGTTTGTTTGAATCATAAGTTGTGATTCATTTTATCACCTTCACAGACAATGTTGACCCTGCAGTTGAGTCATTGCAAAATAAGCTTTGTACAGAGTTAATAAGTGTCCTCACGTACAGACAGACAGGTTGCAAATGTTGCAATGATTGAATGACACTCCCTTCTCGTTTGATGACTCAATACGTGTGTAGGAAATATTTATGTCAATCGTTTGACTCTTTATTTATTAATAAAATATCTTAGTCACAGATGTACGATAATCTTAATTATAAAATAGACCCTAAAAAGTACGCTTATGCATACTTTTATGTCTTTTACGGCCAAATACTCAAACTAATCCTAAAGTTAAGGCCACCTTAAATTCTAAAAAGGTGTCAGATTTGACAGAATCTCTATGAAACTGACAGCTTCCTTAAAGTTAAGGAGACCTTAACAGATTTTAGCTAAGAAGCCTTTGAGTATTCGACCGTTATACTCGTAAATATAACTTTACTAGCGGACGCCCGCGACTTCGTCCGCGTGGACCCTAGGGAACCTTTGACCAAGATAAAAATTTGCATATATGATACGTCCAGCCATTAAGAGGTAACAAACACACACACAAACTCTGCATTTATCCTTACTAATATTATAAATGCGAGAGTTCATTTGTGTGTTTGTTTATTTATTACGCCTTCACGCACGATTTAACTTCTGAACCGATCATTATGAAATTTCGCATACACGTTGTCAGGGGTACAAGGAAGGACATAGAGTACCTTTCATCCCGAAAAAAGTATTGTTCCCGAGGGATAGCAAAAAACTTCCCACGCAGACGAAGACGCGAGTGGCCGCGGTGGTAGTAATATAACAAACCTAGTAAGATTGATGCCCTAGATGCGGTTTACGAGCTTAGCCACAAATAAGATATAAGCTTCTGTGAAGCCTATGGTTCGTTCACAGGTTAGTGTTGTGTTGAAAAGAAATCCCACCAGTTAACCCACTGCTTGCGGGAGGGGAACTCAAGCAATGGTTATTTGAATACTCAAATTCAACTGTAGTATATCTTAGTATCCAAAGCACTATGTCTGCTTAGTTTCGAACTAATTTATTATTTATTTATTAACAGTCAGGCTCAATGGACATATTTGTCAGAACCATCTTATCCAGAAATTATAAAATAAGGATGGTTCGAAATTATTATGCTAATAAATTTCTATCTGCCTACGAAAGGAATGCTGATGAATGATTAATTCTTATTTAATTTGTTTTGAGCTGCAGAAATAGAAAACGCACACGATTTCTTTTATTTATGCACAAAACAGGGCCCTCTAGATTTGCCCCCTTACTAATAAAGATTGTATAGCAGATGTATAGTTACACAATGGTTACTCTCTGTCAAACTATTTGAGTTTGACATTGAAAAGAAAGTGACAAAACACTGTGTAATTATACATCTGCTATACAATCTTTATTAGTAAGGGGGTAAATATATAAATAAAGACTGGTTTCATAGTTATTTATTAATCTGATGTAATAAATAATAATAGAAGTTTGATCATTATGGCATTCGGCCTGTAGAATATAATTTCGATGAACACTCGGCCAATCAATATGTGACTTGGCAACGATTACGATGCACTCTTCAGATTTGGCAAATAACTTGGCTAAGTTTGTCTTACATCCCGTCTATGGCGAGAGATTTTTATGGTTAGTTGAGTCAACATTTGTCATCATTCCATTAGGACTTAGGTAGTCCTCTGCAGTGCAGGATGTAGGGTTCTCCCGTGTAGAAATTTTGCCATATTCTCAAGACTTGGCAAATGAGTTGAATATTACATTGTTTCGGTAAACGGTGCTGCAAAGCTTTCTTGGTACTTATTGTCTGATTTCAAAATCTATCGCAATCGCTTTCATTTGACAGATGATACATTGATACTTTGGCACAAATAAAAACTTACCAAAGAACGTGTCCGTGGCTACATTTCTTTGGTAAGTTTTGACATGCATCTCTCCAAAAGAAAGCGATTGTGATAGATTTTGGAATTGGACAATAAGTACCCTGCCTTTCTATTGTTTAATTTAAAAATCTATCGCAATCGCTTTCAGGATGTGACACATTGAAGCCCCTTTTTGGCACAAATAAAAACTTACCTAAGAAATGCAGCAATGTGCATCCATCTGTCAAACGAAAGCGATTGCGATAGATTTTGAAATTCGACAATTAGCCCCCTGGTCCACGGAAGTGTTACATTGTTAGTACTACTACTACTAGCATAGTTAATATTAAGTATTCTGTGGCATAGTATAATTCGTCACGTATACGTTTTGCCGTGACATTGATGCAGATGATAAACTCCTTATCTTAAGAAAAAAATGTTTAGACTTCAGTTGCAGTTTTATCTCAAACGTGATGAAATGTTAAACTACGTTGTTCTAGAGTTCATCCGACTCAGTGCTGACGACCGGTTCGATATCGGACCGCATCAACAGCCTGCAGCAGCAGAATGCGGAGCCGCAGCTGCCGGCGCACGTCGCCTCCACGCTGCAGCGGAACAAGAGCGCGCTGCACTCCGCGGGGCAGGGCTCGCTCGGTAAATTATTATTTTATATAAACTGATAGGCTGCGGACGCATTGATAGGTGCCTAGATATAAGTACTTATCCAGGTTACTTGGTGACTGTACTGGTAGGTGAGTCGCTAGCATGGTCGCCTTCGTCTCATAGTCTTTGGTGTACCTAAGCCTCGCGGCTACGATATATTCTAGGTAGTTGCCTGGATGGATGGGATATATTGCGTTGCGAACATTCGTGAACGTTAGTTTTACTTGGTTACATTATTTAGGCTTTATATAGGCACCTGTCGGTGCGTAGGCGGCCATATTGGTTTCTAAGTCGAAATAAATGTTTAAAATAGAGTTCCATCAAAATTTTGTAAAGAGTTTGTTGGTTAGAATTTTTCAGTGCTGTTTGTTTCAACTTCAGCCCGCCTAGCATTCGCACCACGACAAAATTTTGTAGACACTCGCGATGTCTATCTCGCTCCGATCAGGGGATCAAGTCTGCTAATGTTATATCGTCAAAATCGTGGTTCAATGGTGTTTGAATGGTAATGATTTTTGACACAATTCTTGTTTCTTAAACCCAAAACGGAAACACATTGTGTCTCGATTTCGGGTTTGAGAAACAAGAACAGTGTCAAAAAGCATAACTATTCAAACACCATTGAACCACGATTTTGACGACAACATTAGCGGACTTGACCCCCAGTGTGGTGGACAGATAATGCGCTATCACTCGAAAAATGTTGACACCATTTTGCTGTGGTGCGCTGCGCATGTAAGACTGATAGGTGACATAATCAGCAATGGCCACCCTATTTTTTTCAATGAGTTTTCTGTTTCCCAGGCGGTAGTATGACGTCCCTAACATCGGCGCCGCCTACTCCCACGCCGTCGTCGTCCCTGTCCACGTCGGATCTGTCGGAGCGGCCGCGCGTCAGCCACGGGAAGCCCAACCTCGCGCCGAAGCCGCCCACGCTGCAGGACACTAGGCCCTCGCCGCCGCCCAAGAAGCTGATCGTCAATGGGAAGGCAGCGGCTAGGACGCAGAGCATGAGGGTGCCGAGGTATGCCATTGTCACTTTATAGCAATACGGGCGTTTTCACTCACGTTCTTCATTTTTTGAGAATTGAAAACATTCACCAATAATAAATCAAGTCATTTATCATCTTTAAAAAAGTTCAAAAGTGTGAGTGAGACAGCCTATCTGAGCAGCAAAATGCAAAAACGTTCTTAAGAGGCCGCCCGCGTTTTGTCGCTCTCTCGTTCGCACACTTCCATGTTTTCTCAAAATTTCTTAAATTTGAGTGCGTAGCGTAATGAAAAAATGTGTTCCGGCCACTTTTCGCAATAAGATTACGGACATTTTGAAAATTATATTTCAGTTTCGTGTTGCTGAAGTACAAAAGGTTGTCGTTACTGAAAGTGTTATTTCTGGCACAGTACCGCCACCGAGATAATATTCTTTCATACATTTTTTATAAACGCGTCCACTCCAGTCAGTGTGAGTGACGAGGACGAGACAGTGCTCTCAGTATCAGTGAACGCGTGTTCATAGAGCAGCGGTTCCCGAATTCTTTTGGCTACGGAACCCTTTTTGGTTTACCGTTTTGGGCGAAACCCTAGCTCAAGTAAGAACTAAGAAGAAAACTAACTGTAACATTTTTTTTACGTGAAAGCCCATACTGATTTTGGCTTGGTGTTCGCATCCTGTAAGTTTAGTTTGACTTTAAAAGAAGGACTTTTCAAGATAAAAATATTTATTAAGTTAGAACCAAAATATATTTACTTACTTAAGGCGGGGCCAGTTCGCGATCTGCTGAAAAGTCTGATTTTTGAACATCCAATGTGAAGAACTGATGTAAAATTCTACTTCACAAAAATTACTGTAGACTGAAAAAGAAACAAAGTAACCGAACAGAATATTGAAAAATGGCATGGTAACTCTGTAAAAAAATCCTGAATAACACCATAAAAACTTGTAAAAATAAATTTCAAATCGTCAGATTTTGTAATTTTCAACGACAGTGATATGATTTTTTATGCAAAAAGGATAGCTTTTTTATCGATCTAACACAATAACCGAGTACCTTTTTCAATAAATGATCCAGTATTTCAGAAATCAATAAAAATGTACTAAAATTCGTCAAATTTCTGGCGAAGCGTCAATTAAAGTTATGCAATATTCAACCTTATTCTAAAGACATAGTGAAAGAGTAAATTTCGTGAACTGGCCTCGCCTTAACTTTTGAATTTTCGCGGAACAACTGAGAGCCTCTTACGGAGCCTCAGGGTTCCGTGGAACACCATTCGGGAACCGCTGTCATAGGGAATGTATGAAAGTAGTTGAGTTCACGGATATGTGTAAATCTTGGTATAATGTTGTGTCAGGTCCCCGCCGGTGTCGCCGCCGTCGCCCGCGGGCGCGCGGCCGCCGGCGCTGCCGCCCGCGCCCGCCTGCCCGCCCATCGCCACCAAGAATCCCGCCTCGCACTTTGGTATGCGTCAACTATCTTACACTATACTAAAAAGTTTAAATATTTTTTTGTCTTTCGAGAAAAGTTTAAATTATAATTTCGCGCATCTTCAGTGGAAATGTATAGGTACAGGGGGCTTGGAAAAACAAAATGACGCTATCGCTGCGTTTTAATGCCCCTAAGCCCGTAACATGACGAGTTCGAGAGGGGTATGTTTAACATTTTGTTTCTGTCACTGCCAATTGGCCTAATTAAGTAAATTAATTGCCAAACTATATGGCCAGGCTTAATAACATTCCACCATTTGATGAAACAGCTTGTTTATAACACCTGGCGCTCGATCCCAAACTCAACATGGCGTCGACAACTAAGACAAGCAGCAATTATTATGTTTAAATATTATTAGCAACCGCTGTGCGTGGCCCGGCGATAACGTGTAAGTGTGTGGTTGTTTACGTGTGTGTGTATGGTGTGCAGGCACCATGCGAGCGCCGCGCGGGCTGCGCCCCCCGGGCGTGTGCCCCCCGCCGCCCCCCGGGGGCCCGCCGCCGCCGCCCCCCGCGCGCCACGCCTCTCTGGCCGCGCCGCCGCCCCCGCCCCCCCATAATCGACACAACGTAAGTTATTACGTATCGACTACGACACAACTAGCATTCGCTGCAATTAGGGTTACCAGATGATAATAAAATCCTGGTGTCTACAAAAAAGTCCAGACATTTTGCTAACTCGATAATATTTATTGCAAAGTTAGTTGATATTTTACTGAAAATGTACTAGTTGATTGTTACCAAAAAAAGAAAGATAAATAAAGCTTAATTTTTAAGGTTTTTTTTCTATGTGAATAATCCAAAGAAGCCTGACATGTCAGGACAAATCCTGACGTCTGGTAACCCTAGCTGCGATATCATCTACATAAGTTCTACCTTGTGCGTATAATAGGCTTTTAACCGCCTCTGTGGTCTAGTGGCTCGCCTACTCGTGTAAGCCACAAAGGTCCCGGGTTCGATTCCCAGGAGGGGGGTACAATTTGTACACGGTTTGGTTGGTTGTAGGGCTTATTTCAAGTTCGCCTAGCTACGAGGGTGGGTCAAAAAGTTCGCGGAATGGAGGGGAAAAATTAAGAAATTAAACACAAAATTATTTTTCCTTTTCAATATATTCTCCCTTAACTCTAATACATTTATCAGATCGGTGAATTAATTTATTAATACCCTCGAAAAAAAATGTTTTATCTTTGTCGTCAAAATAGGCCGAAATTGCGCTTTTCACTCGAATCCCTGCCTTGCTTGAAGAGGTTGTGCCACTTGTAAATCATGGTTTTACCAGGACAAGCATCCCCATAAACAGAAAACATCTCATTCCAAATGGTTTGAGGAGGTTTTCCTTGCTTGGTAAGGAACTTTATGACTGCACGAAATTCAATTTTTTCCATGTTTTAAATTTTCTTCCGGATTGACTTGTTGATTGACGTGTATCTCAGTGAATAATGACCTGTTTTTAATAAAAAATTATATTTATACCCTTAATGAGTGGCACAACTAGTGCAGGTAAAAAAAAGTGACCTTTTCCACCGTGGTCGTCTCGACAGGGCGTCCAGGCCTGGGATCGTCTTCAATCGAATCCCTGCCTTGCTTGAAGAGGTTGTGCCACTTGTAAATCATGGTTTTACCAGGACAAGCATCCCCATAAACAGAAAACATCTCATTCCAAATGGTTTGAGGAGGTTTTCCTTGCTTGGTAAGGAACTTTATGACTGCACGAAATTCAATTTTTTCCATGTTTTAAATTTTCTTCCGGATTGACTTGTTGATTGACGTGTATCTCAGTGAATAATGACCTGTTTTTAATAAAAAAATATATTTATACCCTTAATGAGTGGCACAACTAGTGCAGGTAAAAAAAAGTGACCTTTTCCCCCTCCATACTCCCCATTCCGCGAACTTTTTGACCCACCCTCGTAGCTACCACCATCTTACCTAAGTCTGTCGCTAGTACCTAGCATACAGAAGTTGCACTCCGCAAAATCATTTAAAGTAATAGCGACTCTTGCTCCAACACAATAAAATGCAATTCAGGTTGCACAACGCTTCCTGCGGATCCCGAATCGGATGCAGCCAGGCTTGTATGTGACATGGTGCAATCACATGCTTGATGTCTTGTAAAGTACTTAGGGTATAATGGGACTGACGTACTCTGTGTAAAAGTCCCTAAATTAAATAAAGAATAAAAAAAAACATTATATTCACCTAGGTGAAAGTGGAAAGGAAGCGTACGCGAACTACTAGTAGTTGCCTCTCTTTCTATTGCGTAGCTCTTATCTATTCTGACGTGTGCAATTGGCCCAATTTAATATTTGTTGTGTTCCGGCAGTTAGAGGTAAGATCACAGAATAACTAATGTAAGATAGCCAGTTCTTCAGTGATGAGGATTCCGGGTGTAGTGCACTTCGGCCTTATTGTCACTTAACATCAGATGAGGTGAAGGCCAAGCAATATGTCGTAGTGCAAAAAAAAAATATAGGCTACTATAAAAGTCAGTTCAGACAGCAGCAAAGTTCTCAAAGATGCTCTAAAATGATTTTCAAATATCAACCTTATCCAAATAGAGTTGAAATTAGTAAATAAAAGTAACTTAAAGCACAGAATAGATAATAGTACTAGCGTACAGAAATTGCACTCCGCAAAATCGATTAAATAAATTGCGACTCTTGCTCCGACACAATAAAGTGCAATTCAGGTCGCCCAGCGCTCCCTTCGCTCCAAAACATGCACTTTGTAGTTGCCTCTCTTTCTATCGCGTAGGTCTATCTGTTCTGATGTATGGAATTTGTCCTCTCAGAGGACGCCGCGCGCTTCAGACTCGCGCGCGGAGTGACAGAAAGAGCCCTGCTTAAGGCGAGGCCAGTTCACGAAATTTACTCTTTCCCTATGTCTTTAGAATAAGTTTGAATATTGCATAACTTTAATTGACGCTTCGCCAGAAATTTGACGAATTTTAGTACATTTTTATTGATTTCTGAAATACTGGATCATTTATTAAAAATGTACTCGGTTATTGTGTTAGATCGATAAAAAAGCTATCCTTTTTGCATAAAAAATCATATCATTGTCGTTGAAAATTACGAAATCTGACGATTTGAAATTTATTTTAATAAGTTTTTATGGTGTTATTCAGGATTTTTTTACAGAGTTACCATGCCATTTTTCAATATTCTGTTCGGTTACTTTGCTTCTTTGTTTCTTTTTCAGTCTACAGTAATTTTTGTGAAGTAGAATTTTACATCAGTTCTTCACATTGGAAGTTCAAAAATCAGACTTTTCATCAGATCGTGAACTGGCCTCGCCTTAAAGTCTAAAGGCATCCTATTTCTACCATAATGAAGTACTTGCTATCGCCACAGAGCACGAGCACAAACGGGTCGGAGGCGCCGGCCCCCGCGCCCCCCGTGCGCGGCTCGTCCCGGCGCGACACCGACCTGGACGCGCGCTTCGCAGAGCTGTTCCACGCCGCCGCCAAGTTCCCCGCGCCCGACGCCTTCAGGCGCATCGCCAAGGGGTACAGCAGCACCGCCGTCGCGGGTAAGTACGCGTGAGGGACCGAGGCTTATGAGTGGTTTTTTGACCCGGGGGGGGGGGGGGGGGGGGGGGGGGGAGAATGGAAAGTATGACAATGTATCCTCGCGCATCTTCGGTAGAAATGGGCTTGATATCGCTGTCGCTGTGTTTTAAATATTACTTAAAAAGTTAAGGCGCCGTAGGTAGTACTACTAGCGCCGCCAATTCATTTATTTTTATTACTCGTAAACCAAGTCAATATTAAAAAAGCTAAGATCATGCCCTCTTAAATTGTCTCTTATATTTTTTGACTATTCAACAGTTTTCATTCTTGCTGTAAGTTTTAAAATCTATTTTAGCTTCAAAGTTTTGGCTAGAATGGATTTTAAAACTTACAGAAAAGAAAGAAAACTGTTGAAGAGTTATTAAAAAAATATTAGAGACAATTTAAGAGATTATTACACGAGCTTTTTATTTTAATATTGACTTGGTTTACGAGTACTAAAAATAAATGTTTTAGTGGCGCTAGTAGTACTACCTACAGCGCCTTAATATTGCCCCATAGGGTATGTTTAAC
Organism: Agriphila straminella; assembly: GCA_950108535.1. Taxonomy (NCBI): domain Eukaryota; kingdom Metazoa; phylum Arthropoda; class Insecta; order Lepidoptera; family Crambidae; genus Agriphila; species Agriphila straminella. The sequence continues at coordinate 4,185,698 of OX467316.1, read as the reverse complement.
ATTTTGTTCAGCTGTAAACAATGAAAATGACATACTGTCGGCCTAGCTTACGCACCACCGTATTTATGCATGTCTGTCCCGCTCAAATCAGTGCGGTGTAAGCGGGATAGAGATCGCGAGAAACGCATAGGCAGAATTTTGCTGTGGTTGCCAGGCCAGCAGATTTAGACAAGTCTTCTCGAATGCTTCTTACTACTTCGAAAGATGCGCGTGGATGTGCGAGATGAGAATGAATAGTTGTTGGTATAATAGAACTGTGCCTGTAATAAGTTTGCAGTTACGTTAACTATACTCCATAGGGGCTATAGTAAGCAGTATTGTATGCAATTTGGCACAGCGCCTCTGGCGGCAACTACACTAAACTAAAAGTTGTCATACAAATGCTAACTACAGTCGCTATCGTGGTTAGTAAGCCTAACTCGTAATACGCCTAATGTATTGCGGCGGGCATATTTTTTATTATGCTAGTATTTGACTGGCGAATTCGAATGCGATGCGAGCGTGAATTTTGTAGTATATTCTTTCGATACGTTTATGGTGAAAAAGGTTTAATACTCGCTCATCCAATTATATCTTTGTTTCGTCGGTCAAAAACTACCTTCACACTGCCTTATTAATTATATCGCAAGTGGAAGACAATTGAATCAAAGTAGGTGGTAATTTTACGACTTATTTCCGAAAATATTGGATTATTAGCATTAACTGTTGAAGTGGTGGTGAAACGGCTTTCGAGTTCTCAAATTGTAATTGAATTTTTGCAGATAGTATCATTTTAATATAGCGCAAACTCGTGAGATTCTAAACCCGCGCAGATAAAGAATGGGACTGAAAATGGCGGTTCTCCGCGCTTTCCTCAATGAGTGGGGGTGAAAGAGCGATAGGTGTGGCGTTGTGTTAGAGCAAGAAGTAATATGAACGACGCCATTTTTAATCCCATTCTTTATTTGCGCGGGTATTGTATTGTAATTGTTTATCCTTGATTACTATGATTAGTTGTGTGAATCAGATTTTTGTAACTGTAGTTTCTTGAGAACAGACGATACACGTTTCACTGCCACCCTGTTGCATGCACTTATTTTACAGTATTTTATTAAATTCAAATTGTTTCACTTGTTTTAAAGTCACACAGTTTTTATTTCAAATCGCCTATGTTTATAGCGAGTACTCTGCCTAAATATATTCATGAAAATCTCTATCCAAAAGTTATTTCTTACCATTGACATCGAAACTTATAAAAACTGTGTGTCTGAATATTTTGATTGCAGTATTGTCCTGCTTTTTGTGTAGATGTTTATTGATTCGTATTGATTAGCTGTAAGGTTCTTTTTCATTTGTTTTAAAAAAACGAAACAGACTGTAGTAAGTATTATAACTATCTATCTACTTAACTCTAATTAGTAGACCATTAATATCAATAACGATAGCGAATCGGAAGTGCTACATAAAATGTTAGATTTAAGTCCATTGTCTAAAAAAGGAGAATTGAGATGGATATATTTAGAGAAAATTTTATCCAAAGTACAATGTCCGACAAGATAAAATGAAACGCATGTTTATTATTTCCGACTTTTTTATAAGTTTCGATTTAGTTGACGAACAAACAACATTGTATGTATACGAATACGACTTGAAAGATCGCGTATTCTTATTGTTGACTGATAATGACGTTCGTATCTATGTAGGTAGTTAATTTAAGTACACACATCAACTTTGTCTAGGGATACAGGTGTTATTTTCATACAAACGAGGTAACTTTGAAGCCTTGGTTTCCTGCCAGGGATGTACTGTGCTGTGATCTGATGATGGCTATCCAGGGAGTGAATGGAGCAGATTCAGATCGCTATACACACCCAACTGATCTGACCAGCATTCTAAAAGACAAATGGATATGTTTAAAAAAACCGCGAAAATAGCATAAAAATGTATGGAAATCCTGAAACTGAGAACTCTGACCCATCTTTTAGAATCTGATCAGATCAGTTGGGTGTGTATAGCCGTCTGAACCTCCTCCATTCACTCCCTTAATGGCCATCATCAGATCACAGCACGGCATATCCCTGGCAGAAAACCAAGGCATCAAAGTAACATCGTTTGTATGAAAATAACACCTGTATCCCTAGACAAAGTTGATGAGTATAATTATATCGAATATTTTACACATTAGTCGATGAGCAAAACGCACACAGATTATGCTCTGTAGTCATCTTAAATATTACATGTATGAGAAGTAGAATATTAACTAGATTATAATTATTAATTTAGGTACAAGTCATAAAACTTTGACATAATAATTTGCAGTATGTATTATGTAGTAGATTAGCTAGATAAGAGAGTCATATTATAGTGTTAGTTTATGTACCAAAATATATGGAAATATTTCTAGAAAAAGTTATTTATAAAATGTTATTTTGTTATATAGTATTTCGGTGCATGATTGCATGTGAAAAATATCTACAACAAAACAGTGGCCTTATCTATTCTACACTTTTTAGATTTCTTTTTTCAGTAATGAAAGTAATTCTTCCTCAAAGTGAATTTTCATTAAATACTGATTATGACAGCACATTTTGTCTATCTAAATAATTGTTGTCATTCAAAGTAAGTACATAATTAATTTACCTTCTTAAGTGTGACTTATAATAATTCTTCTGGAATACTGCCATTGCATTTAAATGTTTCATTCCAAAACATTTTTATAAAATGATTGATACTTTTTTATACTTTATTTAGTGTTTTCGGAGATTTATCACTATTTATTCAGGGGCCCTATTTTTTAATCGCTCGGCTGGCGTCGAGCGCTCCTTTCTACTGATTTTCGTTCGACCTTTGACTCAAATGTATGGTGATCGAGTCGAATGTCGAACGGAAATCAGTAGAAAAGAGCGCTCGATGCCAGTCGAGCGATTCAAAAAATAGGGCCCCTGATCGAATTTTATCACACTATACATATCAGGATGAATTCACATTCACATTCTGATACCTCACAGAATCCATTGGTCAACCTCAACGCAGTATTCATCGTTTTATTCGCATCATTAATTTGTGGTCAGAGCTTACTAGCTTTTTCGAAGTCATTTCAAACCAAATTTTTGACATTATCATTTTATGGTATTGGTATAAATGTAATTTTAATTTTATTTTGTTAGTATTATTATAGTTAAGAGGTTCACAAATGTTGGAAACTTAATTGTACTGAGAATATCATATTGGGTAGATACAACGCGTATCACATTAATTTCAAGGATTTCTAGATTCTCAGTGCCACAGTATTATTTACCGATTTTTACTTTTTTTATCACTCAAAATATATTATAATCGATCAAAGTATTCATTATGACAGTTATTTTATTTAAGTATTAGTTGGCATGTAATTTCTCTTGCTTTTTATTCCAAATAGTAAAACAAAACTGAACGTATTTCTCACTTGCAAGTGATTAATTGATACGCGTAGTATTTGTCCGTTTTTGCACGTCGTCGTAGGAATGTTAAAATTATTGTCTATGTGTTTATGTAGACGGAAACTGTTGTGATCTTTATTATTAGTAAATTAGTCAGGTGCCATTATTGCGTGTATTTTATCGTATATGTGACCGCTTTATAATATTCACCTAATCACCCTTTAATTTAAAACCTGTTCAACTAAGAAACTTAACTGCATATCGTCAATGTTACATTTTGTTTTTTAGTATAAAAAGATTTATCACATAAGTGAACATTAGTGTTATTAACATAATTATATGCCGTTGAGGAAATTAGTGGATTGCTATTTTCGCTTTCACATTTGAAGCAACCGGTATTGTGATAGTTGTCTACGATGCCTTAATATTTATATTATTTTAAAATAAAAGATTTACCTGTATGATGATCGTACTTTCATTGTTCCACCTAACATGTCATTAATTTATTGGGTCATATCACAAATTGTTTATTGTGAGTGTTCGCTTTTTCGCAGATTCAAGTTGGAATGTAAAAGCAAAATCGTTTAATATAAATACAAAAAAACAAAAGGTTGTTTAGACTTTACTATCAAATCAGAACAATTATTAACTGTTATTTTAAAAACATAGGGGTTTATTTTGTGAACAACATTGTTCAGTAAGCACTCGGTAAGTATATTTTTATTTTATTTTAAAGCATGTCAGATTAACGCTATTATCTAAGATGCATGTGTTTTAATCCGATCGCACTTGGCTTCATAGCATGGTCATGGTCATATTCACCGCATGAGCATGATACAAAGTATATGGGAATGAGCATGAAAACACAGATTTTGTCGAATAAATAATAATCATAAGCTAAGAATGAATATGTTTATTTATGAAGGGGAACTGGATTCATTTGTTAGGGCATCTATTTGAAATTAATACAAATCACTCTCCGTACACAATGTACACTGCACTCCTTGTACATTGTTTGGAATAATGTGTGTTTTGAAATAACATTATGTAAATATAAATACAATCTATAGATGGACTAATTAAATGCATCTATTAACATCTATTAAAATACTTATATTTTTTTTACCATTCGTATTATTCTGAATTTTCAATTCTAATTAATAATTTAAAACTTAAGTTATGAAAAATATCTGTAAGCAGAGCTCTTAGTTCTGGTAAATATGCTGTTATTTTAATTAGTCCACCACAATGTTTAATAAAAAATGTTTTTGTAAAATATTTGGTATTGCAACAGCTAACAAGGCGCAAGCTCCGCCCCCGCCGCTGCGTGTGCCCCTAGAGGGGTGGTCGGGGACGTCGAGCGCGTGCTAGCGAGAACGGGGGGCCCCCGCCCCCCCCCGCGGTCCGCGCGCCCCCCGCCCCGCCCTCCGCGCGCACGCCGCACCTCGCGCCGGACTCTCACCCCGCGCACGCGCTGCTCTCCGTCGCGCACGCTCTGCTCTGCCCCGCGTCCACCATCGCCAACCCGGCGGTCGTCCGACGCGCCGACCTCGACCGGCTGCCTATAGACGACCTCACCATACCCACCGGCGAGGTCAGCGACCTTGGGGATGTCGTCGACGCGATCAACCGTCTCTGTGATAACATGAAGACGTCTTACGAACACTCCGATACGCATTCCGACGAACGCGAGGAAACCACGGAAAGCCTTCCGTCGCTGATGAGCTCGGAGTCTATAGATTATAGCAATATTACCGGCGAGTCCCACGCGCCCAGTGAATATGGTTCGGTAGCCAGCTTCACATCTCGCGAGGATGTATCGGTCTCCTTTTGGGATAATACGGTCTGTGAAGATGTCCCGATCTTTCATGAGGCTGAAAGTGTACCTTGTGAGGAGTTGGGCGCCTATTATGAGATTTTTGCAAGATGTAAACCTCAGCGTAATGTGGCTGCCCGCGAAGAAGTGGTATCGCTTCGAGAAGAGCTCGCCTCTGATGAACTTCACCAAGATAGGGTTCAACAGGAGGTGTCTTTAACCGATCTCGTTAGCCCTGAAGGGTCATTCCGGACGATTGAGGTGATAAACCGTACGCAAAATTGGAGTGACTCGTTAGTATCGCTCCCCGCGGAGTCCGTCGGAGAGCCGGTAAGCGAGATGTATTACACGGCGTCTTCTGAAGTATCTCTGCTTTCGGATACAGAGGTCCCGTTGTGTGTTGATAAGGCGAGAGAAGACTCGGTTGACGGGAAAGAAGTCCCGGATGAAAGGAAGGAGTGTGTGATAGCAGGCCACGTGGCCGCCATGAGGGAACGCTTCGAGAGCATGACGCGCACAAACACTCCTTGTCCCGACAGCATGATGCGGTCGATGTCGCCTTCCATAGACGTCTTTAGAAATATCACGCCCTCTCCTGACCGATTAGGTTAGTAATTGTAATCGTAATATTAACGTAGGCACTTGCGAAAAACTCGAGATTTTTGTAACCTCCTTCAAAGTGTTCAGTAATTCGTAACGCGTATTCACCGGTTGCTACAGTTACTAGTCTTCGTGTATAACATCTTTCGTATAATAAATGACGTGCCAAGATGGTCGACACGCAGCTAAAGGGTTGTGATTGATTTTTGGTAGCTCCGTTTGCAATTTATTGAACAGGTACATATCGTGAAAGATTGCTTAGTTAGTTTATTGTTACTTCAGTAAGCATATTTGGAATAGTAAGGGAAAGTGTAAATTAATAATACTAACTAATTATTCTACATCATATTGTGATGAACTAAGCTCAAATTTTGTAGCGTAGATATAGTACTGAGATAACGATCATTTGTAACGAGTTTATTCAGATCAGACCCAAGTAGGGAGAAGTTCTACTATAGCTTACCTACACAACATACCTTATGCCTGTTAAAGAATTTAGAACAGTTGCCAATAACGTTTTTGCGATAGTGAATAGTAGGTATAGATTCTGACGTGATCTATTTTCTCTTCATCAAGCAATAGTACAGTAGCCCGTGGTACATTAAGACCAATGAAATTGTTTGGACTTTATCTGGTCTTAAATCTGTGTATGGCCACTTTCTAGTCTTCTTATTATCTATCAGTGGCAATCAAACAAAGCTGTAGAACAAAACAATAGCTTAACTATGTGGTAACCTCGAAAAATATAAAAAATATCACTTATGGAGATCATAAAAAATAGGTTACGGCGGGTTGCGATATGTAAAACGCGGGTTTTAGTATCAAAAATGGCGTTTTATAATTAACTATATCACAAAGGGAAGCGGTAACTTTTTTCGTGATTTAAATGTACCACGGGCGACTGTACTACAATAATAGCATAGGTAACGTTATTTATTACTATTTCTGAAAAAAAAAACACGTCAGAATGGGTACACTGTTTGACATTTTAGAATGTTGCCATAATTAGGTTTAATTGTTGTAAGTTTCTTTTATTGTTTATTCGAAATTGTCTGTTTTTATTATTTTTTACCAAAATATTGTATTTTGATTCTAGTTTATTCTGCAGTGATACTAGTTAATTTGTTAATAAGCCTGTTGTATTGCAATGTGTATGTACTTATGTGTAAGGGATTGGTATTATTATAATTTCTACAGTAAAGTTCTAGTGATAGATGTCAAGTATTTTAATCGTGTTATGTGTACAGACGAGACCTTTTTATTATTGTATTGTAATAATTCAATATATGGCTTTATAAATAAATAGTTTATTTCGTATCATTTTTAGGTTTCAAATAAAAAAATATGCAAGGTGTTTTTTAACCACTATCTAAATTTTAAGGATGTGTTCATGTTCAGTCCATGACATATCCATGAAACTGAGGGTCAATAATGTAAAAACAAATGTCTTTTCATACAAATCAAAGAGATCACGTGGTCAGTTTAGTAAGGGTGCCCATTTTTAGTTTCATTCATGGACTGAACACATAAAATTTGGAGTGGTTAAAAATACACCTTGTATATTGATGTTCTCGGATAGATTCGTGATCAGATTAGCATGATAAGAAGAGTGTACTTACCAAGGTTGATGACATCGAGGTAATTCAGCAGAGTTCCAAGATAAAACAACGCATTATGCCCATGCCATTTTTCTCTTTACACAAGGCATCGGGATTCGAACCCGTTAAAATACATCTGACACAGAATTCTGCACGAAGCTGCGTCGTCGCTGGCGTACGTAGAATTGACCTCTTTTGTTAGGCTTCAACTTGCGATTCTTTTGCACTATGTAATAAGCCGTGCCTTTAAAGTTTCTGAAATTTTATTTTCAACATAAAATTTTGTGCACATTTTATCCAGTGTCGTGAAAAGATGCTGTCTGGGGCTGTCGTAGCTGGAAGCTAGATGTGATTGTAATTAGTCATAACCAGATTATGAAAACAAGACACACTTACATAGTGCTTTATGACAGTCGATGCAACCTCACACGCTATTATTGATTTGCAATGAACGGGCTTGTTGAATTAGAATGAAGTATAACTGTTCGCATACAGGATGTAGACATATCGACATGCTACACATATACCATGGAGCACATTGACCAGGATAGAAATTAAAAGCGAGCTTCATGTTCATAGCATTTAATCAGTAAAATAGTCAAAATTCTACAAGAGTAGGCAAACGTCACAACTTCACGTGGAAATGCTTAAGAAAAAAAAATTCAAGGCAAATATAACATTACATATTAGATTATCCTTACGCACATCGTGTAACACCAGAAATTATTCGATTGACACTACTGTAAACTGCCGCCGATTATGTGATCGTGATAACGTCGAGTGAAGGCGTCGGGACAGGGGGCCGCCAATCCAACAACGCTCGTTGTGACAGTCAGGTGTCGCCTGCGGCCGAGGGTCGCTCGCAGGGAACTGCCGGCCCAACCTCGCGCGGGCGACTCGCGTCACCTGTCCGCGCCTGCCCTTACCTGCCGTTAGTAGCCCGCCACCGCGTTATACCGACGGCGACATGACGAGGGTCGCCACACCTACTCGTCTACTTATACTGTATCACGACAATAAAGCACGCGACAATACTATTTAAGTCCATTTCGAGTGAGACATTAAAACACCATGAAAGTTAATCATAATTTAGCGTACGACGATTCGTATTAACGACTGAATGTAAGCAGAGAAGTCGTATTTATCGAACACAAATTGTCAAATGTCAATTATTGCTAATATCAAAATTGTTATTAATCGATTAAAAAATAATTTTGACACTGGTAGGTTTGTCAAGGTATACAAGTGGCAACCCCCTATACGAGCGCCTACCTCGTGTCGCGGGGCGGGGCGGGCTCGGCGCGGGGCGGCTATCGGTAGCGCGGCTGCATGAGGCCGGCGGGAAGGCCCGGCACTCCGCCCGGGAACATGGCGCCCATCTGCATCATTTGCCCCATCTGGCTCATCTGGCTCATCCCGCCCATCTGGCCCATCCCGCCCGGCAGCAGCATACCTGCACACAACAACGCGTCAGCCCGGGCCGCGGCGCCGCGCCGCAGCAACAGGGGACCCGACGGTCCAACACACGGCGGTGCCGTTGTGACTGCTGAACAATCGCCTGTCACCCGGACCGAGCCCGGACCGACACCGAGCCCATTCATGTGGACAAGCGTACGCACACCCGGTCGGGACGACACAGTACTATCCGCTCAAAATAAACGAGTGCCTTAAGGCGAGGCAGTTCACGAAATTTACTCTTTCACTATGTCTTTAGAATAAGGTTGAATATTGCATAGCTTCAATTGACGCTTCGCCAGAAATTTGACGAAATTTAGGTCATTTTTATTGATTTCTAAAATACTGGATCATTTATTAAAAATGTACTCGGTTATTGTGTTAGATCGTTGAAAAAGCTATCCCTTTTGCATAAAAAATTATATCACTGTCGTTGAAAATTATGAAATCTGACGATTTGAAATTTATTTTTATAAGTTTTTATGGTGTTAGTCAGGATTTTTTTACAGAGTTACCATGCCATTTTTCAATATTCTGTTCGGTTATTTTGTTTCTTTTTCAGTCAAGTAGAGTTCTACGTCAGTTCTTGACATTGGAAGTTCAAATCAGTCTTTTCATCAGATCGCGAACTGGCCTCGCCTTAAGGAATATCGGAAGTTCGCGGGTTAAGTAAATGTAAGTGAGGGTAGTATTACAAGCTCTTAAAACTTGTCGGTTTTTGTGAATGGCTTTCGATGTGTCTCTTTCTCGCTGTATAGCAAATAAAAGGGACGCATTGGTAGCCATTCAGAAAACTAACATGCTTTAAGAGCTTGTAATAGCCCCCCAGAGATTTTTTGTTGCTAGTGAAATAAAGTAGTTTGATCGGATAGTACGGTATGTGGGGATATGACTGTTTCTTTCGGATGTGGGTGGCTGCGAGCGGACGCGCGCCTGCGGTCACATGTATGCACTGAGGTGTGGCGACTGATTTAAGGTGCAGTATAAGCAAAGGAACACAGGTAGGTAGGATAAATAATTCACATGAAAAATCACACTTTCAAAATACTCGGCGATGTAATCGTATCCGTAGTCATGCATGTTTCAGTGTGGTCCGAGATGGTTGCTCGAAGAATCCAATTCAGCCAACGACTATTAATTCTTCGTTTCATGCACATTGTAAAGCGACAAAACTACTGTACGTAAATATAATATTAGTGTACCCACCCGTAAAATCGACAAAAGTCACATTTTATGACACTACGAGAAAATCGAGACAGTAATAAGATAAGAGCTACTACATTAAGCAAATCCATTAAGGAATGTGAATAAAATTACCGCTCATTTTTTCCGATCCTCCGATAGTGCGGATGGCACATCAAAATCACAGTTTAAGTCTTGACAGTGTTTTGTCTACGGACAGTCGTATCGTATGGGGTGAGAGATCGCCCGGCGTGTTAGTGGGGTGTTAGGGGTGAGTATCGACAAGCTGTTACGTGTAGGCTTTACGAGAGACAGAGAGAGACGCGCCGGCGAGAGTAATCAAGTGGCACCCACCGGGCGACAACCACAGCAGTCAGTCAGAGAGCCAACTCGACTCGGGGCGGCCTCGACACTAGCCAATTAACTCGAGAGCTCGTCCGCGCTCTTAAAACACAATCCATCGTACTGTTCACAGATCATCATTAGAATATTATCTAAAACTATTGCATATTCTATCACGTGTATCGGGTTCAGCAGTCGTGGAAAATAGAAAGGATTCAATAGTGATCTTATTATGATTTATTCAACAAAAAACACTCCATTTTCCACGCCGATATGTAACATGTCATCTAAGATACAAAGTGAAGTCAGTGTCATTATTAAAATACTAAGCAAATTACTGGGACTTATCGTCATTAATATAAAAAAATATTATTCCTAAGAAAACGCACCCATTCTATGTTACTCTCTCTAATATACATTAATTAAATGCAAGTAATACTGTTTCATTTTACAACTAAGATGGAAAAGCCTTTATCTGGGCCAAACTTTAATAAAATTATTAAACAATTACTAAAAATGGTACCTATTAATATTTTTTAATCGTGATTCACTCTTGATCTTAATAATACTGTATAAAATTTTGTAACTGAATTTATCATATAAATTTTAACAGCTTGGACCATATTGACATCAAAAATACTGTGGTGACATACAAGTAATTGTGCAGTATTTAGGGTGGTATGTAACTAGATTAATTTGATATTATTACAATCCTAACATTTTAAACTTCTTAAAATTACTTACAGAACACTGTTATTAGGCTTCACTTTGAAGATACAGTAAATAATTAAAAAAAATATTATTTCAACACACCTAACACATTTAGGTTTGACGTAGAATTTGATAATCTCAAGATCAAACATGTCAATGAATAGATTTTTGTAGAAACGATAATAACACATGGAACTTCACTATAGTCATTTATTATGTGGCAGTTGTCTTCAATTTGAACAGGTGTTGTTGAATCGAGATATTGCAAACCAGTAAACAACTTATAATATAGATTCGACAGTAAGGAATACAATGCAAAATCATTTGCTTGTGGCTTAGATCGAATAAAACGACCGACTTTATAAACAAAAATAGTAAACAGTGCACACTCAAATATGAATTTTGAGTGTCACGGTAATAGGTGCATTAACGTTACATGAATATCTGTAAAAAGTCATTTAAGTGGATTTTTTTACATCGAAATAAGACCGTTTGTTGTAGATGGTTGGACAAGTCACTTTCCATTGAAAAGTAAAAAAAAGTACTTATGGGTATTAAGGAAACCGATTTTAAGAGGGTTGCCACTTATATACCTTGTTAAACCTAACTAAAAAAGTGTTAAAGTATTTTTATTCAATTAACGACAAATAGATCAAAATTTGCGAAAAATAAATCACAAGAGAACACCAGTCAATTTGCAACAAAAAACTAAACCACAAACAAAAGAACATCAAAGTTAGGGCTTCCAATACCTCTATTTCGGTGTTGGTCGACTAATACCGGCATTGAAATGTCAACACCGGTATTAGCCTATACCTAAATACCGGTATTGGAAGCCCTAATCAAAATCCTACTCAAAGTTTGCAATAGTTCGAGTCCCTCCTAGCGGTAGTCGTAAGTCGCGTAATACTGACCGGGCTGTATGGGGCGCATGAGGTTGAACTGCGGCATGACGGGCAGCATGCCCATGACGGGCGGCATGGACACGGGCACGCCCACGCGCATGGGCTGCGGCAGCATCATCTGCTGCATGATGGGCCGCCGCATGGCCGCCGCCGCCTGCTGCCGCGCGGCAGCCACCGCCGCGTTCATGTGCGCCGCCACCTGTGTATGTGCCACATGTCGCTATTGCCGCTACTATTCAAATTTGCCGCTTTAGGTTGGAAGGGTGGCGAACTATGGTCTTTGGAGATGACTCAATTCCCATTGGTATGTGAGCGAGGATAAACTGGAGCATGCTTGTGATAACATCGAGCGAGTGTATCTAATCACCCTGCCACCAAATATCCACTTGTTCCTCGTATATAAACGACATTGGATAACTGGTTATCTTGGTAATATTTTCAACTAAGTGTTTCAATTTCTAAGAATTTGAGGTTTCTGACACATACTGATTTTAAAATACGAGGACGCGAGAATCGCGGGCAAATATCGGGGACAAATGTTTTTGACGTAAATGCTTTGGGCGAACGCTCCAGAATTGAATGCTCCAGTTTATGCTTTAGGTCTTAGGAGGATCACTTTCTGCTACACATCACGTCACGCTACATCAACTGTGAATGCAGAAACTGACAAGTTTGTATACAAAACATGCATGGTGCAACATACCAACAACGCATCAACTTACGATTGCTAATAAAATATGCATGGCGCAACGTTATGCGTGGCAGTGTGATCCATTTTACTTTTGTCAATTCTTACAGTAGCGCAGGACACCAATCTGCGCTTTATGGCTCAATTTACACTGGTGGAATGGAATCCGAGCCAATTTTTATGGTGCGGCACATAGTTATAATAAGTGCAAACTAAATACAAGCCTCACTAAAAGAGGTCGCGTCTTCTGGGGAATAGGGATGATGACTAATGAATAAAATAACGAAATACTAATAAAAATCGTAAACATATTAAACTTTTAGAGTAGCTTGTATACATCTTGGTTTTATATATTGCATATTATTTATTTTATGACCCTTCAAATTTGGGTAACATTCGCATTTTGGGTAAGTCCATTTAAAAAGTATAAAATTTATTAAAATATATGATAACTTTAATTAGTCCGTAAAATGTATAGCAAATTTGTCTAAGAAACTATTTTGATAAACACAATATTTAATATAGCTGCCAAACAAATTTCCTACGCGTTGCATACAAACTACTTATTCGTGACGTCATAACTAGGAAGCCATTAGTATGGAGCGTTTTTGGGCGAGTCCATTTGTGTGCATTTCACACTGTGATATCTCGGGCAGTTTTCATGCTAGCGAATTAATTCTTTTACCAATGTTTCTTTTTTGAGAGGTAATTTATGTAACATAAAATAAAAAAAATAGTCATCATGCCTATTCCCCCGCAGTATCTAGTCGACGCTTCCATGCCACCGTAGTGTGTGCCACTTAGTAGCGGCGCATTGCAAATAAATGCGGAATCCCTGGCTTACAAAATTAATAGTATTAATACGTCGTGTGCAAGAGAGCGCGCACTATGGCCGGTAGCACACTTCCGCCGCGAAACAATACCAGCGAAACTGCAGTAGATCCACCATGACTTGTCGAAACACTGTTTCGCTTGTCACTATGATGCTGTCTCTTTCACGCGCGAATAGATTAATAGTAGGTACTAGCGTACAGAAGTTGCACTGCGCTAAATAGTTTAAATAAATAGCGACTCTTGCTCCGACACAATAAAGTGCAATTCAGCCCCCCTAGCCAAAATAACATTTGCAAATTTTCGTTATCGCTTCACTTCGAAACATGTATGGATTTGACGTTTTAAAATTCAATTGTTAACGAAACCTTATGTCAATCCCATACATGTTTTGAAAGCGAAGCGATAACGAAGATTTGCCAATGTTACTTTGGCTAGGCCCTCTGGTCGCACAGCGCTCCCTTCGCTCCAAAACATTCACTTAATAGCTGCCTCTCTCCCTATCGCGTAGATCTTATCTTTTCTGACGTATGAAATTTGTCCTCTCAGAGGACGCCGAGCGCTTCATACTCGCGCGCGGAGTGACAGAGCCCTGGTACAACGGACAAGTCGTGGCGGAACTACTGGGGTTTCGCTGGTATTGTTTCGCGGCGGAGGTGTGTGCTACACTACAGGCGTTAGGCGCTCTCTAGCGTGCACAAAGGACAACTATCTGCGTGTTCTTCCGCTCCGCATTCCGCTCACGCGATGCGACCACACTCAGGGCAGGCCCTAAGGATGGTCGGTAGTAATTACTTATCTTCTTTTTACGGTGCAGTATCATTATAACAAGGCCTTGCCTTGCCACGCATGTGCTCTCCTAGTCCGTCGTTCCATAAAAATACCTTTTCAATACAGTTGCTCGAAAATGTAAGTTTACGATGACAGTCGAGCGTGCGGAAAGTTGATTTTACCGCACGCCGTGCGTTTTTGTTTACGGAGTAGTACAGCGTGCGGAAAGTTGATTTTACCGCACGCCGGCGCTGTGCGTTTTTGTTTACGAACGTTTTTTTTAATTTCTACTAGCTTCCGCCCGCGACTTCATCCGCGTGGACAGTAGAAACATATTGCAACCAGTTTAAAATGACCCCTTTAGTGTATGAAAGCTAGTACTACGGAGAGTTCAAGCTGTTTCCCTGGTTCCACCCACCTGAATTTGATGAAACATAGCTTAGATTTTAAGTTGGACCTCAATCTACTAAATTGTGAAAAATCCATCAAAATTCGTTTAGCGGTTTTTGCGTAATTCGCGCACAAATATTTAGAATTTACAGTTTTAATATATGTATAGATTACAATTTCAGTAGTACCTATAATGTTTTCTCGCAAATGTATTGAAAAACGTAGTATGGCACACGGTTGTTAAGGTTTTTTAAAACTCGTGACGATTATAAACCCTCGCCTGTCAACTCGTTTTAAAAACCTCCTTACCAACCTTGTATCATAAACTACTATTACAGCATCTTTTTCGTTTTTCACAGTTAACAATTATTATGAGTACTTTTATCATCTTAAAATTATAATTTATACGTTACCAAACAACTTGCATAACAGATATAACCTCGCATGCACATAATACTACTTAAACTCGCACGCATTCTGCTGGGAATTGAGTCTTAAAACTACCAACACCAAGTATAACTAATCTAACAATAAACTCTGGATGGGCTGCTATATGCGGTCGATAGCTTTAGCTTAGGTACAGTTGTTTATCATTGAAAGTTGTTTTGACAAAGACAAGGATTTAAAGGTAATGAATGTATTGTAATAAAAATATTCAAATAGGCATTGGAATCACGAAGTAAATGCGTCACCATATTTTACGCTGCAAGATATTGTACGCCATAAAGTTTCTGATTAATAAGACGAGGAAGAACATAGCAGCTTATCCAGAGATAAATTTGGAAGACTACAAATATAGACCATGAAGTCTGTGACAACCCTTAGCGAATTAATTTTGAATTTAACCACCGAATTTGCTTATTAGCAGCACCCAACTTTATTATTTAACTGAGCGGCACATATGTAGCGCTGATTCCATTTAAGTTGGCTTTTAGTAATATCATTACAAATATTGCCATATAAGTAATTACTATTTTTTTTTTCATAAGTTTTTGATGTCAAAAAAATTGCAGTCTAGAACTGGGCGCTACATTTGCAAATAAAGGCGTACACTGAAACACATGATCTGAAATACTTCACAGTGAAAATAATACATTCGCAAAATATCGCAGCGCACACCTCGCGTGGATCAGAGCAAAGCATTTATTGGAAACACTGAAAGGTCAACTTTATATCTATTGACAGTAAATTAATAAAATTCGATTCTCGAGTAAAGTAATTTTTCAGTTCTTAGAAAATGCTTTGCTCCCGGTGTGAGCTGACTGACGTTAGCTGCTTAAACTGCTCGAATTTTTCGACGCTGTTTTAACTCAGTACAGACAAGAATAATATTAAAACTCAGATCAGCCCCCCTAGCCAAAATAACATTCGCTTCGCTTCGAAACATGTATGGATTTGACGTTTTTAAATTCGATTGTTATCGTAACCTTATGTCAAATCCCATACATGTTTCGATAGCGAAGCGATAACGAAGATTTGCGAATGTTACTTTGGCTAGGCCCTCAGAATAGATATAAGGTAGTTTTAGTGTACGCCTTTAACGTAATAAGAATAGTGGTGCCAATGCACTGCCGCTTGCGAACATGTGCCACATGATATTACCGCTTGCGACATGTACGCCGCCACCTGCAAACGTTACACGTGTACAATACCCATTATTTTACTGATTATCTTATACCTAAAGCCATCTCTACACAAACGATGTACTTTAATGGGGTTATGTTAAAGAAATGTGATGATTTTTTTATTATTTAAAGTCACACTATTTGCAAGGGGCAATGTTAAAGAACAAAGTTATGAAGCACTGAATAAACTCTTCATCTAGTTTTATTTAGGCAGGAATGAGGGAAATTAAAAAAATACGATAGTAACCAAAGAAAAAAACATTATCATGGGCCTGTATTTATAAACCACTCTCAACATTGAGAGCTATCTTGAGATGTTCTTCTTATAGGAACAGTATCTCAGGTATGATCTCAAAATAGCTCTCAATGTTGAGAGCGGTTTATAAATACGGACCTTAGTAACTTTTGCAGGATGTTGAGCAGATTTTTGTAAAATATTGTGGTTATATTTTTTTTAAAGCATTGCTACTATTTCAAGAGCACCATCTCAGTGTTGAATGTTGTTGAACTTTTCACATACAATGCAAAGACTTTCGACTCAAAATATCTTGAAATTTATTCTGAAACTAAAGACATAAAATATGCTAACTCTGTTGCACATTCAAGTATTGCGCATTGCAAAGTGATATCGTAGTGTTTTGATTTTATATTTCAGTTACATGGCCACAAAAAAATTAAACATTATTTTTTGGATAATTAATTGTAACATAAATTATGAAAATCTCAGTTTTTCTTTATTTTTTATGTATGCTTCCTATAATATGGTGCATTTAGTATTACATGCTTCTAATAGGAATATAGTGTTAGTACACAGAGACACACACACAAGTTTGAACCGTTTGATTAACCACTCTTCAAGTATCAAAACAAGAGATGAGAGGATTTTTATTGAAAGAGTTATTAAAACATGAATAATACAATACCAAATAATATATTAGAAAAAAATACGAGATTTTTTTTCACCAGAATTCTCTCAGGCGGGAATCGAACCCGCGACCTTTGGAAGTCTGATCCAATGCTCTTACCAACTGAGCTACCGAGTTACTAGTGGCATCGTCGAAACTTTTCTATCGTCTGACGTGCCGTTGACTGTACAATTATTCTCCTTAGCAGGATTATACAAAATTATCAAAATTGAATTGACTAGATAATTATAAATGCAGATTAATTTGATTTATACAGGGTTATTTGTAAAACACCAATCCAACAAGCTCGTAGGAGTGGATTACTAACATCATAAACAACATTCAAAGACATTTCAAACAAAACTTGATCAGATATTTGCGCATTTGTATGGAATGATTTTTTGTCTTTTTGCAGAAAAGTCATAGAACAAACGTCCTTGTTTATGACGTCACTCATCTACTGCGAAGTTGTTAGTGTTTTACAAATAACCCTGTATAAAATTCACGTTTTTTGTCAACAATACTCAAAGAGTAAGTAATCAACGGTCAATATAATAAAAAAAGTGTCCTACCTCAGCCTGGCTAGTGCTCGGCATGATGTTCTGCTGGGGCTGCGGCTGCGGCGTGGGCGCGTCGGGCTTCGGCCGCGGCCGGTACTTGGAGCCCCGAGCGCGGATCTCCTCTAAAGACACGTCTTCAGGGGGGTGCACTATCTTCGACCCGGCCCCTGTGGCGGTGACCAACGGGCAGGCGTTGGCTATCGGAGGTTTCACATCTCCGTTTTCCTTGGGATCGGAGTTGTTTGACGTCGATGTTGTGGGAGGGGCGCTTATTGTTGCATTACTGAGAAAAGAAATGGAAAAGATTACTTACATCATAAACAACATTTGTTCTACGACATTCCGCAAAAGTCCTTTTCATACAAAACTCGATCAGCTGTTTGAGCATATGAGCATTTGTATTGGAAAGTCGTTTTTATTTCGTAAAGTCGTAGATGCTTGATGTTGTGGGAGGAACGCTTATTGTTGCAGTACAGAGCAAAGAAATGTAAAATTAGATTTATTTCAAATTATATCGGTAGTATAATTAATTTATAGAAAAAATACTAGAAATAATCTACTCGCCCGTAGCAGCTCAGAGACTTAGGCGGCGATTCACCATGTCAAATTCTCATCAAAAGGTGAGTTTCCACCTTTAAAAAAATTTGGTGGTTAATTCAGCCATTGGCTAGAAAAGCCTGGGTGAGAGTACTACTCTAGAATATAGAGGTGGTTAGCTCAACCAGTTAATATGGAAATGTTTTCTTACCTATTACTTATGACGATATTAAAAAAATACTATTTTTTTAAGTAAAGAAAAACAGCACATCCGTATCCTATACAAAGAAATAAAAACTGAAATGCCTGTTATACTAAACCTGAAAATTTACAAATATGTCATTACAACTTTTGCAGAATATCTTTAGGAAATTATTTTCGTAAAACAAAATAATTGTATAAAAAACTTTAAAATTAATAAAATATAATAAATAATCATTGCAACTTTTTCGTAAACCAAGATGATTGTAAAAAAACATCAAAATCTTATTTGTTTATATCGTCATAATAGGTAAGAAAACATTTCCATATAAACTGGTTGAGCTAACCACCTCTATATTCTGGAGTAGTACTCTCACCCAGGCTTTTCTAGCCAATGGCTGAATTAACCACCAATTTTTTTTAAAGGTGGAAACTCACCTTTTGATGAGAATTTGACATGGTGAGTCGCCGCCTTAGGCGCTCAGACGGGATCTATTAAATTAATTATCTTGATATAAAAATAGCATTGTGGTGAATGCCTAAAATCTAAAAATTCTATAACGTTTGTTTTTGAATTTGTTATTTTTTAACCTACCCATGATACAGAAACAATTGTTTTATTTGACTATTATTTTATCCTGAAGACATTAAATATAAATATTGCGTTTTAATAATAAATTTTTCCCCTGAAAGTTTTGAACTAAGCTAAATGTAAGATTTAATTTGACCTCTAGGGAATGCTTTACTTTAATGCCAAATTAAAAAGAATATTGAATTTTTGAAAACAGTTTTCTGCAATTTTTTTTGGACCAAATGTCACTTTGTATAAAAATATAAAATAAGAAATGACAATTTGCCACCAAAACAAAAAGAGAGAAACTATAAACTACTTAATTATCATCTAAGCCAGTCTCTTAACCCGTCAAACACAGGAAAACGAGACACAATAGATTTTCCATTGTCATGCGGCCTCATGTGGCTGCTTGGCGTTTAATGTTTTAAATTAATCATGTATGTTTTTGGCACTTAACCTTACCTATATGCAGGGAACGTAGGCTTGTTAGGTTGAGATGAGGGCATGCTGGCAGCTGGGAACAATGGCCGCATCCCAGGCATCATCATCCTACAAAATATAATTATGAAATTTACTATCATACAGAGTTACTATACAGTTCAATGTTTTTCTTTCTGATCTAGACTAACTCTGAATCTCTACTTACTTGATGTAGTATTGTTTTGATACTGGCTAATGTTTCTAGTAACTTAGTTCACTTAGTAAATAAGTGAACTAAGTTACTAGAAACATTAGCCAGTAACTTAGTTCACTTATTTACTAAGTGAACTAAGTTAATAAACAATTATAATTGGCATATAACTTATGTTTCTAAAAATATACCTTTGGGCCTGCATAGTACTCCAATATTGGCCAATGTTATAGTTACTAACATAGTTTTACTAAGTGGACTAAGTTTACATAGCATTTTATAACTTAATACAAGTTTCTACAAATATACCTTTGTGCCTGCATGAACGGTGGCATCATGTGGTTCATCCCCATATGCCCTGGATACATCCCTGGGGGTACTGGCCCCATAGGTGTGGGCAGAATGCCCGGCGTCACATTTGAGGGGCCAGCACCTAGCTGTTGATAAAAATGTTATCAAAACATAATTATAATATGATTGATTACATTATCAAGTATAAACAAATAAGTAAACAAACAACATGTACATACCAACGCAGGTGTAGCTTTTTTCTTTGCAGCTGGTTCATCGTCATCACTGTCGGAACCTTTACCACCACCTAAACAATGCATAAATTAACAACTGGCCTTGTAAAAATCCTTTAAACATTATATTTACACTAGTGACAGTTCTACACGCTAAGTAACATCTAAGCTATGACCCATAACTATGAAAATATGGTTTTGTACATACATTTCGATCCAAAGAGTCGTAACGTAATAATAAAATTAAATTTATACCTGATTTCTGCTTCTCATGCTCTCTTATATCTCCAGGTGGGATACCTTCCATACCATAGATTTCTATTTCTATATTTGACCTATTTGGTAATGAATTTGGTACTTTGTCTATGGCTTCTTTGTGTACCTGCAAAATAAAATATGAAAATTGTGATTTGAATAACTTGTTTTATTGAGTGTTTTTAATTGATTACCGACTTGAAGTGGATGGATATTGACGTAGTACATTAATAGGAGCAGATTAGACGCGCCAAAAATCTAAAGATATATCTACTCGTCGCGTGGTTTAGCTGAACGTGGGCGGGCGGGGCAGTTGCCAATTTAGCGAGGCCGACGTACCTGCATGCAGTGTATTGACAAGCCTGGCCCAGTGTATAATTTCTTGTGGCAAATGTGACATTTGAAATGTTTTGCTTTCTGATGTTGAATCAATATCTTCTCATCATCGAACTCCCTGTTACAGTACCTGAACAGTGTGCTAAGGAAAGCATTGCATTTTATTCTCATATCAAAACAAAGTGTAAATACAATCGACCCAATTACGAAGGTCAAATTATTTCGCAATGCGCCGTAAGTTTATTGGAAAAGGATACCAGCACCAAGGTTTCGATGCCTTCTTCTTCTTTCTCCCCATGTTTTAGTATTTACTTAAAACTAACACAAACTAAGAATACACCACAATAAATTTACTTAAAATGTAATAGCTTATCAAGTATTTCACAGGCACAAAATAGCACTTGAAAACTCGAATTGGACAAAGTTAACACAAACCACACAAAATCGCCCAAGAAAGCACTGCAAAATGGCGACCGAAATTAAAAAATCTACCAACCAATGGCACAGACCACAGATCAGATAGACTATAGAGCATTGCATGTCAATGTCAAATGAAATCAACCAGCAACAAGCGCCACATTGCAACATCCGGTAGTGAAGTAAACTAGTTTTACCGGTTTTAACCGAAAAAAAAATACATACGGCGATTTTTTACTGCCAGATTTTTTTATCCCGAGTGGAAAACGCCGTTACCAATGCAACAATGGGGAAATTGATGAATTTACTGTTAGTTGAAATTCAATAAAATGGAACAAAAATTTTTCAGTACAAAATATAGTCAGTGTTGCCAAATTACTCGTGATTTTGACGTGTTTACATAGAAAGTGGCGTTTAATTTTTGTCAACTCTATAGTCAAGCTGTACGAGATGTTCACACGAGCGTTTTTTTAACGCTTGATTGTTCTGAAGTGCGTCCAGTATAGACTAGACGATTTATCGCAAATTAGGCTGCTATACTTACTGACTTACAGCTTGACCATAAAGAGTTGACAAAAATTGAGGGCGCCACTTTCTATGTAAACACGTCAAAATCACGAATAATTTGGCAACACTGACTATATTTTGTACTGAAAAATTTTTGTTCCATTTTATTTAATTTCATCTCTTTATGGCCAAAGCTGTACTTCAAGTTTTAAGAGCCCGTAGTGATTTTGCCGCTGACTGCCGCTCTCTCGCTCGCACATTTCATGTTTTCTCAAGATTCCACCGCCACCTCCATAACCTGCGCCACTGCCGTAGCCTGCGCCACCGCCATAGCTTTGGCCACCTCCGTAGCCTACGCCACTTCCGTAGCCATTGCAATCTTGATATCCTCTGTCGTACCCTCTGTAATCATAGCCACCATTTCATGTTTTCTCAAGATTTCTTAAATCTGAGTGCGTAATTGAAAATGTGTCTCGGTCACTTTTCGCAATAAGATTACGGACATTTCAACATTTAAGTATTTCAGTTTCGAGTTGCTGAAGTACAAAAAGTTATCGTATTTGCCAGTTCAAATAACTGTTAGAAACGACAACTTTTTGTACTTTAGCAACAAAAAACTGAAATATATTTTAAAATGTCTGTAATCATATAGGTATTGCTAAAAGTGGCCGAGACAACAACAGACATGGGCCACTTCATAACTACCTAGTATAGTATATTCTGAATTAGCTCAGGATACATCAATATTAGTGCAGGCAGTGCCCGGCCTGTAGGATCAGATGGAGAGGCGCGGCCTCTCACGGTCTTCCTGCCCATGGGCGTAGCCACGGTGGGGCAGGGTGGGGCGCTTGCCCCACCCTGGCTCTGACCTGTAAGGTACCTACCTAATCTTACCTAAGTAAGAAAATATAAAAATGACGCGGAATTAATGCAGAGGTTTTACCTTCCAATAAAACCGCCATTGTGCGCTGAGCCTTGTCCGGGGAGAGGGTGAGAGAGCCATTGCCGATTTTCTTGTTTTAACACGTTTTTGTCGTCTGGCAACACTGGTTTCCCGCCTTTTTCACTGTAACATAGACAATTCCCGCCAAGAATCATCCCTTCCACTAGGGCAAGCAAGCGTCGAGCGCCCACTTTTCCTCATTGTTTTCACCAGGGCCAGTAAAATGCCCCGGACAAGGCTCAGCGCACAATGGCGGTTTTATTGGAAGGTAAAACCTCTGCATTGTGCTGCTTCGCCTTGTCCGGGGAGAGGGTGAGAAATGTTTGTTATTGCCCTGGTGAGGGATGATGAGAAAATAAGCCAATTTAATGTGAACCTATAAGTTATTTTTAGAGTACAAAACATAGTTTAAGCATTTTTAATCTTCATTTTATTTTCAATCAATGGGAATAAATAAATCAGACAAGTATTTTAGATCAATCGCAGAATATAATAATAATAATTTATTATTATCTAGAAATTATTTATTTTATATCTAACATCCCCCGTGATCCGAAGCGTGATACCAATACCTTTTTGAGAATAATTATAACAGTCGGAACGATGCAAAGCAACGAAGCAATGAAACTATTGCTGCTGATCTAATGCTTTCGACTGTGTACGTTCCAATCCTGTAGACTTAAAAACTATTCTTACCAATTACCGTTCTGGAAGCAGGCTTCGATTTACACAGAGTTGTAATAAAAAGTTGCTGAAGTGAGTTATTCTCTAATCAGATAGTTTAAAGACTTTGTGAAACCAATAAACGAGGCTCAATATATTTTGATCCTCGTGAGTAATCTGCTTCCTTCCTCATTGATGGTGCTAAGCAAAGCGAGCCAATACTCGACTAAAGAAAAAAGGTCACTCAGTACACTATCAACGTCTATTGTCCTAAACGAATAATTAAACAGTTTCATAATGTTTACTCACACCATGATTAGTAATAGTAAGCGTGATGATCTTTCCCAGAGAAAAGAGCATCCCATCAAAAAGTTGAGAACCACAAATCAGAATCTGAATGTGAATAAATATCCAGTCTCGCGAAATTATATTTAAATACTTTTCTCAGTCACGTGTGGCTTAAACAGTTGGTATGACCAATTTGTGGAAGAGAGTTGTAGCAAGTGGTAATTTCTTCCTTATGAGGATGTTCTAGAATTCTAGATACTTAGCTAGGTTCTTGCCTAAGGGGACAGCTAACAGCACCCTTGTTATCTGCGCACCATTTGAGCCAGCCTCGGTTCCAGGCGAGTTCCTAAGAGAACAAAAAACTTACGCCAAACCTTTAGTAGAAGAGCTTTTTCTTCTGCTGTCCGACATTGGTGGAGATACTATTAGCTCCAATCAACAGTCTACTTTTGGTAGAGTGTGGTCTGTGCTTTGTGCGACAGGTTTTGTAACTGAACTGGCCCGCTGAAGGCTCTGTTCTAAAGATCAGGTCTCCAGAATTATTTCAGTCATCGAGGCGTGGCCACCACAAACAGACCGCCGCAACCACTCAGGAAAAGTAATACTTACCTACCCCTGGTATGAGGGACGAAGCTAAAAACACCCATGTCAGGGCGTAATTCCACTGCCGGCTGAAGGCACTGTGGAAATACACTCCCTCCTCCAGCGGGTCTAGCGATACGTAGTGCTGAACTACGTGAGGCTGAGCAGATGAGAACAGATCTATTCATGGCGGCCAACACACAGAATGCCCGAAACAGCCCCGAAGATGGCTCTGGTAAGAGATGTCACTCCGGGATCAGGAATCACATTCCAGAATGGCATCTCTCACCAGTGCTAAGTGATCGGCAATCCTGTTGAAACATCCAGGAAGGTGTTGGTACGTTACAACCATACTCAGGTCCTGGATAAGACGTCATACCTTGCGAGTCTGCCTTGTGAGCGTAGAAGATCTCGTCCGGCTTTGATTTCGCAGATAATTCAATGCTTTGTGCATCGTGCGATTAAATCAGAAGTTTGGCATGTCGGAGTTCGTGCACCTACTGGACGTGGACGGTAATTGTAGCTGAGCTGCTGATGAAGCACCCATTGTCCGACAAGTTGTGTTGTGTCGTTATCCAAGGCACCTTAACTGTTCAGATGCACCGCTGCAATGCATTCGTCACCGGACGAAGTCAGTGTAACCTGTGGCAAATAAATAAAAGAAGATTCGCTCACCGAATAGTGCCACCCTTGCAATTCCATGATCTTCTATGTGGATAAGACGTGTTGCGGATTCGTTTGTTCTTGTCGTAGAAACATAAAACCGTTGACGGTTCTGAAAGAGACGGTGGCAGTGTAAATGACCAATGGCCTATGGAATTGGTACAATTTAATATTTTTATAATCAATTGAGCTTCACTCAACGCGGTCAGTAGGTAGGAGTCTCTGAAACTCCTAACAACGTAGGTAAATGTAAGATATTCTGCTAGGAAGGTACTTTCAGTTTCCCACAGTATCGCATCAAATCCTCAGAAATTCCAAATTCTGAGTGGTCGGAACCTAGTAATATCAATTTTTCAATGTTGATGACTCAAACTCAAACTACAGCCTGAAGCAATACGTTACAGCTACCGAAATCAATTTCAGCAAGTAAGAAACGTCAACATAAAATCTAATTATACAAAGAACTAGGCTCATTCTAGTTTTTCGAAGTTTCATGCTAAACCGTATGACGAGGAAGACATGACGTCAAGGTTTTGCCTAAAAAGGGATCGGTGACTTTTAGCTGCTATACTTACTCACGTAAAAGTACGTTTGAGATATGTTCAACCTTCGTCAACAGAACTAATTGCCCGGTTGAAGGAAGTTTGGAATTTCAAAAGGATAGTTACGTAACATAATAATATCCGATGGGTCATTCATAACATAAGTTAACACAAGTTGTTTAAATTAGATTTGGTTATAAGAATTTCGGAGGTAATCTAGCTCGAAAAGATGTTCGAATATGTGTTTATATTATTATCTTTATGAATTAGTGATGAAGTTTGTATGGCTTTCTATCCTTCGTTAAATTAGAAGGTTTCAAACGGCTAAAACGAACTCTAGTTAACTATAGCGACGTCTCTAGGCGTTACTACCATGACATCGTTTATTTTTTAATTTATATATTGTAGGTACCACTACAAAATATGATAAAAAGGGGAAAGACCTTTATCAGTCTACTCCAAGAAAAAACTAAACACAATTTACATTATGTATCAATCGTGGAATTATCAGAAAATATAGGCTTATGATCGACTACAAAGGTGTATCCAAAATGCCACAATTAAAAGAAAAGAATAACCATGTTGCAAATGTTGCAATGCAAACATTGCAAACTAATCAAACTACTTAAATCTACACATTTAAATTAATAGTTTTTACGATGATACTCTTCAAGATGGTATCGTAAGTTTGTTTAAAAAAAAAAAAAAAAAGGAAACCTTATGAATACAAATAATAATAATACAATAAAATAACAAGTTCTGTTCACCAGCTTACATTCCACATTATTTATATAATCTGCTAACTTATTATTATTTGAAATATTATTATCATCTTATCCTCGCAATTTTTTTTTTTTTTTTTTTTTTTTTTTTTTTATTATTAATTTTAGAACAGAACTCCATATAAAACACAGATTGCAAATCTTTTATTCAAAATAAAAATCAACCCAAAATAATAATTTAGTTTACATTATTTTTAAGATAATAATATGGCCGTATCAATGAACGTTGACAATATGAGGGTAGATAAATATTGTTATCATACTGCTTTAAAACATCGTTTGAAAATCTTCCCAAACGATATCTTAAATATCGTACTGCTTTAAAACATCGCTCGAAAATCTTCTCAAACGATATTTCGAATATCGTACTGCTTCAAAACATCGTTTGAAAAAACCTGGCTAATATGAAATCTGTCCTAAAAGTTTCACTATATTAAACTACTTAGTTAATAATTTAAACAATGTCAATCCATCTTGCTAAAACACTAAAGTATACGTGGTCAATCAAAATACAAAGTGGTTTGTAAGGATTTCTACAATTAATAAAAGAAAAGTACCTATAGTTACTTTTAATTGTTGAACCTTTGGGTGCATTATCAATTTTATCTAATCCGCCGTTACTGGAAAATATGATGTAACTAGATTAACGTTATTTTGAACCATGTTTTCCATAAAATCAGTTAACACCAGCACTTATTGGTTACGCAAATTATATATCAAAGTATTAAAATATTGATACTTAGCTTTTTCAGCACGCAAATTATCTAGCAAAGTATTAAAATGGTGGTACTTAGCTTTTTCTGAAGAACGTCTGTCGCACTGAACTACTTGAAATTATTTGATGGTTATCGCCGCCTTTTCTCCCGGCCCCTTCGCTGTCGCCTCCCAGCGTTACCAGACATTGAGGCGTCCATATTGCTAACTTTATTAATATCAACAGGACTTCCTCTTAAACGTGTTATCACTGCGAAGTTCAGCAACGCAATGAGGAAAAGTGGGCGCTCGACGCTTGCTTGCCCTAGTGGAAGGGATGATTCTTGGCGGGAATTGTCTATGTTACAGTGAAAAAGGCGGGAAACCAGTGTTGCCAGACGACAAAAACGTGTTAAAACAAGAAAATCGGCAATGGCTCTCTCACCCTCTCCCCGGACAAGGCGAAGCAGCACAATGAGATAGGCCCGTAGCAATACAAAATATGCATGGAAAATGTATAGAAAAAAAATTACCAGGGTAAGACCGCGGGTATAGTTTGCTAGTTACATATTATTTTAGTCTGCTAACCCTTGGCTGGCTACGCTCATGTATCCTGTCAAATCTCAACGTGCGGAGCATGAGGTGCGACCACCGCTGGACAGAAGAGGCCGTGCCTCTGCTATACACATTAAGATTTGGCCAGATGGCAGCGCCTCTCCAATCTCTCCATCCCATCCTGCACGCCGCGCGCCGGGCATCTGCATGTATAGGGCCCTTTAGGCATAACAGCCATAGATTTCTTCACTATTCCAATAATAGAATTTAAAATAAAAAAAAAGCCTGTCTGTGAATCAGAAATTTACCCCTTTTAATATACTATATCTATGGAAATTTACGAGTACCTAGGTACTTATGTGAAAGACATTTACGTCACGTCCGGTCTCTTCGCGGGCTTTTTTTAAAGCCTCTCCACACTATTGTGCTGTGTCCACACCATAAAGTTAATATACTTATATTAACTTTATGGTCCACACACGAATTGTTCGTAAGTTCTACACTATGCTCCGTCCGCGTGAAGTTCGCGGCTTCGCGCGAGATTCGCACGTGAGTCTCGACTCGAGAGAGGCCATACTGAACTACTCACTACTAGCGCTGCAAATTATACATTTATTTTTATTACTCGTAAACCAAGTCAATGTTATAAAACCGGTCAAGAGCGAGTCGGACGCGCACTGAGGGTTTCCGTACCATCATAATAAATACACTGCAGAGTTGAATAATAAAATTATCATTGCAGTTTTAGGTCAGCACCATCTCTTGACCAATAGTGGAACTAATTTTTTTTCTTAGGTCAGCGCCATCTCTTGACCGATAGTGAAACTAATATATATTTTCTTAGGTCAGCGCCATCTGTTGACCGGTAGTGGAACTAATGCATTTTTGTGATAATTTCTTAAAAAAGTGTGCTATATTGAGACATCGTTTTATTCATCCTGTAATCTTTATATATTATTATCACATAGAATTATTTCAGATTTTTCTCTTTGCAAACTTCGGAGATAAGGCGATATTTTTTACATTTTTCATCATAAGTCTAAGCCTAAGGAATTAGGTAGCATTACTTATTTGCTAAAGAATTAGCAGGATCACTTATCTGAGTATCTTGCTTGACACGTCTACTGTGAGAGTAGCGTGAGTCGATCTCGAGTTGCGCATGACATTCATGAGTCGGAGGCATGCTTGTCTGAACGCTTCTTATTGGCTGGCGTCTCACTGCCTGCGCGCATCGAAGATTAACTTTATCTTATCACAATAAGATGTGAAGTGAAGTGGTTCTATTATTCTTGCTAAACCTCTTTATGGTATTAGTCAGAGGGATGGTGAAAGAATGGTGATTGGAGACAGGTTTTCGTAGGATACCGGAAACGATAAAAACAAGTCCCTAAGACGAATATGGTAGATAGGGACCATAAATATAGGGACCATCAAACTGGACAACTTAAAAGTTGGTCCCATAGCAAACTATTTAATATGGATCCCAACATAGCAATTTTTAATTTTATACTTATACTTACCTAATGTGACTGGTGATAATTATTTTGATTGAATTCTATGTAATGGGTCTTTGTTACTTGAAATTAATGCATTATTATTATTATTATAGCAGTAGGTATTTCAGAGATAGAGTACCTATTTCAGAAATATTATTTTTCAATTATATTAATAATCTTAATTATTTATTAGTATGAGTATTTCAGAATATTATGGTAACCAGCGTATTCTTTAGATTCGGCTTCCAGGAGCGTGTCACGTACGAACTGTA
The DNA here is from genome assembly GCA_950108535.1 of Agriphila straminella. Taxonomy (NCBI): domain Eukaryota; kingdom Metazoa; phylum Arthropoda; class Insecta; order Lepidoptera; family Crambidae; genus Agriphila; species Agriphila straminella. The sequence continues at coordinate 4,156,460 of OX467316.1, read as the reverse complement.
GTGCTGATTGAAGAGGCAAATTAGTGTCAGTTGAAAGATTACAGGATGTAGGCAGGTATTAGGACAAGAGGTGCACTAGATATAGTTACTAAGTTGGGAGGATGACTCACATGACATCACATTTGATGATTTTGACTCACAACAACACAGCACACTAGGTATATTTTGTTAAAACTTAAAAGTTTAACTACCTAAGCAAGGTACCTTGAGCCGTGGTTGAGCCTAACCGTTGGGTTGTTTTTACCCGACTGCAAGAGGGTCATGAATAACAAATAACAAACGATAAATAAATAAAATAAAATAGCTATCTAGCTAACAGCTTATAAACATACAGATAACAACAAATATATATAACTAAAAGCTATTGACAAGCTACCACATGTAGAATTCAAAAGAAATTGATCGTATAGTAGGTAATCGTAGCCCAGAAAGGAGGTGCGTAAAATAGTAACATTAAACTAAACAATAACTTAATAACAGTCGTGATGCTGTTGAAAAATAAATCAATATTGGCGTCAGCGTTATTAATGGCGGAACAAGCTCTAATATAATTATAAGGAAACTGTTATGCCTGTAGTTGGTGTGCATAAGAAGGAATACTAAATGGTCTATGAATCGTTGCGGGGTGCTCTTGTAGGTATTTTAAAACGAATTTTATGAAGTAGTTCCGGACAATCCACTGAACCTCTAATCAACTTGAGTAGAAAAGTAACATCTGCAATATTACTTCTAACAGAAAGCGGTAGCAAGGATATTTAGTACAACGGTCTTCGTAAGATGTTTTAGGAATTTTGAATTTGAAATTTAGGAATCGAGTAATTTTTTTCTGGATCTTCTCTATATCATTTATGTATGTTACGTAACAGGGGTTCCAAATCTGGCTGGCATACTCAAGATGGCTGCGGACATAAGCACAATAAAGGATTTTGATGGTTTTCATGCGTTTAAAAGGCTTAGACAGACGCATAATAAACCCTAGTGAACGAGATGCTTTATTAATAGTACTGGCAATATGTTTATCAAATAGCAGTTTAGAATCAAGGATGACTCCCAGGTCTTTAGATTCCTGACGAATGGATAATTTTTCGTTTTTGATACTGTAACTACTATTAAAGGGATTGATTTTACGAGTAAAACTTATAGAAAAACATTTGGATACGTTCAAATCTATTTTATTTAAGTAACAGTATGAGTCTAACCTTCGGAGATCATCCTGAAGCTGAACTGCATCGTCGTTATTATTAACAATTTTGAAAAATTTCATGTCGTCTGCAAATAAGAGATAATTAGAATGAAGAAAACACTGACCTATATCGTGAATAAAAATTATAAAAAGCAAAGGACCAAGCAGGGAGCCTTGAGGAACCCCAGAGGGTATGAGTGACCACGAAGATGTATATCCACTGAGCACTACCACCTGAGACCTTTTGTCAATGTACGATGAAAACCATCTGAATTGATTCCCCTTAATGCCTACCTTCATAAGCTTTAATAATAACATTTTATGGTATGTGGGTTTGTATGTAATATTCTATTCTTTATTACCTCATATCTTTCAAACGGCTGAACGGATTTCTATGATTAACATTATCGTTAGATTTGTCATGTCAACCGGCTGTACGGTGCTATTATACATTACGTACCTAAGGGCGGATTCGTCCAAACTTCAATATAAACGGGAATAACTATACCAAGAATACATCTATTCTACGATTTTTTTCTCGAGTAAAGAAATGGTCATTTTTCCATGCAATCCAAAGATAAGTTACTCTTGAGATTCTTATTCCTTCCTAGTGAGTGAATATATGAATGAACGTATTATCCGGCCAATTGTTATTGTTCTATAAACGAACTATTTAAAAGGCAAAGTCTTGTCAACTTTATTTTGTCGCCTTGTACGTATCTGTAGCGGTCAAAGTCAAATGTCAAACAAATGTCACTGACATACGGCACGCGGATGCCATTAAAATACTCGCGGATTAACTCTGTTATTCCCCGCGAAATGGTGGTATAGTGACTATTCCTGAATAGGCAAAATACTCTGAGAATAGTATGTGGTAAAACGTAATTTCGGTTTACTCCCGAATAACTGGTAATTTTATCTAAGAATAACAGTTATTCTTACTTGGTTGAATCCGCCCTAAGTAGTCTAAGTACCTTGGTAGTGGAAAAATATTTTTTTTAGAATACTGCAATATGGGTGTCAAATTAGAGAGCTTATTATAAGTATTTCAAAGGTATATCATGACCGTAATATATAATAACTAAAAATAAATAAATTAAAAAAAAATTAAAAACCCGCCTGCATAAAAAGACTAGTCAACTGAAAAGATGGAAACAAGAATAAGGCAACATAATAACATGCAGTCGGAGGCATCACATCACAGCTGACCTCATGGCGATCCATAAACTTATTTATATTAAGTTTATGTGGCGATCAAAAACTTTGCTCTCTCCTGAAAAAAGTTGACCACATCCTTTCATCTTTTTGACTTTAGACAAAGTAAATTGTCATTTCATGTCAAATAATCATGATTTCAGAACGGGCTTTTGGTCGACTTAAATTTACAAGTAAATATAAATGCTTGCGAGTGGTGAAAGCCTTGATCAAGCACAGACCTCGTCTAGTTTAAAGGACAGGATCCTATATGGATCAGACGAAAGTTTACTCAAACGTAAGTTTTATCTTTTTCAAGACCCTTTATTTGTACTTTGAATGTTTCTGATGTGATCTAAGATCTAAGCATTAAAGCTTTGCTAAGCATAAGATCTAAAAGCCTAATATCCTACGATAATCATGATTTCAGAACGGGATTTCAATTATATATACGTCACCTAGGTTTGGTAGGTAGGTACTTTTTTTCATCTCAGGATAATGACTTGCTAATTCGAAAGACCGACGAAACTACACACAACAAACACACACAGTCATAAGTAGATATTTTAGAATTCGTAGTGGTTTTTAGATAAGTAGTTCTGTACCCTTAGCACAGAATATATAATAGTACTAACACGAACCTTAGCACGAACAGCTATCGAAAAAAATAACTCGCGTAAAATCATTCGATAGATACATTTTGTATTGGAAATTTGTACAACGCCATCTATCTGTTCGTGCTAAGGGTACTGTACCCTTAGCACGAACAGCTATTTATAGATAGATAGATTTATCTATGGAAAATTTAATTTCGCTTTAGTGCGATAGATGGCGCTGTACAAATTTTCTATACAAAATTAATCTATCGAATGATTTTACACGCGCGTTATTTTTTTCAATAGCTGTTCGTGCTAAGGGTACTGAAAGTATTATTTGCACTCTAAGTACAACCAACCACCTTTGGGACTATACATCATTCAAACCTTTCTTTTGAATGAAAAAGGATGACATTTCTTTACCAAAAAAATACTATTTCGAGGTAGATAGGTATACGAATCATATATACGAATAGATAGGGACTTGTTTTTCAAAATAAACTGCCGTGGTTTTAAATTCTCTGAATGTTAGTTTAGTTGCTCGCCGGCTGGCAAAAAACCCAACTCAATCTCTATAAAAGATTTTTAAGAAGCGGTTTAGCCGCTTTGATAAACCTGTCTGGTCTGATTTAGAACTCCATGGATGCGAGATACCTACCTGGGTCGTGTTTCAATGCTATTATTAGCATCTTAGATATAATTTTAGTTATAGACATCATAGCCAAGAAACAGAAATACCTACCTAATTAACATTTTAATAGTATTATGCATGTATTATGTATCAAAAGCAAGTATTTACCAAACATGATTAATAAATTAATAACATAAATAAGTGGTGTTCTATACTATACTTTGTTATTAACAAAATCGATTGTAATATCTGAGTACCTATTAAATAAATTATTATTATTATTACTTACAATACGTAATAATATGTTACGTTCTTTTAATGTACCCACGTAATATACAGAAAACTGAGAAAACCATATCAAGTAATTTCGTCTATTACTATTAAGTATAATAATTATTTCCTACTAGGATTTAGAAATGTAGCGTTATCTTTATCTTAAATTGTATTTGAAAAAAATATAATCTTAAAAATTACCTATTATCATGAAATATTATTATACAAGAAAAAAAACATTATTTTAAGACTTAATGGTACTAGGTCTAAGATAATAAACTAGTAGCTTTATCATGAAACTCTGCAAGCAACTGACTGTTTCATATCATCATAGCCTGATATCTCCTGTGCCTGTTCCAGAGTAAGCCATTTCATATCTTGGTGTTCATTGGAGAGTGTCACTTTTTTCTGAGGATCCTTCAGCTTTGCCAACCAGTACACCACCACTTTTGGTTTCTGTTTAACTTGATAATTCAATGTTTTTGATATATCTTTGAAAATTTCTAAATCATCCTCAGATAGGCCAGCTTCTTCCTTCTTCTATGATGTTGCGTTAGCAATGTTGCAATATCTTTGAGGATAACTGCCTACTTCGTTTTATTAGTTGAATAAAACGTTGACTTGAGCAATAAAAGTCAATGTAAGTATGTACTTAAATTCACTTCCGTAAAGAATACTGTGGTATTTTTATTGTGGTAGGTGGCGGACATCTTTCATTGCTGGCTGCATTCTTGTAACCTAAGAATATTTTTTAGTACCTACCAGTTTTTATTTGACAATTATATAATCATTTACGTCACAGTCATTACTGTCAAAATCCATTGTCTTTTTACAGTTAAACATGATAAATCGCTAGGTATTATCATATCGCGTTTTGGTGGTCATGATCATGATAGGGGGGCCACTGAGCAAGTAATCACTACGTTTTAAGGGGGGATGAAGAAGTAAAATAGTATCCGTTGGCTCGTCTTGGCGAGGACACCACTTTTGGCCCCAGATAGAGGGTACAATAGTTTTAGTTTTCCTTATTCTGTCAGACATAATATCACCCGCCAAGCGAAAGTCGCCTCACCCCAGCCTACCCCCGAGTATTCCCGCCTGGGCCTACAAATACGAGTTGTTCTTGTAATATTATGTTTTCTGTGTATAAATGTTTTTGTGTGTAATTTCTGTGGTATAAATGGGAACATGATTTCCCCCCCCTTCTGAGTAGGTATAGTAGAGAAATATAAACAGAACAATGCAAAAGTACTAGACTTAATTGTTTCAGTTTTTGATTTTTATCCCAATTTACGGCATCCAATTAGCGCTGTTACATTTTCCTCTCGATAGTTAGCATAGAGGAGAGTTTACTTAATTAGAGTAAAATGATAAAGCTTTCTCCATTTTGCATAGTGATTAAATAACGTCATTTAAGTGCAATAGACACTCGTTAAGACAGCACACACAATAATATTATCTTTATTACATTATTCACATTGTAATATGTTTGTTCTATTGCCATTAGAAATCTACTTAATCATTATTTCTCTTTGCCTTTATTAAAGATACCTACTGTAGTTTATGTACGTACACCAGCACCTACCTAACCTACATAATAATTTTACGAGCGAGCCCAATAACTATAGTACAATCAGCAACGAAAGTCGCTTAACACTTTAGTATTTTGTCACAGCAGCATATTCGACATATTATGCCTCACAGTTTGAAACATTGATCAAAATGTTGCTTTGACAAAGTGTTAAAGTGTTAAGCGACTTTCGTTGCTGACCGTACCTTCGCTTCAGTAATGGGAACTGAAAGAAAGTGCACTTATAGCATTGACAGTGTGGATGTTCCGCAATTTTTATCACTTCAGTGCAACTGACAAAGCATGCTTTTAGTGTAAGTTAGTAACGTATTGGCTATCTTAAATATTTGACGGTGATTTGTACACACCTATCATTGGTCTTTATCATGACATGCTGTCGGTCTTTTGAGATCTAAATGATACTGAATTATACCTTTTATAAATGATTATGATTTAAATAACCATAAACCAAAAGACAAAGGAAAATTTTATAATAAAACAGAAGCAAAAAAAGGCTGAAAATACGTATGTTTATATCGGCTACGCCACGGTTACTGTAATAATTATTTTAGAGGGCCTTGTACTGGATTGCCATAAGATAAACAAAAGGAAAACACAACTAACTTGCATGTGTGCAAAATGAAGGCCAAAGTCACTTTTTGCCTGAGAATCTCTAGCTAGAGGTTTTTCGAAATGGTTCCTTCCTTAGGAAAATCATTCAGTTAATTATAGAAATCAAATGATGCATAGAAAATTTAGTAGGTATACTGGTAAAATAAGGTTGAAAGTTTACTTTCATTTTGGATTGGATGTATAGCTGCCTACTTACTTCGTTTTATAAACATGACTTGAGGAGAAATTTGTCGAGTTAAACAAATTCAAAATTGCATTTAAATTGTCTGCTTGTTTGTAAGCAACTAATTTGAATTTGAATTTAACCACAGGAAGAATAAAAGTAAGAACGTAGGTCAACAAACTGAAAAAATATCTGCCGACATTAATGAACAAGTGAAAAGTATACAATTTCGAGAAGACAAAACAAACCAGTTTGTCATGACAGTGCCGCTTGTCCCAAATTTGGAGCCAAACGTCATTGCTTCCACTTCAGTTGGACAGGTTTTGCATACAAAAATAATTATTTCGTTCACTAAACGCACACTTAAAAATGAACTTTACGTCGCAAAGAATTGGGTCCTATTGTTTATGCAACCGGGTTAGCTCGGATGATTTTTGTAACGTCACGATTTGGTGTTTTCCTTGAGCAAATGTATGCAAAATGCATTGCAAAACTTGCACTTTGTAAAGAATTCGACAGTAACTTAGTTACTGTAAGCTAAAACTTGGATTAACTTACTTACTAGGATGGCGCAGCGACGTAACTAATGTATGTTTGTTATAGCTAGGCACATTTCTCCAATATTAGTTAGAATAGAATAGTGGTAAGTAAAACAAATTAATCTTGAGAAACAGATGACGTTTAACTCTTTTGTTCTAGGAATCTATCTTGTGCAATCTGCTAAGTAATACTATATTTAGTGGGTATATTTTTAAATTATGGTTATTTAAAGCTAAAATTAATCCATAGTTAATGTGGATTTTTAGAACAAGCATAAAGTATTATCGTGCATGACGCGCTAAAAAGCATAAAATATTATTAATGAGAATTTAACTATAATATTATTATAGGTAAATAAAATCTTACTGATCTTTGATTTGTACTTGTATGCTTTATTATCTAAGTACCTATGTCTTATTATCTTCATCTCATCATATCTCTGTGACTATATAGCTGTCCGATAAAAGTTCGGTAGGTACTTTAAGAAGCAATTGATCGTTCTGCGTTGTCATAAATTAGGGGTGAAATATTATGGCGAAGGTACACCGCTCTACATCAATCTTATGATCTGCATAGTGGATCGATGGGGTGGGATTTCTAAAAGGTAAACCGACGAAAATCGGCTTGATGTGGACCACTGGTAGGTAGGTAGGTACTATCATTTCTCCGACAAAAATCGCCATGTTTGCTAACTCACTGATTTATTAACATAAGTTGAATGAAATGATGTTTTTATTACTAGGTATTTTATTTATCGATAACTACAAACAATCTGTATAAGCTGGGTGTTATTCGCAAAATTACTAAAGGTTAATTAATGTTAAATTTAACAATAGAATTGACGCCTTGAAATTAAATCATATTCAGCTAAAAGAGGGCCACGCGCACAACTATTCTCGAATAAGCGTATTTCGATGTGAAAGCGGGTTTCAAGGTGAAAAACATAGTTAATGCACAGATCATTTTAATTTTGCTGCCACATAGGTAGGTATTGTAGTACCGAGTTTTTCTCCGAGGAAGGTGGAGGGGGGGGCGACAAGGGCTACTGATGGGGGAGAGGGCACAAGGGCTACTCGGTTGACTGTGGGTTTTTCATACATTGTCGATGAATCCACTCTCGACGGCGCGTGGTGAACTTATTCACCAGAAATACAACTTTCTAATCTGCAGTCTTTTCCAAGGAATCGCTTCTCTAATCAGGTTCTCTTAAACTTATGTGGAAATCTGAAAAAGTTTTAATTAACAAGTACAACAGTTAGAGACGAGGTACTTACTACCATTCACATTTGGGATGTCCTAAGATATGGTTAGTAATGACCCAAGTTCGATCTAACAGGAAACGAAAAGGTAGTAGGTACCTAGCGTTTTTTGATGAAAAAGATTAATAATAAAATACCCGAGGATATTAAACTATTGCCTTTCAATCAATTTAAGATAGCTTTAAAGAAATGGCTGATGGACAGAGGCTTCTATTGTATTGAAGATTTCCTCAAATATAAAGAGTAAGGAAGATCGATGTACTAACTCTGCTAGACATTTTCTCCAGGATAATCAATTATACAAAATAGTATAGGTTAATAACATTAAATTATTATAAACGGTTTTATTACTAATTTGCATGCTATGAAATGATATAGTTAAATAGGCATAAGTTCTACCCAGTTGTATAACACCTACAAAGTCATAAAAATTGTACCCTATTTAATGCAAATAAATGAATTGAATTGAATTGAATTGAAGAAAAGGTCCAAATACACTTGTACTATTATGTATTCTGTGCCAATACTCCGATCTTTAACAACCCGCCTGCCAAGCGTAGAGGTTATGCCAACCACCCTTCCGCGGGAGAGGTCTAAGCTGTTGTGTTTAATTAATGGGCTATTGTGATTGGTGATGATCATGACTGAATATATTATACCCATGTTTATTTATTGTTGTCGTTTTGGTTCTTAATAGTATTCGTTTGACCATACAGATTTCTTGAATTATTAGATTTAAGGCATTCACAATGCTATTTTTATATTAAGATAATTAATATTAGTATTTGAAAAAATACTAGAAAAAATCGACTCACCCGTCCGTCCCGTACTAAGCTATGTGTCACGCACGGGTGAATCTATTTTTTTAGTATTTTTTCAAATAGGTAAGAATTATCTTAAGATTAGTATTGAAGTTCACAACAACGCTTGCTTACGTAGCAATCTAGTCTAGATTGATCGTATATGTTTTTATGCAGATCCGTATACTGAGAAGGTAGGAAAGACCATTCGTTGGTGGAGGATTGCGTCCATCTTGAAGTCATATACTGTAGGTCCAATACTGTTAATTTCTGTAAATAAACTGTTAACAATTTTTAAATAAATAATCTGTGAATACTTTGTCAATATTTTGTAACCAACTTATATCCCCTAGATCCACTAAAATCCATTGTAAAAATCTATTGATGGAACTTTTTGCACTTTTATGTCCCTTTAATCCTTGATTCAGGATTTTTGCAAAGTGGATTTGTAGTTTTGAAAGAATAATTGTTTGTCATGTTCAGTTTCGTCCACGCGGACGAAGTCGCGGGCATCACCAGCTAGTTAAAAATATATGTATAGGTATTGAGATTTGTAAGCAAACATCACACTACCATCATACATTATAAAACAAACACTCAATCATACATCACACTACATTTGCACTGTGTCTGGACAACGAACGACATCTTTTAACTAATAAGTTTTGCCTGTTGATAACTGTGCACCAGCTGATATTCCGTTTTTAGGGTTCCGTACCCAAAGGGTAAAAACGGGACCCTATTACTAAGACTCCCGTCCGTCTGTCTGTCACCAGGCTGTACTGTATCTCATGAACCATGATAGATAGACAGTTGAAATTTCACAGATTATGTATTTCTGTTGCCGCTATAACAAAAATAACAACAAAAAAACTAAAATCATAATGAAATAAATATTTAAACGGGGCAAAACAACAAACGTGTTTTTTTTTTTTGCCATTTTTTGGTACGGAACCCTTCGCGCGCGAGTCCGACTCGCACTTGGCCAGTTTTTATTAATTACCTACCTATATCGTTACGGTTTAATTTGATTTTAACAGCTAAGTCACTGAGAAATCAATTTTGTTTCAATAAACATAATATTATTAAAGTATCAATTACATAAGTAAATTAGAATTATTATAGCGTGTCTTCTGTTAACTTACGACTGCTGTTTTTCTTACTTTTTTGGCAAACATAAGTCTCATAACTTATTTTAAATAATTTGGTTGACTCCCCTCACATTTTAGAAAAAAATAACCTAAGAGTACCCAGACCTGGCTCGCGCCTACAAAAACTATTTGTTGTCCCTTCGTACTCAGCTGTATACACCAGAAATAACTTTTTTCGACGTAGTGTTGAAACTTATAACAAAAAGTTCAATGATATAGATATCTTTTGCAATAGCCTAACTGTCTATAGAAAGTTATTGCATAATAAGTTGTCAATAGCACTTTGATTATTAATAGTAACTTGATGATTTATTGTACATTTTCTAAAGCACTAGACTGTGTATGTTTATGTTAGTACTTACTTACTTCCATAACACTAAACTCTGTGTAATTTTATATTCTTTATGGATCTATAGGTCTATAAGAAACTCATATTTTTTGTATGCAATACCAATGTATAAGACTGTTTGTATCCTAAATAAAATAAAATAAAATAAATAAAATAACTATTTTCAATGTTTCATAAAGCAAAATGAAAAATGTAGTAAGTACAGACATACACTAAAAACAATATTAGTCTTTACCTATGAAATTGCCGATTTTTTTTTTAACTTTTGATTGTACTACAATAAAATGATGTACAAGAGGCGGACTTAAATCTAAAAGCATTCTCTCCCAGTCAACATACAGAGAAAATAATAACTTCAATGATTTAAAATATTTAACAATATCTTGATATTATATCAAATTATAACCATGATGGTCAACTGTCAGTAAAAATAAAGCTTATTTTAGCTTTCTTAACATTAAAAAAAGATCTTGAAAATTACTCTTTTTTTGTGAGCAAAAAAATGGTGATCGGAGGGTTTGTATGTAACTTAGACAAAACTATTTTTTTTCGCTTATCGTAAATGGAATAAGTTAGCATAGTGTACACTAGTACCTACATAACGTTACATATAGTGTTCACGGTAATTAAATGAACAAACAAAATGCTAAGTATGATAAATGCAAAAATGCAACTTCTTGAAAATTCTCCATACATATTGGCAATTTCAACCAGTTTTCGACGGTCAGTTAGCCCCACGTATGCCGTCCTCTTCTTTTTATAAACATAAAAAAATTGTAGGTATGTCTTCCTTGTGTATGTTACATAACAGTCATATTGTTTATTATATAATATTATTCATTTAAGAATTGACTTATATACAATTACTTAATTATTACTTTGCATTTAAGTTACCTTTTAAGTAGGTACTTATAAAAAATACAAAAATCTTAATTTATAATTTTATTAATGTCACCATTTAGTGTTTTCAAGGGACATTCCTGCCAGAAATATTCAAATGTTTTATATTGCATTTAAGAAACCCTAGTTTTCTATGAAAGAGTTGTAATTTTGTTTTGTAACATTTCATTATAAAGGAATAACCTCTTTTTCCCCATGTTTTATGCAATTAGTTCTAGATAATGCCTTTGGTCCTTTATTAACTTTACTGTTCGTTACACACATGTCATTATAAATAATAATATGTAATTATATATCTAATTGTTAAATAAGTGAGTATTACCTATCTATATATAATAATTGGTAATACGTCAACGTTTTATTTTTTATTTCGCAATTTCATTCGGCGGAATCTAAGTATTGTACATACTCACATCTGACTTACACTGTCAAACCATACTTACACCTGACTTACACTGAAAAACGATAAAATTCACCGGCCCTACTTGCCGCCCCGGTGCCAAAGAAAATATACACCCGGTGCTAGGTATATCGCGTCGCGCCGGCAAGTGGCAAGTTGCGTGCCATAAAACAAGGCTAGCCCATCGTAGCGTGACAGTCAAAGCAACCTTTGCGGGTGAAACACATGCCTCACCTGTCGCTGTCGCGCCGACGACGCTGTAACGAGCGCGCGCATTCGCGTATCGGATAATAAAAATCTCATGTTCATCACACCGATCAAAAACATTGGTCAGAAGTAATAAAAAAAAAATAAGCAGTGAAAAATAGTGTACTAAAAAAACGCGCGCGTTTTGACGTTTAGTTTTTTTTAATTTACGAACTGTTGCAGTGAAAATGGGGTTGAAGCACGAAGATGACAAAAGGCCCAGCAAACTGGCCATCATGGATGAGGATGTTTCGGATACACCACGTGAGTAGTTTATGTTTTCTCCACGACAAATGATGAGTACCTACCTACTTAAATATCAAAACAAATCTATTAAGGTACCGGTACACTGTGCGACAAGAAACATCGTGTTTAACCTTCAACTCTTTAAATTAATAAACATAGGTACTTTTCTATCTTTTATTAAAAAAAAAGACAGGATTTTTTTTAAATTATGATAATATAAAGTCTAGACACATATTTCATTGTAGCTTAGTAAAGATAAACATAGCTCCAAACAAATAATTAAACACGGAAAATGTTCACAGATTAAGACAACGCCGTTTGAAGAAATCATACATTTGAATTTGTTAGTTAAGTAAGTTACCTTCAATTTTATTTAACCAACAACATTTTTTTTAAACTTTGTAGGTGATAAAAACATATTTTTCGAGTGAAGTAAATTAATTAAAACAAAAAAGAAAAACTTAATTTTAATTTGTTTATATTAGTTTTGTAGTCTTGATTAGTTTAATAGGTCCACTTGTTATAAAACTACTCAACCGATGCGTTTTTTGCAACAAACAAAAAACAATAGAATTGTTGATCTTGAGATTACCTTCACAAAATTATTTTAAATATTGCATTCTTTTTTGTGATTAATTATGTGATTAAACATTTTTTTACATAAATGCTTCATACTAAACAAAATTAGTTCAGGTTTCAATATTCTAATCCCAAGTAAATGAGTATTAATCCTTTCAGTCTATATGTAAGTTGTTAATATTGCATCGTTTGAAATTATAATTGTAATTACATGTTGTAATATTACTTAATTTTTTTATTATGCATTTCATTACTAAGCGATAAGAGCACAATATTAATATTGGCAATAATATTCTTACATAAACTGTGATTATACGATAATTTATTAACTACATTGTGTAGCAACTGAAACTAGACTTCAGAGGGCCTATTACAATAAAAACACGATAAGCTTACGATGTTCGTCACACTCCGTGACATATTAACTCATGTACCTACATAAGGTTCAAAATCAAGCAAATCGAACATCCAAAATCCTCCGACTATCGTAATTATTTTTTGGAATAGCCATGTCCATAATTTTTTTTATAAACTACCCGATTCACTAAAAAATATCAATGATGATAAAAAATTCTTAAATAATTTAAAACAATTCTTAACAAAAAAGTGTTATAACAACATGAAGGAATATTTAGAAGATGAAACAATAGAAATATGAATATTGTAGATAAAAAGTAAACTAAATTAAAACATTAAAATACTTAAATTAAATACATAAGTGCAATATAATTTAATAGAAATTAATAAATAAAATAGTTTTTATTAATTAAGTAATAACTACTATTGTAATAAAACAAACAACAACAAAAAAAATAATTAACCACATTAAGTATGATTTATATAAATTTTAAGTAATAATAAGTGTTTGCTATCTATTATTGTTGTTGTGCCCGACAGGGTCCATAGTGATCTAAAATATTATAATTTAAGAACTACTGTAACACTGTGGAATGCAATAAATGATTTGAGTATTGATTATTAAAGTAGGCTCTCTGAATTGAAAATGGTGTTATTTCTATATTGCTTACCGTTATTTTTTCTTACAACTAAATTAAAGTTTAAGTCCGAAATACAAGGAAACTACCCTATTTAGAAAAATATGCTGAAACACGACAGGAAGCAGTTTGCTTGATAAAATCATACAAGATAGGTATTTTCTTTTAGTTTCTTTTTTTAATTTCGTTTTCTTTTAGATTAGTTCTTTTGTTTTATTCAAGGGTAGGTACCATAAAGTTAATATACCTAAGGGTATAGGTATATTAACTTTATAGTAGGTACCTAAGTAAACATTTTTTTAAATTTAGGCATTACCTACCTTTTATGTGAGTTCTTCGGTTCTCAGTGTAGTCGGTAAACTCGTATGTTTTAAAAACTAGGAAATACGTTGTTGACCCAAAAGAGGGACATATAAATAGGACATAAATAACATTCTGATCGAACTCGGCGCTATGACCACAAAGATAATCAAATAAGTTCAATTTAACCTTCCTTGTAATATAGACTATAGTTAATTGAAATATTTACAAAGGTAAATAACTACGATTTTGTAATTAGTATCTAGATATTTACAACGGTTAGGCCGTTTTATCAGGCATCTATACATTATCCGTTTTATGGCCTATCTTTCTGTTATTTGCACAGCTAAGTATATATTTTTTCTTCTGTCTACAATCTATTGTATTAGCAAAGGAGCATAATAAAGTATATTCAAGGCTAAAAATATTATTCAAGAGAAACTTATTATTATTAAATTAATAATCGAGAAAAACAAAATTTGACGTAAATAATAATAATAAATACATTATCTCAATTTACTACTATGCGCGCATAGTAAAGGTCTTTACATAAATATTTTATACGATAAATGTTTTATTTGCTGATCCTACAGGCTTTAAACCCTCAAAAATGGGGTAAATATAAGAGGAATACTTATACTTATGAACATCAATCAAGATTATTTAAGGTTTTTTAAACCTTGAAGCAGCTCATCAATGATTACAGTTAGGTATATTATACAACTTGTTCTGCACGCAATAAAACTAACATTACTTAATGTATATGATTAAGAGACGATATTTTTACATGTTATATCGTATTGTTCTTGTTTTAATTACAAAAAAGAGGTAAGTAACATTACTATAATAAATTTGTAATTGTCAAAATTACAATAATAGTACATTATACACAAGTTAGCTTAGGTTGCTCATTGCACACAAGCCTGTGGGTTGCAGCCCGAGCCGCAGGCGAGGGCGTAACTCAGCCGAGTGTGCAATAAGCAAGAGCTCACGAGTTTCATACGACGTTTTTCAACACATTTGCGAGGAAAAACAAAGTAATATATCACAAAGCAACAAATATGGCAAAAACAAAATATGATAATTATGGGAAAAGGCGCGCATGTTTTTTTTTGTTTTTTTTTTCACAGGCTAACGCAAGAATTTTTTACGAACAAAGGGGTGAGGAGCATACAGCCTACTACTAATACTTCAAAATTATAATTTTAAGTGACAAAATGCAAATATTTTAATATTTTATTACAAAATATTGTGAATTATGAATAATTTGATAATAATTATATATTTATTTGACTTAATTAAGGACTTACACATTTATTTATTCCAAAAATGTATATGAATTTTAGGCAGCATAAAACCTCTTTGTAGTAAAAAAAAATAACTGTATTACCCGGCTAAATTGGGAATGCTCTGTTTTCTCGCATAGAACTTGCAGTAAGGTACTAATTTAACTTTGTAGGGTTAATTCTATTACGAACTAGTGTTTTATATATTATTGCACGCGTTTGTTATAGCTCGGTTTACGGCCCTAAAAGCGGTGTATTAGGGCTCACTTTACGAGCAAGTGTGTTGAAAAAAAACTTACTTAAATGCCCGTTTTTACGAAGAAGTTACATAATTACTAGATACATGACTTTTAACTTCAAAGTGCAAATTATTAGCGCCAACAACGTTTTTAAGTTTTTGAAATTGGTTGAAATAAAACACTTTTACGGATATAAGTAAGTATACAGTGTAGATACCTACCTATAATGTTATTGGTTTTTTAAACTCCTGTGACGTTTCAGCACCTTTCCAAGTGTGACTATGATGATTGATGATAAATTTAAAACGCGTATATTTTAATTTTTAAGACTTTTGTTAAAGCTATTTTATTGTGGGATAATCACTTTGATTATTTAAATCATGTTATTAAATTTCATCTATAACAATTGTGAGAACGATTATGTTCCTAACTGTACTCGTATAAACTATGTTTGAAATCATTACGAAAACTTTTTGTTTATTTAAATCCTTCAGAATTTTCTCATGATTTGTATTGTAAGTGAATTGTTTAAAATATTGAAGTACTTATTACCTATCATATTGAATATTGTTATTTGAATACCATTCAAATATTTAGCTAGGAAATCACACTTATTAAAATTGTCTTTAGATTTTTTTTATGACGAGTCAGGAACTTGACGAATCCGGAACCACTTTTTAATTGATAGGTGATATTATTTGCTTTCCAATAGTTTTTTTAACCGTAGGACTTTTAAATCCGGAGAAATTAATATTTTTCGGCAAAGTCATCTGAAATAAAAATTCAAATTTAAAATGGCTGCCATTCCAACTGGAGAGGAGATAGACCTCAACATGTTTAATGGGTGTTTTTGTTGAGAAAATTCGGTGTTTTTCATGCTTTAAATTATCTAGTACAAGACCAAAGACATTGTAATAACTATGTTTTATCCGGTGAATTTTTGCATGCTGATCGGCTACTTTTTTTTTGCAAATAAATATACTTAACTACTTATCTTTATCTTAAAAAAAATCATACACTCCTTTTTTTCTCCACAGAAATTACGAGTATAAGCCACAAATGAAAACATCAAGTTTACGATCGTTACACTTCTATGTTGTACAGCATACGATATGCCGCGTCTTTTGTTGTGTCTTTCCGGTGTTTACCACAACAAGTGAAGCGAGTGGTCGCCACCCATCGTAAACATACGTATGTACATACTTACCTACTTAAAGGTACTATGCAAGTAGGGCTATATCACAGAATAGATATAAGTACCCCACTACCGTAGCTATGAGTACTTTATAGAAAAAGTCTGTTTACAAAAACGAATTTGCGAAGTAAGCTTTCTTTTTTCTAAATATATCCAGAATAGATATATCTAGAAAAGAGAAAGCATACTTCGCAAAATGTAACTACCTCCGTGGTCGAGTGGCTAATGGCTTGTCGGTTTTCATGGTGACATCATCTAGGGTTCGAGTTTGATACCCGGCTTGTTCAAATTAGAAAATGATATTTTTATGTTTTGTATATGTAGGTATATGTTATAGGTAGGTAGATGGTATTGGTACCGTTTCGTGTTACCGATTTCCATTAAGTTATTTAGTAGGTACTTATTTTGGAATCCGAGTAGGTACCTAATAGGTACATATTATTTTCATCGTTTGAGAAACAAATACCAACGAAAACGTAACGGAAAATTTATTTTCCCAGTCATTAAGGAAAACTTAACATCTGTAAAAGTACGACGAAGACTCACTTATTCATGAAATTTACTGAACTAAATCATAACATCTTTAACAATCGTATTTTATGGGAATAACCTGTCATAGGTGAGAACTCATTAGTCAGTCAACGTAGAGGTGAGAAGTCATTAGTCATTGAACTCGTGCTTTGAAGTCATTAAAAAAAACAAAAATAGGTAACAGATTTCCATTTTTGAGCAAAAAACTCAAAAGAAAAACACATTTGCTCTTTTTACCGTGAACGTATTTTTTAATGAAAATATTTATGTACCTAACCTACCTACGAAGAATATTGTTGAATTGTTGAGCTCTGGGGGGCTACTCAAATGGCCACTTTTCTATTCGTGCGCTAACTTAAAAATTAAAAATAAAACCATAAACTCTAAAATTACGTGTCGTGGGCTTGTCAATTCCATACAATACATCAATGTCTGTGATTTACATAAACTTGCGACATTGCTTTACATTGACTTGATCGTCCAGGACTCTAGGTACCTATTGCTTATTTTTAGTTAGCGAACGAATAGAAAAGTGGCCATTTGAGTAGGGGGCTGATGCGACAGTGCGACAATGATAAAACAATAATTTTAAATACTTAGTATTTTCAATCTCCATGAAACAGTTCAGCAACATTTATCAAAATGTGGATTATATTATAATACTGCTCCAATTTTACACACATGCGATGTTATTACAAAAGGTTTTTAAACACCTATTTACAATGTGATGCTGTCTCTTTCAAACAATATTGTCAAATAAGTGACAGCATCACATTTAAGCAGTGTCTAAGTTAAACAGGTGTTTAAAAATCTTCTGTAAAAACACAGGAGTTTCTTAAAACTACAGTTTTAAAAATTGGATAATTAGGCAATAATGGTTCGCAAACCTAAGTAAACTGTGTACATTGAGAAAAAAGCTTACGCTATTTTTTTTCTCTCCTTGTTTTGACGGTCATTGGTGCAGCGGTGGTGATCCTTCCTATTTTTTGCGCCAAAGTTCCCGGGTTCGAATCCAGTAGCAGTTGTTAGTGAGCACCAACATTTGTTCCCGAGTTATGTTTGCATACAGTCTTATCATAAATGTATCGTTATTTTCTGTACATTTTACATTTTTCACAAGTAGGTAAGTACAATTACGAAATCAAATAATTTATCGATATATCTATGTCGACAATCGATTCGATAAAGTTGCGAAACGTTTTTGTCATAGGTATTGGTATTCCATTATTTTTCAATACATACGAAAAATGCATGTCAAGGATGCTAGAAAGTGTATGTAAACAAATGAAAAGACGTGTGACGTGCCACGCGCGCGACCTGCGATCAAGTTCAAGCGCATAATTATTTGTTATTTTAATAACAACTTGCCCTAAATACCTAGTTATGTATGAATTTGTGTTACGTTATTGAATAGTAGTAGACAGTAAGTTGTAAAGTTTGTTTGCTAGTGGCAGTGATTAATTAATAATTGTTTTCCTTCTCATTTTCGGTTTATTAATAATAATAATTTTATTTTATTTCGGACATAAAATCCATACAAGGTGTTAGTTACAGCGAAACTTATTCTAGTGTTAGTAATTTTAAGGACACAAAACAAAACAAATTATAAATTATAATTTGGCCACCGATGCGGCTCCTGTGCTATAGATAGTCATAGCTAGTGACAGGGGCATGAAGCTCCAGCCAGCGGCGCAACAGTGGGGAGTCCCACCGGTTAGCCAACGTGCTCAGGATGCTGTTTGAGCTGCCGCGCACGCTTATTGCTAGAAGTAATTTAACTTAAGATTTATTTTTTTGTTGAAGTCCTTGCCCAAAACTTCATATAATTATGATTCTTACTGCCGTACTCAGAGACGTCAATTAAGTTTAATGCTTCATTAAGTATCGTGTCGTCTTATACTATCAATATGGAAAAGAAAGAGATAGCAACAATTTTAATGAATCATTAAACTTAATTGACGACTCTGACTGAGTACGGCCGTTAGACACACTGTGACACTGCACACACAATAAAAAAATTTATAAGTAAGTAAAATATCAGAATTCTAAGTAAGTACTTATATAAATGTGAAACAAGTGCCAATAAATATGCTATATTATAACACTTATAACTTATTAGTGTCCACTAATTCGTAAGAAGTCAATTTTGGTTGATACACCATTAAAGTCTAAAGATTTATAGTCTATTCTTCGACTGAAACGGTGATTAGTGGCTTACCGCTGCCTAAGTACATTTAGCACCTAGTTATGCAGTTAACGTCAGCACTGTCTTAATTGAAGACTATTAGTAACTTGCATTGTACTATCGTCGTGTCTCCGTAATCATTGCAGGACGGAACATTACGAAAGGAAGAGGTGTTTCCTTGTGTTTACAAACCATAAAAATAAACAAGTAGGTACATGAAGACCTACTTCCGACAGCACTCGCATATATTTTTTTTGGTTTTTACTCACCTATTTCAAAAGTTAGAGGGGGGGGGACACACATTTTGCCACTTTGGCAGTGTTTATCTTTCAAACGGTTGACTTTGAGAAAAAATTGTCTTAGGAACCTCAATGTCATTTTTGAAGACCTTATCTATAAACACCGCACGTATTGGTTGGTATGAAAATTTTTTTTTTTCAGTTTCAGTTCCATGTATGGGAAGCCCCCTTAATCTTTATTTTTTTTATTTTTGTGTTAAAATCGTTAAGCGTTTAACAGAATACATCTACCAATTAAGTTTCAACTGTGTAATCTTATATACTTTCGGAATAAAATAGCTGTGACATACGGACGGACAGACAGACAGACAGACATGACGAATCTATAACCCTAAAAAGACTACTTTCCATACTAATGTCTGAATACCTGATCAAATTTTGTATGAAATGTCGATACTTATATATATTTTTTATTTTTCGGAAAAGTCGTAGAACAAACGTTGTTGTTTATATATTATGATGTTAGTAATCCACTCTTTTTTGCATAGTTATTGGTGTTTTACAAATAACATACCTAATTTCCCAAAATATAGAGAGCAAAGGTTAACAAATACTTAAAAAACATTAGAAAACCTAAAGCGGAAAGAAAGGGTTTTTTGAAAGCTTCATTTACTTGACTTGAGAATGAGAATATGGAAAAAAAATCTGTCTCTGCTCTTTGTTTACCATTTCCCCAATACTTTTTACAAACACGATCTGTTTGTTTGCATTTTCTCTAAATGTTAGTTGGAGTCCATGTCCATCACCATTGCTGTCATTGATAACAAAAACTATTTTACTTACAGTTATTACAAAATAAAGCAATTATTGAAACACTATTAAGATAAGATTACTGAATTAGGGCTTAGCGAAGTCAACCTTGGCCGTCATAGGCTTTTTAGGGTACCTTGAATTGAAATCCCAAAGCTCCTGCAGATTCGACCAAAGTCTGTAAATTTCCAAAAAATCCATTATGTAATTAGGTAAAATCAAACAATGTCAGAAATAAAAAACTTAATTCTTTTAACGAGACGATGCGGTAATTAAAAAAAGAAAGTCCTCTTCTATGCCAAAAATCTTAGTAAGTAACTCATAAAATTAGGAGGTTGAGTCGTTAACTGGCTGCAAATTTTTTTTTATGTTCGTAGAAACTGTGGTGTTTATAATACTCTTTATTTATTTAGTTTGGTTTTTTATCTTCCCGACTTTTCATACCCTTTCAGGGCGTAAATATAGTATATTAAAAAGGGGTTTCAGGGGCCGCATGAAACGTCATCATCCCACTGAAAATGTGTCTGAAAAGGATTTTAAAATAAAACCTAGCAACTACTTAGTAAATTAAATCCTAGATTTTCGTATTCACATAATACGGATGAGTCGATGTTTTCTAGTATTTTTTCTAATATTTATCTCAAATCTAGAAAGTTTCTATATTTGGTTTCATTACTGGTTATATTTCAACTGTAGTGCAGACATCTAATGTAATTAGAATCAGTTAGAACTTAATTCCATGCTCAACTCGGCCGACCCGCGTCGGCACGTTTCATTGCGCTCGCGCATTGTTGCGGTTACGATTACGACGCATTCTATTCATACAACAGTATTCGAATTCATTCAAAAGTAATTCTTTTTTATGACAAGACACTTTGTTTCATCAAGTGTGATGCGAAAAAATATCGACGAGTGAAAAACTAAGAGCCCACAGATATTTTGTAATGCACTTTTTGTATAAAAACTTTGAACGGTTTAAACTCTTACTAATAATTTTTTGAAGAAGTTAATTTTAGCCAAAAAGTTGATTAAAAATTTTTTAACAATCATGTTATTTTATTTTATTTGGTTTAAAATCTATTCAACTATCTATTAACATAAAATCAAAAGTACCCAATGAATTGTTTCATTCGATACTCGATTGTTTTGATCAAAATGAGTTCAATGAGTCACTGCTTTTTGGATACACATAATAGGGATGTTGACTATTTTTTTTATTTTATGTTACATAAATTACCTCTCAAAAAAAGAAACATTGGTAAAAGAATTAATTCGCTAGCATGAAAACTGCCCGAGATATCACAGTGTGAAATGCACACAAATGGACTCGATCAAAAACGCTCCATACTAATTGCTTGCACGTTATGACGTCACGCCTTGCAAGTTTGTATGCAACGCATAGGAAATTTGTTCAGCAGCTATATTAAATTTTGTGTTTATCAAAATGGTTTCTTCGACAAATTTGCTATACATTTTACGGACTAATTAAAGGTATCATTTATTTTAATAAATTTTATACTTTTTAAATGGACTTGTCCACCCAACTTTGAAGGGTCATAAAACAAATAATATGCAATATATAATACCAAGAGGTATACAAGCTACTCTAAAAGTTTAATATGTTTACGATTTTTATTATTATTTCGTTATTTTATTCATTAGTCAACATCCCTATTATTTTGTTTGTCCTTATACATACTTACTATAATAAATAAATTATAGGTGTGAAAACATTAAGCTTTTTTCTAAAATAAATTGGAATTCTGTAAACTGTTAGGTTGAACTACTCTTTGTATGAAGTCGAACTTCGAACCTATTATTTTACTTAGGGAGAGCGCACACTTATTCACTCAGCAACTGTTTTGTCTCTCACATCAAGTCCATGGGTTTATATGGAAGCGCGCACACGGGGCGACGCGGTCGTCGGCAACTTTTCATACAAATCATGTGAGAGACAAAGAAGTTGCGGAGACAAAAGTTGCCCGTGTGCGATCGCTTAATTGTGTCATGTCAAAAGATTTGTCGAGAAAACCAAATTCGGAAAAATACAGTGGTGGACAGATAATTAGAAACATCAGTCGATTTTCATACAAACAAGGTTATTTGAAGCCTTGGTTCTCCACCAGGGATTAATTGAGCTGCTGATGACGGCTCATCAGTACCCCTAGCACGCACATCTATAGAGAAAAAAAACGTGCAACGTGCAAAGTAATTATCTATGGAAAATTTCGTTTCGTTTTTCGGCAGTAGATGGCGCTGTACAAATTTTCCATACAAAATTACTCTATGAAATGTTTTTACGCGCGTTTTTTTTTGTTAAAGCTGTTCACAGCTCGATCAATCCATGGCGGAGAACCAAGAACCAAGGCATCAATCAAAGTTACCCGTTTGCATATACAGCGTGAAATTTTAATCATATGGTTCCCGCCCCGTGGGGTGGTTCCACTCATGATTACAAGCAACTTTTACTATGGGCGCGTTAGAGTATATATTCTGTGCTATGGGGCCAACTCTCCTCGCAAAAAAATATCAGCTATTCCATACAAAAGTGCAATACCTACTCGACCTTAATGTATGGAACAGCTGTTTTTTTGCGAGGAGGAGAGTTGGCCCTGTAGTAAAAGTTGCTTGTAATCATGAGTGGAACCACCCCACGGCGGGAACCAAATGATTAAAATTTCAGCGTGTATAATAGTTAAACGTTTTTCTAGTTTTTTTAAACTTTAAATGTTATATACGTAGCTAGGTATCTACCTTTTTAAACTACCTTTTTGTTTATCTTACGTCAGTAAAGTTATATAACAAATAGGTGTGTATATTCGATATTTCGGAATTGACAGTGATTATGATCTATTCGACGGTGTTTTTAATACACGTGAAAGGAGATTTGCCTCTCCAAAGATTAAGAAAAAGATAAGGAAAGTAGATTAACAGCCGTGTAGATATTGATTCGAATAAAATTGTGTCGTTACGTAATTTTTCTTATTTGTTACTTGCTGAAGTCTACCCCGCCTCTTGCAACAATATCATAAATATTACATTATCAGAATTATTGTTATCATGGTCGATCAAATACAACACATAAGGTATGTCCCGTGTCGTAAGAATGGTCGAAAAATCGGTTTTTCGATGGCAGTTAATAGTGTTTTTCTGTGAAATAAAATAAAATAGTTATTCAGGAATATCATTCCAAATTATTTTCAATCGTAGCTGACAGAAAATAGGTAGCTACAGAATGGAGTACTATATACATCCTTCCTTTTGAAGTGGGTGAATAGAAAAGAGCTAAGTAATTAATGTCTTGTAAAAACAAATGTAAAATAACGTAAGTATTTTAATTTTAATTCAAGAATATCATAATAATACTAAATAATATACTAGAAAAAATACGACTCGCACCAGATCAATACTCAGACGGGAATCGAACCCGCGACCTTTGGATATCCGGTCCAATGCTCTGACCGCTGAGCTACCGAGTCACTAGTGACATCGCCGAATTTCTTCTAGTATATAACTCTTACGCTGCAAGCCAGCGTTATTTCACCAATGTGAGGAATTACCTCGACATTCAATTGAAATATCTTTACAGATATTTGGCAATCGATTAAGATGAAATAGCTATATTAAAAATAAGTTCGATTCCCGTCTGAGTATTGATCTGGTGCGAGTCGTATTTTTTCTAGTATATTATTTAGTATTGTGTAAAAACAGCATTCTGAATGCAAAAATCTCAAATTTAAAAATTATATAGCTATTTCATCTTAATCGATTGCCAAATATCTGTAAAGATATTTCAATTAAATGTCGAGGTAATTCCTCACATTGGTGAAATAACGCTGGCTTGCAGCGTAAGAGTTATATACTAGAAGAAATTCGGCGATGTCACTAGTGACTCGGTAGCTCAGCGGTCAGAGCATTGGACCGGATATCCAAAGGTCGCGGGTTCGATTCCCGTCTGAGTATTGATCTGGTGCGAGTCGTTTTTTTTTTTTTTTTTTTTCTGGTATATTATTTAGTATTGTGTAAAAACAGCATTCTGAATGCAAAAATCTCAAATTCAAGAATATCATTCCAAATTAAGTATTTTCAATCGTAGCTGGTAGAAATTAGAAATAGCTGAGTAGGCAATAACCGTAAGTAAAAGAGACTTTATAAAAGTACTTAGTTAATTACAAAGTTATCATACTTAATGTAGAAATTAATATGACTTACTAATAATTTATTTTAAAAAGCATTGCAAAAATTATCTTAGCGCATAGATTCTTTATTTAGATTGCATTCACTTAATAGAAGTTGTAGGTTGAAATGTGGTGCCAAAAATAATCAATTAATAAAGTATTCATTCATCTTTAAATATACTTAATACCGGGTGTAACGAGACCCTCAACGAAGCCGAGGTCTACGTATTCTGCCCATCATCAGGACCATTTCTGTTCAAAATTATTGCTGGGAAACGATTTTAATTTTTGGTGTTAAAAAGCATTGCATGCATTACCACGCAATGTAGCGCGTACAACAGACCGCGCCTGCGAGTGTATGCTACACAGCTGCGTGCGGCCGAGTTGAAAGGCAGCGTTTATGTGCGTGCTCATGAAATACATTGAGAGATGACGTTTTGAAGCCATTGTTTGTTACGAAATACAAAAATAATTGAGAATGTTTCTTTGGACAAAAATAAGGAAATAACGAATAAAATAAGATTTCATAAAAAAATTGAAAAAAAAATTGAACTTTGACCGTCAATAACTTCGTAGCTATTGGTTTCCCAGGTATAGTCCAAAAGACAAAAATGATGCTGATGATGGGCGGAATGCGTGGACTTCGGCTTCGTTGAGGGTCTTGTTACACCCGTTATAAAAGTTATTGTTTGATTCTTAGTTTAACTTTTAATTTAAGTTTGGCTTAATTAATTTGATCTTAATATAAAAAATAATACTGAATATTAGTTATACGAATATACTCGCCAATATACGTGTACTACCTACCAAAATAAATAATACATAAATGTAGTGTTGTAATTTAGATTAATAAGATTAGGAATATTAGCCATATTCAACAGCATGAAAACTTATGGTAACTTATTTATTGCTGATTGTGATATAGGTATCACTCAATCATACTTAACACAATAAATAACTAAGATTTATTAAATACTAAAAAATATAATCATAGAGTTTAATGTCTAATTGTTTTGTTATACACGTGGATTAGCTGTTTTTATGAAAGAACTTGGTTTTTGCGCGCGCTAACTTTAACTACGATGGTCAAATCCCTTTCGACGATAGTGCCAGAAACGCAAATTACAGTACACGTTAACGACCAATCGCACGAATTTGACTACAAAATCACATAGAGTTTTTTATTTGTAATATTTTTCTAAAAGGACTTCATGGTTAACGTCTGCTATTATCATTCACCTTTTTCATTCATAAATGGTTCAGGGGTACACTCGTATCTTCAGTGCATATTTTTATGTTAAAAATAAAGATAACTTTCAAAGCCAAAGTCGTAAACTTTTGATCTGACAGATGAAGGCTAGCCACTGGCTGTTTGGTTTGTTGCAGATAGCGTTATCAGGCACTTATCAGTTTTAATCTTCGAGCATCGCGGCTTCTACGAAGGGAGCCGCCTTAGCGAGTATTAATCTATTCAAATTATTCTGGCATTTAATGCGGGGGGGGGGAAGTGCACACAAGTGCAGTTCCGCACACTCACATACAGAAACAACACTGTAATGACGACACTCACACATAAAAAATAAAACAAAACAGCAAAAATTTGTGTACGGATGAGTCACACATCAAAATATGACACGTTTTTGACATAAAGGGCTGGGCTCAACTGTTGATGCAGCAATATCGATAAATTTCAAAAAAGGAATAAAGGTCAAACAAGAACAAACTCAAACATTTTACTACTATTTGTATTAATATTTATTATTATAAATTACTATATCTTGTAAAGTAGGTGCACATATCATTAATTTTAATATGAAAAGACAATCAGAATAACGAATAATCAGAATAAGTGTTCCGGCAGTTGGAGGTAAGATAGCCAGTTCCTCAGTGATGAGGATTCCGGGTGTAGTGCGCTTCTACCTTCGGCCTCATCATCACTTAACATCAGGTGAGGTAAAGGCCAAGCACAACCCGTTGTGCACAAAAAATTCTCCAAAGAACATAGGTCGAAAAACTATTTTTTCACGCCTTTCCATAGTAAGTCGGTCAGCTGACCAATACTGACGTTGGTTAATCGTATAAACCGGATCTTGCAAAAATCCTAGTTTGATTCTAACTGTCCGGTTTTTGATAATCATACTAGGATATTTGTAAAGATCCTATTTGTACGATTATCCTACCTGGGGTATTAAGAAAGTTATTTCTGTTGTCTGTTAAAAAAAATAACCAAAGTTTCCCTAAGGATTTTTCGAATATCCACGCGGACGAAGTCGCGGGCAAAAGCTAGCTAGTGATCAGAAGAAGTTCACTGGTTTTTTAATATATAATATTTATAAATGCATTGCATGCATGCACGATGCATTTATTTGGGTTCAAGTTCTAAATTATGGTCTGTAAAATTTTCAATTTCAATTTTCAATTTCATAAGAGTGATAGGTAATGAATGGGAATAAATCTTTTCCAACAACAAGAACTTGCTCCAAGGAACCTAGGTCGAAAAACGATTTTTTACGCCTTTCCGTCAGCTGACTAATACTGACGTAGGTTAATATCGTATAAACCAGCCGCGCTAGGATGAGCGCCGTGACTATTTCTCGACATTTATCTCACGATGTCTGTCGCGCTCTCATCATCATGTCATGCAAAAATATCGCAAATGAATTTGACGCAGAATCAGTGCAAAGACCAAAATTTACCAAAACATTATATAACGGTAACATCACTAAGTTGCCCATCGGCGAGAACTCGGATTTATCTAGCGACAGATCTGAAATTTGTACGGACGAGCCATGGACTAGCAGACCCGATGTCACTGAACAAATCTGACAACTAATCAAGAATAAAATATACGAATTTAATGTTTAAATGTAAACAAATAGCAATTATACGATAAAAAAATACTTTCATGTGAAATGTAACACCGTCTTTTTATTTACTTGATGTTCCAGACTTCTTTTAACAGCAAAAAACTCATCAATTCGACATTTTAAACGCAGCAGCGTTCACATGCGCGACTGGACTCGGTCTAGAAAGAAATCCGGGCGCAACTGGTTTTACTAACGCGTATGCCCATTTGGGCTTGTACTTCGGCAGAGGGGAACGCTTCGTATGGCTTCTCTTTCTGGAACAGAAACGCGTCTTACTCTAAGGTTTTAATGTCGGACAAGATGAAGTTTTGATATTGACAGTTGCATGATCTTTTTATGCTTTTATCAAAGGTTTACATGCTTGTGTTACACCCACAACAAAGAAAAAATCTATCGTGGTTACACCTGTTTGAAACATGAGTGGGTCTCCAGCTTCCTCATAGGCTATAGAGAAATTCTAAGCATGCCATATTTTAAAGCATAATAGCAGCAATCAAACTTCCAGACATAATAATAGCAGCCACCATAAGCTCGTTACCATGAGTTGTTTTATGTGTGCGAGCTGGCGACACGTGTCTACAGCTTACACATGCCGTTAAGGCAAACCAGTGAAGTTAGGGTTTTAGACTATAGTCAGAAATTTAGAGCCTAATTGCAGCAATAAGATCCAAAAAAACCAACCATCACACTCAAATACTCTTGAAACTACGAGCATAAAACTGTGTGCGAGCTGGGGACCCGTGTCACTGGCTTGCACAGCTGTATTTTCGTAATTATTTAAGCTACGATTATGTACTATACCTCAAAATTTTCAGCCGAATTGCAGCATTAGGCTCCAAATTTTTCAAAACTTTAACTCGAAAGGTTTTTGAGCTACGAGCCGATATCTATGTGTAAGCTGGGGACCCGTGTCACCGGCTGACACATGGTGAATTGCTGTAACTGTATATGTTAGAGTTTCATTTTAAAGATCAAATGATATGTTATAATTGCAGCACACACGAGGCAAAATTTCAAATCTCTGGGCCTCTTAGTTTCGAAATTATAAGCCAAAAACCGTTTTCCCCGCCAAAAAATTCAAAAAAAATGGCTCGGAAGCGGCTAATCGCGCCGTTGCCGTTCCGTGCGCTACACTATTGCAATCGAATTTGAACCTAAGAGCTAGTATTATTTTGAGTCATTTTAATTTGCGCTCTCGATCGTTTTAATTTATGTACTGAGAATTTTAGTCTAAGAGGTAGGAGCTGATATAACGGGTTACCTAATTTAATATAAAAGCAAAGTCTATTTATATAGGAATGTTTATATCGCTAAGGTATAGGTACTTTATTTTATTTTATTAACACGTTTTTATTAGGTTATAAATTTTGATCACTCGATCAGTTCAAATAGGGATGTAGCGATTATACAAAAATATCGTTACCATTAAAAAAAGACCATAAAACCACAGGATTTTTTATTAATTAACTGGATAAAAAGAGATTAAAAAAGAACAAATAAACTTTTCACGCAGATGAAGTCGCGGGCGGTCACTAGTCGACTATAATAGGTATACCTAGGCACATTTGGAGCAAATAATCAACATAACTAAAACTTTTTAACCGACTTCAAAAAGAGGAGGAGTTATGTATGTTATTCGATTACTCGAAGACTGCTGGACCGATTTGAAAAATTGATTTTTTGTTTGAAAGTATATACTTCCAAGTTGGTCCCATTATCATGAAGTCAGGATCTAATGATGGGTTCCTGGACAAATCAAGGGAACTCTTCAAATATTATAGGCACACCTATAGCGATTTTGGTATTTTCTTAAGTAACCTATGCATTTGCTTTCGGAAAGTACCATTTTGGTGAAATGGAACTGATGATGAAGACCATACATGATAATCGGAATTATTCAATACTAAGTTTCATTGGTGCGAAATGATTACTTTTACATGGTTGCATTAATTATTTTAAGCTCCTTAAAATAAAGTACCTATACCTTAGCGATATAAACATTCCTATATAAATAGACTTTGCTTTTATATTAAATTAGGTAACCAGTTATATCAGCTCCTACCTCTTAGACTAAAATTCTCAGTACATAAATTAAAACGATCGAGAGAGCAAATTAAAATGACTCAAAATAATACTAGCTCTTAGGTTCAAATTCGATTGCAATAGTGTAGCGCACGGAACGGCAACGGCGCGATTAGCCGCTTGCGAGCCATTTTTTTGAATTTTTTGGCGGGAAAACGGTTTTTGGCTTATAATTTCGAAACTAAGAGTCCCAGAGATTTGAAATTTTGCCTCGTGTGTGCTGCAATTATAACATATCATTTGATCTTTAAAACGAAACTCTAACATATACAGTTACAGCAATTCACCATGTGTCAGCCGGCGACACGGGTCCCCAGCTTACACATAGATATCGGCTCGTAGCTCAAGAACCTTTCGAGTTAAAGTTTTGAAAAATTTGGAGCCTAATGCTGCAATTCGGCTGAAAATTTTGAGGTATATTACATAATCGTAGCTTAAATAATTACGAAAATACAGCTGTGCAAGCCAGTGACACGGGTCCCCAGCTCGCACACAGTTTTATGCTCGTAGTTTCAAGAGTATTTCAGTGTGATGGTTGGTTTTTTTGGATCTTATTGCTGCAATTAGGCTCTAAATTTCTGACTATAGTCTAAAACCCTAACCTCACTGGTTTGCCTTAACGGCATGTGTAAGCTGTAGACACGTGTCGCCAGCTCGCACACATAAAACAACTCATGGTAACGAGCTTATGGTGGCTGCTATTATTATGTCTGGAAGTTTGATTGCTGCTATTATGCTTTAAAATATGGCATGCTTAGAATTTCTCTATAGCCTATGAGGAAGCTGGAGACCCACTCATGTTTGAAACTACGTTTTAACATGATAGGTGAAGAGTTTTTGTTACTTACTTAGTTGATGGTAAATAATTTTTTCGCCAACTAGCACCTAGCAAGGACATAGGGTTTTATCCCGAAAAAAGTATTGTTCGCGAGGGATAGCAAAAACTGTCCACGCAGACGAAGTCGCGGGTGGCCGCTAGTGGAATTATAAAAATATATCATTTCGGGATAAGAGATAGGTCAGATAGGAGTCGACACGTCTTAAGTAGCCGTAATGTTACGTTACGCCGAAATGTTACAGATCAATCGCCAGTATCGCCACCTAATTAATTTATTCATATGGCGCGAGCGGGCATAGTAGCTGGCCGCCGCGCCGGCGTAACGGCGCGGCGCGGGCGGCCTGTAGCGACAACAATGTATCTGTAATTAAACAAAATCCACTGTATGTATTTTTCTAATTTTTTGTGTGGCATATAAGCGCATTGAAGAGGTCATGTAAGAGCGATCTGATCGATTTTTAATTCATTATTGCGTATATTACGAAAGAAAAATGAATTTATCAAAGAAGCACACCACTTAACTTTCTAAACTTTGTTCAACAGCTATATCTAACCACTGAAAGTCTTAAAATAAGATTTCAGAAATTTTAAAATTTTATTCGAACACAAAAGAGTGATTTTGTGATTTACGCAGTTACGCATATATTAACTTTCTAATTTTTTTACAACATGATGATAACATACTTCTTATTATGAAACAATCAACATTTCAAACTTTAATTCTATATATATGAAGTTAAACGAAATATTACGAAATATTACGAAATACCTAAACTATACCTAAAGCACCGGCATAAAACTTCTAACTTTTCAAAAATAGCTCACAATGCACATAATCTATACACTTCCCAAAAATTAAAACTTTTAGTATTATCAAAACTTTTTTATGAAATTTAATGTCCCACGACCGGACTAATAATAAAGTCTAGATCAAAATGTTTACATTATTAACATAGTTACTAAGTAAAGACTACAACTGGCGCTTTAAATAGTATCTTCACGCTATTTAATGCATATACTGCATAATCTGTATGGATTAGCATAACAACTTTCAGAAACAAAATTGGCAAACAGTAGTACGAGGAAAATGAGTATTTTCCTCAAGCATTACAAAATGAGATTACCTTGCATTTCACTTGGAACTTAAATTATAAATATTTACTTTAAAATTTTACATTAGAGGTTCTAGCTAACTAGCTTCCGCTCACGACGCACAGTGGGCTGAAATTCGGCTTTCATAGACATAAAGGATTTCAATTTGCAAGTGCCGAAAAGCGTCCGCTTTTCGTGAGAATTTCGGTGAATAAAAAGGAAATAAGATAGATAAAAAAACCATATAATAAAACCGTGCCTATACCTACGGAGAATGCGATTAATTTATCAATGTAGGTACAACAGAAGTGACCAAGATTTTTCTTTTTTCCGACGTTTAAAAAATATATAGAAGTGACCAACTTCAGACCGCTTGCGATACAAAACGATGAATAAATCTGTTTTTATTTTTGCCATGTTACATTCTCGATCTCGAGTGAAGTTACTGCGGATTGCTGTCTTTGTTATATAAACGCATTGTAGTACCTACGATAACTAAGTTTTTGTTACAGAATAGCTAATAGTACAAGGTAATATGGATACATACAAGAAATTTTTAAAACCAGTACTATAAATAAAACTGGCCAAACGCGTTTTTAAGACGTTAAACAAAGAGGTAAAAAAAACTAACATACATGTACCTATATTTAAAAGGTAAGGGAAACCCCGAATGCAAGTGAGGTTTATTTGCTAAAGCCTCAAGGATGATGATATCATAATATCATGAATGCATGTATTTTCCTTTAAGCTACTTGGATGCATTCATACCACGTCTCATTCAGGTCAGGATACTTCCGCTGTTGAGGAGTTACTATATATAAGTCAATGTTTAAATTTTGAAATTAGAAACTAAATTTCCCACGGACAGGGTCACGAACAAAAGCTAGCATAACATAAACTTACTGAATTCGAGACCAACCATTTGTTATAAACGAGTGAAAAACAGACAGTTCAAATACAAAAGGACAAATTAATTAAAAACAATTTATTCGAAAAAGGGTTGTTCTTGTTCTCAGCAAATCTTTAATCTGCAGAACCCAAAAGGAAACAAAAGAAACATGATGATGTTAGCCAGTTATAAAATAAGAGATCTAGTATACTTACTTAGTTGAAGTTGAATGTAAAGAGAATGCTACGATTTCACAGGCAACCACTAATGAACGGATACATTTTTCACTAGTTTTCTAATCTTGATTTAAAACTGGACTATCTATTAGTGGACTTTCATGATGATCAAAGTGAAAGAAAGTGTCAAGAGTGATAATCCACATTGCGAGGCAGCCCCCCTAGCATGAGCGATAAAACACGATATACCTACCTAAACTTATATCGCGTGATATAGCGTTTTATCTACACTCAACTGTCAAAATCTCTGTCTTGTCTTTTGACAGTTAATATCATAATATATAGCGTTTCAGTGGTCATGCTAGGGGGGCTGGCTCGCAATTTCATTTCATTTTCATTCATTGCCTCTCGAGGCAGGCAGCTTCGCTTTACCGTGGCTTGAGGGTTGCATTTGCCTCGACCAACCTCGGCCCTCGTGAGCTAAACGTGATGTGGAGTTAAAGTTTAAACGAACAAGCTAAACGAGCGGCATTATATACCGCTCAATGCGAATCATAGCAATGTGTCGCGATATGTTACTGTAAAAGCCCGAATATTATATATATTTATAATAATATATTTATTTCATATTTCATAAATAAAGATTTACAAACTTAAGGTACTTAAGTATAGTATGTGTACTTATCTTTATAATTTAAATTAACACAGATTTGTGGCTGTGATTTCCACACTAGTTTAAAAAAACTGTATTGCAGAAACCTATTTATTATAATATTGGTAAATGCTACCGAGTGAATGGTGGTAAAAGTTCGAAATGAAAGATGATCATCGAACTTTTACCATTAAGAGTTGGTAAATCTTAGGTTTTACTGGAAAATTTTAGGATTTACATAAGATCGGGGTTTTACAGTAGGTATAACAGTTATACGCAATAGCACAGTGCTATTAATTATTATGCTCGGCGGTATAAAAAGGAAAGATTATAATGTTAATGATTACAGTACATGGTACTTGATAGTGAAGTAAGTTAGCCCGTGACTAAATTTCCTTCGGTAATCAGACCATAATAGTGGAAATAACTAGGTAAATGAAAAAATATTCTTGCGATAAAGATTAGGTCACCGACCTCAAGGTTAAAGTTTTATAAAATATTTATTTCTGTCTCTCTCAACCTATACTGAAGTAGGTACTCATATATTATTATGTTTACCTATATGGCATTTTTGGGTCAAAAACTTAGATTAGTTCAATGACCTTTAGGGTTGCGTGCTAGTTATGACTAAAATATAATCACCAAAATAAAGGTATTTTCTTTTAATTTGCTTAATAATGTTGTAATTGTTAGCTATTTTGACGAAAAACTAGTTAGTCTTGTGATATTTTCGTACTATATTTAGCCTTCACATGTAATTTGCTAAGTTTGTATGTAAATTATGTAGAAAAATACGCTCTACGTCATTTACGCGTGACGCTAACAATTTTATTTTAATTTAACAGTTAAAATAAAACTTGTTTTTTTATAGGTACCTAACACCATTCTTTCAAACAATATACTTATCCGTTTTGCTTAAAATATTTTCATAAGTAGGTATGCACATGCAAAGCATATATTATATCAATTTTATTAATTTGCGCCCAGTGCTTTATTTTAACCTATGAAAGATTCATTTGTTTGAATAACATTTTCTTCGTTTTTATCAGTAACTTTAAGTAGGTACCTTTACTCTAGAATATTCCCATATTATTTGTTGTAAACAAAATTAACATTGCGGTAACCTGTCTGTCAGCGACCGCTCGAAAGTTTGCGCGGAGTCGCAAGAACGGCAATAAAGTTTGGAATCAAACTGGTTTTAAAAAGCGATGGGGAATTACGCTTCGAATGTATGTCAACTAGGGTTGTCGACAATTGTAGGAATATTTAAACATCAACGAAATGTTTCAGTGAAATAAAAAATGTCGCAAGTTTGCAAGTACTTGACATGAACTTTTAAATCACTACCTACATAATTATTATAAAACAATGTCGCTTCTCGCCGCTGTCGGTCCTGTCCCTATGTATGCTTAGATCTTTAAAATTACGCAACGGATTTTGATGCGGTTTTCTTTAATAGATAGAGTATAATTTAAGAAGAATGTTTATATGTATTAAACATTGTGTCAAATCCCACACTACACCGAAGCGAAGCGAGGGTGGGTCGCTAGTGATTAAATAAGAAGGAATGGTTAATTTTGAAAATTTGACATTGACCACAGCTCACATTTATCCGCTTGTCTTTGATGACCTACATTCTTACTCGTACTTACCTAAGCTTTATTCAGGGCAGCCTTTCTATTGTCTAATTTCAAAATCAATCGCAATCGCTTTCAGGATGTAGCACATTGAAGCTTCTTTATGGCACAAATAAAAACTTACCAAAGAAATGCAGTAATGTGTCACGTCCATCTGTCAAACGAAAGCGATTGCGATAGATTTTTAAAATTAGACAACAGCCCCCCAGGTCTCATAATGATATTGGGTAAAAAAGGATTGTTGTATTCATTTACTGACTTTAATTTGCATAACTTGAGTCACACTGGTTATATTTTTTTTTTCTTTAACTGTATCTGTTTGACAAATCTACGAGCTTTCCCGCTTATTTTTCCTGTCTAAACGTTCCTAACACGTAAGTAAGACCGTTGCTATCACATTGATTGAAGTGTCTTCTTGACAGTATAGTAAAATAGATAATTTAGCAGCTAGAACTTAGTTTTACTGCTGCTGTGTTATACTTAAATGGGACTACTCTCACTCCCCCTTGCAACCGGCTTCACCCCTCCCTCCCCCTCATGAAAAGTATCCCGTTTTATAGATTTTCTAAAGTTTTCAGGAAAACTAGCTAGAGCAAAATGGTCAAAGACTTATTAATGGTAAAACATCGTTATTAATTTTGCTAATTTTTCCATTAAATACATACATTGTAATCTAGAATGAATATACTATGTGTATTTACTACTGATTGCGTGGTTTTTTTTTTAAATTATTCGGGACAACAAACAAATTGACCAATACTTAAATAAACTAAGAACAATGAAAAATACTAATAGGACAATCAACACCGTTATCCACAACTTAAATAAAAGAGTGGGTAAGTACCTAGCTTCTTATAAAAAAAATTAAGTACTTAAATAATAAAAGAGAAAACAATAAGAAACTAAACTAAGAAATACATACAAGAGGGGTTATCATATGGTTTGAGTAGGTATTTGAAAAATAAATATGGGTAAGTACTTACTTTCTTATTATGAAGTTGCAGGAATAAGCCGTAAGAACAAGGAAATTATAACTTCTTAAGTTATAATTTCCTTGTTCCAAAAGTACTTATAATTCCTTGGCATATAATTAAATATTGACATCTGACACCCCAGGGGGCTTACCATCACCTTTTAGAAAACCATCATGTTTTATGAACGTTTTGTTATAAGCTTACAATAAGATTATTCAAATTCGTACCACAACCTGCACAAAGTAATAATACTTTATTCCTGCCAAAGAACGAATGATGTTGCGAAATTGTCTATTCCCTGCTAGCCATCACTACGGCTTATTTGCTATCTACACTTGACACTGGCAGAAATTACTTCCAAGAGGAAAGTAGATTGCCAAAACAAGGGGTTGGCAACTGTCAAAGTGGCGCTAGCATAGCTAGTTCCCAAAACATAATAATTTTATATGGTGTATGGAAGAAAACAATTCCAAATAATATTATGACTCGCTGTATTGTACCAAAATGCTCTGAAATTGGAGTACATCATATTCCCAAAGATAAAAATATTCGTCGGCGTTGGTTAAAGCCGTACGCCGTGTCAATTTAATTCCGAAGCCTAGTTAGAGGTTATGTTCAAAACATTTTGTGGACAATGACTATGAAAAAAGCAGTAAATATACAGGTAAGCTGTTTAAATTAATAATGAAATACCAAAAAGTATATATTTTGAAAGATCAGTTATAATAGAAATTCTTTTTTGGAACAATAATAATGTTGACATAATTTTTTGTTCTAGGTGTGGATCATCAACGTAAATACCTTAAGAAAAATGCTGTTCCATCTATTTTTCAATGGAATATACAACCGGTTTCAGAAAAGGCAGTTGCAAGAAAGATAGATTAGAGTCCCGGGTCCCGGAATCTCAGAAAGAAACAGCTTTTTGAAATGCAGATGCCGTCAACATCTCAGTGCTGTGAGGACATAGTGCCGCTTGTAAAAGATAGCAGTGTGTGCATGCTGAATGGACAGTAATGTATCTCATGTGGTTGAATCTGAGATGAATACTACTGTTCCTACTCCATTTTCATTAGAAAATAAAACAAACCAAGAAACTCAAACTCCACATATAGTTACTAAGAATATTCTCAACTGAGCTTTGCCTTTTACTTGCAGACCAGAAATTGGCTTGTTAAAGGGTACATATCGAAAGGCTTATTGGGTTAACTAAAACATATTTGATATTGCAAAATAATTTTAACCATTTTTATGTGCCCTTAGAATCAAAAATATTTACAATATGTGTCATGTTGTGTAACTTTAAAGAAGGGATTGTAAATAAAAACTGATTACAATATTATAAACAAGTGTTTTATTGCATTAAGAGGTCTGTCACATTTTTTATAGAAATAAAATATTCCTATGATTAGGTACCTACTTACTAAGATAAATAATGCTTATCATAGTCTTATAGAGGTGGTAGAGTTGTGTGGCTATTAATATCCAAATAAGTTTCTTCTGATGGTAGCTGCATTGTTGGATCTTCATCATCACCATCAGGACATTCAGGACGCCAGAAATGAAAGTTTTTGTCATAAAGCTCTAACCTGAAATAGGATATGGTTGAACAATTTTTTTCCATATTTTGACTGTAGTTTGCAACCTAAAATTAATACTGCTCGATAAACCAGTTACTGATTGAGTAAAAAACAGCGTCAGTAAAGTAGAATAGAAGATTTAGTAGAGAAATAAAAATACCTTAACGACTGCAAATGCAGCCGGGACCAACGGCTTAACGTGCCTTCCGAAGCACGGAGGAGCTCGTGATAATAAATTTTTGGTCAGCCATCCCATGACTGACCCTTGCGAACGTTGCTTAACTTCCGCAATCGCTGGGCCAGGCGCTAAACCACTGCGCCACCGAGCTCCTCCGAAAACAAGTATTTGTTATCAAATAGAAATGAAACATAATAACTATAATATTACATTCACAATGAAGAACAATATGTATAAAAACGTTTCACTTACTGTTTATGACGCAATTTCCAATTTCTAAATAAAATAACTCAAAATAGTTTTGTTTCCGTCGAGAAAAAGCAACTTTTTTAAGACTGCAAAATTTCTCAATATTTGACACAAAAACAATAATGCTAGCTGTCAAAAGACACGTCGTGGTACGGTTTAAGTGAACGATTGAACGATGACGTCACAAAACTTCCAACGGAAACATTATTACAATAATCATACTTTATGAAGGTCGTGGTACGAAATAGCATGGTAAGAATGTTATAATACTGCGCTAAGACATGGCAGTAGGCACCCTGTCTGTCCCTGGTGGCCATATTTGGTGGAAGGATGCGTTGATTGGCCGAGCGAGAGACATAAGGTTACACTTGGCAATACTTAATGGCTTAAAAAAGGTTTTCTTTGTCCTTTTGCTTTTGTATGGATCTGACGAATGTTTTTGGCGTTGCTACAATAAATTTCACATTCTGGCTTTAATTTATCCCATGATAAAATGTTGTTTGTTTTTTAAATAACTCTTTAACAATTTTCATTTCTTGTACTAGTTTTAAAATTCATTTGAAACGGACGGTAGCCACTTTTGGTTTAAATGGATTTTAAAACTTACTTACAGAAAGAATGAAAACTATTGAAGATTTATTCAAAAAATATTAGAGACAATAATAATTTTAAGAAGGCAAGGTTGTTTCCTTTTTTTAAATATTGTTCTGGTTTACGTATAATAAAATAAATGAATTGGCGGCGCCAGTTGAGAGCTTTAAGGGCCTTAACGTGATTTTTTGTTAATACGAAACCTAAAAAGTTAAAAACCATGATCATTATAAACAATTTTTTGTATTGAATTGAAATAACCATGAAATCGCGAAAAAGGTTTCAGATGTTTTTTTCCAAACTTTAAATATTTTATTTTACGATGTTCTACCACAGTCAGTCTACGCAAAAAAAATGAGTTCATCGATGGTAATATCGCACCAACCAACTTGTTATGATCATTAATAAGTAATTGTCCTAAAACAGCTGTTTAAATGCGTTTACAATTTCGCTGTAAAGCTACCCGAATGGAGTTTACAGTAAGTGTCAAAAATAATAACCTACATTACTGCAGCGGCAGGCAACACAGCGCGAAGGGTTTTGACGCAGATCGTCACTTACGCAAATGGTCATCGCGAAAAATTTGGTCACTTTCGCAAAACGTCACGTTTGCAGAATGTCATTCACAATTTTGAGAAAAAAAAAATATGACATTCTGCGAAAGTGACCAAATTTTTCTTCGCCTCGGACCACATACGTGAGTCCATCAATGCCTAGTTGCGGCCAAGACTTGTATAGTAGTTTTCTCAAGTAATGCGCGGCAATTCAGGTAAGGTAGGTAGTAACTTTTTAAATATTTTATTTTTATTTAAAATTACAGTACTTAATTGAAAGTATTTATTCGGAACTTTCCATTTGCAAAGCCAGTTCTAATTTTATTTTAAATACTTATTGATGATGATCACAGACCTCCTTGACTGTCGTGTTTTAATAGTAACATTTATGGTCATACGCCTTCAATTTTATATCAGAATTTGCTATAGCTACTCCGATTTAGCACGAAGAAGGTTGTCAAAATAATGTTCGAATTTCCAAGCATGTTTAAGACAACATTGTTTCTAAACAGTTTATTCTAAATAGCATGATTCATATCCACCACGTGTCGCCCTGTTTACCCTGCCATACAAACACAGTTTGACAGGTGCTGTCATACAAACAAATAATGTTGGTTGATCACCCAATTCCTATCAGATCTATGCAGAAGCCATGTGTCGCGTTATATTATTATTATAACCTATGTTCTTTGAACGATAAGGTTCCTATTCCTAATAAAGGTTTGACATTAAAATTATACACACTGAATTTTTATACAATGAAATGGGGATATTAGACCACGTTACCGGTTACTAAATAGGTATGTATGTACAGTTAAAAGTAAAAAAATAATAGTTGGAAAATATTGGGAAAAAAATCTTGATTAATCCGGCAAACTCACAAAGACGGCAAGACGCGTGCGTACCGTACCTATTCGCATTCATTTTTTTCATGATTTTACGTAAACACGTTTAGTGTAGGAAAGGGAGGTAGTGGGTAGTGGACCCCCACAGTAAATCCTCAGTAGACGAAACTTATGAACTTACGAACAGTATGATAAAGTATCATAAATGAAACATATTTTTTATATTATCCAAATCGTTTTTTTTTGTTTTTGGATATTTTGTACATAGGTTTTGGCTCATACTATACCTATTACATCTCTGCAAAGTTTCATCGACTGAGGATTTAATGGTGGGGCCTCCATACAAAAGATCGCTTGATTTCCTACACTGTTACGCGCGTGTAAGCACAGAATATATAATAGTACTAACGTGTGTAAGTCTATGACTATGAATGAGCTCTAAATCCAGAAATCAGTAAAATTTTGGGACACAAACAAACCTTTATATCTTGACTAATTATTAAATATTGAAACTTTTAACGGCACATACTAGAATAAGGAAGAGATACTTCCATTACTTTTTTAGATATACTTCAAAGTTAACCGCGTATTTATAAAAAGTTCTGAAATCAGCATCGCGTAATTTTATCTCGTAATACATCATTTGACGAGTTACTTTGCAGAGCGATATGTGGTTCATTTCGCTTAGCTAAAGTCTCTACCGCGCCGCGTCTTTCATACTTGTTCATACCGAACTACACTACAGAAGCGATGTTTGTTTAGATTCGCTTCGCTGAGTGTGTGGCCCAGGCTTTACATTTGTCGCATTACTAATGTTAACGGCCTCTTACTTCATGCGACCCTGGTATTTACCTTCGGTTACTGAAACTCTACACGCAATTATGTTGTCGTTTTTCCTTTAATTTTTTTTTAATAAATAATAATAAATATTTATTGCACAGAAGATTCATTTTACAAATGTGAACAGAGGCCCCCAAACTAGGCAGAGCCTGTATCTTGGGAAACCAATTTAATTTTACATGGTCAAGCGACCCGAGTTGCTACTGTGAAACCTACCTATTAATAAAAACATTTTTTACAAAAACAAGAATAACAAATAGTTCTAGTATCACTGTTAAAACTTATACTTAGCCTAGAACAAAGTTCGTACTAGTTTAATTGGTTGCTGCTAGTTTAATTAGACGAAATCATTGGAATGGAAAGTAAACGCTTAATTAAATACGTACATTTAATTTTTTTTATTTTATTACATTGTGAAAATACCGTTTAGACACATGGTAGCGATTAGTCGGGTAAAAATTCCAAGAGGTAGGTATTGACTATCAACATGCTTTTATTTATAGGTATGCAGAAACTAGGAGCTTTTTTTTAGTTCAAGAAAAAGTTTTAGAGCTCAGCAATTCGGCTGACATTATAGACAGAAATGGAAATTTAATAGCTCAATCTTATTATAGTTGATAGCTATCAATGGGATCGCACCCTAAAGTGGGGAAAATAGGGAAAGTGTTCCAATGTAAGTATAAAAATAAAGTTAATCTAGTACTACTAAATGAACACCAGATCAATTTTTACGGGTGATTTCATAGCAAGTAACACAGACACATTAAACTTTTGAGTAACCATAACGTTGGTTAACGATAACGAAAACGTGTGCTCGAACACGTTTATGATACTTGTTGGAAATATTCATGATGCAAACATTGCGGATTTGCAGGACAATGCATTTATTAGTTAATATATAAAGGGGATCATTTTTATGCATTGTTTATAATACTACTATACTTTTTTTATGCACAACTGGATAGTGCTTGGCCTTCACATCACGCGATTAAGGGCGAAGGTGGAAGCGCATTACACCAGGAATCCTCGTCACTAAGGAACTGGCTGTCTTACTTACCTCTAACTCCGGAACACTTTTATGAAATCTGGTCTATTCTGGAATTGGATAGGCCAGAGATTTCACGTCGTCTCTTTCTTAATTCATTTCAATTGTCTGGACAAACCACAGGCAATAACACGCATTCTTTGTGAAATTGTGCCCCATTTTTTCGAAGATGTCGTCCAAAATTGGTCCACCACGAAAAGCAGGATATATGAATATGTTAACATAGGTTGGGTAGAGCTCGCTTCATTCATAACATAGCCCAATAACGTGAAAAGGAGTACCTAGGTAAATCTAATACCACATGGTTCCATGAACGCGATCGAATATGTAAGAAAACTGTACTTATATAAGTAGGTAATACGTCCAACTCAAAGCGATGGAATAGATGTTGGAGCGGCACAATTGGGAAGCTAGTCGTCCAATGATGTTCTACTCAATCATTGTTTATGCCAAGATTACCTACGCCTACGCCGTAATCAGCCGTCGGTGAAGGTCCATTTCTTTGGAGGGTTTTTTTCCATCATTACTCTAGTTCCTAAGTTTTAAGCGTGCGTGTCTGCCAAGGTCAAACAATAGCTGTGGACTGCGTGGATAGTTCAGATATCCTACATTAGATTTGATGGTAAATAGGAGTATTGTGTCACTTTTGTCTTTGTTCAAAATTAAAAATCTTTTCTTAGTTCATTGAGAAGGCAGCATTTTTTTTATCTGACTTTGGTGATTGAAGTGGGATGAGCGCCCATTTAGGAAAACTAATGTGTATGTAGGTTAGGTACGATTCACATAAACCGGCGCGAGTCAGGCGGGCTGCGTCGGTCGCAGCGGATGACACCAAATAGTGACGATTATTCTATTTGATATTATTAATACTGACTTTAACTACCGATGTAGTTTCCTTTAGGCAATAGCTATTGGAAACTCAATTGTTTCCCCACAAAACACGAACACAACCGGAGTCGCCATCAGAATATCAGTCTCCACGTAGGGGCCGGTCGGTCGTGGCTACGCCACAGAACATAACAGACTACGCTTCCAAATTGGCGACGTCTTGCCAGACCGTAGCCAAGTGAGTTTGTTCGATTGTTAGATTTTTTAGATATACAAATATACAACTTAAATACCTGTGTATGGAAGCTTTAATTTCCTCAGCAGATTGTAAAATGCGCTCCGGCGCGGCATCGGCTCGACCCAGTCGGTGTCAATCGTACATAAATCGTAAGTATGCTAAATCGATAACGGAGCAGTTTGCACCTTCGAGGGATCCTAGCTTTCTGCGATTACTTACACTTTCCAATTACCTGATGAACATGATGGAGCGCATCACATTACCTACTGTGTTCTACACTCGACTTCAGAAAAATCGCACCTCTTCGAAAATAAGTTTAGACTTGGCCACCTGCTATTAAAATGTAAATGTTGATATCTATTGAAAGTACATTTATTGAGCTTTCATTTAATAATTGTTTGATTTAATTAACATAACAGTTTCCATAATTAAACGCTTAAAGCGTTATTGCTTGCGCCGCCATAAAAGGGAAAAAGGGGTCAATTCAGGAAATGCGGGTAAATTCGCCATCGAGATGATGTAGAAAACACACTTCAACAGTTCAATTAAAAAAGGAATACCCAAGATGGATACTATTGCCCATGAAGTCGCGCAAATATTGCAAAAAAAATGAGGCAATGTACAGCTTGGCCATAAAGAGTTGAAATTAAATAAAATGGAACTAAAATTTTTCAGTACAAAATATAGTCAGTGTTGCCAAATTATTCGTGATTTTGACGTGTTTACATAGAAAGTGGCGCCCTCAATTTTTGTCAACTCTTTAGGGCCAAGCTGTAATGTTGCTCGGAAACTGAATCTCAGTAATTGATTCCATTCGACGAGTATTCCAAAGGTTTCTAGAGACTGTTGACTATGTCCGAAGGGGAAGAAGTATATAACAGATAGGATTAAATTAACTTTGAAGAAATTTTTGAAAAGGCCCCCCTTTTTCTGACGCCGAGTGTAGATGTGTTGTTAGACTGTTTCAGAACTTTACGGAAAAGAAAGATGGTAATTTTGGTTGTAAATGTTATTGGCTACCGTAACCGTTAGTGGACTTTATATTTTTTACTGAAATCAGAAAAATAACCTTCTGATATTTGTAGATGACTAAGCCCATGGCTCCAATTGACCAGACCAATGACCACGTTCCAAACGCCATTTTATTACGCTTTGTTTTTTATATTAATTAATTCGTTTAATTGTCTATGTTTTCCGCTTCCTGTTATGTAGTAGGTAAGCGTCGTCAATATTCGTTGCGTTTTATAAGATGGTGTCTCGCAAGGATCGGTATTTGGGCTAGTTTCTTTTAAAATAAGTATATTATGGGAAAGTCAAACCTTATAATAATAAAAAAAAGGTTTAGGATACAGGAGAAGTGTAAAGACTTCGATCCACCATAAAATACGGTATTTATTACCTACAGTTTATTGCTAAGTAATCATGGAAAGCCACAAAAACAAACTTAAAATCATTAATGTACCTATGTTTATGAATAAATGAATTCTATTCTATTCTATTAGGTATACCTAAATATATTATACGTTTTATGCCAGAACTACTTATTTGTTAAATAAGGATTGTTACAGAACGATCGAGTGGGTTAGATTAGAGACGTGTTGGACCAAATTGCGTGATCCTTTAGTAAATTTCCGACTGAATGAATGAGGTCATACGGGGACAAATCACATACGGGTTGTAAGGACCAAGTCATATCGCAGGGTTAATCTAATCTATGAGAATAAAAAAATCTAATTAGTTTTAGCAACACTCATGT
Organism: Agriphila straminella; assembly: GCA_950108535.1. Taxonomy (NCBI): domain Eukaryota; kingdom Metazoa; phylum Arthropoda; class Insecta; order Lepidoptera; family Crambidae; genus Agriphila; species Agriphila straminella. The sequence continues at coordinate 4,111,881 of OX467316.1, read as the reverse complement.
TTGTGTTTTTAGCTTTTTAGTCAAAATGGATGTCGATGGAGTTGTTTCAACTTTAATAATTTCAATTTTGTACGTATTTACTTATTTTGTAATTAAAATTAATTCAGATCGTTAACTAGTTTACACTCAAGTCTAATGATTTGATTGAATAAGTATCTGTTTGAATATTTATTCAAAGTTGATTTTTTGTATTTATTTGATACTTATGTAAATAAATTTCTACTAAATGAATTTAGTAGAAATTCCCACAAGGTATATATTTCGTACTATGTATGTATGACTAACAACTAAAACGAGACAAACGAGCAAAAAATAAAACATAAATAGAACAAGATTACTGTTGCGAATCAATAAAATCGGTTTACTGTGACTAAAATAACGAATCTTTTATACTGAACTTATACTGAATGAGTTGGCACAATTATATTGCGTGCAATTTAGGTCAACAAAAAAAAACAAAAAACGCGGGAGAGCGAGACTACCTATCATTTTCGATTTTTCTTAACTTTTTACCGCAGGTTACAATAAATAAATACTTGTAAATAGGTAACGTAACGCGAGTACCTACGTTGTAGTCAACAATGAGCGGTTTTCTGACAGCTGAGAATTTTAGTTTATTTTTATGTTGATAGATGGCGCTATTCAACTAGGTAGTTTTTTTTTAATTTTTCCTAGCAGCTGAGTATACCACTGAATTATTTAACACTTGACACTGGCAAAAATTACTCCCTGAAGAGGAGTAGATTGCCATAACAAAAAAAATCCGTTGAACAACGACATCTTACCGTCTTTTAGGTACTACTTTTTTTAAACTGCCGTTTGAAAACCTCTCATTGTGTAAAGAAAAATATAAGAGCAAGTTAGTATAGGTAGGTAGAACTCATAATTTACAAACAACATTTCCTCTGAAATCGCCAAAAAAGTTAAGCCCACACATAGGCCATCACGAGACTATTACGTTAGTAGGCTATATTCTGTGCTATTACCAAATATTTGCATTTGTCACATACGATCACTTTCGCTTGATTGCGCCGAATGGCCCGTGTGAATCTTCCAATCGACCTCGGGATGTGCCCACTTCAGACGGTTACGGCCATGCCACGCAATTGATGAGAAAAACTACACCCATTTGTGCTAATATAGAAACACGACTCGATAAACTCTTTCTTATCTATAAATAATACTACAGGGTTTGGTTCAAGCGCTCACGGCGGAACTTGACAGACTGATCGTACTCGATCACGTTTGTCAAGCAACGCTCAGTCTGGCTAAGTGTCGGATGGGTGACCGGACCGTTAAGTGGCATTATAACTGAGCGCTTCCAAGCCAAGTTAGAGGCCTCGCGCGTCCATGCACTAGCGCCGCCAAGCAAGAAAAAATCATTACAACAAAATAACCTAGAATTAGCTATCAACTAATTTTGAATGCGTTAAATTCTTAAAAAAGTGGCCACTTTAGGCGTTAATCCAGGTTTTAGCTACACAAACACATTTGAACCAGGAAAAACGCATACAAAAATAGTTTATAACTAATGCTAGTTTTTATATTTTTCAGAATTTCATTAAGGCACTGCAGGTAGTAAAACTAGCGCCGCCACTACATTTATTTTTATTACTCGTAAACCAAGTCAATATTAAAAAAAAAACTCATGTAAGTTCATACAACAGTTTTCATTATTTCTGTAAGTTTTAACATCCATTTAAGCTCAAAGTGGCCACTTTTGGCAATTATGGATTTTAAAACTTACAGAATTAATAATAACTGTTGAAGACTTATTCAACCTGGTGACAGACAGACGGACATTAGAGTCTTAGTTATTATAGGGTCCCGTTTTCACCCTTTGGGTACGGAACCCTAAAAAGGGGACTAAATAAATTAAAATGCGATATGTAGCTGATGTAGCTCTCTTTAAATTTATTCAGTTACCTACTTATATAAAAACTACCAGTTTTACGGAACAAAATATAATAATAAAAAATTCTAAGTACCTACTCACTTATCTATAACAACCATGAGTAAATAACAACTATGTAAGTAAGTAAGTAGGTAATTTGCCGTATGTATCACGTGCGCATAATTACTGGGATTACTTTAAACAACTTCTTAATCTACCCGCAGTGGTGACACAATAAATATCATAAGATTTGATTCACAATTTTTTTGTTTAAGTGCATTGACGCCATTATTACTTAATTAAAATGGTTTAATTATAATATTAAGCTAATCATTTGTTTGCTTTGTTTCAGGTAAGTTAATCTGCAATCACTAAGGTTATTTGAAGATGGATGAAATCTTTATCAAATACTAGCTGCAGCCTGCGACTTCGTCTGCGTGGAAAGGTTTTATGCTATCCCTCAGGAACAATACTTTTTTCGGGATGAAAGGTACCCTATGTCCTTCTCTGTACCTAGGGTTGCCAGATGTCCGGTTTTAGACCGGACAGTACGGTTTTTTGATCGGCTGTCCGGTCTAGAAAATTTTAGAAAACCGGACAATAGAAAGTCCGTTTTTTTTAAATACACGGTTATATATCTCACTCACGAGAGAATTTACAGAGCAAAAGCTGTGTTATTCTGGCGGGTAGTAAGCAAGATTTCATCATCATCATCATCATCAGCCTATCATCGTCCACTGCTGAACATAGGCCTCTCCGAGAGCACGCCACTGAGCACGATCCGCGGCTATACTCATCCAGTTTCTGCCAGCCACCTTGCGAAGATCATTGCTCCACCTTGTCTGAGGGCGTCCCACACTACGTTTGCCGATACGCGGTCTCCACTCAAGAACTCGTCTGCCCCAGCGGCCATCGGTTCTACGGCTAATATGGCCGGCCCACTGCCACTTCAGCTTGCTAATCCGGTGGGCTATGTCGATGACTTTAGTTCTCTGTCGGATCACCTCGTTCCGGACCCGATCTGTCAGAGAAACTCCGAGCATAGCCCTTTCCATAGCTCGCTGTGCGACTTTAAATTTGTGAGCCAGCCCTACAGTGAGTGTCCACGTTTCGGCTCCGTATGTCATGACAGGCAGGACGCACTGGTTGAAGACTTTCGCCTTTAGACTCTGTGGAATAGGCGACTCAAAGACTCGACGAAGTTTCCCATATGCTGCCCAGCCCAGCTGTATTCTTCTGTTGGCCTCTCTCTCGAAGTTGTTTCTACCCAATTGCAATGTTTGCCCGAGGTAGACATATTTCGTAACAACTTCGAGAGGACTACCTTGTACTGCCATCGGTCCTGGAATTACATGTTCATTGAACATAACCTTGGTTTTGTCCAAGTTCATCCGAAGACCGATGCGTAGAGAGGAATCAGCTAGGCTGTTCAGCATGTATTGTAGATCCTGCAACGTTTCAGCCACAATTACGATGTCGTCCGCAAATCGCAAGTGTGATATGTATTCGCCGTTAATATTAATACCGCGTCCTTCCCAGTCCAGCGTTTTAAACATATCCTCCAATGCATTTGTGAACAATTTGGGGGATATCACATCCCCTTGTCTCACACCTCGATGCAAGGGGATATGCTTAGTCTGCTGGTTCTGCAGTTGGACGGCCATGGTTGCGGCATTGTAGAGACATCTCAACACTTGGATGTATCGCCAATCGACTTGGCACCGTTGCAGGGATTCTAAAACAGCCCAGGTTTCGATAGAATCAAATGCCTTCTCATAGTCCACAAATGCTAAGCACAAAGGCTGGTTATACTCTTCGGACTTCTGTATAATTTGCCGCAATGTGAAGATGTGGTCTATGGTGCCGTATCCTCCTCGAAACCCGGCCTGCTCCGGGGGTTGAAATTCGTCGAGTCTTTGCGCAAGGCGGTTTGTGATGACTCTTGAAAACAGCTTGTAAACGTGGCTTAGGAGCGAAATGGGTCGGTAGTTCTTCAGTAAGGTCTTGTCTCCTTTTTTGAAGAACAAGACGACGACACTCCTACTCCACGCCTCCGGAGTTCTCCCGTCAAAGAGAACGGCATTAAAAATGTTTCGGAGCTCCTTTAATACAGGTTTTCCGCCTGCTTTGAGGAGTTCAGATGTAACGCCGTCCTCACCAGGGGCTTTCCCGTTTTTAAGCTGTCTAAGAGCCATCTCAATTTCACACAGGCTGATTTCTGGCAAGTCTTCGGTAAAGTGGCGGGTCAATGTGGCTCGGGTATCCTCATTTTCGGGATCAGGTCGAGATGCATGCGAAGCGTACAACTGGCTATAGAAGTTTTCAATTTCCGAAAGAACCTCCGGCTTCGAAGCTACGATGACTCCACTGGCCGTAGTCAACTTCGTCAAGTGACTTCTCCCAAGAGATTGGACAAACACTTTCGATCCCCGATTTCGCTCAATTGCTCGTTCAATCGAGCGAGTATTGGAGCATCGGAGATCGTAGCGCACCAATTTACCAATCTTCTTGTTGAGAGCCTGTTGTTCGGACGAAGTGACAGGTGGGTCTTCACGTCGCTTCTTCATGAGCCTAAGGGTTTCTTCCGAAAACTTCTTCTTCCTGCCCTTGCGCTGATTTTCGCAAAATTTCGTGCCCTCTTCCCTGAGTATTCCGACCACATTTTCGAGGGCCTGGTTGACGTCAACAGCATTTGTGCAAGCAAGATTTGCGGGCGGGGAAAGGGGCGCTCTCCGCCCCGCTCCTAGCCGCGCGATTCGCCTACAACCCCCCAACGGAGCGGGTTAGGGCCAACGGGGCCCCAACCCGCTCGCTCAGCTTAATCTATTTGATCTGGTCAGAATTTAAAGGTTCCCCTTTGAGTTTTCGTCAAATTGTAACAGAAAAATCAACACCGAACATTTTTTATCAAATGGTTTTAAAAAATGTTCGGTTTTTTGTCTAGGCGATCTGGCAACCCTCTCTGTACCCCTGACAACGTGTCTGCAAAATTTCATGGTGATCGGTTCAGTAGTTAAGACGTGAAGGCGTAACCATCAAACAAACGGACTTTCGCATTTATAATATTATTAAATATTAATAATATATGTATTTGATTGAATCAGGCGTCACTTGGCGCAAGTCCTAAACCATTTTGAAAAAATAAATATATGTAGCTTACTTCCGCAAATAAAATATGCAAGATGCACCGCCCGCCCGCCCGCAAAAATATGCACATGCACACCACAAAATATAAGTGCACAATACCTGCATTTAGCAAGACAGCAACACACCTTGCTCCTTCACCAATTAGGCTACTCTACACGTGTTTCGCCCCAACCCGGAGCATCCTCAGGAGTTAGATCGTGCGTAAACCACACCGAATGAGCAACTACGGTATACTTATATTACTACTGCGGGCGGTGCATCTTGCATATTTTGTTTGCGGAAGTAAGCTACATATATTTCTTTTTTCAAAATATTAAAAATATATTAGTAAGGATTAACGGCTAAGGGTAATAAGTAACTTTTGATTGCGTAGTTTGACAGTTTTTCTCTAGCGTATCCGACATCATTCGTTCAATAGCCTTTGGGCTACGATAGCCAAATTGAAAACAACCGACGAACAGAAACCGAAAATTTTCGTAATAGTCCCCCTGGTTTATGGTAGGTATAAAAGGATAACAACTTATTCAATTAATAAATTTTAAAATGAAATAAGTTATACGTTTTGGATTTTGAAATTAGGTCATACAACTTCACCTTGCATTCTGCATTCATATGACCTTACCGTTTTCCGTGCATAATAACAGTTCACTTTATGTTTAAGGAAAATCTTAATGAAAATCTTGTGGTTTTTAGTACCTGGAGAGTTGCGGTTAGTTTATTACTAAAAATATTTACCTAGTGATTGATTTACATTAGGGCCATCTGTGGCTAATATATGGGGGGTGATTATGTAACTTTGTTGCAATCAACTCTGATAGAAATAGCAATTACATGGCTGCTTTCTTAAGAAACAATATGAGAACTATCTTACTAAAAGCAGCAATGTAACTGCGGTTTCAATCGATTTTAATCGAGAATTGTTAGCAACCGAGTTACGTAATCTTAGGGCTGTGCTAATGCCTAGATAGTTGAAATACGCGAATACATACATCATGCGAACGCGGGTTCGAATCCCTTGTAGAACAAATAGGTATGTGATGAACATAAAGCATTTCTACTCGTGATAAACTCATGCTTGTGTAGCTATTTGATACAGATAAATTTAACTTTAACTTATTGAACGATAAATACTAATAAGAAAGTAACAAAATTAGGGCCGCGCATGCCCCCCTGCATGACCATCACCAAAACAAGAAAGCAACAAATCGCTATAGCGTTTTATCGACACTCAACCATTTCGATGCACTCAACTGTTAAAATCCATTGTCTTTTGACAGTTCAGTGTTAAATCGTTATATCATATTGCTTTTTGGTGGTCATGCTAGGGGTCTGCTCCCTGATTTTGTAACTCCGTTGATCAGCTTCTGGTAGGTGATTGCGTAATGTCAATCGTATTCATTTTGACAGTTCATATTGTATCATACATAATGTCATCCCATACAAATTGCAGCCGATGGAATACGATATTAACTGTCAAATGAATACGATTACCTTACCCCTGATTGAAACTGCTTAGTAGTTGTCGCATAGATTCTTACGAAAGCAGCGATGTAACTGCGATTTGTCAGTTTCAATCAAAAGTTTAGCAACAAAGTTAATTAATCAGGGGGCTGCTGGTCGCATATGTCAATCCAGTCCACTTCCTTTCTGAGCGGATAAATAAACTAGACTGAACACCAAAGTTTCAGCACTTCGAGAACCTTGAAAAACTAATAAATCGTATGAATTTCTCAAAAATTTTATAATTCGCAGTTTCAAGTAATGTAAATGTCTTATTGTTTGTACTCTACCAATACAAACATAATGTACCTACTTCTGCGAATCGACAGTGCTTAGCATAAGGGTAGTTCTTAGGAGAGCAATTTTTGAGTGTCACAGACTCATATCTCCTATAAAAACAAATAATTATGATTAAAACTATCATTACATCGTTTCTACATTTCATTAAGCATCGTGTCATATAGATTTCACTGGTTAACAAAAAACCTGCCTCTAAAAAAAGGAAGAAATAATATACAAATCATTAGATACGCATTATCATTGTTATAATAAAACACGTCTATTAAAGTCGGGTGGGAATGGAGAATATCTTCCTTTTTTTATTCTAAAAGCCCCACCCGACTTCAATTGACGTGTTTTATTATAACAATGATAATGCGTATCTAATGATTTGTATATTATTTCTTCCTTTTTTTAGAGGCAGGTTTTTTGAAGTCGGTTTTTTGTTTTTTAAACAATTTTTTGATTTTTTTATTTTTAGTGTAAGTACCTTCTGCATTAGGTAGTGTAGGTATATTATTTAGGTAGAAAAATCGGCTCAGCCAAACGTGAGATAATCGCGGAGAAACATACACACATACAAACTGAAAACTTACCTCTTTTTTTTGAAGTCGGTTAAAAAGACTACACAACGGTATCCCTTCCCCAACAAAAAAAATCATCTAATTCGGTTCATAAATAACAAAAATTGTCAAGTTAGTTGATTTAATATCATAGTATTTTCAGGATTACTTGTAAACTACTGAACCGATTTGAAAAAAAAATAAATGGGACCATCTCGCAAGAAAACTCAATCGAACAAAAAAAATTTTATCGAAATCGGTCCATAAATGTCGAAGATACGCGCGAACAACGATAAAAAAAAAAAAAAAAAAAAAAAAAAAAAAAAAAAAAAAAAAAAAACATACAATCGAATTGAGAACCTCCTCCTTTTGATGAAGTCGGTTAAAAACTACGTAGATCGGAGTAACTCACCCTCAACACCTCAAAAACGGGGTTATTTTGCACGTTTTTACGTGTCACACGGGCGCCGGCTTATGAGAAATCGCGGATATTTTTGAAATCACCCACGTTTTTAATCAGTTTTTTACACACATTTAAAATAGACATATCACGTTATATACTGATCAAATTTTAAATCCTATCGGAGGGAAACTTTTGAATTTATGGACCTAAGTAAGTATGTCACACGCCTAGCTACTTTTTCACTGCGCCCTCTTGCGAAGGCCATTGCTCTGGACTGGCTAGGCACAGACAAATAGTGATTGATGTTTTCGAATCGACAGTTACACCGCTACTGACAGGTAAGATGGCTGTGTTGCTGTTTCCCACGCTTTTGGTGCAAGACTAAGTTCTACGATTTTAAAAATTTTGGTTCTCATTTCTAATGTATTTCCATGTCACATTTTTGCAATATAATTGTGCTATTTTTTGTAAACGGGTTCTGAGGTGCAATACCTTACTCCCAAATGTACTTAACCAGTAACAAAGTAGCAGGTTATATCTTTTCAATGCCGATAAATTTCAAAATTAATGCTTTTTGGTAATTTCCATGGCGTAATTTCCATGTATAAAACACCATGGAAATTACATAAAGCCCATGGAAATTACTTTGTTTCATTTTTCGTTTATTTTATCAGCTGCTCGACACCCACTGCTGGGTGTAGGCCTTCCACAAGGTTCTCCACAACGATTGGCCCTGTCCTGCCCACATCCAGCAGCTTCCTCCGACCTTCACCGGATCGTCGAACTACTTTGTCAGGGGGTGGGGCCATCCGGTGCGCGATCACTATTCCAGAGCCACCAGTTTGTCTCGCTATGTCCGCCCACTGCCACTTCAGCTGTGCAATCCTTCGAATGATGTCGGTTACTCTTCAGCTGTGCAATTCTTCAAGTGATGTCGGTTACTTAAGTTCTCCTACGGATCTCTTCATTTCTGTCGCCAAACAAGGCAAGTTGGCAACAACACACACACTGTCGTTTTGAGACACTGAAGTAAGTTGGACGCAAACAATTTTCGAAGCTTTGAGTTGGATCTGACGAGAGATCTCTTCCTCGAAATTGGACTTACTTTACTAGGACTGTCTGTACACTATTCCTAAAGCTTCTAGAAGACTCTGAGTTTCGGCTTTCCGTCAGCTCTCAGAAGTTCTCTAGTGATTCCATCGTCACCCGCCACCTTGTTGTTTTTTAGCTGTTTGAGGGCCATACTATTCTCAGGCTGGCGTCCTGGATATCTTTGGTAAAGTGTCGGGTAAGCTTGACTTTCGTCGATCCTGTATTAGTTTCTTCGTTACTCAAAAAAGAAAATCAAAAGCAAAGCAAGTAGCTTTGCTTTGTATTGAAATACTCGTACATAGGTCAGTTACACTCCAGTCTCCCGATATGACGATATGTGATATGGTGGTTACTCTACTCTATGGGTGGTATGGCTTCGTATGCAGAACTGCCACACCGGTGTAGGTCGCAATATCACCTGGCTGTGGGCTGCCGTGTTACCGTCGTCCGCCAGTTGTTGAGTTGCTGCTGTGGGCTAAGTTGCATTTGATGTTGATCGTAGACCTAGAAAGCTAACTCCAATCTTCACTCATGAGGGGTGGTATACCTTGCTGCTGTCCATTGTCTGTGGTCACCAATGTTGGGAAGTATGTACTTCTGCCGGGCTAGGAGTCTGTGCCCGGGACTTGCAGTCCAACTGATCTGCATTAGAACTTGTATCGTTATACAGAGCAGGTTGGTAAACTTAGCGTTATTGTTTGAAGACCATAATTAGTGAAAACTAGTCTTAGTAAACGAGTATTGACCTAGGTCGTATAGATTGTTGATACTTTTCACCAGATATTTGTTATTTTTATTATTATAATGCTCATCCATAATATGCAATCAATAATATACTCTAAAAGAAATTTATTATATAATAACATTATTATTTATTACCTTCATGTTTCTACATTGAGTTCCTTTGTAAGTTTTTTTTTATTAATCTGCTATTTTTAATTGCTAAATATAGTTATAATACAATGTAGTTCTTAATACTACCTCAACTAACTTTTATTTGAGCTTTTATTTCATATCTGACATGATGTTGAGCAAAATTTTATCAGCTGGGTAATTTCCGTGGTCTTTACTGTAATTTCCATGGATCGCAAATTTTCTATATTTTTTTTTAGCAAAAGTATGCATTCGCTACGTGGCGAATTTTGATATAATGTTTGAATTTGCATAAGCTTTCAACTTTTTTGTGTAATTCACTTTAATTTAGTGATTTCAAAAATGCTGTGGAAATTACACGGAGAACACTTTTCCGAAGAACTACCCATAAAGTTTATTTAGTGATATTTGTTCGTATACTGGTTGTTAAATTGAAGTAAACTTGTGTTATAGCCATAGAAAATTCAAACACCTAAATAAACCAGTATTTTTCTTTGGTGATAAATTAGTTTGAACGAAGAAGACGAAACACAAAGCTATTGCTATTAGCTATGAGTGTATTCTGTGCTATGAGCAACAAGATTAATTTTCAAGTCGAACTAAAATGTGAAGGCTGGAGATGGACTCTCGATAGATACTTAAAAGTGTTGTCGATATGATCTTTATCGACAGCACTTCTAGGTATCTATTATGCAAGTGGTGATAAAATGTGTCGAGATTCTTAAGATTGTCCTTAGAGAACATATACTCGTAGTACCTATCTATCAATTTACCTAGTACCTACTTTTATTCGGAGTTAATCCCATTACTAACGGGTCTGTGTAAACTCGCCACGCCAATCAATTCGTCATCAGAAAAACGACATTAAAACATGTGTAAACTCGCCACAGGTAGCATTTTAAAAATAAATTTGCTTTTAATTATTTTACCCAATTGTGACGTATAGTATCAAAGGCGGCAATCTACGATTTTACTTATTTATGGTAAATCGAAAAAGAAAAAATCAAGATGGCGGAATTTCGTGGATTTTGTATGAAAGAAAGCCGTCTTTGATTCTAATAAGAGATTTGCAGTCCAATTTACTAGAGGAAATGGCCGCCTTTGATTATTAATCGGTTGAACAGTCGATGACGTTTAAAATTTGCAATGCTGCTGTATCAATAAGTGATTTTTGACAATCTACCTACTTTGCCGCCTTTGATTCTATACGACTCAATTATAAGCATTAAAAATCAAATATAAACGAATTCATTTCATATCAGTTAATAATTAGGTCGATCCAAGACTGAATTAGCTACGATAGTAATGGAAAATAGAAAATCTACACGGTATTTACGGTATGTAGGTAAGCGCGATAATTCGTTTTATTGTTCACTGCTAAATGACACATCCTAAGTACATAACATATCTAGACAGTCTCTTATCGGGCATCGGTATGGCAATATGTTGGTTTTTCTTAAGTATTTCCTCGCACTTGACACTATTTTGATTTTCATTGAAAGTATTAACTGTAAGATCTTTTGAGTTACTGGAACAGTAAGACAATTCCTGACTGACGCAAATATACGTTAGGCCAGCTCCCGTAGCATGACCGACGAAACACGATATTATATCGCGTGATATAGCGTTTTATCGACACCCAACTGTCAAAATCCATTGACTTTTGACAGTTAAACGTTATAAATCGCTCTAATCATAATGAGGATCAGTATAACAGGTTAAAATCCTATAGTTTTATTGGTATAATACAAAAACATATTCATAATAGCTATGAAATTTAGTGAAAGATTTTTGAAATCATGGTTGGGTTATAAGGGTTTTGAAGGAAATGCCAAGCTGAATGCAATATGTGCTTTATCACGTACGACATAAGGTTCGCGTACGTCTCGATGACGTCATAAGGACCCCCCAAAATAACAGTGTTTTAGCTCGTATAGCTTCTCAGGTTTAAGAGATATCGTAAAAATTTCTTCACAGTTAATCATGTGGTGGCATAAGCTTTCGGATAAGCGACTAAACAAAAATCGTTACTGATCCTCATTATAGTATTTCAGTGGTCATGCTAGGGGGCTTACAAGGTCTTACAGCCTGCCTAGCATGACCGATTTATATCGCGTGATATAGCGTTTTATCACGTTCAACTGTCAAAAAGACAAAAGAATTTGACAGTTGAGTGTCGATAAAATGCTATATCACGCGATATAAATCGGTCATGCTAGGCAGGCAGGGCAGGATTGTAGTAAGATAAAAGATTTCATGATTTGTAGTAAATCCTTTGAAAACCCTAAAATGCTGACATTAATTATGAAATCTATTGCAGATGTTTCGTAAATGTTTACGAACATCTGCAATTTCTGCAATTTTTCTCATACTGAAATCATATCTGAGAACGATGATATTTTATGTTAATTTCATAATTCATAATATCAATTAAGGATTTGGGAAATGAAACATATTTTGATCAATATATGTAACATACAATCTTGTCTTTTTAAACCCCCAGTTCCAAGGAAGAAAGTGCAGGAAAGAGCTGTGCAGTCAGTCTTCGGATGGTTGCATCTAGAGATATTCACATATCATCATAGATCATGCTTATTACAGAAACCCAACTCTAAACTATTATCGGACAAACATTTAGTGATTTTTAACACTTTTTTAACAATGATTTTAAAAAATTTAGCAACTTGGATTTGCATCATCATAATAATTCGACATGCTATTTTTATATTGTACATGTTCACGCTTGACCAAAGATAACTGTTTGTGGTATAAATGTATTGCATTTTTTTTTTTTTTTTTTTAATGTTTACTTACCTACTTCAATCATTAATATCATCGAGTTGCTTTTTAGACGTACCGATATTTTCCATAATCTTATCTGATATGACTTATAATATTTTCTAAGTTTAACCTTAAGATTAGAATTTCATCTCAAGTGAGTAAAATCTTGAAAAATGCTACCGATTTATCTCTCTAATCAAAGTAATTTTTCTACTGTATGGATGAAGTTATTGCTACAAGGAAAATCTTCGAGTTTTGTCGTTTTGCTTTAATAAATCTTAAAATATACCTTCAGCAAGACCTTGACTTGAATGACTTTTATATTATGTACAGTCAGCAGCACATCGGACTATACATGTTGCCATGACGCCTTTGTGCCGTACGTAATAAGAGCTGTTTTCGTAGTATAACTGTTTAACCTAGCGCTGTTGTGTGTACCTACTATATTTAAACTATCTCATTTAATTTAAATTCTAATTCTTAATCGACACAATTTGTCCAAACAACGTAATTTATGCAAATTTTGCTAAGAAAATGTTTTTCAATAAAAATGTGACACAACACACACGCTTGCCTGATGGTAAGGTCACCGAAGCCTATTAAAGGTTTCGAATCCATTTTTCCCATAAAATTCCGTCAGTAAATTATAATTTACTATTTCGTCTTCGTCGTAAATTGTGCATGAAAATGTTTGTACATGAAAATGATTGATTTCCGGCTGGAAAATATGACGATGGTTTTAGACAATGTTGTGAAATAGTGCGAAGTTCTAATATTAAGTGTGTATTTGAGAAGGAAAACACTTTCAAAAGTCGTTATGAAATGAAAACTTTTTTATTGTAATTTCGCGTTATTTTTTTTTATTATACTATTTGATTAGTCCGTGTTATAATCTGAATTACGCTAATCCCTCGATCCTTTTCACACTTGTTTCTTTGAAATTCGGAAGCAATATTCATCGAGGATGCGCGTAGGCAATTCTTGTAATTGGTTCCATGGCAAACCTGTGTGTATAGACTGAGTGCATGTGACGTCCGCCGGTCTAGTGGGAAAATAATTAGGAGACTTGGTATACATAGTTGGTTCTACCTCGAAAGATGCCGAGTAACTGAGTAAGTAAGTATAATATAGTTAGAGGAGATTGGTCGATACTAAAATTCAACATTTATTTTCTTTTTGACTATAGCATTTCTTTATTTTATCGATGCTGAAAATGACTGACCCCAAAAATTTAAAGAAATTAAAAATAAGTGTATATTGTTACCGGCAATGTATGAAATTCAGCTAAGTATGTATAACTACAACTACAACGTATTTTTCCTCACTCGTGAAGAAAATGTTGCTATTACCTGTTGTTGGCATAGAAAAAATTTGCTTCGCTTTTAACCATTGCATTTTGTTGACAATACTTTCTTTCCAGGAGTTATTAATATGATGCAATGATAAAGTACGCGTACTTATGCAAACACGACGGCACCTCAGCTATACAGTCATGTTGACCTTGAGACTGATGCCCTACGTAATAAAACCTGGTTTCGCAATTTAACTGTATAACCTGACGTGCTGTCGTGTGTACCTCTACAACCGAAAAGTCTGCCTAATTGACTTGTATTGTACTATTAGTTATTCTGTGCTATTGTTTTGCCTAAGGTGTTCCTAAATAACTATTGTACCTATATATCGCGTGTTGAGAATGTTTAGATCGCGTGATACCGGATAGATTTTGACTAATAAATGAGAGCCAGTCAATGACTTGTAATATCATTGGAGCCAGTGGCATAACTGCTATGAACACGGGACGGCACTGATTATAATTAGCTAGGTGTAGGTATCTGGAGTTATACAACGTGTTACAAATCAACATTTTGGTATTTTCAATATTAATTTTTGTATGAAACAGCAGATTTTTTTTCGCGATTTCTGGGTTGGTCCCATAGCAAAAGTTGTTCAGTTTGATGGTCCTTATGTATCTACCATATTCGGCATTCAGCATTAGGGGTTGTTTTGTAAGACGTTGTATAGCTGTGTACCTAATTCATTTAATGATGCGCGTGATATAATACGCTTAAACGGCTGGACGAATTTGGATGAAATTTGATTGGTAGAAAGATAGAGCCTGATTTTTATCCTTGTCAAAAGGTTCCCTAGGGTCCACGCGGATGAAGTTGAAGTCGCGTGCGGCCACTAGTAAAGAATAAAGCTATCGAAATGTAAGTAATGGTAAAAACACAAAAAAAAATGACTTGCATTTAACTAATGCATAATATTTTGACATATTTAGGGGTTTATGGTGCTAAACCCCTGTTGTGACAACAACATTATTTTGTTAAAAATATTTTCCACTATTTACGAGAGATATAAAACTTTAATGCATAATCAGAAGTGATTCGCAATCTGAATCCACGCTCAAATTGGACAATGTCAAGGTATCACAGTAAACAATCGATCAACTTATTCATTCATAGCGGTACCGTTTCGTCCTAGAATGTGTGGAGTCGCCATTGTGCTAAAATACGTAGGTACCGTATAATCGCCGCGCTTAGGCGTAGAGCGGACAAAACATGACGAATGGTTGCCAGACTAAAATTTTGGCAGTGAGGTCACTGGAAAATACAGTAGGTACTTAGGTGCTTATTTTTAAAGCCATATTAGTTTTGAATTATAAAATCTTTAATGAGTTACAAAAGTATTAATTTATTTTGTTATGTCAGCATACCTATGCCTATTCTATAAAAAAAAAGGTTAACTTAGCTGATTCGGGATGGAGACGTATTTAAAATAACAGAAACTATCTGATATAAAAAGCATAAAAATGATAGATATATTAATTATTTACTAAACTACAGTAGCATTGTCAACAATTCTATTCAACATAACTATAATTATTCAAGGGTTTGGTATTAAGCATTAATTGGTTAATTATTCAATGGCAAATAAAGTATTTATTACGTATTGGTATTTCAAATTATCCTAGAAAGAAATGAAACTAAATCAAATTTTAATTTATTTTAGTCTTCTGTACCCATATAGCACGAACGGCTATCGAAATAAAAAACGCGCATAAAAACATTCGATAGAGTAATTTTGTATGGGAAATTTGTACAGCGCCATCTACCGCCGAAAAGCGAAATGAATTTACTCTATCGAGTTCTTTTACGCGCCTTTTTTTATCGATAGACGTTTGTGCTAAGGGTAGATAAGGACTTACTGAAAATATTGGGTTATACTCCAACCCCTAAGTAGGTTAGGTACCTTAGACTGAAAATATTGTAGGCCGTTTCTCGCGTATTTTGCAATAAAATCTAGAACAAAAATGACTATGTACAAAAGTATTATGCAGTGACAATCTGTCTCGCACGACCGTCGCATACGCAACGTGAAGCTGTGCGACCCGACACGGTAACGAGCCCCTTTGTTTCTTGGCATTCGTGTCACTACCTAGATAATGGTATACATGTATGTCGGTGTCAATAACACGTCAAGCCACCATAGATTAACAAGCCACCAATAAAAATTTTATTCGTCAAGCGTCAAACGACATAATATTTACTTAACTGTCCCAAGTGGAAAATTCATAATCATTATCAGTAAAATCTTGTAAGATATTTTAAAAACTCACACGACTGACTTATCCGATGGCCAAAGACTTCTTCTAAGTTTGCAGGATAAAAGAAAAATTATATTAAAAAGAAAAGGATAATAGCGCAGTCCAAAAGAAAGATCAAAGTCAAATAAGCTTTATTTTTCAATTATATTAAGTAACAAAGCTTTATTCAAATAAACTTAATTATTAAGTACTTTTAATAATAATAATAATAATGTTTATTTATTCAACCAACACAGGGTCATACAAAATTAATACAATTATTAAATTAGAATTAATTAAATTAAATTGAATTGAATTTTACATTTTAGAACAATATCTCAACATTTGTAGGTGCATGAACCATACTGCAGTGATTCAAGTACAGGCAGTCAAATCTTTCTGCAAATGAATCGTCTATATTTTCCTACCACCCGTTCCAGACTTCAAGAGGAAGATCAAAAGACATAACGAAATGAGTACTTACGTCTAAAAGTCTAAATACTTTTTTCTCACACACCGAGAACCTTATAACTTCTGTGATTTAAAATATTTATCAGTTGCTGGATATTACATCAAATTATGACCATAGCCGTCAACTATCAGCATACATAACTAAAGTCTATTTATTTTGCTTTAAAAAAATACCTTGAAAGCGACTCCTGTTTTTGATAGCGAAAATTACCACTTTATCCGTTGTATTGTGACTTACCTTTAACTTATTTTTTTCGCTTAAGTTATGTTGCTTAAGTTAGCTTAATGTTCAAACATTTTGTACTTACATGAAAGTTTTGTTACAAAAACGTTAACGGTTGTTAAATAAATTATGAAAATGCTGGTATGGAAAGTCCAATTTGGTAATAAAACGTTAATTTCATAGATGGACCTAATAGTTATTCGTTAAAAGAATTATGATGTGATGTCGTCAACGTCGTCGGTCAGAGATAATTATTTAAGTACTAGCTTTTGCCCGCGACTTCGTTCGCGTGATTAAGATAGCTGTGCATTTATTTTGAAAGTCACGGATTACCAATATACCTAGGTATTTATCAGTAGACCTCATTTCACACATTTAAATTTTCCCATAAAAAAATCATGTACAAACTGGAATACTGTAGCAACCTGTACAACGGGAATTTTCCAAAATCCTTTCTTAGTGCTCATGCTCACCTACACCCTCCAAAAATGGTGTCTCTACCTTCAGCCGTTAGGACTCCACGCCTATCCCAACAATGAATCAGTGAATCAGTCAATCAATTAAAAGTTTTATATGTATAGATAATACGATGTCATTAAATAGCAATTCAGCTTTGGTAAAGCCCTAGACAATTCACTCTATTTTAGTTATTCTTAATCCTTATTTCTATTGTCATGTAAATTCGCGATAATATACGTTTATATATACAAGCCGTTAGTCACGGCGCTCTTGCGGAAAGCTACTGTTTTTCTATATATAATGTATTCTTTACAACATCAACCTAAGTAGGTATGATACAATTCTTTTCATGAAATACATTTCTTTTTATTACAAATTTTGCACCTTTTGGCTGTCGCAGCGCAGTGCCGTTAATATAGGTTTTTAATTTTTTTATAATCTTTATTTAATGAACTTGATCACTGAGTGAACATGTCGCTCTACATAACAAATCATTTTTTATCATTCTATTAATCAATTTTAAACAAATTTTCGGCACTGTCTGATGAAGGCGAAGCCAGGATTAAATTTAGTTTGTCGCCAAAATACAATTTTCCTATGACTTGTTGTAATGCAGTTGAGTGAGTCGCAGGTGGTCGCAATTTAGTTCAGTCGCTTTGTCGATAGTCGCAATCGTTTTCTTTAGCAGCAAAGTTCGGCGCAGTGACAAACTGTCGCGTTAGTAATTAGTACAGTCAGCAATGAAAGTCGCTTAACGCTTTCGTACTTTGTCATAGCAACTTTTTTAACAGGTGTCTCACGGTTTGAAACATTTGTCAAAACAGTTACTATGACAAATTACTAAAGTGTTAAACAACTTTCGGGATAATGTACATACGTGGTGTTTCAGAAAACACCTAAGAGTGTAGGTACACCTATCAGATACTTACCACTATTATGTATTCTGTGCTTCAGACAGAATATATGATACAATTAAGTACTTACTTAATTTAAAAAATTGCAAAAGAGTACCTACCTACATTATTATTGACCGACAACTTCAATGTGCTTCTGCTTTCCGTAAATAAACTTATCAAAGATTTAGTCCTTGGGAAAAATCCTGCCTGTTTTGTTTTATGAGACAGGTTTCATAAAGCCTTATCAAAAAAATACTTAGGTACTTATACATTTTTTAACTAACCAAACCGTACCTCGGCCCTCGCCGCTAAAATGAATATCTTAGAAAGCAACTTTTGTCTCCGCAACTATTTTGTCTCTCACATGAAAAGTTGCCGACGACCGCGTCGCCCCATGCGTGCGCGCTTTCATATATTATAAACACGTGGACTTGATGTGAGAGACGAAATAGTTGCGGAGACAATAGTTGCTCGTGGGCGCTCTCCTTGTTATTGGTAACCTAACTTATTTTCTTTTTTATTCCGACTGGCCAGTTTATTGTAGAACAAAACGCAATGTGACTCATTCCTCAAATCATAGCATAACTTTTGACAGCATTTTGCAAAATTCGACTGTACCACTTTATAAATACGGGTGTTTTATTGTCACCAGCGCCTCTGGTGGGTGTGGGCAGATACCTCAATGTAGCAAAATACTTGTTTCCGGTACTTATATGTGCAGAAGCCGATTTGCTGACAATAGATAATAGACATACTTACTTATTATACATTACAGGGTTATAGGCGTGTTAGTGTTGATTCTGGCAGGGCAGTATCCTGTTAATCTTATCTTAATCTTAGGCCCGTATTTATAAACCGCTTTCAACGTTGAGAGCCATCTTGAGATTGAGATTCTCTTCTTATAGGACAGCATCTCCGGTATGATCTCAAGATAGCTCTCAATTGAGATGCTCTTCTTATATAGGAACACATCTCCGGTACGATCTCCAGAAAGCTCTTAACGTTGAGATACGGTCCTAAATATTGTTAATGGTACTTAGGTAGGTAGGTATAGGTACCTATCTACATAGTAGAATCAAATTTGATTGAAAAAAAAATTGATTTTACTATGCTATCTATTTCCTTAAAATAAAATTTTCCCGCGTGATAAATGCATCGTTTACGATGTATGTATGTACGCACGACAGCACGCTAGGTTAAACAGTTGAACTACGAAAACAGCTCTTATTATGTACGGCATAAAGGCAGTCTCAAGGTCAACATGTATAGTCTTATGTGCTGCTGACTGTACATCGGTATTACGAGAAAAGAACTGCGCGGTCTGAACATAACCATTTTTTGTAAGTTCTTTACTTTTTACCATCGAGTACATAAGTATGCAAATTGTGTTTCTGAAAGCTTTTTTTTATTTAAATATAATTTCAGATTTCAACTTTATTAAATATTTATACCCTCACTGGTATATTTTTATATCTTTCGTGACAACGAAGTCCTATTTACTAAAAGATGAAGCTATGATCAATAGTTGTTCTGGCTATTGTTGTTCGTATACCAACCGGCAGAGGCATATTGACCAAACACAACACACATTGAGCAACAATAGTGCCATACAAATCTGGGTCGATCGCCATTCAATGTAAGTACCTACGATTGCTAATCGGTCACTTTTTATAGTCTATTTCAGAGCAAAAAAACAGTATCTCATAGGATATTTTTAATCCAAATCAATTATTGCAAGGGCTTCCTAATTTTGTTTCTATTTTATCTTCTCTCTTGCCAATCTCGTCTAGGTTTTCCGAGCTATTCCTCTCTTTCTCTCTCTCCAGTCACTAGAAGTGATATCATAAAATATGTTTCAATTCAATATTACTACCTAGCATGTAAGTGTTATTTTTTTGTGCTAGAATCATCCAATATTACAGCTTTTTTGGCATGAATGAGTCGGTTAGTTTGCAAAATTATTCCTTAAGCAAAGAGGGATTTTCCGACCTCGCCGCGAGATATGTGAATTGTGAACTTAATGAAAATAAGGTTACAGTGTCCCTCGCTAAAGTATTCAATATGGAAATTTAGTGCCTATCAGTGATGTCAATTAAATAATTGAATAGTACTCAAATCAAGACCACCAGGCCCCTATTTCATTAAATCGACATTTGTCAATGACATAATGTCGGCAATTTTTACAGTCTTTTTTACTTTATAAGGGACAGTTATGTTGTGAAATAGTAGATAATTTTTACAAGTCGACAATTGTCACGGAATCTTGACTCGGCTCCAATATCATGTCAAGAATCACTGACAAATCTACAAATATGTCCACTTGTAAAAAATATCCCTGTTTCACAACATACTTGTCCCTAATTAAAGTAACGACAATTTTAAAATTTACCGACATAATATGTCACTGACAAATGTCGAAATGGTGAAATAAGGCCCAGGAGACATAGCTACTTATTTATTTAGGTTGGTTTAAGCGCGATAACTCGATAACAAAAGAAATACTTTATAAGATATACCACTGAAAATCAGCGTCGTGGTGCAATCACAATGTTCCGCGACACAATGCTGAGTGGAAGCCTTTTTGGCACATCCTTGTCTTATGAATAGTTTTAAGTTGATTGTATTTCTTATGTGCTAAATAAATATATTCTATTCTATTCTATTCTATATTTTTTTTGTATTGTGCCTTAAATTCAGTACGAGAATGCATGACGCACCTGTAACATGAATAAATAAAAAAGAAAACAAACAAAACGAAGTATGCAGAACAAACAATAGGCCGTGGCGCAAACGGTTAGTTTAGTGAGTCAATCCTGTGTGATGGATGATGATGAATTTTCAAACAATGTTCATAATTTTATTAAAGAGTGAATTTTCTTCTATTTTTCAAATTAACTCACCTTCCCCCTACTTAAATGGCCAACATTTTATCAGTTTTACGCTAACTATACCTAATTAAATCACATGATGTCGTAAAATGTAAATTATAGACTGATGTAAGTATTGTATAGATGTAAAAGAGCTTACGGCATATAATTATAGTTTACTGCTTATTTTTAACCGACTTCCTAGTTTTCATTTTAATCGGATATAGGTACCTACAAGGTCATTTTGTATGCACCATCCAAATTTTGAGGATGTGTTCAGTCCATGAAACACAAACCTAGTCAAATATGTAAAATAAAAATCGATTTTACATACAAATCAAAGAGATCACGTGATCAGTTTAGTATGGGATGATCAAAATTATGTGGCGAAATTTGACACATACCTACATGTTTCTTAGACCAGAAAGCTACGTGAATAGCTAGTAAAACAATGTTATTATAGCTTAAAGATAAAGGTTTTCTAAATTGTTAAGTTTTTAACTGAATAGCGGTTGAAATTATATGTAATATCTTGTGTAATAAGTACCTATTCTTTACAAATAAACACTTTTACTTTAGAGATAGGTAGGTATACGTATACCTACCTAGTTGTTTAGTTTAATGGACTGGACACATCCTTAAAATTTGGATGGTAGGTTCAAAATGACCATATACAGTTGGACATTTGATTTGGGTGGCTTAGCTAATATAATTCCTCACCGTAAATATTATACTTTACCAACTTATTATTATTTGGTAATAATCTGATTTCATTGAAAAAATAGTCCTTACAAGGGTGAAAAGTGTGAAAACTCAGCCTATAATGAAGTGGTTTTTGGTCTAAACTTAAGTAGGTATATTATGTGGGCAATTTTTAGACTCTGCTCTTATATTTAAGAATATACGATGGAATATTATACAAATGATTTTCCCAAGCTGAATTGTATCGATTTTCATTTACCAACCTATTTGTTACAATACAACTACCGCCCTCTCGGAAAATCGATAGGATAATCGAGTTTCGTATATCCGCATTCATTAGTTGTGTAGATCCGCACTAGATGTCTCTGTAAGATGACATTCATCTAGTTTATACAGTCGTACCTAGATGGCGTTATCAGTTGCAGTGAAAAAGAAAATAGAGATTTTCGTAGAGCTATGTGTTGAGCTGTGAGTGTAGAAAGATAAAGGATTTTTTCACGGTCATAATTTCAGTAAGGGAATACCCTTACTGAAATTATGACCGTGAAAAAATCTATATAATGTGTAACATGAATAATGTTTATTGGAAGTCTTATTATAGACTTTGCACGTGATGACGGTATAATCATATTTAATGATGGTGTAAGAAGTTGAAAAAAAAAGAAAATTATAAAAAAAACTTTTTCACGGATACCTACTAGCGCGGTTTTATTGAAAGCAAATTGGTAATTAGTTGATATTTGGTTTGATTTTTGATTTTCCCAAAGTTTCGGTACCTTTGCAGCTGCCGTGATCACGGGGGACTGAAGCTGCTCGTGAGCTTACCCTCAAGCGATGAATTTATAAAGACGTTCAGAAATTGTATTAGTTAAACAAAAATTTTAATGGGTTTAAGTTAATGCTACAATGTAATACTTATTGCTAAAAAGAGAGCATCTACTGGATCTACCACCCTTTCACAAAATTTTCCAAGAAAGAAATGGCGGAAGAAAACTTGTCAACCAAAAACATCGGTGAGGACCTGTAATTGACTTTCAAGTGTTATATTAGCTTCCTACTGTATTAAATTTAGCTGTTGGTCTTCCGAATAATTAAAATAAAATAAAATAAAACCGTTTCTTTCTTGGAGGAGCCTCCCAATTATTATGTGAAATGGAAAATTGAGAAAAAGGTGTTTTACATCATGTCTAGTGAAAGCGCGTAAGCTTGAGAGGTGAAAAATAAAATCAAGAAAATTTTAATTATTTTTTACTAGCGGCCGCCCGCGACTACTTCTGCGTGGAATGTTTTTGCTATCCCTCGGGACCAATACATTTTTTCGAGATGACAAGGACCTTTATGTCCTTCTCTGTACCCCTGACAACGTGTAGGTATGTAAAATTTCATGATGATCGGTTCAGTATGTACCTAGTTAAGACGTGAAGACGTACTTTCAAACAAACGGACTTCGGGTGCTTCGGGTACGGAAACGGGTTCCCACCAAGCGCGCTGCCTCGCGAGGCAGGACGTTTGCCGCACGGGCCTCGCACGAGACTACTCGCTTGGTGAGGCCCCGCCTAATCACGTAAAAACGGCTGATCAGAATTTAATGAAATTAAAACATGAGGATTTTATCGAATGTCCACGCGGACGAAGTCGCGGGCGGAAGCTAGTTTATAATATTCAGAATTGTATCCGGAGATATTAGTATCCCGTTCCCGTTCCCGTTCCCGTTCCCGTTCCCGTTCCCGTTCCCGTTCCCGTTCCCGTTCCCGTTCCCGTTCCCGTTCCCGTTCCCGTTCCCGTTCCCGTTCCCGTTCCCGTTCCCGTCCCTGTCCCCGTCCCCTGTATGTGCATGTCCAGGTGCAATCATGTCCACCGTGTTGAACTAAAATAAACTGAAAATAAATTTCATTTTCGCAATCACCATCCCATAAAACCTCAAGAACGACATCCATATATCTATTTTTGGGTTTTTTTACCCCTTTTCACCCCCATTTCATCCCCATAGGGGTTGAAATACTAACAACAATATACGTTGCGTTAGATTTCCATCCATAAGCCTAAATTATAAATTTAGCGTTTTTTACTTCGAAAATTAAAGATTTTCTTCAATACACAACTTCATCCCCCTTTTGACCCCTTCGGGGGTAGAATTTTGAAAAACGCTGAGACCCGTATTTATTAATTTTCAAGGGTCAGCCTAATCACAAAATTTGAAGATCCTAGCTTCAAAACTGAGGGACTTTCATACAAACTGTGGACCCCCGTTTCACCCCCTTGGGGGGGTGTGTTTTGAAAAATCCTTTCTTAGTGCACCCCTAGACCTCATAAGGAACCTATGTGCAAAATTTCAAGTCTCTAGGTTCAGCGGTTTGGGCTGTGCGTTGATATCTCACTCAGTCAGTCAGTCAGTCAGGACTTTGAAATTATATAGATAATATAGTAAACGGATATTAGCTCGGAGTGGAACTCGGTGGCGCAGTGGTTTAGCGCCTGGCCCAGCGATTGCGGAAGTTAAGCAACGTTCGTAAGGGTCGGTCATGGGATGGGTGACCAAAAATGTATTATCTCGAGCTCCTCCGTGCTTCGGAAGGCACGTTAAGCCGTTGGTCCCGGCTGCATTTGCAGTCGTTAACACCCACCAATCCGCATTGGGCCCGCGTGGTGGGTTATGGCCCATCTTCCTTACCACCCATAAGGAAGGCCTGTGCCCCAGCAGTGGGGACATCAAAAATGGCTGATGGACATACGGATATAAACGTATGAAATAAAATAAACGACTTATTTTTTTATATTACATTTATAAAAATTAAGTATCTAGGTAATTATTACATTGTTGCATCGTATAATATATTTCATACGTTTAAAATTTTCCCTCAAAAAAGAATTAAATTTTCATGATTTTCTTTTCACCTCTCAAGTTTACGCGCTCACGAAGGCAATAAAAACGGTAGTTTTTACTTTGTTTTGTTGCGTACCTACTTATGTAAAGAGCTTATGTTAAATCTTTTTTTAGTTTGTAAAATTAATGGCCGGTTGCCGACTTCGTCCACTGATTGTAATGGACTATTTGACTTTATCGTATATGCCGGTTGATACTAAAAAATCGGTCGGTGAACTCGAAGTTTTTTTTGTCCCTCCGACAAGGCAGCACCCGCTGCCAAACATAAAGATGAGGTTCTCGTATGAAAGTGTGTAGATGAAGAAGCATTTGGTTTTATGAAAGCAATTAATGATGTCTTAAATTTTTCATTTCATTTATTACACGGACTAAATTAACTACCTTTCATAGACATAATAATTTCTAAAATCACGATAATACTATATTTGTTTGAAAGACAAGTTTTCAATCATCAATGCTACTCGTACTAGAAGTGCATAAAATTCTATAAGTACTTTGTAGATTTGCATATTTTGTTCGAGTGTATATTTTTATCCTGAATTTCTTTATTTGACTTTTCAACATACTTACATACAATTTTCCGATAAGAGCTTTTTATTTAATTTCATTATCCGCAATCAGCTCAAATTGTTGTTATTGACACGGTAGGTGAATTTGTTTTGTTGGTTTTCGTTGGCGGGTTATTTCACATAATTTTTCAATATTTTCAGTTGGATTTTCCTAAGTTGATGTTCTATGAGAAGAGACAACTTTCGGAAATGGTCAGCAATGTTTAATGATCATGTTGAAACCGGGATAGTCGAAGTTAACCAAAACTTTGTTTTAATGAAAAGAATAATAAAATTGTTATTTGTTCTGTGAACCTCGTTGCGTACGCGATTCTTCATATTCGTACTTAGGTATCCATCAATTTTCTAGAGGCGTATGGTTTATTGAGTGATGCTTTTGCGTAGATTCAGTTTCTAGTGGGTTCGAATCATAGGTCATTGCCATCTGCACATTTTTACCATCAGCGAAGTGTAGGTAGGTCCTATCTATATTTTGATTTCTTACTTTCAAATAATTTAAATTAAATTTCAGAATATGAAAAACTTGGTAGTTTTACCAAGTTTTTCATATTCTGAAATTTAAATTGACGGATCGTCCTGGTTCAAAATTGTCGTCACAGTAATTCATAATTTCTACACCGAAGTTTATTAAAAAACACCTATAAAAGTGATACGTAGAACGCTATTGTTTATAAAGCATGACCTGCATGGCATACTTACTTAATTAAAAGATAATCTTTTTAGTAGCCTGGTCG
Source organism: Agriphila straminella (assembly GCA_950108535.1). Classification (NCBI taxonomy): domain Eukaryota; kingdom Metazoa; phylum Arthropoda; class Insecta; order Lepidoptera; family Crambidae; genus Agriphila; species Agriphila straminella. Next base: position 4,085,958 of record OX467316.1, on the reverse strand, counting down.
GCATAGAATTTCTTGTGTATGTCTACCATAAACTTACCGTAATCCCATATTTTTTCGGTCATATTTGCTGCATTTTCGTAACTATTGTTTCAGTTTATCTGCTCTACATTTCCGTAACAACAAAATTTTGTGTGCGTAAGCTAAAGAGAAACATTTTGATCATGATGCGTTAACTAAACTTAGTCATCGGAAATAACGACTTAGATTACTTACTGCCGTACTCAGAGACGTCAATTAAGTTTAATGCTTCATTAAGTATCGTGTCGTCTTATACTATCACTATGGAAAAGAAAGAGATAGCACCAATTTTAATGAAACATTAAACCTCTGAGTACGGCCGTTGATTAGTTTGTGACCGCGTTTATTTTTGAAATACCTAAGCACTAAATAAATCTCATTTTACTGTGCGCGCCACTACCAGGTTTTTCCTACAGCCGACAACATAATATTGCGAATGAACTCAGAACCTTCTGAATCTACAGTATTCTAAGTAGTAAACTGCTTTTTTAGTATCGAACCCAAGGTCCTCGTTCCAGTGGCTAACTCAATAAGGTTCCGCCAATAATTTGATAATTATCCAAATTGTGTTTCATTGTAAGCATTTGTCAAAGGCGACGGTAATCATGCAGCTAGCGGTACCAATTTCCTAGCTCGCTTTCAGCGTTCAGTTAGCAAAAAAGTTGTGTAGCTCACGTCATCGCATGCTTCGTGCGCGTGCGCCTCCCCCCGCCCCTCTCACCTATCAGTATTTACGAGTGTCGACTCGCGCCGTGAACCAGTCGGCCGACGCGCGGCCTCCTCGATCCTCGACGACCAACCCTCGCGATGCATCCCCTAACGTCACCTCACGTTGGATCCACCAACGTCACGTAGCTTTAGTTAGACCCCTAGTTCCTTTCCTAATTTATTTAAGATTCTTGTGTTTCCCTCTCTTCCTCTCAATATGGTGTCTCACGCCCGCGGCGCGCACGTGCTTGTCTGGGATCAACCCGGCTTGGAGGACCAGCGTTCTAAGAAGAATGGCGGTGAGTTCACCTCGTGACGTCATACGCGTATTATCAAACAAAAATAGGTCAACATTTCTTTATAGTTAAATTGACGATGAAAGCGAGGGAGGACCATTGATGAAATGTCTAATGTGGTTTGATTCAACTTAGTTTTTACGACTTGGAAATTTGAGCATTGGAATTAGATTTTCATTGTTCATAGAATATTATAATAATATTGAACGCTTTTACATTACAGTCATGTAAATGTAATTAAATATTTTGTTGGAATGCGGAAAACAGCTTTTAATAAGTATAAAAATCATTTTTATGTAAAAAAAACAAATAATCATAAGTACCTACCTACCTATTCACTTTGTAAAATGGTTAAAAGTAACAAGTTTTTGTATTAAAGGGACATTAAAAAGGAAACATGTACTCTACCTGTCTATGTCTACATAAGTAGGTACCTATATTACTCGTACATAATTTGCGTCATCACCAAGAGTGTAGATTTTACTATTTTCTAGTTATTTTAAACCGTTTTTTGTTATTTTCGTAACATACAGTGTGAGTATTAATGAAAATGAGTGTAAGTATGCTTAATTTTAACGATGGGAAAAATATTAAAAAATCTAACTTCAATGTGAAATTTTCTATGGAAAAATCGATTTAATAAAAATCGTATTTTTTGATAAAACTGCAGTCTATTGTGAGTTTTGATCATAAATTTTTAATTTATCAAGACGACCTATTATTTCTAATCATTATTCAGTGTGTTTCATAGTGATAGATCGTTTAGTTCAAAAGTTACAACACGTTTTGTTCACAGTAGCAAACAAGAAATTTAAAAAAATCTTTTTTTAAAATATATTTTTCCCGTTGATAAAATCAAGCATAGTTTCACTCATTTTCATTAATTGAGCACTTTATAAAGACTCACACTGTATTATGAAGTTTGAAAACGAAATCTGAGTAAATTTTTTGAGTAGGTAGAGTTCTTACCTCAAACCACAGATAAAAATGTCCTAAAACTAACGATCTATCTATGAGGCTATGATATGGCCTAAAGCAATAAACATGGGTTGAATCATGCACATAAGCAGAAAAGCCTATAAGCAGTATAACTCCGCGCTTAAACTTTTATATTAGCCTACTGCTCGCGGCCCACTCCAAGAGGGCCATTGTCGAGGGATATCACCGCGCCGACCGAAACGCGCGGCGTGTGCAAGCGACGAGAGCGCAGCGCGTGAACGTCACGAACGAAACGAGTCAGTCAAGCGCCGAATGCGAAACTGCATGCACTTCGTTTTTGATACTTAATTACTAACGTACCTACCTACCTACCAAAGTTTATTGTATTTTTTGTATACATATTTACATACTTAGTTGTATCGAAGTTCGAAATATGGCACCAGTAAAGAAAAAAGCTAAAAAATACTATTTTTTTTCACCCATCCCATAACTGACCCTTGCAAAAGTTGCTTAACCTCCGCAATCGTTGGGCCAGGCGCTATACCACTGCGCCATCGAGCTTCTCTAACTACTTAGAAATACTCATGAAATACTTATTATTTATGCTCTTTAAATATGCTCAGCTCACCTATTAGGTAGATTTATTTTATTTTATAAGTAGGTACCTATTATAGTAATTTCATTGTTTATTCATGGGCATAACGAATGTTTTCTATGATATCAGTAACTAGCGAGTAGCAACCCCGAAATGTGTCGGTTGAGACAGAGCTATGCGACAGAAAGAGACGCCTCTCTTTCTTCTTCGTAGGTGCATATAATTTTATCCACGCAGCGTTGTGCAGTTTGAAATTGTACTTTATTGCCGTGCAGCGAGAGTAGCTTATTATTTGATGGTCCTCGCGGGGTCGGACTTCTGTACGTTAGTACTATTATATATTCTGTGCTATAAGATTATTTTCCAAAACTGCTACAGAAATTAAAAAAAATATATTCAAAATGCACACGTAGCCTGCGTAGACGTTGGTTTTAGAAGATATTTAAGTACTGATGGAAGTTGATCGAGTAAATTGTGGTGAAAATGTTGAAGGAAAAGGTATGTTACAATACAGTTTTTTTTTAAATCCCTATGGGATGTGAAGAACTCTTTTTCGATGTAGCATTTGCTTAGTTTAATCAAACGCCGCCGTTTACGTATTACCTAGGGATCAATTTTATTAGGTAAATAAAATGTTACAATTTATAATTAAATTATATTCTCCATCTTTCGCTGATCTCTATTTCATCGAAAGATCGTAAAAAATGCGGTTAGTCGTTTCATAACGATAACAGGCAATTTATGATTAGTCAAACTGATCTACGCGATCATTTTGTGGTTACTAAGAATTGGTAGTAAAATATGTGACATAATTTATTATATTGGCAATAAAATATAGCACCTGTTAGTAAGTAGATGATAGGTAAGTTGAGCCATTTGTCCATGGTTGAGCTCATCCAATTAAAGGATGAATGGACTTTTAAATAATGTTCCGCGTAAAATTCTTCATTGAAGTATATTCGAAAATATACTATTAGGGTTTTAAAACGGCTGACAAGTCGGAAACTTGTAGTTATATACAGGGTTATTTGTAAAACATCAACAACTTCCTACGGATTACTAACATCATAATAAACAACAACATTTTGTTCTACGACTTTTCCGAAAACTGTCAGAAATTGACTTTTATAAATATCTGAACCGAGCTGATCAAGTTTTGTATGAAAAGCAGTTTTTTTGTCTGTTTTCGGAAAGTTATAGAACAATGTTGTTGTTTATGATGTTAGTAATCGACTATATATATAGTACGAAATTGTTGGTGATTTAGAAATAATCTGTATAAAGTATCACCGCGTCACAATATTCCCTGTGATTCCCTACTTAAATGTATACTGCATAAAAATAAGTACAATTTAGTTTCGATAGAAGAATAAAAAGTGTTTTTTCGAAGCTGGTTGACAAAAAAAATCTCCTCTCGAAATTTATTAACAGGCCAAATGAGGAAACTGAAGTTTTCATGAAACTGGCTACTTTATTAGGGAAACTGACGAGTTTAAACCCGACCCGAATGTTATTATTATTTAATATTAGTTTACGAGTAGGTATCTAGGTACCTACTTATTGCATTCTCTGAAATCTTGTTTCATGGGAAGACCGCCAGTGTGGCCAGCCTCCCAAAGCCGCGTCACACCACAATGATTTTATTGTCAGCAGTCATACTGTCTGCGCGTGATCCTGTTTTTGTCCACGTTTGATATTAAGTTTTCTATCTGGTATCCGAGTCTGCTCAGTTTTTCTTGGCATTGAGTTGGTTTTATCTTTTTTGGATTGTTGCCATTTAAGAAAATCTTTATTATCGATCGAATCAGAAACGAAGAGATCCGCAAGAGAACTAAAGTAACCGACATCGCTCGAAGGATTGCTCAGCTGAAGTGGCAATGGGCGGGACACATAGCGAGAAGAACCGATGGCCGTTGGGGCGGAAAAGTTCTGGAATGGCGACCGCGCACCGGACGGCGCTCCGTGGGTAGGCCCCCTACAAGGTGGACCGACGATCTGGTGAAGGTCGCGGGAAGCCGCTGGATGCGGGCAGCGCAGGACCGATCGTCGTGGAGATCCTTAGGGGAGGCCTATACCCAGCAGTGGGTGTCGTGCAGCTGATATGATGATGATGATGAAGAAAATCTTTAAGAAATTGTTTAGGAAGTTTTAAAAACCACGTCAACGAATTACGATACCATTACAGTAGCTCTGTCATGGGTTGATGCAAACTGTTTTCGCTACCGAAAACTATCGGATATTAGTACTTACTGCTCACTGTCGAACGTGATTTTAAAAGGATTTAAAAGTACCAACTCTACAATGAACATTCAAATCGACTGATATTTAACCAAATATTAGTAGGTATTAAAGCGTTTAGATTATAAATTTGACAAACTACGTCGTCTGAACAATGATATTAATGTAGGTATTATATCATTAATATCATTGCGTCTGAAAGGTAAAGTCTGCATAAAATGATGTTATGACTAAGTGAAGTAAGATTCCTAGAGCCTCGTATCAGCTCAATGGAACCGACATTCCGTGTATTATTATAAGGGTTGTCAAATTTTTCTATTGGCCTAAAGGTTCTAGCTATTTTAAAAGTTCGAGTACGAATATTTCAAAATTATAGATCATAAAGAATCAATATTAAAACACTACCTACTCTACTTGAATGTTACATCAAAAGAGTAAGAAAATAACTCATTTTTTTATTTCCATTTTTTTTTGTTTCTGTAACGGTTTCCTGATTTTATTTCAGTAAGTATATCAAAGTTTGTTCATGAACAGAGGCCGTACTCTTAGCTCTTACAGCAACCTTAAAGTAATGTTGTTATAGGGACAGAGCTATCATCGCGTATAGCGCCATCTCAATTAAAACATTGCTTCGATATTACTTTTGACAGTCATGGTAGGGGGGCAGTTAACAGACTATACAGGGCGTAGGAGTATTACATTCAGTTACACAATGATCACGCCGCACGCGTCATTCGGCATACACGAGATTACTCACCTCCACACAACCACCCACGTCACAAGACCGACTTGTCTCATGTTGAGTATCGTAGTCTGACGACCCCTTAATCGTATAAAAGATGTCATCATAAGCCTTGAAGTTATCTAAAACTAGATTCTATGTCAACTCATAAGCTAAGTAACCTGAAATGACATTTTGGAATTCCACTTTACTAAATCCAGGAACTTTTTTTTAACTAAAATAAAAAGCGACTTCTGTGTTGACGGTTATTTTAGTAAAGTACCTCGGTAAGTCGGGAATTTAATATTTTTTTCAGGATGAAATGTGTGTCTTTTCTGTACCCCTGAAATGTATGTTTTCATGTGTTAAAAGTATTGAAAATGTGAAAAAGAAGTCACATTCCTTATAACGAAATGTACTTATCTAAATAAAATATTGATTATGCAATCATTTATAATCTAAACCACTTAGATTTGGATTTTCCATCACCAAGAGCACAAAGCAAAAGTGTTAAATACTGGCGATATCACGTACGAAACGCGTACAATCACGTGCAGTAACATGAAACCATTGTAATGATGAGAGAAGCATTTTAAATGCAACCTTGTTAATAGCTCTTGTTCATTACTTACTCATTGGATTGGAATAAGTAGGTACTTATTTTTCTTTCTTTTATTCCCATGAAAACCATGAAACAACAAGTTCACCAAAACCTCTTTAAACGCTTCTCACTCTAGTTCACTCTACTATAATCAAACGTGATATCTCAAAACTATTAACACGAAAATAAGCTAAATAAACTATAGTCATTTTTGGTGTCAGAAATAAGATTCTGAACATGTTTTAAAATTTGCGAACTTAGTAAAAGTTAGAAATTGGTAAAGGTTAATAACCTTTACCAATGTTTTATTTAAAAACAAAAAACTTAAACATTTTCATTAGGTAGGTAGGTACCTACCTAATTAATCAAAAAAATTCAATAAGTATAGGTATACTTATTGAAATTTTTTGATGTGATTCGAGGTATTTTAGAATGCGAATGTAAAAGAACGAAGAATAATAAATCAAGTGAATTAATTTGGTTTTCCATAAACGCGTAAATACAGGAAAACTTTTGCATAAATTCATAATCATAACGAACGTAAAATCTCAAGAGAAACATATTGTAACTTGTAAGTAAACTAGGTAAAATGTTTAGAGAAATATAAATGGTTGCGGTAACAAGGGTTAAATGCCACTTTTTCTAGATTCTGAAAAGCAAATTTACTTTTTCTTTACCAATTTATATTAACTTTGATTCTCCGTGTAAAACTGTAAAGGTAATTACACTTTTTTCATAGTCTTGGCTGAAGTATAAGGGGAACTATTTAAAAATATCAACTTTAAAAAAACTGGGTACACACGACGGCACATCAGACTAACTATACATGTTGACCTTGCTTGAGACCGTCGTTATGGCCTACGTAATAAAAGCTATTTTTGTAATTCGACTGTTGTGCTGTCGTGTGTACTAAATCGTGTTGGCAAGTTATTGAGTCGTCTAGCAGGACTTTTTTCGTGCTGGCTTGAGACTTCTTAGAAATGGTTCATTTGAGCTACGCCACAGAATACATAATAGTACAAGCTAGGCTACACATTAATTTGAGTTAAATTCTGTCAATTTTCAAAAGCTTTGTAAAACAGAACTTGATTTTTCGAAAAACAGCTTGTCTTAGTAATGAGAAATATCATTTTAAGATATAAATTACCTATTTACTTTTACTCAACTTTTGGGATTTTACTAAATAAAAGTCAAATCATCAATTATTTTTTTGTCCTGAAAGCTACTTTATAAATTAACTCAATTTATGAAAGTAAAAAAAAAAAATGTTGTAAGCTACACAGCTATTTTTTTTTACTGATGATTCTATGTTAGTTTTCAGAAAAAAAAACTAAAATAGAAACAACTTTTTGCTAACTCGTGATGATTAACGACACAAATGTGTAGTTTAGCCAAAACTTCACGAGACATGCGCAAAATGTAGATGTAATAATAGTGTTGCCAGTTATAATCTGACACTTTTGGCTGTGTTTAGCGAAAGTCTCTGCCAAATTAATGTAGCCATGTCTTTTTCATATTTATCATCTACCTATCCGAATATTTGGTAATACATGGAATTCCAAATTGACCAATCAATATATGTTATTAAATAACATATGGCTGAAGTTCACCAACACTAAAACAGGTGATTAAAGCGCTTATTACACCTTCCTGAATTTCGGATCCGGAATTTAGTGTCCGATTTAGGACGAGAAATTCAGTCGCCAATTAGACCGTCCTGAATGTCAGATCCGATATCACAGCTTTACGATCATACAGTCGTTAAACGAATGTTCTTGTAGCGGTAAAATACATAGCTAGGTAAATAGGAGGTATATGTAGGTAGCTAGGTAGGTAGTAGGTACGTGTCATTTTCAACGCTAATCTGAACTAGTTTTTAACCGACTTCATCAAAAGGAGGAGGTTCTCAATTCGATTGTATACTTTTTTTATCGTTATTCGCGCGTATCTTCGACATTTATGGACTGATTTTGATGATTCTTTTTTTGTTCGATTGAGTTTTCTTGCAAAATGGTCCCATTTTTTTTTTTCAAATCGGTTCAGTAGTTTTCAAGTAAACCCGAAAATACTATGACTTTACATCAACTACCTTGACGACTTTGTTATTTATGAACCTAATTAGATGATTGTTTTTGTTGGGAAAGGAATACCTTTGTGTAGTCTTTTTAACCGACTTCAAAAAAAGGAGGTATTCAGTTTGTATATGTATGTATGTTTCTCCGCGATTATCTCACGTTTGGCTGAGCCGATTTTACTACCTAAATAATATACCTACACTACCTAATACAGAAGGTACTTACACTAAAAATAAAAAAATAAAAAATTGTTTAAAAAACAAAAAAACCGACTTCAAAAAACCTGCGTCTAAAAAGCAAGAAATAATATATAAATCATTAGATACGCATTATCATATCATTGTTATAATAAAACACGTCTATTGAAGTCGGGTGGGGCTTTTAGAATAAAAAAAAGGAAGTTGTAGGTACTCCAGCCCCACCCGACTTTAATAGACGTGTTTTATTATAACAATGATAATGCGTAGCTAATGATTTATATATTATTTTTTAGAGGCAGGTTTTTTGAAGTCGGTTTTTTTGTTTTTTTATATTGATGTAGGTCAAAAAAAAAGCAAATCACAGAGTGACAACCCTTATATACTTTTAGTCGTTGCGCCAACTGTCTATCTAGACGAACGGCGCGGCGGATTTTTTTTCGCCAACATAAAAGGCGTTGACTGACTGTACTCTTTATGCTGTGGTACTACTGTGTCGGAGCCGAGCGTCCTGAATGCGATTACACTGTCCTAAGTGCTTCCGATTTAGCATCCGTTATGTCGGAGACAATTTCTATCCTAATTAGGATCCTAAATCGGATCCTAGCTTCCTGAATGCAATTACACTGCTCTGAATTTAGGAGCGACTTCATATCGGGTCCGATATTTAGGATGATCTAATTAGCTCTTAAGTTTTAACCGTCTGTTTTTGACGTTCTTTTGTATGGAGAAAATGTCAAAACAGCTGGTTAAAAACTTATCGGCTGTTTAGGTAGTGGGTGAACTCGGGTCTAACTTTGTGGATAACTAAGGTTAATCTTAATTAAATAAAGTTTATTTTATCGTCTCTTGAATTCAAATTTTTGTTGCCGTACAGTATTTTTTTTCTTAAGTAGTTAAATCATACTAAAAATACTTAATACCTACTTAATCAAAACCAACAGGAATTACCAGTATTACTATACCGAAATCAGACTAGGGTAATATGCCTAGTTAACCGGCCGCCCCCAGTTATCCGGCCCCCCAACAGTTTTTCGAATAAAATAAGAAATTCGTGGCAATTTCTTAACAATTTGGATATTTTCCTGGCAGCACTGTTATCGATCTATCGAATGGTATGGACGCCACTAGCGAAACGTTACGTAATATTTTATAATTTGTGTTTCACGTTGAAGCCTACCGCATCTGGGTCGATTTCGCAAGTGGAGATAAAAAAAAAATAGTGGAGAGCTCTTGCCAAATAGTCAATATTGTCCTTCAGGGCATCGTTAAAAGGTAAATATTTAGTTTGTTCTCAAGGTATGTTGTTATTTATTACTATTTTAACGTTAAATATGGCTTAATAAGCAGATATTTAGTAATATCAAGGGGCCGCCTTACTAGACAACGAAACCACATGTTTCCAGTATACCGGCCGGGGGCCGGTTAACTGGGACTGAGCTCGATATATTGTTTTGTCTCTTTTTGTTAAAAGAGGGATTCCATAGAAGAATGTATAATGCTATCCCTTTTTATTTATTTTAAAGTACTTTGTGTCCAGTACTCGGCCGCCTAAATGTGCTTGTATAAGAAGTTGATTTTTTCTTTTTGTATGGAAACGGGTGGCCGGTTCTACTGGGTGCTTGCCCAGTTTACCGGCCTCCTAGTATACACTAGGAGGCCGGTATACTGGCTATCCTGCAAAATACTCCCAGTACACCGGCCAGCTTTGAAATTTATCTACTAATAAAATTAATTGTGCGTCTCGTGAACAAGCGACGGCGACGCGAATACCTATTTGTCTCTTGTTATTTCCGAAGTGTATGTCAGCGAATTACTCAAACGAACGCTACTGCATTGAATGATGTGTTTTTTTAAGCAGACTTGCCTATTAGCTAGACTTCTTTATTTCTACACTACACTTTAATACTAATCTATATATTATAATTAGAAAAAATACACAAAAATATTATTATACCTATATTATTATTGAATACCAATCAATGTTATTGATTGTTAATATTATATTTTTTACAGATTATACGTACTTCCGGTCATTATCATAATACCCATAATATTTATTGTTATTGTTTATAAGAGACCTATTGACATTCGGCTTTAGAAACTATTTTTTTGTTAATTATTAAATTATTATTTGTTACCTATGTCTTCTTGAGCTCGGTGGCGCAATTGTTCAGCGCCTGGCCCAGCGATTGCAGAAGTTAAGCAACGTTCGCAAGGGTCGGTCATGGGATGGGTGACCAAAAATTTATTATCTCGAGCTCCTCCGTGCTTCGGAAGGCACGTTAAGCCGTAGGTCCCGGTTGCATTTGCAGTCGTTAACACCCACCAATCCGCATTGGGCCCGCGAGGTGGGTTATGGCCCATCCTCCTTACCACCCATAAAGAAGGCCTGTGCCCCAGCAGTGGGGACGTCAAAAATGGCTGTTGGACATGTCTTCTTGATTACTGTAATAAAATTATTAATCGAAGATTTAGATTTTCTATAAATTTTCCTATTCCTATATGAAAAACTGCAAGGCTGATTCCAGAATCAATATAAAGGTTCCAATTAATAGTAAATGTTAAACAAAAGTACAATCAACGATTTTTTTAACTCAAAAATAATAGTTCACATCACAAGCCAAGCCATAGGACAATACTTGTTAAGTATATTATCTGAAATTCAATTTCATACAAAAATCAAAGAAAAATGGACCTTATTTAAACTGCATTAAGAGTCACAGGCCGCTTACTGGGCTAGCTTATCTTTTGCCCAGTATCCGGCCGTCATGTTCTTTGAAAGGCGGCCGGTATACTGGGCAAAGGGGGGCCGGAAATAGGAACAGGGGGGCCGGAAACTGGGCAAATCGTACTTTTTTGGAAAATAATTTCTAATGACAAAACCGACTGATGGAAATTTTCAAAAAAAATACAAGTAATTCTCAAGGATATATCCAACAACATAAAAAATAGTTGGGATCATTACTATTTGTTAAACTTAAGTTACAACTGTTCAAAGTCAACAACTGCCTTAAACGGCCGGAAACTGGCACTTTACCCTAGGTACCTATTTACAAAGTTTGGTGGGTCTCTAGTTCGAAAGAATAAAAGCTTTTCCACCCAAGCACTAGAAAAGCTTTATCACTGACTGTGACTGATTAGTTCGATATAAGTACTTACTTATTTCGTTTTGTCATATTAGTGAAAGATAATCATGATATAGGTACATTGTGTATGAAAATTCGGCTTTTCCGACCTATCAGCGTTACGGCGCTTATAGATAAGTTTAGATATTAACGTCCTGTACTTAAATAATTAAAGGAATCGATTTCTAAATTAAAGGTTAGCTGAAACTAAGTTCGAAACATAATTTTTAAGCTGATAGCTAAAGCTAATTTTACTACTTCAATCAACGTTTCAACATGTCTTTTCCTATCTATTTCGAGAGTTCTTGTAGAAGCATAGGGTAGGGTGGTTGATGATGAACCAGTGGTACTAAATGAACCAGCCAAATTTCTCGGAAATGTGACGTTGCCAGTTGGTGCAAATCACAGAAAACAAGCCTCTAACACTATCGCCCCTCCCTACCCAGTCACCAGCGCAGCGACCTAGCGCAAAAGACACGCATTCACGTCTATGGTTTGCATATTTTACGTAAAAAAGTAGAAAATAATAGGTGTGTATTATTTGGTTTTATTTCTTTTGTGCGAAGCTTTAAAGTGGTTAATGTGATACATTTATTGTTGTTTGCGCTTTTTATCACAGTAATGAAAATAAGCTTCACGTGGTTTTAAAAGCAGTTACATAACATTAAACTCTATAAGTGCGGGGTGGTACAGGATAAACCAATTTGAAGGAGTACTTAATGAACCACCGGTTCATTAAGTACCACCTGTGTTTCATATAGTCCCATCCCTGATAAATTCGATACTTACCCCCTGTTTTGCCTATTAGAATGCTTTATATTATGTGTTTGTTAGGTTTTCTTATTTTTTATTTTAGAATGGGACGATAAAAACTTGATAGACATTGGACGATGACGAAAAATGTGACTTTTTTGTATCATAGGTACTTAAAATAAAAAAGTAAAAATTCAACAAAAAAAATATTGTGTCAAAGGAATCCGACACAGCAGGTGTCAACACTGCCGAAATCAAATTGAAGATGGCAACATTCGTAGATTGTCTTTTTACAAATTTCCCGTTGATATGTCACTTTTGAATTTACGTTACCAAGCTCATTTTTTCCGCTTAAATTTGTACAATCTCTTGTTTCTCTCGAAAAGACTTAAAGAAATGATAATTATGGTGATAATTAAGGTAATGTTGATTAAAAGACGATATTAAATTATTAGTTTGATTAAGGTCTAGTCAACTAAACTGCTCTCAGATGTGATTGTTATGTTTAAAACGCTCTCAGGGTTTACAAAGTAAAATATTGTATGGTTTTATTACAGTACAAGGATCTGTATTAAATACTCGACAATAAAAACATAGTTTTATTGAATTTTTAAATAAGAAATATCACAATTATGCTTGTTGTAACAACCATGGTTCATTTAGTCCCCCCCTTGGTTCATTCGCTACCAGCCCCCGGTTCAATAAGTACCACCGGGTGCACTCAATGAACCATTTCTCATTTTACATAAAAAACAAGATTTCACAATACAGCGTAGAGTTTGGACAAAAATAATGTACTTCTTCTACAGCCAATAAAATTCTTTATGATTGTAACCAAAAATCATATAAATCGGACTAAGAAAACCCGAGTTACAGCTCTTTAAAATTTAGGTGGTTCATTATCGACCACCCTACCCTACACGTCTAAGAATTTTACTTTTGAAAAAACTAGCAGTTTGCTATTAACTTTACCGCATTCAAGCACACTCCTTTGAAATGGTTATTTGAGCAGAACGAAGTCGTAAATAAAAACGAGTGATTTTCCCAAGTGCCGTGTGTGCTTTCTTTCATAGCGTTTTATTGAATTGTAAAAGAAGCGGATGTTTTTACTTTCATGTTCTTGCTTTGATGGTTTTTGTAACAATTTCTCGTTTAAGTACCTAGGTACCCCAGATATTTATTATTCATTCGCGGTTTTTCGGCATAGCTTTCTTTATTAACAAAAATGTTTAAAAGTGTAATGGCTTTTGAAAATAAATGACTCACTCCACCCACTCGTTAATTACTGAATAACCAGCGTAGGTAATGAAAAATTATTTTGCAGTAGGTACATTACCCACACATCTGACACATAACGACGTGCCGTTGTGTGTACTTTATGGTAAAAGTAAACTAAATGGGTACCTACCTACATAAAATACGTCAATCACTTGAGTTAGTTAATTCGATGCCGACAAACATGCGACGCGATATTAGTGATGTCAGTCATTTATCATGGCTACACAATAAGTGATATTATTTATCATGGCTTTAATAATTTAAACAGTAATTTTACTGTTATCACATTGGTCAATTCCAAAAAAAACTTTGTAGGTAAATCATTACAATATCTAGGTTGATTCTAACTACATCCACACTTTCACAGAATCTGTTTGTCGAGCTTCGAACAACAGTTTATGTGCATTAAGTTATTATCTGGAACATACAATACCACTTTGATTACGCTTTGATCTAGGTAACCTTGTAGGAAATTGTAACAAATCTCGATATAGGTATCTATAATAATTGTTATTTAGCAGACCTATCACTAAGACCTATCTCTATTCACTACTCAGAAAATTTAACACAAAATAGGTACGATGTTAATTATAATATAATTATTATATTATTAAACCTCGAAATTCAAAATGGCTGCCATTAACAAGATGTCGTCTTCTTTCCAGGTGGCATGGGCACCCGGCACTTTGTCACATTCATGCTGTTCCTGGGCATGGCGAACGCGTACGTCATGCGCACCAACATGTCCGTCGCCATCGTCGCCATGGTGAACCATACGGCATTGCCTGTCATCTCGGAAGCCATGGACACCGAGTGCGGAGAAGCTTCCAACAAAACTCACGTGAGTTACTTTACTTAAATTAAGTATCATTAAGATAATAAAATATGCCAAGTTGATGGATTGTCATAGAACTGTCGCTTAACCTCCAAATCCTGGTATAGTAGGGGACAAACATTTAGCTTTTTAAAGGTACAGAAAACCAATGGATCTGATCTGACACTTAAATAATGAATCAGATAACCTTTTTCAAGACCTAGGAGTTTACACCAAATATAAATGTTTAGTCTAGCTAGTCTCTTAGCTTTTGTTAATATTGCTAAAATTCTTGATTTCAACTAATGAAGAGCTTTACAATGAACGACTTTTACAGTTATAAGCATCTTACTAACAGTACCCTTTGCACGAACAGCTATCGAGAATAAAAACATGCGTAAAATTACTCGATAGACAATTCTCTATGGATAATTTCATTTCGCTTGTCGGCGATAGATGGCGCTGTACAAATTTCCAATACAAAATTGCACTATCGAATGATTTTACGCGCGTTATTTTTTTCGATAGCTGTTCGTGCTAAGGGTACCAGATCTCAGAACAGATCACTTAATCTAACTGAAAGTGAAAGTGAAATAAGCTTTATTCAAATAAACTTAATTATTAAGTACTTTTGAATCGTCTATATTTTCCTACCACCCGTTCCAGACTTTTTTAGCTGACAAGAAGAACGGGCGCAAGAAACTTATCAGCTGTAACAGCCATAAGTAACGATATTTACAAACTTGAATATATCGTTACCAGATAGTTACAACAGGGTGACAGGATTAGCAGACATATCTCAGAAGGGTACCTATCTATAGATTAGCCTTTGGGTTTTCCCTTGTGTAGGTACATACATGGTAGGCACCTAATAATATCGTGCGGACATCAACTTCATTACAGTGGCGACTGGCGACGGATAGCCTGCCGCTTATTGGCCAATAGTAAATCAATAAAGTCCCATCCCCCAGACTGTTTGATGTAATGTATCCAAAGCTTACGTTCCAAATATCGACATGACGTTATTTCTGTTGTAGGCTGACGCTTCTCAAGACGGCTCGTTCGTGTGGAGTTCCACCCTACAGGGGTACATTTTATCATCATTCTTCTACGGCTACGTCATCACACAAATTCCTTTTGGGATATTGTCGAAAAGGTGAGAAATGTGAATGGTACAGGTACAGCGAACTTCAAAGGTCTTATTTTGCCACATTAATTTGCTTTAAAAACCCTAATGCCCAATGGTATAGGGACTATCAAACTGAACAACTTTTATTATGGGAGCAACTTTAAAATCGCGAAATAAAATCAGCTGTTTCATACATTTTGATATTCTCGTTAATGTTTTTTGTATGAAACAGCAGATTTTTTTTCGCTATTTCAGTGTTATCAAAAATCAAAATCAAAAAATCATTTATTCAGTCTAGGCTGTTACAAGCACTTGTGAATGTCAAAGAAGCTACGCCATCGGTTCGCAAACCCTGAGCGGGAGACCTTGTAAAGAGAAGAACCGGCAAGAAACTCGTCAAGGGCTGCTTTTTTCTCCCTGTATATTTCATACAGAGTCGTCAACATTGAAAAATGAGCTCCACATTTAAAGTGAGGTCATTTTCCATCACAATAATTAACAAAAGTTTGTACACAATGGGTAGGTAGGTTGAAATTAAATACCTACTACATACCGGATAGGTAATTGTGAGAGTAAATAACTTTCAACTAGTTGAGAAATCAGTAATCACTATGTCTGCTACTCGAAAGTGCACCTAAGTAGGCAAAATTTACCAAAAAATACTTGAGACAAGACATAAAAAATAACAATAAAAAAATGTTGGTTCTGTAGTAAAAGTTGTTCAGTTGTTGATCCTTATCTACCATATTCGGCATTAGAGTTTTTTATAACACGTTGTAACGCGTATTTAAGAAGTTATAATCTAGTAGGTATGATCGCCATGATTGGCGCGACATGGTACCAATGATTCTCCATTGGTACCATGTCGCGCCAATCATGCCATACTATGAGTCCCCGCACTTTTCAATATGAAGATATCGTTGTACTTGCATACTTCTTCATACTGATTAAAGGGCCGACCAAACTATTGGCCGATAGAAAATCGGTAGTTTGCGAGGACTTTCACTATAACATCATAACGATATAAAATAATCTTGAAACTATTATCAAATATTTGATTAATCCGCCCCCTCCCTCAGGTATGGCGCCCGTTACTTCTTGGGCGTTGGCATGCTGATCAACTCGGTGTTCGGTCTGCTGGTGCCGGTCGCCGCCGAAGCCGGCTACGGGTGGCTCATCTTCGTCCGGTTCATTCAAGGTCTTGGAGAGGTAAGCACTATTTGACGGCCGGCCTGGGGCCGTATTATGACCTCTTATTTCTTGGCAGTTTTCTGACTGTCTATCAATCTATCTCTTTTATTTGCTATACAGCGAGAAAGAGATGTAACTATAGCAATTCATAAACCTGGCAAGTTTTAAGAGGTTGTAATACACCCCTGGCCACGATACAGAGCGACCAGCGAGCGGCGCGAATAGCGAATTCTCTTTTCATAGCGCGGTCGAAACGGTCACCGCTCAAAAGCATCACACGCCATGCATTAGAAATTCTATAATAACGTACCTACCTATTCAATGTAAATACCTACGTATGTCTGTACCATCTTTGAAATATAAAATCCGAGGGCATCGCTTCGCTTGGTTCCAAAAATGTCTACAGAACTTTCAAAAGTTTACACGTTTTTTTGTCGATCGGTCAGCTTTTACCTTAACACATAAATGTAGGTAATTTTATACCTTCAATCTGACCCAAGAAAGAAATATCAAATATCAAAAGCACAGCTCGCGCTTTTGTACCTAAAATTGCTACTGCGCAAGTCACGTGGTAAGAACTAAAAAGGGTCAAGTTATTTTGCGCAAGCTATACTTTAATGTAATGATTATTGTCTAAGTAGGTCTAAGATAATATATGTTAGTCTGTGTGACTGTGTTATTATAATTTCGGTGGGGATTTGTGTTATAATGTTTCCTTTGTTCTCAGGGACCGATTGTACCATGCTCTCACGCAATGTTGGCCAAATGGATCCCCCCGAACGAGAGGAGTAGAATGGGAGCCGCCGTTTATGCCGGTAAGAGAAATAAACTATCGTCGTCATCCATTTGCGGCAAAGGCACGAAAGAGCTCAAGATAAAAAAAACTTCGTTCGTTGTAATGTATTTTGCTGCGCGGCAATCATAGGCCAAATGTGCTAACTCCAAAGAATTTTAATTAATTAGGATAGAATCCCTTTCACTATTTTGGATTTTTTCGCTGCAATCGAATAGGGATGTTGACTAATGAATAAAATAACGAAATACTAATAAAAATCGTAAACATATTAAACTTTTAGAGTAGCTTGTATACCTCTTGGTTTTATATATTGCATATTATTTGTTTTATGACCCTTCAAAGTTGGGTGGACAAGTCCATTTAAAAAGTATAAAATTTATTAAAATAAATGATACCTTTAATTAGTTCGTAAAATGTATAGCAAATTTGTCGAAGAAACCTTTTGATAAACACAATATTTAATATAGCTGCTGAACAAATTTCCTATGCGTTGCATACAAACTTGCAAGGCGTGACGTCATAACTTGGAAGCCATTAGTATGGAGCGTTTTTGACCGAGTCCATTTGTGTGCATTTCACACTGTGATATCTCGGGCAGTTTTATGCTAGCGAATTAATTCTTTTGACAATGTTTCTTTTTTTGAGAGGTAATTTATGTAACATAAAATAAAAAAATAGTCAACATCCCTATTGTTGATATCTTTTCAGCCCAGCCCCTCTACCACTAGCATGACCACCGAATCGCGATAAGATAAAGAGCGTCGGAGCTAGGGTCATAAGCTCCCCTGCCAAGATTTGCAGTTTGTTCCCCCCAAGACTTATTTTCCAGCAAGGAAAACTTATTTTCTAGCTGTGTGTGTCAGCAAATGCGCCACCCCTGCCTGAGGGTTGCACCCCTGGCAGCCGCACCTTTGCCAGCCCCTAGCTATGGCACGATTTATCATGTTTAACTGTCAAAAGACAATGGGTTTTGACAGTTGAGTGTCGATAAAACGCTATGTCATGCGATATATAAGTAGGTTTTATATATCGCATGATATAGCCTGTTTGCCATCTGTTTTAATTATTAAACTTTTGTCCCCAGGAGCCCAGTTCGGTACGGTGATATCCATGCCCCTGTCCGGCCTCCTGTCCGAGTACGGTTTCTCGGGCGGTTGGCCGTCCATCTTCTACGTGTTCGGTCTGGTCGGCACGGTCTGGTGTCTGGCCTTCTTGTTCTTGGTGTCTGAAGACCCGGAGCAGTGCTCGAGGATCTCGGAAACTGAGAGGAAGTACATCGTCAGCTCCTTGTGGGGTGCAGCTGGTTCAAGCGTAAGTATTTTTTGTAGGATAAGACAAGCTTTGAAAAAAATATTTTTCAGAAATTATAAGTCTGGATTAGCATATCTGCGTCAATTCAATAATACCTGTAACAGTTCTATGCTCTAAGGTTTGTGGTATTTTTTTTATCAGAATCTTATAAAAAAAAATATTGAAAGTCAACAACTCCAAGAAAGTTCTCAAACTAGCGTGCCCATTTTTGCGAGTCGCCCCCCCCCCCATTTTAGGGATCGTTCTGCGTACCCCTTGGGGTTAGGATACACTGTCTAAGTAATATTTCTGTTAGTAATTGCAGTTCCGAATAGATAGATAACAGATTTTACGATTACAGTCGCCACCAATCCCGTGGAGCAAGATCCTGCTGTCGATGCCGTTCTGGGCGATCATGTTGGCGCACATGGGGCAGAACTACGGCTACGAGACGCTGATGACGGAGCTGCCTACCTTCATGAGACAAGTGCTGCATTTCTCCATCAAAGATGTAAGTTTTTGAGTATCCTTCATCATCATCATATCAGCCACACGTCACCCACTGCTGGGTATACCTAGGCTCTCCCAAGGATCTCCACAACGATCGGTCCTACGCTGCCCGCATCCAGCGGCTTCTCGCGACCTTCACCAGATCGTCGGTCCACCTTGTGGGGGCCTACCCATGGAGCGTCGTCCGGTGCGCGGTCGCTACTTGTATCGTGATGAATGAAGACAAATAAGAAATAGTAAGTAGGTGTACATGCTAAAATTACATCATTTTCAATGTATTTCACATCGACTTATTTTAATGATAGGAATATTTAAATGTCTGCCCCTCTCTTCCACATTGCTATGCCTGTCAAGGTGCATGCGATAATTAGTTACTTTAAGATCTAGTAGTTAAGTCGCATGTAGTGCAAATGTATAAATAAAGAAATAAAGATATGATAAGCTTTAATGACGTAATTTGGCTTTATGCCACTAATTTATTGAAAGCAATCGTCCATCGCTTGGATGAACTTTCGCTCTTGTATAAATCACAGATAGTAAGTAAATAAATCTATTAAAAGGAAATGAGTCTCGGAACGTCAGTAGATATTGATCAAATAATTATTTTTAGAAAAGTAGTCATAAAAATAATTTTTAGCTTTTACATTTCTCAAATCTAAATAAAAAAGAAACGCTGTTTAAATGTGTAGAGTCTGAGAGTGCACTTTCTGGTCTTTATTATAAGGACCATGATATTATTGCTGATAATATTGCGGGATCAATATCATGGATTTTAAAACCTACATAATGAATGATAACTGTTGAAGAGTTATTCAAAAAATATTAGAGACAATTTAAGAAATTATGATTATTATTACATAAGCTTTTTTAATATTGACTTGGTTTACGAGTAATAAAAATAAATGTAGTGGCGGCGCTAGTTTCACTACCACCGCGGCAAGTCATAGTCATAACTAAATACCAATGTTTCATGCCGCTCTATTTATAGAAGCACGCGTGTGTAAAAATCGCTTAGAGCCAAAATAGTCCATTAATTGGTCGCGTGCGTCGCCCATGCGGCGGGAGGTCGCAGGGTCAATTGCCTCATTAAATCATTTGCACGAGACCACAATCACATAATAAATTATATATTATGAGAGTACCACAACCACAGAATATATAATAGTACACGTCCATACGAGATTTTTTTTATGACAGTTCGTAATACGTTTTGTGTGACTTCATTAGATGAGATTGCTGTTAATTTTCAGATTTATTATGGATAACTCATACGAATAAATAAAAATCAGAATTCGTAGTATTGCTCCCAAAAAAAATATTCATTTTTTCGTACACATGTGCCATGTTTCTTTATGATAAGGCGTGCTTCTACATCAACTTTTTGTAGAACTGATTATTAGATCTTACAATAGAACTTAAGAATTTCTATACAGCCAACATACCAACGCAGGAAGTCCTATGAAAATTCGGTTCTACACACAGATTTATCAGAGAATGCGATAAATCTCACAACAACCTTACGTTGCGTTGCATAAAATGCTGATCAGTAGACGCTTAGCCAGTAGATACTAGCCTAATGTGGCGATCGATTCATCACAGAGTTTTTTTTTGATACTAAAGTTAGTATGTTGTTCCAGAACGGGTTCGTGTCAGCGCTGCCGTACCTGTGCATGTGGCTGTTCTCGATGTTCATCTCGGTGGTGGCGGACTGGATGCTGTCCAGCGGCCGCCTCAACCACACGCAAGTCAGGAAGGTCATCAACAGCATCGGTCAGTACCACAATGTTTAAGTAATGGCTAGTTGTTAACAATAGGGCTTCCATAAAGATTTACTGATAGTTGAGCCATTCCCGATTCTCAGTCAGGAAGGTTATCAACAGCATCGGTCAGCACCACGTAAAATGTTTATGTAATGGCCTGAGTTGGTAACATAGTGAATAGGGCTTGCATAAAGTTTTCCTGATTGAGCCATTCCCGTATCTCTATCTTATGAAACCTCACTGGCACTAAAATATCCTCAAATCTCAATTATTAGCACTTAGATTCGCTGATAGTTGAGCCATTCCCGATTCTCTATCTTTATCTTATGAAACCTCATTTGCACTTGAGTCGTACTAAGTTATTTATGATCACTGAATGCCATTTTCGTTTCAAAAAGTGTGTCTTCCATTAGCTTATTTGATTGCATTGTTATTAGGTGAATACGGTCCGGCGATCGGGCTGTTCATCGCGGCAAACACGGGCTGCAACCCCGCCGCCACGGTCGCCATCCTGGCCATCGGCGTCGGCCTCAACGGCGGCATCTACTCCGGGTTCAAGGTATCACATCAGATAACATCACTTGTATTATTTTTATCAACAGTCTGTGCTTGGCCCTTATCTCACCAGCCGTGAATGCTTTTTCGCATTTCGCGTCTTGTCTTGAGGATTTGTGTTACTACCGTTCTCTGATTTACATATTACAAGTAAGACTGTGGCACAACACAAGTGTTTAGCTACCTACCTAAGTACTTTAGAATCGGAGCAATGTATGGCAGCCATTAGTCATTCATTACACAGTCAATCCAGTGATCATTCAAGATCCGTCGATCGTGATTAGTGAGATTGACTGTGTAACGTGTTCGCGATCTGTCAGTCTCATACAAAATCACTAATCACGATCAACGCTCCATCTGAATTGACTGTGTAATGGCTCCCTATGTGACGTTGTTCAATATTTTTATTTCAATCCTCTCTCTCAGGTGAACCACTTGGACATCTCGCCGCGGTTCGCGGGCATTCTAATGGCGTTCACCAACTGCCTCGCCAACCTCACCGGCCTGCTCGCGCCCATCGTCGCCGGGTACATCATCGAGGGCAGAGTAAGTAGCTATTATATCAAACCTTTTGAAAATGTCTAACTAACCAAATACGGATAGATGGATACTTATATGGATGGCGTTCAGTCACCAACCTCATTCACTGGCCTCCTCACGCCCATCGTCGACGGGGACATCATCGAGGGCAGACCTAAGTAGCCATTATATCAAACTATTTTAAAGATGATAATAGACCACTAAACAAGTAACAGCCTATTTAGTGTAAGGACAAATCTAAGCGGAAAAACGCGGCGAAATTCGCGCCATAATTTCGATTCGAACCATCGAAGTAAGTAAGAGAAAGTTTCATATCGGTATTCGAGACGAGCAAAACAAGCACGCACAATTTGGCCACCTAGATTTGTCCCTAGCTAGCCATCAGCGGATAAAAATCGCAATAACCCGCAGTCGGGTAAAAAGAGATAGATCCATACGACGACTTACCCATTGAACAGTCCAACTCGAAGGGACTTGGCAAACTTTTCAGCAAAGATTGAGCTGCTAAGTACGATCGACTTTACCACTTTGCAGAAAAAATCGTGTGCCCCTGCACGAACTAAACATAGATAGATAGATAAACACTTTATTGCACACACACATTACAGGAAATACAATAACATAAAACTTAAAACTATGGTGAGCAACGGCGGCCTTATCGCTAAGAGCGATCTCTTCCAGACAACCTTTGAGACTTTGGATAGCTGGAGAGATATGTGAAGGGCAGTGTGCCAGTAACATACACATTCAAATAATACAATTCTACTAAAATTATATATGTATGTAATATGTATGTATGTAACGTACTTATATATGTTTTAGTGACGGCGCTGCGTGCAAGCGATTTTAACTTTAGGAGTGGCAAAACGGAAGTACCTATTGTCGATACTACCTTTACCTACCTACACTATCCCAAATCTTGGTACAATTCGAAAATAAAATACTATGGATTTTTTAGTGGTTGCAAGTCACATAAAGGGCGCCTTTTGGATACTGCAAAAGCCTTAATAATTATTAATTAGTATTTATAAAAGTTTTCTAACCTGACTACCTTCTTTGCAGCCCACCCAAGCACAATGGAGGATAGTATTCTACATAGCGGGTGGAGTATACATTTTCTGCGCAACATTCTACAACATATTCGCCACCGGCAAACGGCAAGACTGGGACAACCCAGCGGAAGACGAAAACATCGCAAAGAAAGCAGCCGACAAGAAAGCCATGAAGGAAGAGAGGAAATCTGCCAAGGATCAGAACCTAGCCGAAACGGCGCAATAACAGATCTCAAAAAGTTTCAAATGCTCCATAGACACAAATCGGCTAAAAAGGCTCAATTGACTGTGATGTGATTCACAGCGATAAAATGTAAATTAAAAGGTTAAAAGGCGCGAAAGTAAAGCTCTAGACTTATATTTGTATCTGTGGAAGCGTAGACCCCATAACAGTTCTTCTTTGAGAGGTAAGTGAGACTGTGCAGTTTCCTAAATAATCCTTTGAAGAAATTTAAATCTTTTAAAATAGTTATTTTGCATGAAGTTAAAGTATTTATTTTTTATAGTAGATAGTATATTATTGATTGTTTTGTTGGCTTATTTGACATACCTCCTTATTAATTACTTGTGCAGTCGTAACTCCATAGTTTTTTGTTAAAAAATCGAAATGCATAAAAACGCACATCAACAGGGCTGTGATAAAATCTTGTGTGTTGCGAACACAACATAAAACTATTGTGGGGTCAACTATTTGACGACTTGTTGATTGAATGTTATTTATTAATTAGTTTTTAATTACCATTAAAGTATTGTTTAATTAGTTTTAATGCTTGAGAGCGTGAGACGCGTAAAAGGTTAATATAATTCGGGTCCAAAATAGTTAAATATAAATGTTACCGTCCCAGTCAGTGACCTAAAAAGTGAAAAAAATTTAATCCTCGCATAACTCGCATTGTGGGTACTTTCATTTTTATGAGTGCCATTTTCAGCATTTTCTTACTTAATAGCTATTGCAGTTACTCGAATACATGCGTTTTTAAATATGAAAACAAACAAAATACTTATTGTCATTTTCGCAGTCAGAATATAATTATGTATGAAGAATAATGAGATATTTCGTTATTGTTAGACGCAGTTAACAATACGTATGAAGTTGTGCAGAAAATGTCATAGTTTTGTAGTTGTAGATGACTCCTACACACTAAACAATTTTCATAGACTGGCAATCGGAAAAATATACTGGATTTAGAAACTGTTAGGATACATTAACAATGCCTAGTCTATGTCAGCATTAGTGCCAAATAAAAGATATTGTGTTGTGATTGTGACTTGCAATTATGTAATCAAAACCTAATTATGTTCGCAAAGCGTAAAGGTATAAACATATAAGTAACCTGTAAGTCTATAAATAATTAATATATTTATGGAATTAGTTATAAACATGTGACGTCCCTCGACGCCGCACGCCCAGGAGCAAATGTGATCATTCTGTTTATTTTATCTTGTAAACTATAGAAAAATTAATAATAATATTTTAAAAAGTCAACGTATACCTGTCCATTTTATACAAATTCGAAGAATAAAAAAAAACTAAATTTTAGTTCGGTCAAGTGTACGTTTACTTAAAGTTATTGTTAATTTACCTATAGCATAGAATAGATTTAAGTAAGTAGAAGATTAATTATTAAACTCCAAATATTGGTAATTCCCAATTTAACCATGTCAGTGACATCGTAAAGTGAAGTGCCTTGTAACAGTACAACCTAAACGTCCTATTCAAGACGCGTTGATCGCGTTACCAACTACCTAGGATGTTTGTAATAAATGTTTTATTAAACAAACCATTTTGTATCAGCTTTAGTAGTAAGACAATAAAGAAATACAACACATTTTTGGAAATATCTACGTGATTTCATTGAATAAATACATTACCTACCTATTAGTTTTCGAACATGACTATGATTGAAAAACGATATTATACAATTCCCTTTTATTTGGAAAAACATAATGATATGCTTACATAAAAAAGA
The DNA here is from genome assembly GCA_950108535.1 of Agriphila straminella. NCBI lineage: Eukaryota > Metazoa > Arthropoda > Insecta > Lepidoptera > Crambidae > Agriphila > Agriphila straminella. The sequence continues at coordinate 4,060,804 of OX467316.1, read as the reverse complement.
ACCTTATTCTATAACTTTGCTGTAATGTTGTAAACTAAAGGCACCAGTGCCGCTACGACACGGCTGCCCCAACATAAGACAGCTTGAAGCTGAGCGAATATTATCCTTCTTAGAATTAATAACGGCTTCTTTCAAAAATATCAGCGAAGACTCAAAAGACATTTGCTGAAGAGGTGACGTGGATGACTCCATACCCTTTCGACTCATTGGTTCAAAAATGCCATTGTATGTCATATAATCAGCAATTAACGACAAATGTCTAGGATCTACTGTAATTCCGTACACATTGAATACGTTCTGTATTTCCTTAATTGTCACTTTGTTAGCTGCCTCTATACCGTAAGTATTCGCTATAGCGTGAATATCGTTGCTGTACAGTTTATTCATATCAAGTAGATGATTGTACTTGGACATTTGAAGTATGTTAATGCCTTCAGTTTTTATGTAAATCAAATCTTTCTCTTTGTTTACAATAGCTCTCTTTATATGTTTTACTTCATAAATAACAGATTTCGTAGCAGCTTCTCTCAATGCTTGCGATAGATCTACCCTCAAAAAGCCAATAGGAAATAGAACAGTTAACTCGCACCATCGGTGGTGTTTTGTATCGAATGTGTAATTAGTTGCATTCTGTAGATGATCAACAACACTAGTCATGACCTTACTGTCTTTGGTTGTAATCTCGCCATCTTTATTCACTACCTGTACATCATCACTGTCTTTGTTATTCTCTTCATCAACAAATTCAACTTCGTCATCAGACTTGTCTTCTTCACCTGATTCTGGGTCTTCATACTCTTGTTCCTCTGACCTCTTTTTCCTAATTTTTGCCTGGAAAAATAATAGTTGGAAGTTAGAGACTCGCCCAGCATCACCTAATGGTTAACCATAACCATAAATTATTTTAATTATATTATTACTATTATTAATTAATGGTAATAATATAATCAAAACAATATAAATACTTATTCCTACAACTGAACCTTCATCCTACGTAGTAAAAATAAGAAACTGTGTTAAGACATAAATGATTCTGTAAAAAAAAAAGTAAACTACAAACACTGGGGCACAATTTCACAACGAGGATCACCAGACTCCAGAGAAATGCCACACATGAAAGAATGTAAACATGATCATTGAAATATGCGGAGTCTGGCATTAATTAGCAAACTACGAAAACTACAACTCTATCACAACGCGATTGACACAAAGAAGATTCAACAAAATCAAAAGTAATACTTACATCTGTGTTGTCATCATCTTCATTGGGACCTTCATCATCGGAACTGTCGTTCCCATTATCAGCTTGACCTTTCTCCTCGGGAACATCGTTGCCTTCTTCGTCATCGTCGCCTCCGCTGCCACCACCACGTCGTTGTTTCTTCTCTTTATCGGAAGACCAAACTACGCCACACGTAGCCTTGGCTTGCTTGCGAATCATAGCGAACATTTCTTCAAAAAACTTTATTTGCATGTGTTTTATTATCTGAGCTGGCTTCACTGTATACTGTGGTTTGTATTGCGCATGCGGTAAAAACGAGAAGCGCATAGTCGTTTTCAACTGTCTATCAGGTTCTGTTACGATTTCACATTGTACATGGATCTTTTCAAGCACGTCGGCGACAGTGACTCGATTAAGTTTCCGTCTTAATTTTTCCGCTTTTCTTTGCGCATCTGGGACATCCGGTCGAATTGGTATATCCATGTTAGGTGTTTTAAGCTTTGCCGAAGCGGTCATCAAGATTTCTCTAAGACGAGGAATACCAAGAGTGACGTTCATGTCACCTCGACCAGCAAAGTGGAAAGTGTTCAATGTCATTTGAGTAGAAGGTTCCCCTATAGACTGGGCAGCTAAGAGTCCTACAGGTTCACCCGGCGCCGCCATCGATGCAAGATATTTAGCATTCATTACTTCTATAAATTTGTCCTTATCTGTTTTAGTGTCATAAGCACTTTCAGGACGTTTTTTCAAGTACTGTTGTATGATTTCATCTAATTGTTCACTTATAACACCAAATTTATATTCTGGCGAATACTTACTAGGAATTGGATCTGGACAAGATTTCTTTTTATATTGAAGTCTTTCATCTTCATCTAACGATCGCCACATTTTTTCTAATTCCCAATAATAAATATCTCTGGTTTTATCAGTCGGAGTATCTTCCAGAACAATATCATTTTTAGCTTGTATAGAAAACTGTGAAAAGCCACTGACGCGATGTTTCTCGAAGGGATTTCCATGTTTCTTTTTCCACTTTTTTAATGACTTGTGCATTTTTGAAATTCCTTTTTCGTCAATGTCTTCTTTGAGTTTTTTTATTGTTGATTTACTAGTAACAGCATTAGAGTTTGTGTCTAAAAATGGTAGTTGTTCACGTTTTAGATATTGACACTTTAATACATCAAGACCATCTTCTCCGTAAGCAAATTGAACGATACTGCCATCAGAATCTCTTACTGTGTGGTCATAAGCCACATTCAAGCTTTCTAGATGTTTGATCAAGCATCTTTGTAAGTAACCAGATCGACTGGTTTTAACAGCAGTATCAATAAGACCTTCACGCCCTGCCATGCAGTGAAAAAAGAATTCTTGTGGCTGTATGCCAGTCATAAAACGTCCATCTATAAAACCTCCAGCCCTTGGGGAAGTGTCGTACGGTGGGAAACTTGGCAGTGATCGTCCAGATATCATCAATGGCGGTCTTTTACCTTCCAATTCGATTTGCCCAAGTAAACAAGAGATTTGCATAGTGTTCACAGTTGAACCTTTAGCGCCTGATTGGACCATCAATTGCAAATTATTATAAGGGAATTTTTCAAGTAATCCTTCTGTTAAACAAACTTTATTTATATTATTTGTGTAGGAATCAAGCACACTTTTGTATTGTCTGTCTAAATTAGCTCTGAATTTGGGATCGTTCGTATACATTTCACCAATTGTTTCTTTTAGTTGATTTTCATCAACATCTCCTGGTAATTCCGTGGCCTTTACGGCAGCCAATCGTCCAGATTGACGAACCAGGCACACCAATTCATCACGCTTTTTATTTGCTTTTTTGACAACAAGAATGTCTTTGACACCAAGTGTAAATCCAATCCATTGTAAATAAAAGGTGAAAACTTTTGAAAATGAACTTAATAGCGCACCAGAACTGTCACCACCATATAATTCATACATGCAATGTACCAATCCATAAGGAGTGGCACCATAATGGGTCTTATCTAAAACACCAGATAAAAGCTCTCCTTTACTTATAATGACTTCAGCCTCAGTCATTGAATAATCATCAGAGAACTCGCTGCCTCCTGCCTTCCAAGCTCTCGGGGGATATTTTTGCCAAGCTTTTGAGCTAATTTTGGCTTTGCCTACTAATGATAGATATGGCTTTCCTTTTGGTGTACTGTTAATGATAATAGTAGACAAGACTTGTTTCCCTGACCATAATGTAACTGGTTTCAGTATTGTTGGTGGAAGAAGTTTTATTTCACCTTTGTGATTTGATAAAGCTTGTAATACTAATTGCTGGTAATCAGATTTTGCGAAAAATGTGCCTCGTAGTGACATTTTTACTCCAGAAATGACATGATCTTGGATTAAACCACTCAGAGGTGTACCATCTTTAGGTACAAGATATTGTTTCTTTACAGACATAATGTTATATGCTTCACTTCTAGCAATTTCGTTTTGAGGGAAATGGGCATTCATTTCGTCACCATCAAAATCAGCATTGTAAGATTTACAATTAGCATAATGCAGCCGGAGAGTTCTTTCTCCTTGAAGAATTCTTGCTCTGTGAGCCATCATACTGGGTTTGTGTAAAGAAGGTTGTCGATTTAAAATCATAATGTCGCCATTTACTAAATGTCTATGGACAATCTTTAAGCCTGAAGATTTATATTCATCTGGTGTAAGTAATCTCTTAGCAAGACTTTTTCTCTTCTGTATTGAATCAGGAGGTATTCTTATAATTCTCCCATTTTCTATTTCTAATTTTTCTGCACCTGGATGAACATTGGGTCCATTGATTATCATTTTTCTTAATTCATCAACATTCCATTCAGTAACTGGCACAGGATAAGTAAGTTTCTTTGCGAAAGCATCAGGAATGCCAATCTCATCAATGTCTACATTTGGATCTGGAGTAATAACCGACCGAGCAGCAAAGTTTACTCTTTTGCCCATCATATGCATTCTTATCACACCAGCTTTTTTCTCTAATATTTGTTTAAGACCAAGACTTGCTATTCCTTGGCCTTCACAGCTTAGTACGTTATTTACACCTTTTTGTAAATCTTGCCAAATCATATGAAGTTTTTCAGGAGCAGACTTGCCTGTAACATCTTCATAACTCGCTCTTGGTTTTGTGTCGAGGTTGTCAATTGCTTTTTGCTGGTCTTCTGCTGCTAATACTTGTAATACAACTCTTGCAGAAAAAGCACTGTTGAGAATATTCTTATAAACATTTGTTTGAGGGTGCTCTATTATTTCTCCTTGAAGTACATTACATGGTCTAACACACGGAGGGAGAACAGGTAGAACTGACATGAAAAACACATTCGTTACTGGTTTTAGTTTGGTATTCTTTAATATAGGTAAACAAGACACTAAGATATCCTCATCATTCTCAGCAATCTTAGTACAGAATTCTTTAATTTCATCAGGCATCATAATTTTTATCCCCTTTCCTGGGCCTTCTGTGCTAGAAGTATACATCAGTTTATTATCTGCTGTGGTAACTTTAATCAGTTTACTTTTGCAATATACACATTTTTTGGCTACATTAATTGTTTTAAAATAATTATTTAAGATTCTTGTTCTTAATTTGTCTGCATTTTTATTATGAAACACTTCAGTGACAGGGTCAGTTTTCTTCAATAGTTTTTGGTATTTCCTTATCATTTTGTTGGGTTTATTAGAATTTTCTTCATTATTTAGTTCCTTAATTTCTGCCAAATCTAAGGCCGCTGTAACATGACCGGCATCAATCAACTGTAATTGAAGCTTTAGCAACAACTTCATGTTATCATCCATTTGAATTTTATAACATTTTAAACAACTTATCCGGAACAGTGTGTAGATGTTTCTAATGAACAACGGGTTGACAACATTTAAAGGCAATTCGATATGACCAAAGTGGCCTGGACAATGAAGTAAGACATTGCTACAAGTGGCACATAAATCATTCCTGTCTCTAACCGGTCCCAACGCAGAATCATACAGACCACCAGAGGTTGCATTTCCCAAAGAATCAAATGATAAAGTGTTAGTTATTTTTATGACACTTAACTTTTTGACGTCTTCATCGGTGAACATCAAGAACTGTACAAAGTCAGGGTCAACAGAGGTGAGGGCAGAAGTAAACGATGACTTCGTAGCCATTTTTGCTTCCTGTGAAAGATAAAGAATTGAGCTCAAATTATTAAGTCCCACGACAACCGCATAACCATAACATCTTTGCCATAACCTCTGCCGTACCTAGTTCAAAGCGAAAAGTATAAGAACTTACAAATCAATGATCAAGCTTAATTTTTAACAATCACATATTATAATAAAATCAAATTGCGTATGTAGATAATTTACTTTTCTTGATAAAGTATTTTTTTATAGTAGTACGAACGAACTAACTTGTGCTAACCTACGAATAGGCGCTATCAACACGAACACATGTTGTTTGTATGTCATGTCAATGTCAAGTGAAGTCAATCAATCAATGACATTGGGGCCGCGTTCCGATCCGAATCACGCCAACAGAGGGCCTAGTACATAGATATAGTATATTAAAAGGGGACCTAGTACGAGTTGGTTTTTTGTACTCACTTCACTTTGCGAATAGTCGTCTTCCCTCTTTCACTCGTTCATTCACTCGCATGATTTTCTCTCTTTCACCCGCGGGTCTACCGGCTAAAAATATGAGTGGGTCTCCAGCTTCCTCATAAGCTATAGAGAAATTCTAAGCATGCCATATTTTAAAGCATAATAGCAGCAATCAAACTTCCAGACATAATAATAGCAGCCACCATAAGCTCGTTACCATGAGTTGTTCTATGTGTGCGAGCTGGCGACACGTGTCTACAGCTTACACATGCCGTTAAGGCAAACCAGTGAGGTTAGGGTTTTAGACTATAGTCAGAAATTTAGAGCCTAATTGCAGCAATAAGATCCAAAAAAACCAACCATCACACTCAAATACTCTTGAAACTACGAGCATAAAACTGTGTGCGAGCTGGGGACCCGTGTCACTGGCTTGCACAGCTGTATTTTCGTAATTATTTAAGCTACGATTATGTACTATACCTCAAAATTTTCAGCCGAATTGCAGCATTAGGCTCCAAATTTTTCAAAACTTTAACTCGAAAGGTTCTTGAGCTACGAGCCGATATCTATGTGTAAGCTGGGGACCCGTGTCGCCGGCTGACACATGGTGAATTGCTGTAACTGTATATGTTAGAGTTTCGTTTTAAAGATCAAATGATATGTTATAATTGCAGCACACACGAGGCAAAATTTCAAATCTCTGGGCCTCTTAGTTTCGAAATTATAAGCCAAAAACCGTTTTCCCGCCAAAAAATTCAAAAAAATGGCTCGGTAGCGGCTAATCGCGCCGTTGCCGTTCCGTGCGCTACACTATTGCAATCGAATTTGAACCTAAGAGCTAGTATTATTTTGAGTCATTTTAATTTGCGCTCTCGATCGTTTTAATTTATGTACTGAGAATTTTAGTCTAAGAGGTAGGAGCTGATATAAATGGTTACCTAATTTAATATAAAAGCAAAGTCTATTTATATAGGAATGTTTATATCGCTAAGGTATAGGTACTTTATTTTATTTTATTAACACGTTTTTATTAGGTTATAAATTTTGATCACTCGATCAGTTCAAATAGGGATGTAGCGATTATACAAAACATCGTTACCATTAAAAAAAAATACCATAAAACCACAGGATTTTTTATTAATTAACTGGATAAAAAGAGATTAAAAAAGAACAAATAAACTTTTCACGCAGATGAAGTCGCGGGCGGTCACTAGTCGACTATAATAGGTATACCTAGGCACATTTGGAGCAAATAATCAACATAACTAAAACTTTTTAACCGACTTCAAAAAGAGGAGGAGTTATGTATGTTATTCGATTACTCGAAGACTGCTGGACCGATTTGAAAAATTGTTTTTTTGTTTGAAAGTATATACTTCCAAGTTGGTCCCATTATCATGAAGTCAGGATCTAATGATGGGTTCCTGGACAAATCAAGGAAACTCTTCAAATATTATAGGCACACCTATAGCGATTTTGGTATTTTCTTAAGTAACCTATGCATTTGCTTTCGGAAAGTACAATTTTGGTGAAATGGAACTGATGATGAAGACCATACATGATAATCGGAATTATTCAATACTAAGTTTCATTGGTGCGAAATGATTACTTTTACATGGTTGCATTAATTATTTTAAGCTCCTTAAAATAAAGTACCTATACCTTAGCGATATAAACATTCCTATATAAATAGACTTTGCTTTTATATTAAACCAGTTATATCAGCTTACAGCTATTAGGTAACCAGTTATATCAGCTCCTACCTCTTAGACTAAAATTCTCAGTACATAAATTAAAACTATCGAGAGCGCAAATTAAAATGACTCAAAATAATACTAGCTCTTAGGTTCAAATTCGATTGCAATAGTGTAGCGCACGGAACGGCAACGGCGCGATTAGCCGCTTCCGAGCCATTTTTTTTGAATTTTTTTGGCGGGAAAACGGTTTTTGGCTTATAATTTCGAAACTAAGAGGCCCAGAGATTTGAAATTTTGCCTCGTGTGTGCTGCAATTATAACATATCATTTGATCTTTAAAACGAAACTCTAACATATACAGTTACAGCAATTCACCATGTGTCAGCCGGCGACACGGGTCCCCAGCTTACACATAGATATCGGCTCGTAGCTCAAAAACCTTTCGAGTTAAAGTTTTGAAAAATTTGGAGCCTAATGCTGCAATTCGGCTGAAAATTTTGAGGTATAGTACATAATCGTAGCTTAAATAATTACGAAAATACAGCTGTGCAAGCCAGTGACACGGGTCCCCAGCTCGCACACAGTTTTATGCTCGTAGTTTCAAGAGTATTTGAGTGTGATGGTTGGTTTTTTTGGATCTTATTGCTGCAATTAGGCTCTAAATTTCTGACTATAGTCTAAAACCCTAACCTCACTGGTTTGCCTTAACGGCATGTGTAAGCTGTAGACACGTGTCGCCAGCTCGCACACATAAAACAACTCATGGTAACGAGCTTATGGTGGCTGCTATTATTATGTCTGGAAGTTTGATTGCTGCTATTATGCTTTAAAATATGGCATGCTTAGAATTTCTCTATAGCCTATGAGGAAGCTGGAGACCCACTCATGCTAAAAATAATGAAGTTAATGTTAACTGTAAGTATGTGATACATTGCTTCTTTTCTTTGGTAAGTTTTTATTTGTGCCAAAACAAAGTAGCAATGTATCACATACTTACAGTTAACATTAACTTCATTATTTTTAGCCGGTAGACCCGCCGATACTATTCGCAAAGTGAGGTGAGAAACGAAACACAACTCGTACTAGGGTTGCGTTCCGATTCCGAACCTACTACGCTCCGAGTGCAACCAAAGGTTGCGTTCCGAACCTACGCTCCGAGTGCAACCGATCGCTCTAATGGACCCCCTAAACTATCAAAATTGCTTGTCAATCATTTACATTGCATTGCTTGTCAATCACATTTTGAACGTCTAGGAGCGATGCTTGACAAGCACCACAGAATAGATAAATTACCGTGGCCAATCAAAGTAGGTCACACGGAAAAAAGCCATTCCGAACGCAAAACTACCATAGATTTTGTATGGGTCGCCACCGTAGACAGAGAAACGGTCGCCACACACAACCGTTTTTCTTCCGTACGGAATGCGCTCACACGCACGTCCTAAATGTGTGAGTGACGTATACAAACACCTACACCTTTTTTATTACAGCTCTGGATATCAGACTTTTGGCAAACCCTTTATTTTTTTGCTTAGTTATTATGTAGTTCTAGTTTCCAAAAAAAAGCAATAGAATTGACCTGTGCGTAATATAAATAATAAATAGTCTATAATTATTTATTTTTTGTTTATTTTAGTAACATAATTCATCTTCGCTCAATGTTTCCTCATCAAGGTTTAGCGTCTGACTGAATGAAAAAAAAACGTATGTGTAGCCCCCTGAGCAAAACCGGTATTTACCGCAAATATTTTGACGCTTCATCATGTCGTTGTGTCTGAAAAACCCTTATTAAAGTGTAATTTTTTGAGGCAATGGCAACATTTGTTTAGTTTTTAAAAATAGTCAAAATGGCGGCCCTGGATGAAGTTGACGTATGTGAAAGTTGGGAGGATATGGACGAGATTGGTGTAAGTTTTATATTGTAAATGTCTTCAATAGTGTTCTCTTCAAATGTTGTAACCAGTTCTCGTAATAACTATCGGGTGTTTTCACGTTTCAGTTAGATCAGAAGATCAAGCTGATGTCCAGTGAGTGCGCGCCTGTAAAGAATCTAAAGGGTTGCAAGGTTACAGTTGAGGATAACGCGTGTATTGGGTCCCAGTGCATCATGCCGGAGCCAGCAATTCGTATTTTGAAGCGGCCTTCGTCTTCTGCTAGCGGTCAAATGAACGGTGAAAATAGAGCACGGCCTGTCAAAACCCTTGAACAAAGACAGAAAGAATATCAAGAGGCTCGCCTCCGGATACTGGGTGAGGCGCGAAGCCCCGAAGACGTTATTGACGATAAGTAAGTAAAAACTAATAAATAATCTCATTATAAGTGTTCCATAAAATCAATGTTTACATAACCAAGAAGTGTCATTCTTAAACTTCATCTGAGCTAAGGAATTCAAGATACTATTGATAGGTACATTGCTATATGCTTAACTATTTCTTCTTATCTAATGAGCCTTGTCTTGTTCATGAATTATTTTAATAGGTTTGCATATCTGTAACACTACAAGACTCTTGATACATGTAATTCAACACTGGTTCATGTAATTTAACCTCATTGTATATGTAATATGTACATTTAAAACTTACTCAAGCTAGTGTTAATTAAATTAACGCTTTTATTTTCAGCCTTAGCCGGTTACAAGATAAATTACAAGCGAACAATCTCAATGATAACCAAAATCAAAATAGTGGTAAGACGAAAAACTGTCAAAATGACAATAATGCCAAAGGTAAAGAACGCAAAGTTCTGGCGCGGCTCCCACCAGGGGCCACCCCTGCCGGAGTGTTTCCCTCACCTCCTCCGAGAGGCGTCCTAGTGATAAGGACTCCTAGAGGTCCCGATGGCACAAAAGGTTTTGTGAGAAGGTAGCATTATATAAATGTTAATTTATTTAATTACTCACATCTCTGATAAGTTCCATCCACGCAACTTTCCCACTATAAATAGAAAACTCAACTGGATTGTTGCTGTTTATTATCTGTTTTATTTTCACTTTACAATTTGTAATTTATTTATAAACCATTTTATCACACTGACTGCCAACCTACGAGTATACTCATAGCGTAGTATTTTTTATGGGCCCCACAATTTACTCTGATTATACTCATATGGCATCCAATATCAAACATAATACAAAAAAATACTATCGATAATATTTAGTCTAAAAATGAATTGGAAAATGACAATACTATTTCATACTTTATAATTTTATTACTTATTTAATATGCTAAGATTACTTTCCAATTTTAGGCATCATTCCACATGAAGATTTTGAAACTTATGAAAAATGAATATTTCTTAGAATATAAAAATTATAAGATTTGCATACTTCAGTGAAAGGTACCCAACCTACATTATTTTATGAACTTATCTTGTTTTTTCAAACCACCATATAGATAAAAGCACTTGAATTCTTGAAGTAAATTACAAGTTGTTTAGAAAAAAAATGAAAATTAAGAGTGCTCACTTCAGGGAACAACCACACTTATTGTGATAGATTTTTTAAACTGAAACTTCAGTCTAGCTAGAATATATTTCAAAGTGATTTCTTATGAACTGAACACTCAACTCATTAATTGTATGAACATAAACTATGCAAAGTTGGGGAGAGAACTTTGATAAATTACAAAAGTTTGTAAACAGTATTCTCTTTAAAAAATTGTATATTTATTAATGTACTCATTGCTGTACGGTATTTTCTTGTTATCACTCTATAGGGCAGGCACCCTTGAATAATTTTTCCATCATTATTATTTTCTGCCTGAGAGACGAATAAATAGAAATGGAGTGATAGCAAAATACTGATGAAGGCACAGTATAGATATGATTTCTTCCTAATTTTACATTTGCTTATTAAATTAGTAAGCAATGCATGTGACAGAAATGTTCTGCTAAAGTGTAGCCGATTAAACATCAAACTTTGTGTGCATACAATTGAAAATTAAAATTTAACATAAACGTTTTTTATATCCAGTTTTTCTACATTGTATAGTATGTTATTAGGTTAAGGTACTTGCTAATTGTATATTTTTAGCTATATTATTTTATGAGTAAGATTTTTGTGCTATTAATTATATTTGTGTGACAGTTTTTATGAGGCAGATGGGTATGAGGATCTTGCAGCCAACAATGGTAAGGGTTTATTAACGTGAATTAAAAATGCCAAAGGATACATTTGATATTAGATGTTGACACAAATATAATTAATAAGTGGCCTAAGAATGACTGAAGTGCGTGGGAGGTTTATTCACACTTATTTCGATGGCAATGTCTACTCAAGAGTTTGACTATAAAACCACGATACTAGTCCCTAGTTTATTCCATAGTATTGGCTCGGACACAGTGAATTATTTTATCTATTTCAGATACACATTAACAATCAGTTGGGACGCATAAAAACTAACTAGCTGCAGCCCTACCTGACACCAGTCAAACCATAAAACGACTGAATAGAATGCCACAGGCCACCAATTTCACTGGGGTCTTAAGTATTTGAGGGAAAACGTGTCGTTGAATGTGAAGTCCTAAATAAGCTTGATTGCAACTATTTGATTATGGCCTAACTAAAGGTTGATCACAGTTAGAGAAAGGAGAAAAAAGAAGATACATATTAGTCAAAAAGGTTAGACCATTTGAGTATCAATTTAAAGACTAGCCTTCAAACTAGATATTCCTTCCCTTGCTCTAATCTTTAATGTTATTGGACAATCAAGACTTGAAGTGAATACATAATAGTTAAATAGTAAAATAATTTACTGTTGTAAAATTCGATTGTTGTTAACATGAAGCCAGCTGTGATAAACATATCAGTAATGTTAACATTGTACATCGAAATGACTGTATGGTTGTGTGAAACCAATAGAGTAATGTAAGTTAAGACAATGTTACCACTAGATATAATACGGTAATGTAACTGCATAAGACATTGTTCATCTAATTCTCTATTAGATTCTGGTTCATTCTATTCTACAGAACCAACGGCTAGTATATTCGCGGTATATACAGGTATTATACCAGCACTACTTCAAGAGGCACATTTAGTTTGCTTCCAATGTTTTTTCATCATTTTACTACTTAATCCAAAGATAGTAATAGCTCTTTTCAAAATATTCTAGATATTTAAAAAAGTGTAACTTTGAAGCTACAATACATATTATTATGTTAACGGCATAGAAATATGATATCTTATTTTACTATTAAGTACATTGAGATGTTAAAAATTCTGTTATATAAATGTATACTGTAATGTTTTGGTTTACCGTATATATCTTATGTGGTAACTGAGGATTGTGATATAGAATAATCATCTTATTACAAGCCTTGACCATCAATGAACCGCTATACAGAGTAGCTAGTGTAATAGAGATTTCCTCAATACCTTACTATGATACCTGTTGGTAGATAGTATTTTACAATGAGACGTTGTGTAACTGCTAGATTTATTTTTTATACACAGTGTGAGATAGTTCTAGAGATTTCCCTTTACTATAAAGTTAAAATAGCTTGTTTGCAGGCTAGGGCTAAGGTGTAGGTTATTACGTATTATGTTTTCATTACTGGTTTTATTTGATTTTATAGATGTTAAATTAAAAGAATTCATAAGCCGTAAAAGTTTTAAGTATCTTACATTCAATTGGGTACTTGCAAGTTTATGTAAACTGTTAATGTTAACGAAAACTATCGGTTATTAAGGCTCATGTATCGGTAAAGCAGTCGCCATGCGAGTGAAAGATTTAACACAAACAATGTTGGTACACGATTACTTTGGGCACTTGCAAATAAATGGTTATTTTAATCTAGTACGAGAAACTTGATACTTTAACCTGAATCCAGTCAGAGGTTTACTACTTAATATCAACAAGCAAAATATCAACAAATGTCAACACGATACCACAGAATATATGATAGTGACGATACAAGCAACAATTTAAAATTTTAAAAATTCAAAATATAAACAGTTTAAAATGTCTACAGTTTAGTTAGATTATTAATGACCACTAAGTACTTGTTGTATGGTCTGTGTTAACGACTCGCATAATCAATGACTTTTATCATATAAAAATTGCATGTAATTGTAATACTTAAAATTATCAATAATTTGTATTGATTGTTGATTTATTTTGGACATTGATTTATTCAAATTGTGGATTGTTGAACTAATAAGCCTTTTATGTTATTAAAAGTCATTGATTATGCGAGTCGTTGATAATCTAACTAAATGGTTGACATTTGAAACGTTTATGTTAGATTCTTTAAAATATTAAATTGTTGATTATACCTATGGTGTTGATATTTTCATTGTTGATATTAAGTAGTAAACCTTCTTGTAGGTTTTCGATAATGATTATAGTTTAGATAAACTTGTATTAGTGGTACTGTGTAGTACTAACACAGAGTTAAATAGTGCAAGCACAGTACTGCTGAAAAAATTAAGTACTATGCCTTCCACAAAGCTCCTCTTTCGAGGTACGCACCATATTTGTGGCGACACGACAGTTAGGTACGTACAGTCACGAGCAATAAAATGCACACACCATAGAACTTTGTCACATTACGTTTTGAATAACCTAGGTATAACATTATCACACTAACGGCCGAATACTCAAAGGCTTCTTAGCTAAAATCTTAAGTAAAGGTCTCCTTAACTTTAAGGAAGCTGTCAGTTTCATAGAGATTCTGTCAAATCTGACAACTTTTTAGAATTTAAGGTGGCCTTAACTTTAAGATTCGTTTGAGTATTTGGCCGTGAGATAATTAGATTGAATGTGACATAGTTCTAAAGTGTGTAGATTTTATAGCTCTTGACGACTGTACAATATCTCACATCTTTTTGTGACTTGTAATTATCGCAATTTTATTTTATTGACAAGTGTATAATTTTACAAATGACAGACTAACCTCACAGTTTCTTTGTAATGTATCATTAAGTTTATTTATTTGGAGAAAAATAATGAAGGTTCACAAGACATTTGATTCGCTAGTGGAAATTATTTAAGTATGATAGATGTAATGATTGTCTTATACACATGTTGTAAATAGGTTTGTTCATGTTTTATGAACAAAAACTTTAGTGCCAATTAACATATTTATTGCTTGTGCTCATTGTGTTTTGGCTTATTTTTTATTATTTTTAATGCATCACTTGCATCGATTCAACGTAGCAAGATTATTATGTTACCGACTTTAGAACCTACCATATTTTAAACGGAACTCAAAATCCATGATTATTTAGGATGATAGCAGCACATGTTAAATTGCCTCAATAACAGTATAATTATTATACTTTAAGATTTGAAATCAATAGAAGTTTGTCAGTTTTGAATTTGCTGGAGGAGCTCGCTGCTCGATGGCGCAGTGGTTTAGCGCCAGGCCCAGCTATTGCGGAGGTTAAACTTTCGCAAGGGTCAGTTATGGGATGGTGACCAAAAGTTTATTATTTCGGGCTCCTCCGTGCTTCAGAAGGCACGTTAAGCTGTTGGTCCCAGTTGCATTTGCAGTCTTTAACATCCATCAATTCAGATTTTTTTATGTTTTGGTCCATCCTTGTCCATCCTTAGGCTGCCTGTCCATTGACGCGGAGCGGAAAAACGTGGAAATATTAACCAATTAGGATTGCATAAAATCTCCGCTCCGCAATCCTAATGGTTAATATTTCCTCGTTTCTCCGCTCTCCGCCGGCGCGCCGCCTCGCTCCGCGTCAATGGACAGGCAGCCTAAGGATGGCCTGTGTGCCCCAGCAGTGGGGACATCAAAACTTGCTGATGGTCAGGAATGACTGCCGAGTGAAGGACTTGTAATGACTGAATCAAAAGTGATGTTTGTTTAATTTTCCGAAAGTTTGTGAAGGGTGTGGCTTGCTAATTAAATTGAATCGTGCAATTATTTTAATTTATTGTAAATTTTTCGATCCACTGATATGGCCTTAAATAATTCTACAATGAGGTCAACACAGTCATGTAATTCTCTGCGTTACTTTTAAGAAATACCTAGGTATTTAGTTTATATATTCATATTTTAACCGAAAACTCTATTAAAATGTTAAAAATATATCTTGTTTTTGTTGACCTTAGAAGTTAGTTATCTTATCTTAGAAAAAAAAACTATTTTTGCCGTTGATTGTACGCATGTCAGCACATTAAAAAGTTGAACTGTGAAAACAGCTTTTATTACGTAGTAGGGCATAAAGATGGTCTCAAGGTCAACGTGTCTCAAGTCTGATGTGCCCTCGACTGTACCAATAATCTACTGACGCAATTTTTTTAGTACTTATGCATAATTACTAGTAGATTGTCGCCTAGATAAAATCTGAATGACAACTAGACCGAAACTGGTTTAATTCCCATCCCGATCGAACATTAAGGCGGTTGTATGACCGAAAGTGGCGCCCTCACAGGTTTTTATTTAACAAGTTATTGATAGAAAAAGATTTTAATAATGTTTATCGTGGAGATTTTAGGGCCCATGGTCTAGTATTTTTAGAAGGTATCACTACATGCCCTCGTAGTCATTCGTAGAAGTAGATAGCAAATGTGTCAAAAACGGCCACATTTAGCAGTTTTGCTATCTACTTCTAGCAGAGACTACGAGGGAATGTAACGATACCGTCTAAAAATACTAGACTGTGGGCCTTAAAATCTGCACGATAAACATTTTTAAAATTGTGTATTAGAATTATAATATTAAATATAATTCACCGCGGCGCCACTTTCGCTCAGGGTACCACCTTAATAAATTAATGCTAATCTCAAGAAAACGAGTTTGAATCAAAACATTCCTTGCTCAGTTAGTTATTAAACCTGTTACTCGACGCTTGTGCGTTTAGAGCAGAGACAATTTTTTTTGTTTTTTTTTTGTGGTAAGGTAAGGGAATCATGGCTGCTTTGGAACATTTAAGTGAAAGAGATAAAGCTGTTCTAAGGAGTATATTTGATCCTACCGCGACTGTTGGTGATGTTGTGGATAACGGTGACACTTTTGAGAAAGAACAAGGCAAGTAACATTTATTATTAAATAATAATGTTCAGGTAATGTAGGATTTTATTTGGCCTCCACGCTACTAAGTATTTGGTATTCGTTCTTTTTAGGGTTCCGTAAACTATGCGGCCTAAAAAAAAAGAAAAAAATGTTTTAAAATGTGCAAACAGCGCTCTTTCATATGATACCCCACTTGCCCATTTTTTTTCAGTCCCTGTTGTAAAATTTTTTTTGTATTACTTATTTATTTCTTAGTTGGGCAAACGTCATCTTAAACTATTCCAAATTTCAAGTTGATACCATTAGTAGTTCTCGAGATATCCAGCTGTGACAGACAGACTGAGTCACACCTTAAGGGTTCCTTTTTACCATTTTGAAACGGAACCCTAAAAAAAACTAAAATCATGACCTCTTAAATTGTCTCTGATATTTTTTGAATACTTAACTCGTCAACAGTTTTCATTCTTTCTGTAAGTTTTGTCACTTTGAGCTAAAATGGATTTTAAAACTTACAGAAAGAATGAAAACTGTTGAAAAGTTATTCAACAAACAGTAGAGACAATTTAAGAGGGCATGATCTTAGCTTTTTTTTTAAATATTTACTTGGTTTACGAGTAATAAAAATAAATGTATTGGCGGGGCGCGGCGCTAGAAGTGGGTAGTACGGCGCCATAAATGTAGAACATCTTTTACAGTTATGTGTAGGTACCGTAGGGTCCGTAGGTCTTGCAGTACCATTGTAGTTAGAAACGACCCGAACCTTGGAACACAGCGGTACAGCAACGCCTACGATACTACTAAAAGGTGTTCTACATTTAGGTAATGTGTGTAATGGTAAAAAGTGTTCCTATTTTCTTAACTAAGATATGATAGAGAAACTGAAACGTCTGCGTTAACTAGAAGAAAGCTTATCCAAACACGTCTCTTCTTTATCATTCCTTCCCTGTTCTAGAGCCGACAACAGACGCATACAAGGAGTCGATTTCACTATGCGCGCAGGGCGTGAAGCTCGCAGAGGCAGGGAAACTAGAACAAGCACTGCAACTGCTGAGCCGAGGTATAGCGGCGGCACCCGACCGCCCCGCGGCGTACAACGACCGCGCCCAACTGCTGCGGCTGATGCAGAAGGAGGATGGTAACTTGCTTTTCTTTCTTTTGACCTATTTCAATATTGAAAATGTGTTTTCGTTCGCTCCAGTAGGCCCCCATTTTCGCTCAAAATGAGATTCGCCCGTGATACCCTGAGGTTTAGGGCCACGAAGACGTATGAGGGCTCAAAAGACGCGGAATTTGAAGGGCTTTAAGAAGATGTAAAAATTATTTTGGAAAAGTCGAAAACTTAAAACGACCGAAATCGTGTATTTTCACAGAACATTTCCGATATTTCGAGAACGGGGCTGAATTTCAAAAAGATAAAAAAGCACCTCGGCATTGAACCAAGGAACATTTTAGGTGATTACACTTTTTTCGATATTGGTGACGGTTGAGGCTGTAGAGGTGCCCTTAGCCGCGAGTTTTGCGCGGCCACGAGAACGTATGAGAGCTCAAAAAACGCGGAATTCGAAGGTCTTTAAGATGTATAAAAATATCTTGGAAAAGTTGGTTTTGGAAAAAAAAATATTTTTGGTTTTGAATTTTTTTAAATTTTCGACCGAAAATGACGACGCGTTCTTACTGAAAATTGAATTCGATAGGTTTCAAGATAATCTGCTCGTAATTTCAGGAAGCGCGCTCCCTAGATGCGTACTTTTAAGAGTACTTTTCGAAGCGTAGTAAAAAATACTTTGAATCCCCTATTTTTTTCAACGCCATCTATCGAGCCTACAGCTTTTTGTCATTTTGAAAAGCCCTCATTGTGAATCATCACTCCGAAGAGGCTTTGTGGTCCTTTAAGCGATAAACAATATTTTCTAGCCTGTCGTTAATTTAATGGAGATTTTTTGCTAAGTGGACGCAAAAAAACTATTATGAGACTGAAACGCGTCTATGAGTAGATACACTCTGCTTGTACTAGTATTTTGATCATTACAGCAACTTGGTAATTTTATCACCTTGGTCATTTCAGCAACTTGGTCATTTTATCACCTTGGTCATTTCAGCAACTTGGTTATTTTTAACATCTTGGTCTTAACGCTCCGCCCTCCGGAAAGTTCTACCTACATTACACTTAGGCGGCGCTAGTTGGTTCATGTCCAAGTTATGAAATCAATTTGCAGAAGCGATGGCTGACCTAGACATGGCGCTAAGCCTGACGGTGGGCAAGCGGTGCCGCGCCCGAGCGCTGGCGCTGTGTCAGCGCGGCGTGCTGCTGCGCAAGCGCGGCGCCGACGACGACGCGCGCGCCAACTTCGCCGAAGCTGCGCAGCTGGGCAGCGGGTTCGCTAAGAAACAAGTTAGTACAGCCACCGAATAAATAATAGTACGTACAGCCTTATAACAATAGAGTACAGTAGTTAAGCGCTCGAGCAACGCACACATAGACATCTCTCGCCGACACTGTACAACCGCAATATTTATCAAACCTATCTCAAAACAGTTCAGAGTACATGACGCAGCGGTGACAGCTGTCTTTGTGTATGTGTGCGATGCTCGAGCGCCCGCAGTACTAAGTTTAACTTCTGTTAGTCTCTCTAATCTGTGGCGTTACCGCTAGCCATGCGAAACTTGTCGCGTCGCCGTTCGCCGCTTCACGTGGCCTCACCCGCGGCCTGCGGTGGAATAGTAGCAATGTTATGTTAGTACAATAACGGCCGAATATTCAAAGCCTTCTTAGCTAAAATCTTTGGTTACGGTCTCTTTCTTATTTACCCCGTCTCTTCCTAAACTGAACTTCCGAACCCCTTTCCTTCCATGTTTTCTCAACCCTCGTTTTACTGTTTGGCAGGTGGTGGAGTTAAATCCATACGCAGCGCTGTGTAACCAAATGCTGAGTCAAGTGATGCGAGGGGAGAAAGATATCAAGTTGTGATCGTAAGTCAGATAATGAACCGAATTTATGTGAGGAATATTATTTTGAGAAATAAAACACACAGGTCTATTGGATTAGAAATTTATATTGTTGAGTACAATCGACATTTACATCCGAAAAATCCGACCAGATACTGCTCCGTAGTTCGGGCATCAAACACCATCCAAAATAGAAAATGACAATTTTACATTTTGAAAAAATGACGAATGTAGGTATATGTAATACTACAAATCGAAATACTGTACTAACCTATAGAATAATAGAATATGCAATAAAATCTCATAAGTAAGAAAGATCATGTGCAGAAAATTTCATATAGAGATTTGGTTGAAAAAATCCACACACAACAATTTATTGGTTGAATTCAAAAATGTATGTATTAACTACATTAAGAGGCGAGCGATAACTTGATTAAAAGTGCACTTTCAGTAATAAAACTCTACTTGGAAGAGTTTCTAATTCATCCATACAAAATGTTTAGTATATTTGGCACATTATACTTTCGCAAAGTTATTGAAGAATGACTTTAAAAAACTTAAAGAGTGAAACCATGACAATTGATTAGGAAAAGTTATCTGGGTCTCGACTCTATCGTTACAGGCGTGGTGTTTCAATGGTATTGCTGTCTTGTTACTAAAACACATAAAGTAGTAACTATTGAAACACTATTAAGACACGATTAGTACACGTTAACATTAGCAGAATGAGGCCCAGACCCTGATTATGTAACTCTGTTGCTAACAATTCACGATTGAAATTAATTTGCAATTTCAGGTACCAACTAACGGAGTGCTACCTACTGAAAATGACTAAAATTTCAAACGGTTTCAATAGATAAATTGTTAGTAACAGAGTTACGAAATCAGGGTGCTTTTCTATGAGTATTACGAATAAATGAAACACAGACTAGAAACTCTGCCAAGAAGCCCGTGAAACAATGATTTATCACAGAGCAGGTTGCAATGTGGGGACACATCAAGATCGTACTTAGTCATGCTTATATGTAACATGTAACTTAGAAAGTCCATCGGTCCGCCTAGATCTAGCTAGACTAGACAGTCACATTATGCGAAATCTAACAAACTTTACAAACCAAGGATTGACATTTCAAAACGCTGTTATTATAGCAGTCGCCCGTGGTACATTTAAATCACGAAAAAGGTTACCGTTTGTCTTTGTGATATACTTATTTATTACGCCATTTTAGATACTAAAACCCAAGTTTTACATATCGCAACCCGCCGTTACTAAATGGTTTAGCTATTGTCGTGTTCTACAACTTTGTTTGATTGCCACAGATAATAGTAAGACGGGCGACTGTACTATTAGTAATAATCTATTGATTAGCATTAGTCTTTACAGAGTGTTACAAAAAATACCCCTAAAGCCGAAAATGGTAGATAGGGTACAAGGCAGACAACCCCTGAAAATTATTACTAACCCTAAAAACCAACTTATAAAAAAACTTTTCATGAAACTGCATAGTGGCAACCCTAGACCTACGGACTAATTGTCTTATTTCAAAATCTATCGCAATCGCTTTCGTTTGACAGATGGATGTGACACATTGCTGCATTTCTTTGGTAAGTTTTTATTTGTGCCAAAAAGAAGCTTCAATGTGATACATCCTGAAAGCGATTGTGATAGATTTTGAAATTAGACAATAGAAAGGCTAAATTGTGTTTTGCTTTTGCCCGTTAATGGGAGATTATCGAAAACAAGAGTTTATTTGCGTCAAGGGTTGCCACTTTGCAGTTTTCCATGCAAATAAAAAACGAAATTTAACGGGATATTATGAAGCACCTTGTATAAAGTCACCCTAATTTTTTAATTTGCTAAGTTCGTTACCTTTCGCTTTTATAAATGTGAATGTGACTGTATTTACAGGGCCAAAATAATCATTATTTTAGTAAAGATCAAAGTTACATAAAAATACCACAAAGAAGGTGAAAATACATAATTAAAACATTTGTGAAAGAAAATACGATCTTATTGCTCTAAAAAGTCTAAACAAGTTCAAGGGTGTTAAAGGGCGAACCGAGTTTTCATTTGTATTGACAATTTTATGCGCATTTATCTACCTTTAAACGATCTTACGAGTACTTAAGTCGTATGTAATATTTTATATCTATAGAGTATTGGTCAGAATAGGTAGCGTGGAGTACATTTTTGTAAATACACAGTAGGTATCTCAAATGTCTAAATACGATTAATGTTAATCTATAATAAACAGTAGAAAATGCGCTCTTATGTTTTTTCAAAAGTTACCCATACATCGAAAATTATCTTGGTGTTGTGTCTTACAGTTCCGAAATACAGTAGATAGATGAGAGATAATTATCTATTACGGCCCGGCCACAGCTAGCGCGGCTGGCGGCGAGGCAGGCGGCGCGGCAAGCGTATCGGTAATCACTGCGCGGTCGTGACGACGAGCTGAGAAGCCGCCATCAAGATAGCGCGCAGTGATTATTGAACGCCGCCTGCCACGCTTGCTGCGGCCGGGCCGTTAGTCACTAACTAATAATAAATACGTGGAGCAATTTATATAAGGTAAAGGAAAAGTGATATTTTATTTTGAAACATGAATAAAATAATCTCTTCTAAATGTCACTGGCAACACAGGTTGGCAATTCGAAATGCAATCATAACTCGTAGTGCACCAGTAACACGTAAAATCACATCAAACCGGTAACTACGGGATATTTTCATAATTAATAATATTCAATAGAATACGTCTAATTAAATGGAAAAATATTTACAAATATATTTTGGCACAGGTGATGGTGCGTCTAGCGAACGAACATCGCTACGAAATCTTCAAACTCGTCAAATATTCATTAGTAAAATATTTTAATTAAAAGTATACTAAGACCTGTATCAACTATGGGCTTATTCTAACAACGTGAGTTTAGGCCTAAGCTTGAGTGAGATTTTTCTCAAAAAATTCTACGTTAAAAGGTTTTGGATTATTTAAGGGGAGGTCACATCGTAGGCGTTGAAGTAACAGGAGCAGTGACTTGTGGCTCGCAAGCCACAGTCTGTCACTAAAGCGAATACGACGTTTCCACCCTTAAAATGCGCTAAGTACTTATAGATGTGTCACTTTTTCATTATCATTATTAATATGTTTATTTGCCAGATATTGAACCTTATTATTATGTACGTAAGATTGACGACATACTTAATGTTATCGATGGCGATTACATATTTTGATCACAACACTTCCGATAGCTCATGTTCAAGATGTAACACTCCACGACTTTTGCAAATTTAATTTTAAACCTTATGTTACATAATGATATATTAAGGATAATTATTCAAATCGTTAACGTCAAGATACATATCAACTACGTAAGCTATCCAACTAGGTTTAAACAGCTAACATTGTAATAACTCGATAATAGTTTAAATATTTTAATATGATACTTTTATTACATAATAATTCATATAGAATAACAAATTTTCTAACGTTTGCAAAGGCCATGCAGTGTTACTTCTAAAAAATATGAGCTCCAAACTTTGTCTATGGTATCGATTCTAGAACGACCACTCAACATTTTAAGATATCTCCAAAACGCATGCTATTATCTATACAATAATAACATATATGCGTTTTGTAGCTTACTCTTTTGATTTATAAATCGTTTTAGAATGGTACTATTGTTCATCTCAATCGAGTGATCACATCTGAACGCATCCATGTCAACCAGGAATTAGAAAACAATTACTTAGAAAGAGCAACCTAACGCTATTTTAATCTATGCTAAATAATATCAAGATACTTTACGAACTATTTCTCACTGAACACATGCCATACCTATTAATAGATAACACCTCTCAGGGCATACTATGTGCCTCTAACGAGATGCAAACGCCTTTGTTGAAGCGAGACACAGCTATAGTGCCACCCTTCTCTGGTCGTTTGCATCGCATTAAAAGATCACTGTAGCCCTAGAATCCCCAATTCAAGTAAATTGCTTTCAATAGCTATTAAGGCGAGGCCAGTTCACGATCTGATGAAAAGTCTGATTTTTGAACATCAATGTGAAGAACTGATGTAAAATTCTACTTCACAAAAATTACTGTAGACTGAAAAAGAAACAAAGAAGCAAATTAA
Source organism: Agriphila straminella (assembly GCA_950108535.1). Taxonomy (NCBI): domain Eukaryota; kingdom Metazoa; phylum Arthropoda; class Insecta; order Lepidoptera; family Crambidae; genus Agriphila; species Agriphila straminella. Next base: position 4,037,237 of record OX467316.1, on the reverse strand, counting down.
CCGAACAGAATATTGAAAAATGGCATGGTAACTCTGTAAAAAAATCCTAAATAACACCATAAAAACTTATAAAAATAAATTTCAAATCGTCAGATTTCGTAATTTTCAACGACAGTGATATGATTTTTTATGCAAAAAGGATAGCTTTTTTATCGATCTAACACAATAACCGAGTACATTTTTAATAAATGATCCAGTATTTCAGAAATCAATAAAAATGTACTAAAATTCGTCAAATTTCTGGCGAAGCGTCAATTAAAGTTATGCAATATTCAACCTTATTCTAAAGACATATTGAAAGAGTAAATTTCGTGAACTGGCCTCGCCTTAAATAAAAGAACACAAGCGAATGATTACAAGCGCTATGTTTTCTTTCACAATACTTTTTAATACTTAGTGACCAGTTAATAAACGCGTGTCAATGCTTATTTACAAAGTGAGATCTTAGTTATTAAAATGATTGAAATGGTTCCATACATTATTAGCTACAAGTTTTTTAAACTTTTTAACTACTTTTTTTAATCTATACTGACCAAGTCATAGTAAAATAAAGGATGTCAAAGGCGTAAGCTAGCAGATCTAGAATAAATTTTGATGAAATTAAATAGTTTATTTTTATATTATTTAAATTTATCAGTGGTCTCATTGCTAGCATGGCGTCTTTAGAGGTAAAAGATATACAGGATGCTATTAAAACACTTAAATTATTAGGTAGGTAGGTACCTAGTAGGTACCATTGAGAATTGATTAAATGAACAAATTGTCTTTAACACGGTGATCACACAAGAATTGTTCAAAGTCTTTCCACGCTTTTAGTAGCAATTAGGCGTATTATGAGTTAGTTATCGCTTGCTTACTATTATACTTGCTACCGAGTAGTTGACATTTGTATGACAACAGAGTTCAATATTAATTGGAAAAAGGTCATTTCTTTTTTAACTGTATTCAAACAGTTTGTACTTATGTTAATTTTAAATGTACTCTGATAGTTGAGTGATTATTTCCTCTGTGGAGTTTGCGTGGAGCGTGAAATCTTTACATTTTTTTACTGTATTAAAACATATTGTAGAATAGAAAAAGATTGAAAATAGCAATTCTTGTGTGAGCACTTTATACACCTCAACATTACGTTTGCGTCTTATAGCAAATTACATAGCTGGGTCGAGAATAACCTCATAAAAACTATTGTGTTTAATAAATAATGATACTTATCACCGTATATATAAGGATTAAAATACAGTTTGTTCGGAACCACTATGTTCATAATGTTAGTAATAGCGTGGGATGGTGCAATCGACATACATATCCACTGGATTTTTTATAAGTAGTTATCTTAACAAGATACGTTTGCTTTTTCATTCAAAAACGATTTCACATTCACAATTTTGACACTCCTAAGGAAGTGACCACACTAAAGCGAACTATGGTTCATTCAAGGTATAGTTCGAAATACGTTTTTACCTTTCGGAGTATGGGTTAGTGCCTAATGATTTTAATCTCACAATCAGTTTAACTAAGAGCTATTTTCACTTCAATTTATTGGAAAATATCTAACTCGACGTTTCGATTCCATTGTTTTGTTCAGTTTCTTTTACGCTTTTTCTGCAATTCTCAGATTACAACCTACATATTGTTCACATAGGTACTTTGTTCTTCGCTAATAAAATTTTCGCATCTATTCCTTAGACGTTAAGGATCATTTTCCAGTGTAGTATGCCGAGGAGTGCGTGCGGTGGGTGTCGCCAGAGGCGATCGCTACTTTGTCTCCCTCTCCAGCTGACTTAAACTACGATATGCTGGCCCATTTTTAATAAAATTTACACCCGTTTGTACTAAACTTAGGAATCGTTTGTATTTTACTAAGGCTCGTATTATAAAATCAAACTCAAATCTCTGCTCGTGTACAGTTAGAAAGGGATGGCGCTGTATGCAATGAATAGCACCATCCCTTTCTTACTGTACTCAAGCACAGATTTGAGTTTGATTTTTATAATATGAGCCTTAAACTCGACCAAGATGGCGTATGACCACAGAATAGATAATAATAATAGTACTAGCGTACAGAAGTTGCACTCCGCAAAATTGTTTGAATAAATTACGACTCTTGCCCCGACACAATAAAGTGCAATTCAGGTCGCACAGCGCTCCCTTCGCTCCAAAACATTCACTTAGTAGTTGCCTCTCTTTCTATCGCGTAGGTCTTACCTTTTCTGATGTATGAAATTTGTCCTCTCAGAGGACGCCGAGCGGTTCAGACTCGCGCGCGGAATGACAAGAGCCCTGGAGCCCAATCGTGGTAATTCTGAACGATAAAACAAAAAACGTTACGTTGTCATTTAGGTTATATTTACCTAAAAATCTTTGGTTTAGCTTCATAATTTTCACTTAAATTGTCCTAGATTGTAATCCTAGACTCCTTAGGCAGAGTATTCAACAATTTTAACAAAACTAAAGCGAGTATTTTTCTGTAAACGAAACTGAAACGGTAACGATTTAGCTTTGGATTTATCGTTGAAAATTAGCGCGATTAGGCCCCTGGTATGACAGCTAAGTTCATGACACCGATTTGGTAATAGTACCTACCTAATTTGGACGAGTTGTAGTTAGGAATACTTAGGCGATTCTTAAGTTTAGTGCAAACGAGTGATCGAGTGTTTTATTTAACCTGCTTATGGGCGACTTGTAGGTTCAGTCCCAACCCAATGACTTATTAGTTTCAAAGTGAATGTTTTAATGTATATGCTGTTGGTGTGTCATTCATAATAGTGATTTATGCAACTGTACTATAATGAGGGGTAAGTATCACATGAGTGTTTTAATACCCCATTATATGCATACAAGACTTAATCTACACCCATTTGTTTTTTGTTTTATTTTTTTATTTGGAAAACAAATAATATTTTAAAACATATGGATTATAAACACCCATGATATTTATCTACACCCATGATATGTATCCGCTATAAAGGGTTTTGACTTAGACTATATTATATCATCCGAAAGTGTGTTATAATGTTGCACTGAATTTCATAATGCAACACTTCGCGCGTGGGCGCGCGGCGCAGCGCGACCTCTCGCTCAGATATCGTAATGATGGCAGTAAGCTAACCGTTTCAGAACCCTTTAGGCCCTCCGCTGCGTTAAGCGGGACCCGCGCGCGGGGCGACATGGATTAGAGCTTACTCATGCACTGCGCAAGCATCAGTCCGTCAAAAACCAGCAATCTATATTCCCGCGCCGTGTAACCGCGGCGGGATCCCGCTTGACGCAGCGGAGGGCCTTACAGAGGATTTAAAGCATGGGTGTAGATAAATAAATAATACGAAATACCTATAATAGAGATTGCTTGATGCTCTGTCTTTACGCTGCAATGTAACCCAATAAAAGACAATTTAATGTCAATCACAAAAACAAAAATTTCAAAATGAGCCAGCACGCCTTGCACGTACTTTAGTACCTACTTAACCTTATTAAAGAATTGAAATTCACAATAAACTCTAATTATAGTTAAAAACCGTCGGGAATATCTTACACGACACAAACGGAGATCGAGCGAAGATAAGAGTTGAACCACACTTGCCAACGCGGAATAGGATTTTTTATACTCTATCCTCATCTATCACTAAGGATTGTCATTTGCTAGAGCGAGAAAGGGCATGTTGGCGACCGCATCACCGATGCTGCCGCGCGCGATAGCACTCGCGCTCGCTCTAACAAATGACGATCCTCAGTGATAGAAGAGGACAGAGCATGAAACACTGATATTCCGTGCTAACAAGTGGGGTACAACCCTAACATTATTCTACCACAAAACTTCAACTAACTGTAATCGAAGACTAACTATGATACACCCCAAAGAAGAACGATAGACTTATAAAAATTATAAACACCTAAAATGTCATTTAATTACAATTCATTTTAGAATCGAATGCTTTTTTCATTTAAATTCACATTGCTTTAATCTAGCAAGAATCTTTTTTATGTATTTTATTTATTAACGTTATTTATTAATAATATTAAGTTAGTAAGGCTATTTTAGTAGATAATATTAACAGCCGATAGTGTTTTGTTGCCCTTTTAGAAGGACCTCATAAAAATAAATTTACACGCTTATTCCCAATCAATTTTTTTCAATACTTAAACCCCAATTTGATTCTATTCAAAACATTTCACAAACAAATTAGGTAGGTATGTTCAAATAAATATTTATTAAAGCCTACATTGATACTTAAATGAAAAAACTGACATATTTAACAGGCAGTGAAGGTTCTCTTGAAAATATGCGTTAGAATGTAATACTGCAAATAAAATAAAACTTAGGCTCGTATTATAGAATCAAACTCAAGTCTCTGCTCGAGTACCTACAGTTACAAATGCTATTCATCGCATATAGCGCCATCCCTTTCTTACTGTGCTCAAGCAGAGATTAGAGTTTAAGTTTGATTCTATAATACGAGCCTAACAATATTTCAAAATGATTCACGGTTACCATCTAAAAGGACAACAACTCGACAGTGAAAATTAATTCTCACACACACAAACACACAACATACACACACAAACTGATTAACACACACTAAAACAAGCTCATACAACATGATTAGATCATACATCACAAAACGATCACAATAGATTTAATATAATAAAATTCATAAAACAAATTAACAATAGACATTAAAAACTTAATGAAGAATACTTCGGTCATATGAGAAAAGAGATTTTTTTCTTTTAAACCTTATGGCCTTTGTCAACAATAAAAATAATATACTAACTATAAATTATTGATTTTAGATCTTAATTAAAATGAGCTTTTCAAATGAATCTTAGCAAAAAGTGCGGATAAGTGAGGAAAACATCAAATTTCATCCACACGACACGACGCGACATTAAGTTAATCCTATACATTGATATGTGACCTTATTTGGAAACAACAAAACGACCTTATCAAGGTACACACATATTATTATGCAAAGGGAAGGAGATACAACAAAATCAAAAGAAGCAGATTCCCTCCCCATTTGCTTATATTTGACTCAAACAGCAGGACGACATTAAAGTCCCAAAACTGTGTGAGCGACGTACACTTACTATACCGAGTGGCCCCAAGATAATGATATATTCTTGATACTCATGAGATTAATGTGAGATTCTTTCCAAACACGAATGAAGCGCATTTCAATTGATATGAATGAAAATAAATAACTAAACTTAGAGAGCATCGCAAACTTAACAACAAAATTATTTTTAGTATTGCTTGGCGAAATTCGTTGAGTCAAGTTTAATTATTGCATTTAACAACAAAATTATTGCAGAACTTAATAAATAAATAGTCATGTCGTATTGGATGGATATGAGAATGAAGAAGAATTTTAGAAAAGATTAGAATAAAAAAATCTTCCTCGCTTTTTCATATTTCCCATTCTTCGCTCTTTCTTTACACTTTAATTTCCTTTCGAGAAAGATTCGTTTTAGAAATATAGCTTACAGTCGAGTGTGAACGAGATAGCGAACGACTGGCGCCGCAAGAGTGACAGAGACAGTCGACAGATGGAGTATACTTGCGCCCCGGTGCCGAAGCGACGACGAGTTAAGTCAGCTTCTATAGCGTAAGAGGAGTGGTTCAACCCTGAAACATAGAAAAAGGTCGTGGACTCATCACAGTCAGCATAGTTTTCCTACCAGCCTACCTAGCATACGCACCAATATTATTTCTCTCTCTCTCACTCTCTCTCTTGTCTCGCAATTTCTGTCCTGCTCACACTGCCTTGATGTGAACGAGACTAACATCGCAAGAAAGAATATAACAAACCATAAAATTAATAAATTTAAAACAAACTTCTCGTGGCTGGAACAGAATTTCATAAAGAACCTATTAAAAGTATTCGTACATTATAAACTCGTAGTGTAAGTACTCGTAGACTGTATCTCTTGTTTAACTCTTTTAGCATGTATGGGATTTAGTGTCTGGTAAAGCGCAGTAAGTCTGACGCCGTAACAACCATTCAAAAAATGTTGTGTTCCGGCAGTTAGAGGTAAGATAGTCAGTTCCTCAGTGGGTGAGGATTCTGGGTGTAGTGCGCTTACACTTTCGACCTTATCGTCACTCAACATCAGGCGAGATGAAGGCCAAGCACATGACTTTTGGATAAAAAACGACTAGGGCCTAATTTCACAGTCGCCATAAAGTTAAACGCAAACTTCTTACCTTTTCCGTTCAGACGTGCTGCACATACTCGGGGTTGAGGAAGGAGAACCCCTGGAACTCCGTCTGGTCGAGGTTCATCATGAACAGTTTGTCGGTAGGCGTCAGCTCCGTCTTCTCTTGAGTGAACTGCTTGTCGAAGTTCGACACGTCTTTGCGGTGTTTCTGTGAAAGTAAGGGAGTTTGAGTTATCATAACAACCAACCTGTTATATTTTTACAGTCCACTGCAGGTGGTAAAGTAGGTTTTAGATAAGATGTAACGCTTGACAGTTAGACTAGTTAGTGATACAGACGGAATCTGATTGGAAATTCCGAAACGGAATATCGATAATGTCTGAAAATTTCTAACGGAAAAATAACGCATGTACATATGTGGTCGGTCCATAGATTTGTATGGATTTGCAGAGTTCGGCATCATTCCCATTCGGAATTCCGTATGTAGTGTGTGGTCATGGCCAGGCTCACTGCTCCACTGAGTTTTCATATACCTTTTAGGTATATTAGTTCATGAGAACGTACGTGGCATGCGAGGTCGTAAAATGTGGAGTTATATTGCGCGCTCCCTTGCACTTTTATGCCAATGGACGGACTCGGACTTATTTCAATGGCACGCGCAACCCTAATTACTGACGTCACTGACGCGTTTTACGACCCCGCGTGCCACGAACGTTCTTTTTACGATACCCTCAAACGCAGACGACGCCGGCACGTCGACACAGAGCAGCGCAGTTGAGACAGAATTAGGTTACGAACGTAGGTCAGAGCAGGAAAGACATGTCTGCGTCGCACTTGCCTGCGCCGCGCCGGCGCCGTCTCCGTCATCAACCAACATATTTTATGTACGTAAAACAAACAATCACAGACCGCATGGTGGGTTATGGCCCATCCTCCTTATCCACCCATAAGTATAGCCTGTGCCCCAGCAGTGGGGACATTAAAATGGCTGATGGTCAATAAATCAATGAGACGAGACTCACGATCTTGGGCTTGAAGGGCGGCTGCACGTCGCGCGCCTCGATGCGCGCCCAGTCGATGCGGCGGAAGAAGGCGTGCGTGCGCACGTCCTCCTCGCCGCGCGCGCCGCAGCCCAGACGCTTCATAGGGTTTTTCATCAGAAACGTCTTGCACGCGTCTTTAGCCTCCTGTCGACACATTTGAATATGAACTCTATTGCTCACTTTCTTAGGGCGAGTTTTCAAGATCAAAGACAAAGCTTCGTCGCTGAAAGTTGGCGCCTACTAAATCGACAGTACTCGGTTCAGTCGAGTATCTGTTTTGCTAAAATGTATGCGATTTTTCAAGTACGGTCTTAGGGTCTGCGCTAACCGACCGACGACGGAGTGGCGAAAAAGAAACTAAAGTCTATTTTAGTTACTTCAGTATAGTGGCGGTGTAGAGTTGCTGACTGGGAACGCAACGCAAGAGTAATGTTTTTATACAAAGTGTCCTTTAGCCTTAGCCATAGCCTTAGGGCACTTTTCACAAAGCTATCCTGCTACACCCTTTAAACTGTATGCTAAAGTAAAAAAAGTCTACTTTCATTATGGAGTCTCGTCGTTTCAATCTGCGTTGATTCTTAAAGTGGACTTTGTAAAGTGAAAATAAAAATAGCTACATTAATTGAACTTAAACCAAAAAAGACAGCTCGGTTTTAAACCAAAATATCGTTTTTAACGACTGCTCCGCTGAACACCTGAAATGTGCCCTTGGTGGCAACTAGATTCGCAGTGCTCCTGCAGTGGTTACGTGGTGCACACTACCTTCTTAAATTAATATCTGATATTAGTCTCTAATATTAATAATATTAAGTTTTAATTTGAAGAGATAAAGTTTTGTTTATTTAATTTAAATGAAAGGGAAATATATATCTTTTTCATTGTAGAAATGTTTTATATAATTTTAAGTAGGTAGCCCCTCCGGGTGCCCCAAGACTTAAAAGGAGCACGACATAAATCAAAAATTTCCCTACTTAACCACTAAAGGGGTACAACGGAGCATTCGAATTTATCCGTCGTGCCCCTGGAGGCACGGTCCGGGTGTTCAGCGGAGCAGTATTTTTTTATACCTTACTCAAAGTCTTCGGGTAAGAAACGCTGTTATCAGTGATTGCCGCAAATAGTTCCTCCTCATCCTCTCCATCGAAAGGCGGTTGTCCAACCAACATCTCATACAGCAAAACACCGTACGCCCACCAATCCACAGACTTCCCGTACGGCTGGTATAAAATGATCTCTGGCGCTATATAGTCTGGGGTACCGCAGAAGGTCTTGGTAGTTTTGTCGCCAGTAATGCCTTCCTTGCACATGCCGAAGTCTGCTATTTTAATGTGGCCGTCTTGATCGAGTAGCACGTTGTCTAATTTTAAGTCTCGGTACACTATCCCTCGGGAATGAAGGAAAAATAGACCAATGGCGATTTCGGCCGCGTAGAAACTGGAAACGAGATTTATAAGTGTAAGTATTTGAATATAAATAAAAAAAAAAATTGACAACTTTAAATTAATTAGGTATTTAGACCCTAGTCCCTAATTTAAAAAAAAATCAATATATTTTAAAAAAACTTCAGTCCTTTCATAATTTCGTCAATACTAGAGTTATTTGCAAATCTTTAGAAGTAGGTGTATTTAATTCTAAACATAACCACTCATACGTCCGACACAATGAGACGTCATTAAAATCACCAACAAAACTATTTTTTATTTACAATGAAGTGAGTATCTGCTGGTTCTCAAAATCAACCAATAGGAAGCTAGTTCTATTAGGAAATGTAAATAAAAAGTTCAGGCTACTTTAATCTGTATTTTAAAAAACAATTCAATAAAAAACTTGTGGTGACTCTAGTAACCAGGACGTTTTGCGCGCTTTGTTTTTTCTGGTGACTGCGGGCACCAGAACGTTTGAGTGGATAAGTAGTAAGTAGTAGTTTTTCGAAACATAACCTAACAAAATAATAAGTACCTACTTACTATTACCTAAACATTATTATTCATATCCATTGCATCAATTGGAACTAATTAGAAAATAGAACAAACTACCTACTCATAGCTACATCGTAATGTAAACCAAATTGTCAAGACAAATTGACGAATTGCCACGTTATTAAATAGGGCCGGCCCCGTATTACAACCTTTTAAAACTTGCCAGTTTTCTGAGTGGCTATCAATGCGTCTCTTTTATTTGCTATACAGCGAGAAAGAGATATAACTATAGCAATTCATAAACCTGGCAAGTTTTACGAGGTTGTAAATGTAATACTTGAATTAAAATTAATGAGTGACAACTTACACGGCGACTGGTTCCTTGAACTTGCCACACTGCTGTATTTGAAACATGAGATCTCCACCATTCACGTATTCCATTACGAAGTACAGACGGTCCTGAAATAAATTTGATTGTTTGTAGTTAAAACTATTTCCTTAGAATTTCATCAAATACCTCCCTACATAACATTATGAGATACCTTTTTTTTGGGGTCCTACGTCTTAGTTGTCTATTTAGATAAGACTAAGGAGTACCCACTTAGGTTCGCGAACTTCTTGCTCGCGAGCCTATGTTGCAGGTTCGCGTTGTTTGTGTTCGTTGGCATTGGATCGCAAAATGCGGAGCGCGCACCGAGCTTCGCACACGTACACACTATGACGCACTGTTGCAGGTTCGCAGAGGTTCGCGAACCTAGGGACTCCATCATTCACAAGCTAAAGCCCCAAACACACACTGTAAGATCTAATGATACGGTTAGTTCCTTTTGCAAATAAATTAATCAATATAAAAGACGGAGGTCAGCCTTCCTCTCCAAGTTTTCTTTCGCCATTTCTTTCTTGGAGGGGCCTCCCAATTTTATGAAATGGTAGTAGTTTCAGTAGATTCTCTCTTTTTAGCATATAAAATTAAATTAAAACCAAACCAAAACTTAAACCAATTAAAATTTGTTAAATTTTAATTTCTGAACATCTTAAAAAATTTCATCGCTTGAGGGTAGGCTCACAAGTAGCTTCAGTCCCCCGTGACCACACAACTGCAAAGGTTCCGAAACGTCGGGAAAATCAAACCAAATACCAATTAATTACCAAAGTACCTACTTTCAATAAAACCGCGCTAGTATCCGTTAAAAGTGTTTTATTTCATTCTTACATAATGAAAGGGTTGAGTTATGTGGGCCGACCCCGGCGGCACTGCAATGCCGGGCCGACCCGTGACGGGAGTGGAGCGAGCCCCGAACGTCCCGTCAAGCTACAAAAATCAGTTTAATAAACTGATCCCTCAGTGAGGGATGTTTCAGATATTAAGCTGAAAAGAACAGATACTCTCACTTTGATCTTAGCCAAAAGGCCGAGAAGCGATATCAAGAAATGTGAATGGAGGGAGATCATCAAACCCCAAAAAACTTTAACACCGCGATTCAGACACCACGTAAACTGAATAACTAGCTAGCTAGTATTGGCGACTTTTAATATTCATACTAACTGTCCGTTTTTGATATCAATTGATTATGGCTTACAAATTACATTAATTCACAGTTATAATTAAGCGTAGAGATTACGCAATGTTAATAATTATGTGTAATGTTACAGTTAAGTACCGTTTTCAGTTAAATCGCGTTTTCCCTAATGAAAATTATTATTAAGAACTAATTAAAAACTTGGGGTTGACAGAAGTAAATTACTTAATAATTTGGCAGGATACTAGACTCTGTGAGCAGTGCCGAACTTCAACAAGCAATTTTGTATTTTACTTTCCTTATAAATTTTGCCTACTTAGGTGCACTTTCGAGTAGCAGACATAGTGATTACTGATTTCTCAACTAGTTGAAAGTTATTTACTCTCACAATTACCTATCCGACATGTAGTAGGTATTTAATTTCAACCTACCTACCCATTGTGTACAAACTTTTGTTAATTATTGTGATGGAAAATGACCTCACTTTAAATGTGGAGCTCATTTTTCAATGTTGACGACTCTGTATGAAATATACAGGGAGAAAAAAGCAGCCCTTGACGAGTTTCTTGCCGGTTCTTCTCGTTACAAGGTCTCCCGCTCAGGGTTTGCGAACCGATGGCGTAGCTTCTTTGACATTCACAAGTGCTTGTAACAGCCTAGACTGAATAAATGATTTTTTGATTTGATTTTGATTTTGATTATAATTCTAAATGAAAAGTGGATGAACACGGATGAAATTCATCAATTACATAGAACTATAGCCGCCTTCGCTGAGGGAGGGCTGGCGTCTAAAATGGGCATTGCTTTCTTTCGACCCTTGTATAACAATCTCTACTATTCTTTCTCTTAAGAGATGTAATTTTGCTTAAATATAACTTTGCCTTAGCCTAGTTGGAAGCAAGAATACAAATGCACTAGTCTTATACCCACCATAGTTTGGAAGCAAGAGTGCAGCTGCACCAGGAATGGCGGTTTGGTGCTAAGCGCGAGCACCCTCTTCTCCACCATAGTGCATTCTACGTCATCGTCTTGTATGATGATGTCCTTCTTTAAGATCTTGATGGCATAAAGCTCGTCGGTGCCTCGCCGCTCTGCTAGCATCACCTAGTAGGACAAAAACATGAATGATAAGAAAAGTTTTATAATTGGTGGACTCTTTTACAGTTCGAGGGTGGACTGAAGTATCATTTTTCACAGTAACGCCTTATTGCTTACCCTCTACAGCAGCGGTTCCAGAATGGTGTTCCGCGGAACCCTGGGGTTCCGTAAGAGGCCCTCAGGGGTTCCGCGAAAATTCAAGAGTTAAGTAAATATCCTTTTGTTCTATCTAAATAATTACTTTTATCTTAAAAATACTATTACAGTAAATTTAGATCCTTCTAATAGACCCCCTAAACGATCAAAATTGCTTGTCAATCATTTACATTGCATTGCTTGTCAATCACATTTTGATCGTCTAGGAGCGATGCTTGACAGCACCACAGAATAGATAGATTACCGTGGCCAATCAAAAGTAGGCCACGCCCCCAAATGGTAAATGCAATGTAAATGATTGACAAGAAATGCTTGATCGTCTAGGGGCTCTATTACTTGAGCTAGGGTTCCGTTTAAAAAAGGAGACACAAAAAGGGGTTCCGTAGCCAAAAGAATTCGATAACCGCTGCTCTATAGAACCGAAGTCCTTGAAAATAACTTAAGGTGGTACCCTGAGCGAAAGTGGCGCCGCGGTGAATTATATTTAATATTATGATTCTAATACACAATTTTGTATTTTAGACGGTATCGTTACATTCCCTCGTCGTCACTGCTAGAAGTAGATAGCACAACTGCTAAAAGTGGCCGTTTTTAACACATTTGCTATCTACTTCTACGAATGACTACGAGGGCATGTAGTGATACCTTCTAAAAATACTAGATCATGGGCCCTAAAATCTCCACGATAAACATTATTAAAATCCTTTTCTATTAATAACTTATTAAATAAAAACCTCTGAGGGCGCCACTTTCGGTCATACAACCTTAAGTAGGTTACTTGAAATCTATCGAAACTATAAAAAAGTCCATGAAAGATGAGCAAATTTTATTCAACATCATGAAACATAATTAGTCAACCCAAAAATCTTAATAAGTTTACCTTCCCAAAGGATCCTTTCCCAAGCACCATGATGAAGTTAAAATCAGATGCTCTAATGACGTCAGCAGCGGCCATATTGTGTGGGACCTCCCTATCAGGCGGCGGCGGGGCCCGCCTCGCGCCCACACTCGTGGCCCTCATCTGGTTCTTCAAGTGGGCCATATCTGCCCCTTCTTCAGGCACCGGCACGTTGTAAAACTCGCCTTCCTCTTGCGTTAAAAGCTTGAACCAGCCGTCTGCGGGAGCCTTCATCAACTCCGAGATCCCGAAAGATAGGGATCCCATGAAGTCGTTACGAGATGTTCTGTCCCAGTCCCATATCTGAAATGATTAGGGAAATAAGTAAAGTAACTGCCTATAGCTTCGATATCGTGATCGAAGAACTATAGCCTGTATTTTTCTTCTTAACAGTCTCCGCTGTAGAGCATTTCAATTCCAAACCAATGGCATATTTTAACTCTTTTGGCGTTCATATTTGAGGCAGTACTTAACAGTATATATTCTGTGACTTAACTGAATAAGAAATAAAACTGTAATTAAAAAAGTCAAGTCTACCGGTGTTGTTACAAAAGATTTTTGAACACCTGCTTAACTTAGATACTGTTTAAATGTGATTCTCTCACTTTTTTGACAATATTGTTTGAACGAGACAGCATCACATTTAAACATTGTCTCAGTTAAACAGGTGCTTAAAAATCTTTTTCACTCCTCTTGCTCAAAAAGTGCGTCATTGTAACGTACAAGAGTCGAGATAAAATAGCATAATAAGCCCTAGGGGATAAAGTTTTTTCTTTTTTAATGTTTGTCTATTACCAATGAGCGTACTAAAACGAAAAAGTCTTTATTCATAATCACGAATAAAAACTCGCTCGACTTAATACTGGGGGCCTATTACGAAAAGTTTAATGCGATACACGCGGCTGCGTCCGTGCTTCGTTCTGATTGATTCCTATTACAAAGCACTTGCGTATGCGATATTGCAAAGTGATTGCGTAAATTTGACAGTTTCTCTCTAGTGGATCCGTCATTATTCGTTCAATAGACTATGGACTACGATAGCTACATTGAAAATATTTGTAATAACTATAACCGACGAACTGCGGACGACTATCGTGACCAAGTTTCGTAATAGGCCCCCAGTTTCTCATTATTATTTTTGAAAATGGAACTAAAAGCATCTCTTCGGTAAAATCATAGACTTATTTAAACTCTGTGTACAAAGTGAATCGTAGAATGCGTGTTTGTGTTGCTTAGCTGCTACAGCAGAAATTAAAAAAGGTACCATGGCGCGAAATCATTAGATTTTTTTTTATAATTACAAACTGATTGAATTGTTATTGAATTGTGACTGTAATAGGAAAGAAATAATTTTAATCTTCTGCCGTCAAGCACAATCATTTATTTAAATATTGTACAAAAAGTTTATGAAGTGGAGGATAGAAAAACGAGTGGATTCGTTTACGGAAGTAAGTAGGTATAAACTATTTAATATTGTATTTTATTTTCTCGCAATCGTAGTGAAAAGTATAGTGTAACACACGACGCTAAAACCCATTGTAACTCGGTTTCTATTTATTCCCTCGCTAAAGCTCGGGAATAAAAATACCTCGTATGCAATGGGTACTTTTAGCGTCTTGTATAACAATCTACTATTGTAATAACACCGTGTGCCTTTCCTCGTGTAAAAGAAGCTGGGGAACAGAAATAAAACTTTCTATACAACGTGTTACAAAACAACCCTTAATACCGAATATGGTAGATACTTAGGGACCATCAAACAGAACAAATTTTACAATGGGACCAAATCTAAAATTGCGAAAAAGAATCTGCCGTTTCATACATTTTGATATTTTCGTTATTAATTGATGCATGATGAAACAGCTGATTTTTTTTTCGCGATTTGTCAGAGTTGGTCCCATAGTAAGTGTTCAGTTTGATGGTCCCTGTCTACCCCATATCGGCATTAGGGGTTATTTTGTAACATGTTAATAGTGGAGCACGTTGAAGATCTGACTGATTAGTGAAGAGAGGGACCTCACCTCGATGAGCAGTCGTCTGTCCTTGTCTTCCGCCTTCAGGTCGAAGCTGAGCGTCTCGTTCCACACGGGGTTGAGGGTGCTGCGGATGGTCTTCGTTTTTCTCTTCACGTTGTCGGCGTCAGGTATCAGCTTCATCTTCACGTAAGGGTCCGAGAGCCCGTTTGGATCCATCGGGATCAGGTTTCGGCCTTGCTTTACTGTGATTGAAATGGATTGATTAATTTAAATAACCGTCTCTGTGGTCTATCTAGTGGTTTTAAGGATCAGGTTTCGGCCTTGCTTTACTGTGATTGAAAAGGATTGATTAATTTAAATAACCGTCTCTGTGGTCTATCTAGTGGTTTTAAGGATCAGGTTTCGGCCTTGCTTTACTGTGATTGATAAGGATTGATTAATTTAAATAACCGTCTCTGTGGTCTATCTAGTGGTTTTAAGGATCAGGTTTCGGCCTTGCTTTACTGTGATTGAAAAGGATTGATTAATTTAAATAACCGTCTCTGTGGTCTATCTAGTGGTTCACCCACCCGTCGAAGACGCAGGGGTCCCGGATTCGATTCCTAGGAGGGGGGACAATTTGTACTCGGTTTGGTTGGTGGTAAGGCTTATTTCAAGTCCGCCTGGCTAGCTACCACCACCTAACGCCATAACAACAATTTAAAAAATGTTGTAATCCGGCAGTAAGAGGTAAAATAGCCAGTTTCTAAGTGATGAAGATTCCGGGTGTGGTGCGCTTCCACCTTCGGCCAGGCGAGGTGAAGGCCAAGCACTATCCCGTTGTGCATAAAAAGAAGTCTTAAAGTGAGTACGACTTTATGCAAACTATTATTCTCTCTTTTACTTGCATTGATTGTGAGCAGTCTCAATATGCTTTCGTTACGATATCGGAAAGCTTGCATTAACTCGAACTCGGCAATGGTATAGTTGTACTATCTCACTATAGTTGTATTATCTCGAGCTCCACCATGCTTCGGAAGGCACGTTAAGCCGTTGGTCCCGGCTGCATTTGCAGTCGTTAACACCCACCAATCCGCATTGGGCCCGCGTGGTGGGTTATGGCCCATCCTCCTTACCACCCATAAGGAAGGCCTGTGCCCCAGCAGTGGGGACATCAAAAATGGCTGAAGCAATATGTACGCTAACACATTCATATCAAAACGGTCTTCGGAGATAGAAGAGTTTTTTAAAAAAAGTATAAGGCTGGGGTCTCCTCAATTTAGTGGAAGCTGTCAGTCTTCAAAACTCCAAGAATCGTTTGAATATTTGGCCCTAACCTAACTTAGATTAGGTAAATAATCATAATATGAACCTTCTACGGTGAGTTTGTTCCCATGGCAGGTGACGACGAGCTGTATGCGCCCGCGCCGCTCGGTGTGGTCGCAGCCGCAGAGGTTCGGCACCGACTCCTCGCACCGCTTGTGCACGTTCATGTCGCATGCTACCGTAAAAACAACATTAGTATACAAGATTTACGGTTTGGTTTAGTGTAGCACCACGACCGAAAGTACCAAGGGCAGCAGCGTCGCTTCACCACTCCTAAGGTTAAAATCGCTTAGCACACCGCGCCGTCTCAAAGTCACAACACGCGCCGTCACAAAGTCACAACATAAGTTCGTGACTTTTGTTGCTAACTGGTTAAGGTGGTACCCTGAGCGAAAGTGGCGCCGCGGTGAATTATATTTAATATTATAATTTTAACACAATTTTAAAAATGTTTATCGTGGAGATTTTAGGGCCGACAGTCTAGTATTTTTAGACGGTATCGTTACATTCCCTCGTAGTCACTGCTAGAAGTAGATAGCAAAACTGCTAAAAGTGGCCGTTTTTAACACATTTGCTATCTACTTCTACGAATGACTACGAGGGCATGTACTGATACCTTCTAAAAATACTAGACCATGGGCCCTAAAATCTCCACGATAAACATAATTAAAATCTTTTTCTATTAATAACTTATTTAATAAAAACCTCTGAGGGCGCCACTTTCGGTCATACAACCGCCTTAAGCGACGCTGTTGCCTATGCCGCAGGTTCGGTGATGTACTATTTTTTCGTTCGGCTGTAAGCGCTCGTCGTAGTGTTTTTAAAGAAACCTCTGTACCCTTAGCACGAACAGCTATCGAAAAAAATAACTCGCGTAAAATCATTCGATAGTTAAATTTTGTATTGGAAATTTGTACAACGCCATCTATCGCCGATAAGCGAAATTAAATTTTCCATAGAGAATTGTCTATCGAGTAATTTTACGTGCGTTTTTTTTCTCGATAGCTGTTCGTGCTAAGGGTACTGAATATAGATTTAAAGACCGAAAGTTCAGCAGCCGAAACGCTTTTAGCACACAAATGTGAAGCTTACCTACCTTAGGAAAACAATAACTGTATTCAATTGCCATAAATTCAAATGGACATTAACATACAAAATAGAAAAGGCCTCTAATTAGAACATATTATAAATTACTTAGGAAAACTTACAAAGAAGTTTTAACAGTAAAATTTGAAGCGTGCAATGTGTTTTCAAATAAAATAAAAAATCTGCATCTCTAATTTTAAAGAGTTTTTCGCTATAATTGTGGTTCAAATTCTGCGTGCTCAATTAAAGTAACTATTCGGTTTCCGTAAAACATTTCTCACAAGCTCACGTATAAAAGGAATTAGAGGCAGGAAACGTTGAAAGTACAAAGAGAGGAACTAAATGGGTCACAGCAGTGGTTGTAGGTAGTTTTATACTGGTTGCTGGCAGATGGGGTATATTTTTTTAACGAAGCGAACCGTGTATTTTTGCATAAAGAGAGGAAAAAAGCTATTCTATCGCTAACACAAAACCAGAGTAAGAAGTAGGTAATTTAATAAGAAAGGGAAGTTAAAACATATTTGAACCCTGACATTAGCAGATGATTATTTGTGAGCAGTTTCTGAGCAATATTTTATTAGATATTTCTTTTTATTTAGATTAATACGTTGTCGATTTTTTTGCAATTTCCAGAATATTAGCAAAGGGTATAGATATAAAATTAGTAAAAATGATAATATACATTTATTTTCTTAGCGGCAAAAAGACATAACAGCAAAGTGCTCTGCCCGGAAAATAGATCAATACAAAGAGTTGGGTTTTAAGCATGAATATTTTAATTGCGGGAAACGTCCAATAAGCGCCATCAAACCGCCACAACGCGATCGTTATGCTGATGGCATATTATAGGATTAAGTGCTTAATTAAAAATTTGGTTTCATCGAGATAATCTACTGACTAAAACATTAAAGCCGCCCCGCCCGTAGGCTCGTCGCAACATCATTGGTCTTTGTATAAAGACGTTTCATGTAAGCTGGCAATGCAATATTCATAAACAGTTTTTTTTTTCTCTTTAGCTGTTATTCATTTCTTTAATAGTGTAGACAGCTATTATTGTTCAGTTATTTTGTAAATTGAATGCAACTAACAATTACTAGGTCGATCGGATAAAATTACAATAGTTTTGTATCCCAGCAAAAACTAGGGCGGGCAAGTTTTTAATTGAAATGCGTCCCCATTTAATGCCGCAATATCGTTAAAGCGATGTTTAACGATTCTCTGTCAACCACTGCTGTGCTCCATTTACTAGCACCGGCCGAGAACAATGGGCAACTGCCTGGAACATATCTACTAACAAACTCATGCTAGTGAACAAACACAACTTCGAGCAAAGCAGAAACCAAGAGTTAGTAACTTAAACAAGTTTAAATACAGCTTGCGGAAGAGGCTTAAAAATTAATAGGGTAAGTGCACTAACAAAACTTAGCTTAATGTAGCTTAACACAAATCAAACGGCAAAATATTAAATATCAGACTCTGAAGTATCATTCTCGTGCGATGTTGAATCGATTTAATAGGATCATCTTAGGGGATATTTAATGTAAGGCACATAGATTAAGTGCAATTTATGTCCACCAATCTATTTCTTGTCTTGCATACACCATACTCATCTTTGCTACCTTTACCACGTGTGATATAAACACAGTCAGTGTAATTCAGGCACGTTCAATCCATTTCGCTAAAAGGGTTCACCGGGAACTACTTTCCACGGTATGTCACAACATTCTATTAGTTTATACCTCCACATTTAAATCCTTGGTGTGCGAGTCCATGTAGCAAGGTGCCACAATGGTCACAAAACGTTGGAGCTAGGAACGTCCATGTGTTCCATTTGTGAGGAGCGTAGGCGGCCTTATTAAAAATAAATACAATTTTAATACAACAAATGGTGTATGCCACGTCAAACTCTTCTTATTGGAAGCTAACGTAAACTTCCGAGGAAGGAAGGAAATAAAAACACGCGTCCAGAGTGCCGTTAGAACTACAAGAGACAAAAGTTAAAAAAAGCATTAGCACAACCACCACCAACAGTTCTGTAGAAGAGCTAAAAAGAGAACACAAAAAGCGCTTTTAAAAATTCAAGCGAAGTAAAAGCTTAAATAAGGAGTTATGTCAAATTCCATCCGGTGCGCGACGTAATACCTTGACATTTGAGCCCCTGGTGGATGAGGCCGTATAGCAGCGATCCGCAGTGGTCGCAGAATGCTGGCGACGCGTATGTGTGTGCGCGGAAGTTGTGCCGAGTGCGTGTATCCTGTTGGTAATTTGTTCTTGGGTGACTTATTGATAGTTTTTTGGATTCTTCGCAATAGATTCGGACTTGGTTATGGAAATATTTGATCTGAGGTTGAGGAAACTGCTCCTACTCCCCTTCACCTACTGCGTGTAAAAGGGGGTTAATTTAAAGTTTTGTATGTCATCAATCGTTCAGGGGGTTGATGAGATAGAACCGATAAGATTTTACCAAAATCAGACGTTTCTTTGGTCAATAAAAGAAAATCTTCTTTACGCGAAACCATCTTAAGGTTACCTCCTCTCCTTTGGCATTTAGTCTATTTGAAAGGTCATCCTTTGTTCTCTCACTTACTCCTACGCGTAACATTTCCATTTTGGGAGCATTTCGTTAAAATCAAGGGTAGCAGAAGTTCGCATTAGTTAATGCGACTGAACTTTTGGTTTGCTGAAATAAAATGACCTAATTTTCAATTAATATGCCCTTTATTTAAAAAAATTGTAAACTCGTACATTTCAAATGTTTATCCAACAAAATATGTGTAGGTAGACAGCAGTTGTGGCAAGCAAAAACCTTTGACATTTCTTATTCTGCAAGTAAATAACATATTTTCATGATGAATACCGTATGAGGCTTGACCTTTGGGGGAAGGTAGTAGGGATAGTGGGAGTCACATCAAACGACTGCGAACTTTACATACTCCAAACACATGTCTTGGCTTATCTGGTATTCTATTACAGAGTTTATCACGAAGGTTTTTTTTAAATTCATATCTAGAAAGTTTTCGTAAAATTCTTTGATGAAGATTGAATTTATTAGTGTAAAACGAGTAAAATAATTTCTAATGTTCCCCCGGACAGAGGTCGAAATTCGAACAAAAGAATAATTGAACATTTAGGAAATTTTGCAGGTTTTCAAAGACCCTGTACAAAAAAAATCTGAGAAAAAGGTACTGAGCTGTTTTATCTTTATTTATTTGTAAGATATATTTAAGTTTATTGTGGGTTTTTTAAATTTTAAACTCTTTATTGTACTACAGTAAAATGATGTACAAGAGGCGGATTTAATGCTAAAAGCATTCTCTCCCAGTCAACCTTCAGGGAACAGATATAGCCACGAATTCGGTACATTTAATAGTATTTTAATAGGTTTACTGTTCAGCGTGTTTATATAAGTAAAACACTGAATATTTGGAAAGGCTGCTTATTTCTTCTTGTTACTATAGTAAGTATCTTCTGGTAAGCATTTCTTCTGTTGAATAGGCACCGTACTTCAGATTTCACGAAGAGTTTCTGCAAGGAAGGTAGGTAATAATTAGAGAAAATTATAATTAAGATTAATATTACAATCACTTTTTTTACATTAACTAACATGAATTAAAAATCACATGACTTGAGTTTTTAACATTAGTTTATTATAATAACAGAAGGACATAATTACTGTCAAAAAAATCTAAGAAACAAAAGAAATAAACAACAAACAATGTTTTGGATCTCAGTGACCCCATCTCATTAGATACACGAATGTTTGACGAGTTTAAATCGATTTTAATAAAATCGGTCATAACAAATTATTATTGTATTGTTCTGTACGTAATTGCTTGCTTCCTCGACAAATAATTGAAGCAATTAATAAATTCGAATTGCACTCATAAGGTTGCTCTATGTCTATAGAAATAAGGTTGGTTTTTGCAATGATACCGTGAGCCTAGTATTTGGTTGGGAACCGATATTTTAATTGAGTTCGGCTTAACAAACTTTTTGACAACGGATTATCATGGAGAATTTATTATTGACGGAATTGTATTTAATTTTTAATTAATTGAGGAGGATTATTTATTTTTAACAAATATATAGGTAACTACTTGTTTGTTTATTTGCTTAGGTAGTAATTGTGATGGGAAATTGAAAAAATATTTTCTAGCGAGGTATTCGTAAAATAGTTAAGTCAAAATGATTGGATCGAGTTGCCCGGACATATTTATTTAACTATTTTTATCGATATGTTTAATATTTTTGTACTCTTGATAGGTCGAACGAAGTAAGATATCATAATCTTAAATCTTAAAGTTAATTCATTCATAATTCATTGTAATACTTATTTTTATTTTTAAGTGTTATTGGTTTCAATGTATTTATTTTTTGGAACAAATAAATAAAGTAAAAGTAAAGTAAGTAAAATAAAGTAAAGTAAAGTAGGTAGTTTACGGGAAGCTTCGAAAAAAATCAGTTATTTTTGTACTATGGGCAACATCAGCAGCGTCGCTTAACCACTCCTAAGGTTGAAATTCCGTGCACGCCGCGCCATCACAACATAACTTATGTACGTTTAGTTCGTGCAGAAGATCGCCTCTGCACACGCACACGCGCGCACACGAATTTTGTGACGCTGCCCATAGTACCTAATTTCCGTAGCCGCCCGTAACGCCATGCTGTAGCCTCTCGTAGACGTAGCTACGAAACCGATAAGCATGTGGTTGCTACAGTGCGTCTACAAGTAGATTCGTAGCAGCGACGCGAATAAACAATCTTCATGACTTCATGTATAGATTGATAGCGGTGTCAGTTACGAAATTGTCTTTATTACTTAAAAATAAATAAACTTTATTTTACAACTTTTTTTGATCAAATACATAACACTGAAAACATTTGGACGACATTATTTAATACTAAATAATATACTAGAAAAATACGACTCGCACCAGATCAATACTCAGACGGGAATCGAACCCGCGACCTTTGGATATCCGGTCCAATGCTCTGACCGCTGAGCTACCGAGTCAATAGTGACATCGCCGAATTTCTTCTAGTATCCTACTCTTACGCTGCAAGCCAGCGTTATTTCACCAATGTGAGGAATTACCTCGACATTCAATTGAAATATCTTTCCAGATATTTGGCAATCGATTAAGATGAAATAGCTATATAATTTCTAAATTTGAGATTTTTGCATTCACAATGCTATTTTTACACAATACTAAATAATATACTAGAAAAAAAACGACTCGCACCAGATCAATACTCAGACGGGAATCGAACCCGCGACCTTTGGATATCCGGTCCAATGCTCTGACCGCGGAGCTACCGAGTCAGTATTGTGTAAAAATAGCATTGTGAATGCAAAAATCTCAAATTTAAAAAAATAAAGACATTATTTAAGTTTATGCACATGACATACAATACGCCGTTTTCTCAAATATATTTTAATACTTTTTTAGATTAGTTAAATAAAGTTTGACGTAAATTTTACTCACGCAAAGAACCGTGAAATCGATTAAAGATATTATCTTTTTGTGTTTTTACAGCGGATCGAGTTTATTCGTTACAAATATCGGTAACTGAAATATAAGAATATTGAGCCGGAATCCTATTGATATTCTCAGATCGGGTGGCCTTATCGAAAGATCCTTTATAACCACACCCGACCGACGAATTGTAAGCCTCGGGATACCTTTTTAATCAAACGAGATACATTTTAGGATGAGACTAAACGAAGGTAGGTATTTTTTTAGTTGTGATCGTGTTAAATTACGCTACATTCGGTTTAAAAAAGTCCTGTCCGTTTGTGCCACTCGGCGCACGCGAAATGAGTTCCTACTGTGCTACTACAAAAAAAATATAGTCACTATTTGTCTCACTAGATGGCGTTGATGGAAAGAGAAGTGTCAAAATTGGCTTTTAAAAATAAACGGCCTGTACCAAAGAGGCAAGTAAGCGCTCGCTGGCTGACATCTGCCCAAAGAGAAACACTTTAGGGTTTTTTTTTTTTTTTTTTTTTTTTTTGGCTCGTACGATTTGTACATTTGCCAATGTCGAGTAAAAATTAGGGAAACGGAATTAGGAAATATAATTAGGATATCGGAATAATTTAGATGGGATCAGGAAAACTTTTTGGTAGGTATTTACATATCTAGGATTATATACATAGTTTTAGAGTTTAATATTGTTAAGGATAAGGAAGGATATTATACATTTATATACATTGCGATCATTAGAAGATAATAGAGTCACAATACTGGTCGGGAATGGAACACGTAGCGTAAGTAGGTCTTTCCAGAAATCATCTCTGTCGTATTTAGGACAAGCTAATATAATATGGTTTGGATTTCCCTCGTCCAACCCGCACTCACACCCGGGGTCGTTAACGATATGGAGCTTGGCAAGATGCGATGGTGTACAGGCATGGCCTAATCTTAAGCGAGTGATGATAGAAGTTTCCATTTTGCCAAACTTCATTATTGAAAACCAAGGTTTTGTGGGAATATTTTTTTGTATTTGAGAATAAAATCTGCCCCTTGTTTGCTGGCTGTATTTCCATGCGTTATTCCAATTATCCTGTAAATATCTTTTAGGAAGTGCTAACAGATCTTGACAATAATTTTGATAAGGATAAACATCTCCACAAGACACCGCATCGTGAGCAAGTTTATCCGCGATTACATTGCCATCTATGTTTGAATGTCCCGGAATCCACACGAATTCTATGTGTAAGCCTTTATCCAGACATTCTTTTGTGATTTGTCTGATATTGAAAATTAAAGGAGAATATAGTTTTAAGGTAAATGGATTTTTCTGTAAAGCCTGTAAACAGCTTTTCGAATCTGAAAATATAACAGCCTTGTTTAGTTTCATAATTTTTATGTATTCAACAGCTTTTAAAATTCCTAAACATTCGCCAGAATAGACCGATGACTCGGGTGGTAGCTTAACTTTCTGTACAATATTAAATTGAGAATGGTACACTCCTATGCCAACACACTCGGAGGTGGAGTGCTTAGAAGCATCAGTGAATATTAAATGGAAATCCTTGAACTTAGATTCAACAAGTTGGTTGAATTCAGTTTTAGCGTTACCGTTTTTGACGAAATTAAGATGGATGACTAAAGGATAAATTAATGAATCATAACTGACACTAAATAAAGGAAGGAAATTAGATCGATGAGTAGGAGAGTTTAAAGATAAATATTTTTGATAGCTAATTAAAAGACATGGAGGAGATTTATTAGTCCAATAACTTGACTCTTGGTACAACTCATATAAACACTCGAGTTTGTCAAGTAAAGGATGATTGGAAAACTGTACGGTACGGAAAAAGAACTTGTCACATAGAAATTGCCGTCTCAAATGCAGTGGTGGGTCGCAGCATTCGACCTGCAATGCATTGGTAGGGCTAGACTTCATGGCACCGTTTATTATTCGTAAGGCTTTGAATTGAATTAAATCTAATTTCTTGAAAGCTGTAATGTTTCCTGGCTGCAGTAAGAATGTACCATAGTCTAACACGCTTCGAATGAGAGCATTATAAATAAGTTTTAATGAATAAGGATGAGCTCCCCACCATACGCCCGCTAAACATCTTATCATATTTATCAATCGTTCACATTTTCCAATGACATAGTCGCAATGTTGAGCACCCGTTAATTTAGCGTCCAAAACTACACCCAAGAATTTAACATGAGCCTTAACCGGTATGGTTGCATTATCGTAACTCAAAGTGATATCTGGTGGTTTATTCATACGGGAAAAAAGGTCAACCGCACTCTTAGAGGCTGACAATTGAAGGCCATTCATATCCATCCACTGTTTTAGTTTCGCTAATACACCTGACAAAGTGGACTGCAAAATATTTATGGAAGAATTTGCGCTATATAATAATAGGTCATCAGCATACTGTAGAATTTTAATGTTCTCATTTACACAAATATGGGACTGTAGATCGTAGGTGTAAATATTATACAAAATAGGACTGAGAACAGATCCCTGAGGGAGACCTTTGGAAACAGTTCTAGAAAAACTACGGCCATTTATATTTAAAGTTATTGTTCGTTCCGACAACATATTAAGAATAAAATGTATGAAAATTGGAGGAATTTGTAAAGATTCTAGTTTAATTTTTAGGACATTCAGGAGGACGTTATCATAGGCAGAGCATAAATCTACAAATACGGCTAAAAGCGAGTTATTATTGGAAAAAGCAATGCGGATATCTGAGGTCAGAATGGCTAAATTATCAATAGTGCTTTTTCCCTTTCTAAAACCAAATTGAGTATTTGCTAAAAGCCCTTTACTTTCTAAGAACCATTCTAATCGATTCTTTATCAGGTGCTCGGCTAACTTAATTAGTACAGATGATAATGCAATGGGCCGATATCCTGCAACATCGGTTGGTTGTTTATTTGGTTTTAAGAAGGGCAACACTGTTTGTTGTTTCCAAGATGGAGGAATGTTTCCTGTTAACAACACTGTATTTATTAGATCCAAGTAATAGTTTAATGTATCATCGCAAACGTTTTCAAGAAATGCATACGGTATGCCATCATTCCCTGGAGCTGAGTTTTTAGAATTGTGGAGGATTCCTTTTAGTTCGTGCAAAGTAAACGGGGTGCTGAGACCTGTTAGGTTATGAGGTGATAAGAGAGGACAAGTGAGATTGTTGTTATCAGCTACCCAAGGGGGAGCTAATTTATCCATAAAAGAATCGGCTAATTCTGTTGGAATTATTGCGGAAGGCTTATTATAAGTGGCAGATTTAAATCTGTTAATGTATTGCCAAACTAGGCTCGGTGGAGTGTTTGGGGAAATTGATGAACAGAATGAACGCCAGCCTTCAAATTTCTTTTTTTTGAAAAGTTTCTTAGTATCTGCTATGGCTTTAATCACTAAATCATAATTACCATCTGACATGTCCTCTCTATACCTTTCTTCAGCTTCTTTTCTGTTTTTTATTGCACTGGTGCACTCGCTATCCCACCATGGAGGCGAAGGAATTTTATTGAAGCCTCTTTTTTGAGGAAAGATTTCATTAGCAGCTTCAATAAGAACATCACCTAATGCCTTTGCACTCTCTATCTCAGAGCCACTAGTCACAACTGGAAGTAGAGATAGTTTGGACTGTACACTAGATTTATATTTTTCCCAATCTTTACTATCCTTTTCAGGAAGCTTGTGTTTTAGATGAGAAGTACGTTTTATATTTACAGGTTTATCAAATGGGAAGGTTATGACGATGGGGTAGTGATCACTGCCATAAACAGATGAAAGTGTATCCTATAGTAAAGAGCTTGCAAGAGATGGAGAACATAAAGAAAGATCAACTGCACTATCAATCTCATTTAATTTTGTTAAGCGAGTAACCTTTCCCGTATTTAAAATACATATATTAAGAGAATCAATAATATCTATCATTTCTTCTCCATAATTATTTGTCTTAGAGCTGCCCCAACACTGATGATGACAGTTAAAGTCACCTAGTACCAGAAAGGGCTTAGGTAAGTTAGAAATAATTTGTTTAACTTCATTGAGTATAGGTATAGATGGATGAGAAATGTATATAGAAACAAAACATATATTATAAGTTTGTATGGCAAATATAGAAATTTCTTTATGATGAGATGGTATAGGTATTATGGAATAAGATATTGAGTCTTTTATAAGTATAGCCACTCCGCCATAGCCATCATCTCTGTCCTGACGAAGAGTAGTGTATCCAGTGGCCTTAAATCTTTGATGTGGTTTAAGCCATGTTTCTGATAAGAAAAACATGAAAGGGTCAAACTTATTTAAAAGATAAATTATTTCACTTTTTTTACCAAGTATGCTTTGACAGTTCCATTGCAATATTTTAGCCCGACTGTCCATTTTGGAGGATTTGGATAAAGTTACTAATGATAGAGGCAACGTTGGACGGTGAATTGTTGTTACTGTTATTATTACTGATAAAACAGGTAAGCAAATTGAGAATTAATTTTATTAGTTCAGGTAGGGATATATTTTTAGAATCAAGCTCTTTTTCTGTTTGACTATAACCACACCCATTATTAGGTGAAGGTATATCATATTCCCTAAGAATGTTATTATGAGCTTCAGTGTCATAACCTTCGCTTACTTTAGGAGGAGAACGGGGTTTGAGAAAGACAGTCTTCTTATATGAAACCGATTCCGGTCTATTGTTAATTATATTATTTTGGACAGATTGATTAGATTTAGACACAGTAGAAGAGAGGTTTTTAGCAGTAACTTTGGAATATAATTTTGAGACACTAGGGAAACATTTTGAAGCTTCTGCATAAGATGTACAGTTGTGGGCCATGTAATTTTTAATTTCCTGCTGTCTATTATACTCTGGACAAGATTTGCTTGTTGCAAAGTGGGAACCTTCACAAGAGCAACAAAAGGCATCATAATTTTCTTCTCTATTACAGGAGTCACCAGAGTGGTTGTCTCCACATTTGAAACATTTGGGTTTAGATCTACACTGGGTTTTAGTGTGTCCAAAACGACAACAGTTGAAACATTGTATTGTTGGGAAAATGTATAGATCAACGGGTAAAGCATTAAAACACATGAAAATTCGTTTTGGTAGCACCTGGCCATCAAAAGTCACCACTATGGATTGTGAAGGCTTCCATATTGCAGATCCATCTTGAATTATTTTAAAATTAATGCGTCTCACTTTAATTATTTTACCACAACCTATTGGTACAGAGATGTTTTCCAGTATTTCCTCGGGAGACCATTCTACCGGGACGCCACGGACGAGTCCCATCCTTGTTACGTTAAATGTTGGGATAAAGGCTTTCATTTTGTGAGCTTCTAAGTTTTGATTACTCAGAAAAGAATTAGCAGACTTGTGAGATGAAAAGGCTATAGAAAGTTTGTTACGGCCAATACGCTTAACACTCCCATTAACAATATCTTGTACGCAATTAGTTTTCAGAAAATGACCAAATGTCACAGGATGCAGTGAAGTGCCATCATTAGGGGCAGCTTGTATTTTCTGGACATGAACAACATATGGAGAAATATCGGTTTCATTATAAAGTAAACGTCCTATAGGTGAGGGTGCGGGTATAGGCGAAGGAGTTGAAACTGTTGTTGTAGGATCCGGATTGGAAACCAATGTATTTAATTCCTTAACAACGGGTGTTGGGGTCTTATCTTTAATGGAATTGTACTCTTGTTTAGGAGATAAATCAGTACATTGACAATTATTATGGCTGTCTGTTCTAGAGTCCAAACCTTGACGACGCTTTTTATTGCATTGTTTGCATACGTGTATGCGACTACGTTTACGTGACCTTGTAGTAAAAGAACCATCGGTTTCCATTCCCGACTCATTGGATACTATTGTAACGTACTTTCCTGCCGGGGGAACTATGTCCCCCGGGTCAGGAGGATCATTCATAATGAAAGCCTCGACTTACCAATTTTCAGCTATTTACACTATAATAGTTCATTATGAATGATCCTCCTGACCCGGGGGACATAGTTAATAATTTAATAATTAAACTAATATAATTTACACACTATATATAAAATTAGATACAAATAAGATAAAATCAAGTAATTCTGATCACCAATAACACTATAGATTAATTAAATAAAATTTTACACCAAAAAACGCGTCCGACAAGTCAAACGTTTCCCGCCTTTTTTTTCAGTCCATAGACTAATATGTCCACTTTAGGGTTACATCTGCCTGCATACCTGAGTACTCTTCGAAGCTTAGTAAAAAAACCACATTGACAGATACATTTTTATCAACGCCATCTATCGAGCCTACAGTTTTTTGTCATTTTGAAAAGCCCTCATTACGTGTGGTGTGGGCCCAGCCTAAAATATTATTATCATTGAAGGTTGCTATCACATGAGTAAATAAAGTTGCTATGCTACTTATGCGGAGAAAATTACCTGTATATATGAGGATAAGATTTGGATCCTGGTTTTAAGTATGATATATTATTACGTAAGGTTTTCCCGGATTAATTATGTTACATATTGATGATTTATGTAAGGGTTCTTAGTAGAAAAGAAAAGCGAAATCCTTAATCACGTCGCTAATCTGTGAAATTATAGAGGTTTCCGCATTTTTGCCCTCAGCATGATGATTAAAATTAAAAGTAAAAAAATAAAAACCTTTCTTATTTAGGTAGTGGCGTTTTAAAAATTTTTTTGAATTGATTCCATTCGATCATCGCATATGAGTGGTGGCCACAATATAAAGGACGAGTCGCTTTTCATACAAACGAGGTAACTTTGAAGCCTTGGTTCTCCGTCAGGGATTGACCCAGCTGGGATCTGATGATGGCTGTCCAAGGAGAGAAGGGAGGAGATCCAGATCGCTATTATAAAATACACACCCAGTTGGGTGTAGTGATCTTTAGAATGCTGATCAGTACCCTTAGCACGAACAGCTATCGAGAAAAAAAACGCACGTAAAATTACTCGATAGAGAATTATCTATGGAAATTTTAATTTCGCTATTCGGCGGTAGATGGCGTTGTACAAATTTCCAATACAAAATTGCACTATCGAATGATTTTACGCGCGTTATTTTTTTCGATAGCTGTTCGTGCTAAGGGTACTGATCAGCATTCTACAGAGATGTAATAGTACTGTAGCCCGCGGACATCTAAATCACCAAAAAGGTTACCGTTTGTCTTTGTGATATTGTTATAAATTATGCAATATTGTATACTAAAACCGAAGTCTTAAAGATTGTAACCCGCCGTAACCATAGACAGTGATAAATCTCAAATCTCCATTTATGATAGTTATTTACTTTCGAGGTTACCGCATTGTTTCACTATTGTCATGGTAAACAGATTTGTTCAATTACTACACATATCATTAAGACTATGGAAAGTCGCCATACACAAATTTAAGACCACATAGACAATCGGTAACCTTTTTGGTGATTTAGATGTCCGCGGGCTACATAACTATAAGGATATGTTTGAAAAAACCGCTAAAATAGAATTAAAATGTATGAAAACCCTGAAATTGAGAACTTTGATCTTTACATCTCTTAGAATGTTGATAAGATCAGTTGGGTGTAGTGATCTAAATTTCCTCTAGTCACACCCTGGACAGCCATCATCAGATCATAGCTCGATCAATCTCTGGCGGGGAACCAAGGTTTCATCATAGTTCATACCTTGTGTGTATGAAAGTCGACGTCCTTAATTTTGTGGCCACCACTATTATGTCACATGCATTGTTTTTTGTTTATATAGCATTTAGTTGAATTCATATAATTTTTTACATAAACACCAACCAACCAAACTCATAAAACACACATGACTCATACATTAATTTATCCAAAGTGCATAATAAATACATACCTACTGGAAAATACAGAGACTAATTACATTGAAGTGGCTTTCGCAGGGTTGCCGATTAAATTTGATTTTATTAACATTTATACACTCAAAAGTAATAAGTTAATGTTGAGACAAACACTTAATTATATTATACATACAATACATACATATGCAAAGTATTAGAGAATAAACCACTAACATTTTAGTTAATAATTTAATGTTATTTAGAAGAAGTTGATCGTATCATTGACATTATCGGTAGGTTTCATAAAAGTACAGGTGTTATTTTTTCAGATTTCAGCCTGTTCGATTTCTGACTGAAACAAGCGATTTATCAAAAATCTTTAAATGAAAAAATAAGTAAAATTTGCCACCATCAATATTTAGGGTACTTACAATTTCCTCCAACTACCGTCTTTTTTTCACTCTGTATAACGAACTGTGAATTTTCGGCTAATCTTAATTTCACAAAAAAATACATCTTCATTTATGTTACTACATATATTACCACCAATTAAATATTTCATACAAAACGTATACAAATCAGGTCTCTCATCAGAAAATTATTCATCTAGCTCAGGGGTGTCAAACTCATTTTTCTAAAGGGCCATTATAAAATTTTGGGTTTGTTAGCGGGCCAGACTCAAAATTAAAACTCAAATACGTACTAAATTATTTTAAATAAAGCGCGCGCAATTTTAAACAATAGGTAGTGGCATCGAATGCTGTCTAAAATCCTTACTGGATAGATTCTGGTCGCGGTCCGTATCTTTGACACCCCTGATACAACAAAAATAAAACAGCACAAAATTATTTTTTTCACGTTTTGCCAGCCCTGCGGACAGCGTTAAGGCTCATGTCACCGTTGCACGCGATGCTTACTGCTTGTCAGACAATTAAGTACTTTATACTGATGTACTGTAATTTAATTTGATATTAACACGTGGTGGAGGTGGCTGAAATGCGTGTTTTGTTCGGCACGACCACAATTAATTAGGAAGTTACATATTAAGTTGTACCTATGGAAAAAGTTTTTTTTTCTGCATTAATTTATGGCCTTTCCAAGCAATTGCTGATAAATGCGCCGTAGTACCGCAACATATAAAATTATGTAAAAATAAATAAAATAACGCAATAAATGTATGTTAAAATCAGTTTGTCCTTACTTTTCTTATTTAGTAAACAATCTTAACCCAATTCTTTATTTTAAAAAAACAATTATTTAAATACAACAAAGGTTCCATCGTAATAGCAATTTGCGGGGATAGTATGTTATTTTGTTAAAGGTAACCATCCAACGTTTTATCGATTGAGACTTGCTAATTCATAGCGTCCATCGGACGATTGACCTCGTTGTGGTTTGCCTGCGGATGGGTTGCCATTTCAAAATTTTGAAAGTCCTGACAAAAAGCCGGACATTTCAATAAAAGTACGGACATTTTTTTTTTCAAAAGGAACTCACTGAGAACTGATATCTTCCGCCATGATGTATTTTGTTGTGTGCTTACATTTTAAAGCACTAGATAAAATGTTCCTTGCGAGAAAACAAGTGATTTTAGAGAAATTGGATGTTTTTTAAATTTGAGATTTTTGCATCCACAATGCTATTTTTATACAATACTAAATAATATACTAGAAGTCCCGTCTCGCACCAGATCAATACTCATGAGTATTGATCTGGTGCGAGTCGTATTTTTTCTATAAATTATTTGTATTGTATAGAAATTGGATGATTAAAAACGGTTTATCGTGTCTTCATCTATTTTTCGGTACCTACGTATACAGTACCTACATATACGTACCAAAAAATTGGCTGAGTCTGGGCCAATAGCCCACGCATGACTCCATATATTTTGGGACGTCTGTTTCAATTCAATTCAAATTCATTTATTCAGACAACAAAGATCGGGTTAGTAAATAAAAGATACTTAAAATTAAGGGTTAGTTAATTTAGTTACACATTAATACGAATGTTTCGAACACTCCTGCTATGTATGTTTTTAACTAGTATTACACCACCCAATCTAAAGAGCAAAATGTCTAATAGTCCGGACATGTCCAAACAAATCCGGACGGATGGTAGCCCTACCTGCGGAAGCCAATTTTGGGGATACAATGCAAACACCATTACGTTGGTTTTTGTTGTTACGCCTCCCTTATTGAGGAAATTTTAATTTAACGGGATATTTTCCTATAGGGTTGAAAGAATTTGGGTTAATAGTTGTTTTCGTAATTTTTAAGCAATTTTACACTTAATTATTCTTGATAGTAGGTAGGTATACGTTTTGAGAAATTTAATCAATATGTTATTTTATGATATTATTAAAGGATAAGGTTTTCTAATGTGTTTTGAACCATTTTTTTATTGATATAATATATACTTACAAGATTTTAGCAGATTTTGAACTCATAAATGTTTTTTCCGCAGTTGTGCTTATAAATTAAATATAACTAAGGTATGTACCTAGATAAAAAATGGTACTTACCTATTAGATTATTTCTACATCAATCCATCAGTGAAAACACTTTATTCAATAACCCCCTTACTAATAAAGATTGTATAGCATAATATGTATAGTTACACAGTGTTTTGTCACTTTCTTTTCAATGTCAAACTCAAATAGTTTGACAGAGAGTAACCATTGTGTAACTATACATCTGCTATACAATCTTTATTAGTAAGGGGGTAATTATTTAAGTCGTATTTTATCAACTGAATAACGATTAATAAATAATGATGAAAAACTTATTTAAATTTTCTTTGGGCACTTTTGTAAGATTTAGTACCTAAGCTCTTGATTTTTATAAACTACTACCTACTTCACTGTATGAATACCTAATATTTTTTTAGCTGTAAATAATGCTCACTCTTCTGAATAACTCTTTTCATGCGAGCAATTTATTACAAACCTCGCTTGCTCGTTTCTGTAATTCAGTCTAGAGAAAAGTAGCGGGACGAGCACTTTCTATGCTGAATTTTCAAGCAGCAATTTCAACTTCATCTTCATTAATACGTTTGAAGTACTCTAAATGAGTTTTAGCAGTCTAGTGCGCTCTCCATTGCACTGCTAGCCATTGAAGTTTCTGTTTAAATTGAGGTAGAGACAAATACCTACTAGGATCGACCGAAATCGGCAGCACAAAGTATATAAAGTGAACAAGAGCCGGTTTAAATAAATCGCGGTTTTATCACAGAATAAATAATAGTACTAGCGTGTTTTACATGTTCGCAACATAGATGACGTACAGGCAATCTGAAGTTAAACCCGCTCGGGTTTAAGAGGATTGTCAACCACGTGGTCTCCATACAAACGGCGATAACGTTTCCCACCCTCTAAACCTTAACCTACAGTAATTAATTTTTGGTATTTTTTTGAAATGCCTAAATACTAGGGCTGTACGTTTTGATTTTTTAAATATCTATAATAGATTTCGAAATATTTGCATTTTAGTGATTTCATACAAAACATAGAAGTGCCAATATTTTCAAATCTACAATGAATATTTTAAAAATCAAAACGTACAGCCCTAATTTTTAGGCATTTCAAAAACATACCAATAATTCATTGCATCAGTTAAGGTTTAGAGGGTGGGAAACGTTATCGCCGTTTGTATGGAGACCACGTGGTTGACAATCCTCTTAAGTTAGTGCTGGGAGTGCTAGGAGCTGCTACAGTGTTGACATGCTCATGTCAATACCTACTATAGCAGCTCCTAGCAGCAGCGTAAGGAAACAAATGACGGTAGTTTTCTTTAACTTCTGTAGTCTTTCTATTTTGTGGTAAAATACACAGAGATAGGATATACAGGGTTATTTGTAAAAACCAACAACCTGGCTGAAGTATATTGCTGGCATCATAAACAACAACGTCTGTTCTACGAATTTTCCGAAAAAGTAAAAAAAAACGTCTTTCCATTTCGATAAAATGTCTGAAGAACCTAGTTGTCACAAAATACAATAGTTTTGTATCAAAAGTCGACATTTGTTTGATGTAATCCACTCCTGTCCTGCGAGGTTATTGGTGTTTTACAATAACTCTGTATAATAGTACTAAACGTACACAGACTTTATTTATACGTTGTGTTGAGAGTGTGGCGCAGGGTCCATAGTCCATACAAGCCGATACCATCGGCTTACCTTTTAGAAATCCCACCTTTTTGTAGAACGGCGAAGGTAGACCCACTTTCGCCAGCACAATTTTACCCCTCGCCACTGGAGGTACATACTTCTTCTTTACTCCGGTGGTGACCACAGGGTGTCCCGCGAAGTATCAATACATAATTGTAGTCATTCAAAATGTTAGGTTTAAACTCTAACTTACGTCTGAGTCTGCGCCTTTGTCTGCGCCTGGGCATGTGAAGGTGACGTACTCGTGACATCGCTTGTGGACGACGAAACTGCATACTGTAATAAAAAAATGGCTTATGTTTATTATCACCACACTACTAACCTAACCTAACCCAGAATTAGTAAATGCTCACCAAATCTTCTTGGGCGGCTTAGGATTTGGCGAACATTCACTAATTTTGGAAAACTAAATGTTTTTTTTTGTATGATGAGTATTGTTTCTCATCAAAAATATTAGATTAGGGATTTCAACATTTTCAACCAACTAATAAATTGATTATTATGGTGTGATCAATTACAGTAGGTCGTTTACTCGTTTCGGATATTCAAATGCGGTGAAACGCATATTCGATTACCCATCGCATCGGTTTTATAGTAATTTCATAGTAACTAATTCGAGTAAGCGACCTAATTGGCATTATTTTTTTCAGAACAGTTTTTATTTAAATTTGTTTCTGCTGTCTCCTGATTCTTATTAAGGAGCTGTATTTTAAGCGAACCTAAATCCTACAGATTAATTCAGCGATTTGTATCGCAAAGTCAAGAACTTGTTCAAGTCTAAATCCGCTAGCAACTTAATGAAATGAACACAATTCAAGGATAAACCTCTCACCTTGACACTGGAATCCTTGTTTGCCGAAACCCCTGGAACAATACAATTGAGCGTTAAATGTCGTCAGAGCAGCTTTCGACCTCATTTGAGTTTAAGAACTTTTGCAATGTACTCTGTAGTTACAGTGAAATTCTTTTCTTTATGAGTTTACACGATTATGCTCAAACAATTCTTTACCGTTACAAAAGAATCGTGACTGCTACAGAAAAAACCTGCCTATTCCTCGTTTATACCCGTCGAGAGCGACGACGGGCATAAACGAGATTAAGTTCATATCAGCCCCCCTAGCCAAAGTAATATTTGCAAATTTTCGTTATCGTTTCGCTTCGAAACATGTATGGATTTGACGTTTTAAATTTCGATAGTTAACGAAACCATATGTCAATCCCATACATGTTTCGAAAGCGAAGCGATAACGAAGATTTGCAAATGTTACTTTGGCTAGGCTCTCTTGTTCGAATAAACGTAAAAAAAAATTGGTACATTGAAAACGGTTGCCATGGTTTCGTTTTCCATTTGGCGTTTACTCGATACCAATTCGATCTCAGATTCTCGTTCGTGTTCGGGAATAATCCCCCTGTTCTGAGGAGAGTTTTTTATTTTATTTTTGAATAAAAATTCTGAAATTCAGAATAAGTTTTGTTTGAGTAAAGTGTAATACACATGCGAAGGTGACCAAATGTGTGCTCGCTGATGATAAATCAGGAATCTCTAACGATCCGAGCAAGATTTACTGCACTACAGTCTACAGCAATTTTTTATGTCGAGGGTATTTCCCCACATTGATGAAATAACACTGGCTTACATTACAGCGAAAACGTTAAAAGTACTTGAAAATTTCACCGATCTCATTGGCGACTCGGTAGCATACCTAATTAGTCAAAAACATTGGGCTGGATCCCAGCGGGTTCAAGTCCCGTCTGAGATGCTATGGGTGTATTGATTTTTTTCTAGTACCTATATTTATTAGGTATCTATAGTTTTTAAAATTATTGTTTTGACAAATATTTATTTCGGAGCCTATACAAACATAAATTGATACTATTGGTATTGTGAGAACCGATCATATTACGAAATATCGAAGTTTTTATTTTAGATTTCGATCTCTCGAAAAAGAAGCTTCGATAAACTAAGATCGAGAATAGTCCCTAGGCACTGGCAATGTAGTGCGACTAATTCCCGTCTGCTCCTAACTGCAGCCCGGATGTTCCATTTGTCTCTAACTATTCGTTTCATTAAATCTCCGAGATTCAGCGTCTTGATTACGACTACGTTAACCCTGTTGGTTGGTTATTTATTCATTTAAGATTTAAGAGCTATAGATTTTTCTTCTTATGATAAATTACGTCAAATTCAAAGTTATCGATAACTAATAAACTAGTAGTCAGTAAGTAACTAATGCGAGCAAGTGTAGCTAAGAGAGAATTTCACAGTCATTTAAAATGGGTCACAATCACATGCTATTTAGATTTTATGATAAACCGACCGCCCGCGACACCGTCCGCGTGGAACCTTTAACTATGATAAAAAGTGTATGTTTTAATCCAAGTTTTTAACTACCTGTGGCCAAAATTTCATACAAATTCGTCCAGCCGTTTAGGCGTGAAGAAGTAACAAACACAATACCTATTATAGTAGGATTTATACCAGCAACGCAGTATACCTGCACATGTTGATCAAATACATAGACTCAACAGTTTAGTCAAACTGTGAGCGTACAAATAAATTGAAACCAATTAGAACCAGAAAGTAATTTATTTTGCGCGCCAATTTGGCTGGTCATTCAGCGTAAAAAGAGATAAAGGTTTATTTTCATCGTATAACGAACTAGAGGGGGCCGTCAGTAAGGCAATCAGCGTATTATAAGCAGCTGGATGTGGCTACAATACAATATTCTATAAAAAAATAATAAAGCTTCATCTTCATATCAGCAGCACGACACCCACTGCTGGGCATATTATGACTCCCCTAAGGATTTCACAAAGATTAAAAAACAACAAATAAGTTGCTCTGATTCTGAAGATAGTAGCTAAAGCAGTTGTGTTATGTAATGGAAAACGGAGACAACCGGTTCATACATCCACATAAAGATGTCAATTCGAGACAATCAATATAGAAAAGTTCACCTCAGAGATGACGACATGATCAATTCTAGCGAGCAAATATTCTGTTCAAGAATATAAAATATGTGACAGTTTTCGTGATTCTGAAGCTCGACGGCACAGTGGGTTAGTGCATTGGCCTGCGGTTGTTGAGGTTAAGCAAGCAAGCAAGTCGGTCATGGGATAAGTGACCAAAAATTTATTATCTCGAGCTCCTCCATGTTACGGAAGGCACGTTATGCCGTTGGCCACGGTTGCATTTGCAGTTATTAACACCCACCAATTTATGGGCCCGCGTGGTGGGTTATGGCCCATCCTCCTTATCCATCCATAAGGAAGGCCTGTGCCACAGTGTGGACAATAAAACGGCTGATGCCGACAATTTTCGTAAAAATGAGAGAAAAGACCGAGTCGTTTTACTTACTAAAATGGTTCTCAATCTTAAAATAATAGCAGCTGCCACATCCAGTAACCTAGTTCCCAACTGATTCAAACATGAATCGGAAGCGCCACGGAATTGGATCTGCGTCCGCTCGAATAGGTACTATTACTTTAATTAGAGCATCGGTCCCACCTGGACTGTGCTATTACGCTGGCTGGAGTATCAACAGCTGCATTGGAACTTCTATTTATATCTATTCGTACTTTAGTTAGTCTATTCCTGCTACAGAGCGTCATCGTCACGGATCGTTGTCCGTCAACATTGACACTCAACTGACTAATCAACAGGCTAATCAGTCCTAAATCGATCGCGTAGGTATATTGTGCGATCATTGAAAGAACGAAAGGCACTCACGAGTAGATTCAGTATTGATATTGTCTAACAATTGATAGCCGTTTCCCATATCTCGATAACATTTTCAAAAAAAATTGAATGAGGTGAGATAGGCTGAAACTTAATACGTCCGTCGCGGCTCACGTGCTCCTTCGTTCGTATCATATTTTTTAATTAAACCAGCTATTGAAACTGATTTTTAGAGAATCGAGTTTTTTTTTTTTATTAGATAATATCTCAAACATTGCTCTGATTACAAAGTAGCTACTTGAGTTATGATTCAGTGACAACGATGGAACTACAAACACCCAAACTAAACGTATAGAAAAGTTCGTTTTCTAAATTGACCCAGCCGGGGATCGAACCCGGGACCTCAGATACGGCGACACCTTGAAAACCGGTGTACAAACAACTCGACCACGGAGGTCGTCATGCATGGATATAATTCAGATTGCTATTGTTAATTAAATAAGGACACCGTAAACTTTACAGCAATTCCCACAACCGGAAGCAAAATCTACTAAAACATGTTCAATTATAGAATCAAAACCAAAATGCATTCAATTATTTCCAATTGAACTCCAGAACTGAGAACAGTCTATCAAGTCTATACGAGTATATAGACTAACTAGCTTCTGCCCGCGACATCGTCCGCGTGGATATTAGAGAAAATCCTTAGGGAACCTTCAACCAGGATCTGACCAGCCATTTTTACGCATTACGGCTTCCCGTTCCCGGTCAAGTTCCCGTTCCCGTCCCCGTCCCCGTCCCCGTCCCCGTCCCCATCCCCGTCCCTGTCCCTGTCCCCGTCCCCTAGATGTGCATGTCCAGGTCCAATCATGGCCACCGTGTTGGACTTCAAAATAAATGTCATTTTCGCAACCACCATCCCATGAAACCTCAAGAACGATATCCACATCGATTTTCATGTTTACTTACCCCATTTACACCTTAAGGGAGGATTTTCAAAATAACAAAATATGTGTTTGCCTATTTATTTTTAGACATGCTCCTACGAATTTTAAAGTTGTAATGTCTATTTTATATTGTTTTTTTATACAAAATTTAAACCCCATTTTCACCCCTTTAGGGGTTAAATCATGTCCACCGTGTTGGACTTCAAAATAAATCTCATTTTCGCAATCACCATCCCATAAAACCTCAAGAACGACATCCATATCGATTTTTATGTTTACTCACCCCATTTACCCCTAAATGGTTGATTTTCAAAATTACAAAATATATGTTTGCCTATTTATTTTTAGATGTGCTCCAACGAACTTTAAAGTTGTAATGTCTATTTTATATTATTTTTTCATACAAAATCTGAACCCCATTTTCACCCCTTTAGGGGTCAAATGATGTCCACCGTGTTGGACTTCAAAATAAATGTCATTTTTGCAATCGTCATCCCCGAAAACCCCAATAACGACATCCATATCTATTTTTGGGGTTTTTTACCCCTTTTCACCCCCATTTCATCCCAATATGGGTTCAAATACTAACAATAACAATATACGTTGCGTTAGATGTCTATCCATAAGCCTAAATTATAAATTTAGCGATTTTTACTTCGAAAATAAAGGATTTTCTTCAATACACAACTTTATCCCCCTTTTGACCCCTTCGGAGGTAGAATTTTGAAAAACGCTGAGACCCGTATTTATTTATTTTCAATGGTCAGTCTAAACACAAAATTTAAAGATCCTAGCTTCAAAACTGAGGGACTTTCATACAAACTTTGATCCCCTTTTTTACCCCTTTAGAGGGTAAATTTTGAAAAACCCTTTCTTAGTGCACCCCTAGACCTCATAAGGAACCTACGTGCCAAATTTGGAGTCTCTAGACCCAGCGGTTTAGGCTGTGCGTTGATAGATCAGTCAGTCAGTCAGTCATTTAGTCATTCAGTTTACGATTTTATAAATATAGATTAATTTGTTTTTAGTTTGCAGATGAGAACGATAATCAGGTAACCTCTATTAAATTACCTACTCTAAAAATTCATAAAGAAAATCTTTCTCTTTTATCTTATACACTTGTTCAAATAATTTCGACAAAACTTATGTAATATTCGTGACAACTAGTCCAATTTTAACCAGACCGCAGTTTGCTGACGAAATAATATTAAGTTCAAAACTTAAGTTACAGAAACTACTCGTACAAGTAGTACTGAAACAGTTTCCTCTCCGCGGTCGCTCAAGTTACTTTGCCTCGGAGATATATTGCTGTTTTGATGTCAGATTACAAGATTTATACATCTTGAGTGAAAGATGAGATCTTAGCTGAGGGGCGGGAATAAATTACATGCACCCTTTTAAGATAAATAGCTGTTTTGGTGTATTTACTTTACTATGATATGAATGTACAAAAGTTTCTAAATTTTTTGTTCAATTTTTTTTTCGTAGTAAATAAAATATCAAACGGGTTTCTTGCACTTGATACACAAGGACTACGAATGTAGTGTGTAACTGATTCCTCTTGCTAAGTACTCAAAACTGCTTTCCATAGTGATTCATGAACGAAGTCGGAATTGAGTATGGTTGTCCTGACACCAACTGATACGCTTGCACGTATGCAACGCACGTATCCGTACGTATCCGTAGGCTGTGTATGCCCCGTAGGGCAGCCAAGAAGAAGAAGATAATTCTACGAGTCGATGGTTGATTAAGGAGCCTCATTGCACTACACTCACGGAACACTTGCCTACTGGCCTGAACAGTGTTTACGATGTGAAATAAAACACTTTTAACGGATACTAGCGCGGTTTTATTGAAAGTACCTTGGTAATTAGTTGGTATTTGGTTTGATTTTTGATTTTCCCGACGTTTCGGCACCTTTGCAGCTGCCGTGGTCACGGGGGACTGAAGCTATAATAATTTTATTTCATGTCTAGTGAGCGCGTAAGCTTGAGAAGTGAATAGTGTTTACGATGTTTGATTGTTGCTACGGGCTTGAAAATTTGGATGTTCTACTACTGCTGGTGGCCGCTGCCTGCCAGTCGACAGACGGCGAGGAGACTGGCTCTCCCTTGGGAGCTGAAGATGATGCAGGACGACCGAACGGAACGAAGGGTTATGAATAGAATCCCTCCGGATCATTAGGTTTTAATACCAAAAATGGCGAGGAGACGGGCTCTCCTTTGGGAGCTGAATATGATGCAGGACGACCGAACGGAACGAAGGGTTATGAATAGAATCACTCCGGATCATAAGGTCTTAATACCAAAAAGGCGAGGAGACGGGCTCTCCATTGGGAGCTGAAGATGATGCAGGACGACCGAACGGAACGAAGGGTTGTGAATAGAATCTCTCCGGATCATTAGGTCTTAATACCAAAATTGGCGAGGAGACGGGCTCTCTTTTGGGAGCCGCAGATGATGCAGGATGACCGAACGGAACGAAGGGTTATGAATAGAATCACTCCGGATCATAAGATCTTAATACCAAAACACATAAATGGGCTACCCGGGCAGAGTAGCTTATCAGGAAGGCTAAACTGATAGAGTAGATTTCCGAACGAAGTCGGAAATTACTCTATAGAGTATGTTTGGGCTGGAAACATGGATTGTATTTGTCAGCCATTAGACACTACGGCAACGGTGGGGCATGACGTGTGATTTGTCCAGGATTATACATTAACTGAATAATTATAATCTTTGATTCGTCGTGCTCCTGTGTTTTCCTAGTTTATTTAATTTTAATGTTACGCCACGCTATCTCTGCGTTCGTCAGTGCGATACAATCGGCTGTCGCTCGTCGCGTTGCGGTCGCAATCGCTTCCGGCCACGCGCAAACAATGGCTGTTGTAGATGCATACTCGTTGTTCAGTGCAATGCAGAATGCAGGGAAGTTGTAGAGAGAAAGCATCTACAAGAGGGATATAAAGTGTATTTAAAACAGTTAACAAATGACAAACTGATTCATCATCCATTGCTAAGTGTCCCCCAAACATAATTTCTTTTATGTCTGGTGTCTGCGGCAGTAATGGTGACTACTAAGCAGATCGGAATGAAATTTTTTCGAGCAGTGAATAAAAAAATAGTTCGATTACTTGGAAGAAACCAATTATTAGTAAAATGTGAAAAATATAATTTTATTAATTGAAAAGTTTCATTGCTGAATTTTTTAGATACAAAAGCTTCGAACGAAACAAGTCGAATGGTTCTCCAAACAAATTAGAACAAATCTTCAAGCCGAGTTTTGAGAAGGGTACTTATTTGCACAGGCTGTAGTAGGCAAGTAGGCAAGTAGCCTAAGGTTATGTAAACAACCAGCTTAAAACTTAGTTTGAAGGCCTGCTGGCTGCCGACTTCCAAGTTCTGACTGTTTGACTTGGCCATGAAATATTAACAAGCCTTGAAACTGCCAATACCATACCAATGGTAAAAGCAAAACACAAAAACAACAAACTTTATGGTAAAGTTTAGTCTTAATAAACTAAGTCAGGAAAATTCAGAATAAACCATAACAAGGCTAAGTACCAACTGAAATGTATATCAATAATAATGAAAATAATTTAATCCTCACTAATAATATTATAAGGAGGTCCGTTTGTCTATTTGTTTGTTACGCCTTCACGTCTTAACTACTGAACCGATCATCATCTTTTGCATACACGTTATCAGGGGTATAGAGAAGGACATATATCTTTCATCCAGAAAAAACGTAAAGTTCCCAGGGAATAGAGAAATAACTCTCCACACAGACGGAGTCGCGGGCGGTCACAGTTTATTATAAAAATAACAAGAAAAATATCGAAAATAACAAAATATTCGATCTTCATTTACTTTTTTATCCACTAGACGGGATGGATGCTTGACCTTCACTTCACCTGATGTTAAGTGATGATAAGGCCGAAAGTATAAGCGCACAGTGTGTGAAGCGCACTACACCCAGAATCCTCACCACTGAGGAACTGGATTTAAGAGAACTATAGTTAGGGCAGGTATTACATAGATAGATACGTACTTGTCTGAAATGAATATCCTTCAAATTGACTCCATTTTTGAGTCCAAAATTCGAAATAGGGATTTCATAATAAACAGGTTCATCAGTCATCGAGAGAAATGAGAAATGTATCCACAGTTTCAACTACTCAACTTCATGGGTCATTAGTAAAGATGTAGATTACGTATCGAAACTCCATGCAAGCCAGCATTCAATGCCACCTCCATCAAGTTTCCAATCAGGCTCACAAGTCAGTGACTCGTGAAATTGGCGCCCGACCCTCATTCAAGCCATGTTTTATGTTGCCAACAATGTGGCAGAAAAATGAATTTTGCGCGGGAAAAGACGCCATTTTGAAATACTCCGTTTAATGGCGAATGTTGACATTTCGTGCGATGTTACCATTATTTTTTTACGATATGTTATTTGGGTTTGTCTTGTCTTTGATGACGCCTACGCTGAAAGGATTTAATATTATGAATAACATCAGATCTTGAAGCTTTTTAAATTAATTTGAGCTTACGAATTTTTTAAAGGTCCTCATTATATGCAAGGTTCACACAAATGTATTCACCTAAACATTGTTATATGGAGTTCATTTTGCTAAAGGAGATTTAGGAAAGGAAATTTATTTACAACACTAATTTTGTTCTAGTTAACATCAATTTAATTTGGCGAGACCGTAGTAATTACGAACTAAAGAGTGAGAAACAAGTTCAGCTTTCATGATAATAATGTTAAATTTCGACATAGCTTTAATATAATAGCCATTATCTAGCGAACCCCGTGTTTCTCCGGCAATAACATCACCAGTCTATTAGTAAATATTATACAGCGAGGAATTGCCGAGTCTGGTGTTGCTTCTAATAAATTAATG
Source organism: Agriphila straminella (assembly GCA_950108535.1). NCBI lineage: Eukaryota > Metazoa > Arthropoda > Insecta > Lepidoptera > Crambidae > Agriphila > Agriphila straminella. The sequence goes on along the minus strand of OX467316.1, from coordinate 3,993,082 downwards.
GCAAGATGGTAATGGAAGCAGCAACTACCTTTCTTTCATCAGTTGCACGTTTCAGTTTGAGAAATTAAGGTAAGTAATTTTAAAGAAAATATGATAAGATACGCAGCAGATAAAAAAAAATACTGTTTCAACTAGGACGTTATGATTTCATGATTTTTGAGAAGCTTTAGATAGTTTCTTGATTATGTATACTAAGCAGTACCTACATACAGTAGTAGCCTGATCCAACGGAAATTAAATGTCTTCATTTGAAACATCACAGAGTTTGTTTAGTCTTATTCTTAGACCTAAGTATTAGTCGTGGAACTGTAATAAACATCTGTTCTCACGACTTAGTTCTAACAAAATAATAAACAATAGTTCTACTAGTAGAGTTTACCTACTATTTCTGCGTTCACTGCAATATTGAAATCCAGAACTTAGATAATTTGTTACAATGTACTCGATGTTGAAATCCTATGCTCTCCTTATTGCAATAACTTAGAATATCTCGCTCAATGCATTTGGTATTTCACAGATACAGATAATCCAACCCTAAACTTTGACTTTGAGGACAATTTCAAAATCTGAAATCTGCATAAATTGCATTGCGCTTTCAGAATTTATATTCTATCCAGTCGACTTGCTACGTCGTTGGTTTGGGTGCAAACATTGAATTTCAAAGATATTTGTAAACCACGTAGTTTCAGCTACATACTGCGGCATCGCATTAATTTATTATGATGTCAGCAACTGAGAGTAATTTTACGAGTATCTACACTATAAGGATGAGACGTTTCGTTTAATTTCAGAATGTGACCTTGTATGCTTATATACCATTAAAATTTACGTTTTTTATTGTAATATTTATACTTTCTACTTATTTTGCTTTCAACAAAAGTCAGTTTTCATCTGAAGTCTTTATAATTATGTAACCTTAATGTTTTTTATTACTTGGTCTAAACCATTTTTGTTAAAATGATATTAGATTACTTATTTTTAATACCAAATATGCTACATTCAAAACTTTTATAGAAAAAATACTTTTTGGTTGTAATGTCATTATTTACTTAATAATTTCTTACATCTGTTTGCTTACATAATAGTCTGTTCAACGTGATGTATTATTTAGTGGTGGAAACTTTTTTGGCGGATGTACTAATATTTTGTTTATTACTATGTATTATTTAAAGCTGTATGTTTCCCAAAGTAATAAAATAAAATAAAAATAAGTACTAAATAATATACTAGAAAAAATACGACTCGCACCAGATCAATACTCAGACGGGAATCGAACCCGCGACCTATTGATATATTGATCTGGTGCGAGTCGTATTTTTTCTAGTATATTATTTAGTATTGTATGAAAATAGCATTGTGAATGCAAAAATCTCAAAATTTAAAAATAAAAATAAGTTTTAAAATAATGACCATTTCAATTAATTATGCCATCTTGAAATAAGAAGTTTCGGAATCCGCTTTATTACAACATACCTACGCGTTCGTACGAACGTTCTGGCTTTACATTCAACAACCCTATTCGGCTTTGAGCCCTAGTCGCAGACAAGCATAGCTAGAGAACCAGAAATTCCATTGCGTACATGGGACTCTCGCAATATTACATAGGTAACTTTAGAGTAGAATATAATAATTCTACGTACAAGGGAAAGTGTTAAGGTGGTACCGTGAGCGAAAGTGGCGCCGCGGTGAATTATATTTAATATTATAATTCTAATACACAATTTTAAAAATGTTTATCGGATGGAGATATTAGGGCCCACAGTCTAGTATTTTTAGACGGTATCGTTACATTCCCTCGTAGTCACTGCTAGAAGTAGATAGCAAAACTGCTAAAAGTGGCCGTTTTTGACACATTTGCTATCTACTTCTACGAATGACTTACCTATAAAATACCTTCTAAAAATACTAGACCATGGGCCCTAAAATCTCCACGATAAACATTATTAAAATCTTTTTCTAATAATAACTTATTAAATAAAAACCTCTGAGGGCGCCACTTTCGGGCATACAACCGCTTTAAGGCTAATAACCAAGTAGTGTGCCAAAATGATGCGGAAAATTTTGTTTTTTATTTGTATTGAAAACTGCAACCTTAGACGCAAATAGACAATTGTTTTCGATAATCAATCCCATTTATGAGCAACAAAACACAATTTAGGTCTATGGTTGCCACTATATGCAGATTATCATGAAAAGACATCATACACACCATTATAATTGATTTCATCAAAAATATCTGGAGTGTCCTAAATATATTTGCGTTATAATAGGTACCTATTGAAATCAGTAAGAGTTCTATCTATTGAAATCAAACAATATTACCAGTAAGCTCAAGTAGCGAATCCAAGGAATTACCTGTAACAAAAATAAACGTTTAAATAAATTGTCAATTCAAGAAATATTTCAAAATGTAATAACACTGTTATTTATTATGTTTTGTGCCAAATGACACAAAAGAAAGGCGCGGTCTCGCAACGCATTTCGAAATTCATTTCCACGACAATATTAAATCGTTTTGTGAAAGGAATCGCTGTAGAGACAAATTGCCCCTCTCAAATTCTCAATACAAGACGTTATTTATTCCGTGAATATATTTGACCACCTTGGAACCGCGCCAATGTACACCTCCAGTTATAATTTCCCACATCTTTACACTCAACTCGAGATGAACCAGCAAAAACCATGCTTACAACAGACTCAAGACTAATATTTTTTCGCTCTTACATTGATTCTAAATCATCGTATAAGCCTGGATTTGGGCACCAATTATAAGCGTATTTGTTTTAATATCATTCTAATACCAGGCTCATTGAATGCTGTTCGCCATTATGGTAATCTTGCCAAAACTAATTTAAGCTGCTTTAGGCTAATATCGCTTTTACCTAAAAATCTTGTAAGCCTAGATAGTCTTACATTGGTCTAACGTAAGAATCTTGTAAACATCAACAAGCTCATTTGAGTTTTCGTAAGATCACACCACGGTATCGCGAAACAATTTGTGTAAGTGCAGTGCAGCGAGCGGCGTGACAATAAAAAAATTGTAAAAGTAAACAATAACAAATTAATAACTGATATTAACTGTCGTTATCATCTGGTACGTGTGTGTAGTTTGTCGGTAAGTATTCACATTGGGAATAATTATTCACTGTAAAGTAGACCCTGATTCACGCTTCAAAATTTATGCGCCTAATCAAATATTATAAATATTGATACGATCGTATCATCTTTTAATTATGTTTTCTTTTTTTATTTGTATTGATATTGCGCCATGCATATCTGCATTTTTCCAGCGCAATATAAGACTACTGTAAGATCGTTTATACTAATATTAGCATTCTGAATACCAATGGTACGGCCATGTTGAATTAATTAGGGTTCCATGCTAATTTCTTCTAAGGTAAAATACAATCTTGCTCTTACAGTTGTGTTTCCAGAATCGATGTAAGATTAAACCACCTTATATTGATCTTGTCTATTGTATTGTAAATATATTGATCTAATATTACTCTGATATCTTACTAAACTCTGCTGTTAATCTAATTATAGCATTAAATAAGATCAGAAACAAACATACTTACAATACTCTTATGCTATGATGATATTAGTATGGCACTTTTACAATAGCATTCAGCAAGTCTATTATAAAATCAAATGCGCTTAGTGAATGGGGCTATAAGAACAGATTTTCTCAAGCGCAATGAGTCTTCGTTAACGTTATTTTAAGAGCAAGAGGCTCAAAATAGTTTTATAAAATGCTCTTATATACATATATGAGACTAAACAATAAGACTTAGTGTTCTTGAGTCTGTACTAACTTGTTTAAGACTAATATAAGAACGATGACATGTTATAAAACAATTATAAGAGCCCTGTAAGCCTACCACTCTTATAAAGTGCGCACCCTGAGACTCTTTTGCTGGTTGTATTATATTGAATTACGGATCTATTTATCACTCATTCTCATTCAATAAATAACCATTCAACGACAAAGCAACTTTGATAACATTAACCACAATTCTAAGAATTAGCTTTGGTTATTATCTTTGCATTGCATTTTAACGTGATACGTGCCTTGTGAAGTTGTGAATAAAATGAACGATAGTTATTTTCGTTAGGTCGCACGTAATGACGATGAAATATTGCGATTAGCGAGAAAGTTAACGAAAAGAAGCTTCGGTATAGTTTAGTTACATTAACTTACTTATTTCGAATTTTTAATAATAATAATAGTTTATTTCATTAAATAAGTAATTACATGTTTATTAACTTAATTAATTAAGCTAGGACTAACAATGTTAACATAAATAAGTATCTGCTGCCGAGCTAGAATTGAAAAGTTCTTGTACCTATGTACCTACATGTGCAGAAAAGAAGTCCTTGTTTAGTTTGAATATTAACCTTTTCACATAACGATGCATTATAACATAATGAAGAGATAAGTAACCTGTTATCTCTTATTACATATTCTGGCAAAAAGGCTATCCATGATTGCGACCCGGGGGCTATTGTCTTATTTCGAAATCTATCGCAATCGCTTTCATTTGACAGATGGATGTGACTCATTGCTGCATTTCTTTGGTATGTTTTTATTTATGCCAAAAAGAAGCATGAATGTGTTACATCTTGAAAGCGATTGCAATAGATTTTGAAATTAGACAATAGAAAGGCCGAATGTAAAATAAGAATATCGCTAAAAGTTGGAACCTAATTTGCGCAGTAAATTGAATTAACCCTGGAAAGTTGTGATAGGGCTCTTCCATCTATTTGGTCGAATCAAATTAACCGAGACCGACCCGAAGTTTGCCACTCCGGTAGAGAACGCATCGCAAAGTATTCGCATTTTGGTCTATTTAACTAATTTGTGATGATTAAATTAACCTTTTGTTTGTAATCGAATGGAGAACTAAATACGGATCCTTTCAGAATTATAACCTTTAGATTAAAATTTAATCTGAGATCTAAACATATCAAAAATAAAGAGTGCTTTTAAAAATTGTGGAATAATAGACAAGAAACAAGATCACATAAAAATTTTGAGAAAGAAAAAAATACTTATACCCATTACTAGTTGTGTTTCAGTTAACAGATATACATATATGCTTAATAAAATTATAATAATTATAGAAAATGTAAAAACTCCTCGACCACAGACCATCCAACAAATACTTTGAATTTCGGAAACTATATACGATTGCAGTTTTTGATTAGTAGCGATACAACAAACCTTCTCCATAAGAATAAACAAAACTGGGTTTATATTTTTATTTATTTTTTAGTTTTATTTATTCTTATGCATACTCTACATTTTGTGGATACGATTCGCTACAAAGCATGTTATATTGATGTTCTGAAATTCTGAATGTGCCGAAACTAGAACAGATATTTTTTATTATGTTCTGTGGTGCCGAAAAAGCTTTCTTTCTAGTTTCCTTAGTTTTTCTATTGCACCATTTTGTGGGAGCGCTCATCTGTTAAATAGGTGTCCCATTGTTATTTTAGCGTCGTCGTAAATTACGATTATGAGCATATTGCAATAACGAACGTTATAAATCTTATAATTCTTAGCCGGTTGCCAACACGTCTGCTATTGGCGCAGTTCCACATAGGTTATCGTACAATAGTTTCATTGGATTTCATATCATGTTTATTTTTCTGACATTTGAAAAGGTATTTCACAAGAAGAAGAGACAATTTATTTTAATCAATTCCAAAGAGTTTCACATGACTTTTCCAACACGTGATTGTCATTTTATGTTGTCTCCGAAATTTGAAGGATCGGTTTAATTTATCATCTCGTCAGCTATGGTTCCAACTTCAATTCGATTCAATTCGACTGAACAATAAAATATAATAAGGCTTTCGTATTAGCCTTACAACTAAATAAATCATTGTAATTCATAATTTAATACGAAGAGTTACGTGCCAAGTTTGTTTCAGATATTCTCTACAGTGTATTCAAAAAGTATGGTTGCCTTTATTATATTTATAAGCGACGACCCTTTGAATAAAACTTGTCGTCATAAATCGTGTTGTATAAATCCCTCTGCAACAAGTTTACGACCTCCTTGCTTCGAGCTGGAAAACGTGCTCGCTGTACAATATGATGTGACGTAATTTAGCGTCCCGTACCGTACTATACCGTACAAACATCTAGTACTGAGTACTTTTTCTAAGTCACAAAAAGGAGTCATATAAGTAACATGACTAGTTTATGAGTTTTTGTAAACACTTATAAAAAATGGTGAATCGAAATCTACAAGGATACTTAACAAAAATCGTGGCGTCTATTATACAGGATTATTTGTAAAACGCCAACAACCTCGCAGGAGTAGATTACTAACATCATAAACAACAACGTTTTTTCTACGACTTTCCGAAAACAGACAAAAATAATTCTACTTTCCATACAAATGTCATAATCGAACCGAACATAATCGAGTTTTGTATGAAAAGTACTTTTTTTGTCTGTTTTCAGAAGTCGTAGAACAAACATTTGTTGTTACAGTGTTAGTAATCTACTCCTGCGAGGTTGTTGGCGTTGTACATATAACCCAGTATATTCTGTGGTGTGAGTGCTATGTTACACAATCTTGTCGGATATATTTATTGCACTAACGGCATTCAATTCATAAACTCGAGTGCAAAAAATTGCAGATGTGAAAGGGAAATGCACGAAGAAGGCGGCGCGGCGGGAAAACGTCAGTAACAAAAGTTGAAATCCATAAGGATAATAAAAGTCGTGCCATCTAAACGCCCTGTTCCGCAATTTTGTCGGACGTATAGGTATGCACCTAATTCACGATACATTATAATAGAGACCGTTTCACAACTCGAGTGCGGACGAACGATTTACACGTTTGCCCAGTTGCTACAAAATTGGGACACGGGATCACGATCCAATAAACATGTTTATTATGTGAGAAATGGGACATGAGCATTTTGGGATATTATCAACATACAATTATGTTATGTACCTTGTATGTTGATAGCAAGACGCAATAATTGCGTCTACGCACGTCTTGCTATCTCTGCTATCCTCATTTCCGTTTAAGAATATACTTAAAACGGTGTATATTTCCTATATTCATTGTTAATCCGTTGTTCTTTCCGTGATTTAAGTAAACAAGACAGTCAGTTGAATTAACTCTAAATCAAAAAAAAAATATTGGGAAAATTAAAATTTGAAATATTTAAACTTTTGACTTCAAACACATGTTAAGCTAAGGAAAGAGATACGCCCATTAATTACTCCTTTAGATGTAAGTACGGCGCACCGCGCACCAAATGATAAATCTGACACTTTTAATCGATCATCTGATAATCCTTCTATTTGCCGTTTGCGAACCCATAGCATTAAGAGAACACGTGCGGATTTATTAAGGGATTACAAGCACAAATTGAAGGGTAGGATCGCACGCCGATATTAGCTGGTCCGGTATGTAATTACGAAAGTGGCAATCATTCATATTATTATTATTATGTAGTGTGGTTGGGGGAATAGAGGTTTCATTCGATGGATTTATGGCAATTTATCTAGCAATGACGTCATTAAGACACAGATATTATGGACAATACCGTAATTTTATAAATATGTTTTTTTTTTCTGGATCAAAATATGTAGTGATATCAGTATCATTATAATTTTGATTCAGTATAATCTCATTGTAAATGCCAGTGTAAACATTGTGTGTTATGTAACTTCAAGAAGTTTTATCGCATCTAAAGAACCAAAGTCGCTATCGTCCGCTTGAAAGACTTTAAACTGAAATCCCTTAAGACGAAGACATCACTTACAGTCTTACATGTAATAAATTTGTCCTTAAATTAAAATCTTTTAACGCTACAATAATCGGATCGAGTCTTCTGATACAAGAAATTTATCTTAGTGTTAGTTTTTAATTATTAAAAGTATTGTTGAGCCAAAGTTTTTCTACAAAATAAGAATAGTTATGATATTAACGATCCATCTTCTAGTACCAATAAACAATACAAGATACACTTTATCACATAACATAAACAACAGTTTGTGAAGTAATGGGTAATTTGGACCGCAAACGACACATAGAGCGAGGTATTCAAGAGAGAAATTGAGATTTAACATGAAGAGAACGAGACCTAAGTCTTTATGGCAACCTCAATGTGTTGCTGTAAGTAGATTTATAAACTAAGATATAACGACGCAAATGCTGTACCTATCTATGTAGAATTTATTGTTCTTTTGTTAATATTTTTTAATTCACATTCACATTCCCGTTTGGAAAAGTGAACCAAATACTTTTCCAAAAGTTCGGTATGCAACAAATGTCAGTGGTGAAAAAAAAACAAAGTGCGCTTCATTCAAACTGCCCCGATTCTGTTAATTCAAAAGTGGAACGCGAGAAGAGGGAGGGATGTTGCGTGGCAGTTCCGCCGTACAATCGTACTCGACAGATGAAAACCATAGATAAAACGTGCGCTACGATACGAAACGAGCTTTATTCGATTGAAACTCGAATACCTGGAATACGGAGAGAGTCAACTCCTTTGTGAAATGGATGAAATACGATAACTTTTAGGGTCGATGAATTTGAAAGTAAGTTTGACTTTTGTTACTAATCTGTTTAATTCAGGAAGTTTTTAGTAGTTACACAATATGTTGTTGTTTCCCACAGTACATAATGCAGCGAAATCAAATTAAGGGGCGGACACACGTCAACCGTCAAATTTGGCGTCATTTGGAAGACTGATGTGGGTCAACGGCGACGTGTCAATAATGGGTCGAGCCGCCCTAAGGATTTATGGAAAAAAACAAATTGCTGAATATTGTTTTAACATATGAATATGAGGGTATAAGTATATGCACAATGTCGTTACTTAAAAACTTGGAAAGAGACCGACTTATTTCAGGAACTCGTAAATATGAATAACCAACGTTTTAGTAAAGAAACATAAAAACGTAAAATACAATAAAATTAACGACCTCCTTGTTCAATCAAATGCCAAATTGCCAAGATATTTGAGGATTCTCTTCCCAGAAGACTTATATGTGTAGGTGACCATCTATGTGTATCTTACCAACCATTTTTTTAAATAAAAAAAATATTATGTTATGCTTAACTTTACTTATCGTGAAGAGCAGTGAATTTATTTTAAAGGTTACGTTTCGTTTTAGAATAGTGACACATTTATATGACAATGAACGATAAGTGAATAAACCCTTTTTCTGTCTCTGTTAATTTAAAACCTGCTTTTCGGGTCTTAGAAGATTTAGGGCTTTTATTCGTGGCCCTAATCGGAAAAGGTCATGAGTCATGGCACCATTACTTTGTGCGGCATCATGAAAGGAGGTGAAATTCTTCTCCCACGCAGAAAATAATTCTAAAGGCTTTTATGTTTTTTGTAACCAACTCTTTAAGGTCTTACATCAAGTCTAAAACTAAACAAGGCTCGATTATCAATTTGCAGAATCTCGTGACTTAACATAATATCACTTCATAGTTCCCACCACAATCATACTTACTTATATATCTATGTGAGCATATCCGATGCATAGTAGAAACAAATTCCGATGCGCGTAATCTTGGCTCGGCACCTAGTTATTTCTATATCACAGTAACATTAAATCAAGTTTTTTTCTGCGAACAACAAAATGTGACAACTACTTTCTGATTTGAAGATATTTCCTGCTCGTCCTTTTCACAAGTTCTTGTTGATCTGTGGTTCTCAAAGTGTGATTCCAAATCCAAAGTCAGAATCAAAGAGTCAAAGAATATATGCATAAGAAAATGTTAAATACGTTACGTTATCAGAGAAGATGCATCTACATACTGCCATAATATAATGCATTACAGATTAATGCGATATTATTATAAATTATTATGATTTCTCTGTGTATTTATAGTACTTAGGTACAATCACTATAGTCAACAGAAGTACACAAATAAAAGACAAGTGAAAACCTCTCTAAGCTTCCAAAATCGACAAATAGACATTAACGTCGAAAGTAAAAGTCGTTACTCCATTACGTCACCCAGCACAAATTCAGGCAATCGTTGTTGAAGAGCCGTCGCCGCGTGGGTCGCACGCTGAAATATCGAGTGTGAGGGCCCAATAAAGTTTGGGAGCCATCGCCTAAATTGTTAGCGGTGCGAACTTCGTGAATGGGTATTTACAGAGCAACTTTTTCCTTTTGTAGGGGGCTTTATTTCAGTTTTAGCCCCGCCAGCCGCTCCTTCCGACTTTGATTGAACTGTCAAAGTTTAATAAAGGTTCTACGCTAAGCCTGATGTTGACGTGCGTTTGAAGAGTCACCCGCCCAATTTCTTCGTGTTTGATTTGATGTAAGGCAGCAGTGATTTGTTTGGCTACTTAACTTATATTTAGAGTCTATATTTGATATGGGTAAAAAGCTTTTTTCCTTATACAAGGTTGGCAGAGAAGCATCGCACAGACAGCACACAGCCATCGTGGCATGACGCCTCTATGAAGACGGATATTTGATGGACCATCGCGTAGGGGCGACATACGTCCATTTGTTGCAGCACTAACAAGTGAAGTTGTGAAGTAGTGAGTGTGCAAGACAACGTCATTGCGATTGCGGACGAACACGACATAATTATGTCCACGAATAAACCTAAGCTTCATCCTCCTCGTCACCACTTTACCATTAGTATAGAGCCACTATACCATTTTAAATGGTTCTATAGCAAAAGAACTAGCGACTATCTTAAATTTATTGCTAGTAGTCACTTTAGGCTTTCCTAAGCTACAATGAACTATATTTTACCGAGGTTATTGTTTGTAAATAAACTATAGAACCTTAGCTTCAATCTGTACGTGTGAATTTTCGATCATCATCATCATATCAGCCTCACGACACCCACTGCTGGGTATGGCCTCCCCTAAGGATCTCCACGACGATCGGTCCTGCGCTGCCCGCATCCAGCGGCTTCCCGCGACCTTCACCAGATCGTCGGTCCACCTTGTCGGGGGCCTACCCACGGAGCGCCGTCCGGTGCGCGGTCGCCATTCCAGAACCTTTCCGCCCCAACGGCCATCGGTTCTTCTCGCTATGTGTCCCGCCCATTGCCACTTCAGCTGAGCAATCCTTCGAGCGATGTCGGTTACTTTAGTTCTCTTGCGGATCTCTTCGTTTCTGATTCGATCACGCAGGGAAACGCCGAGCATGGCTCTCTCCATTGCACGCTGGGTGACCTTGAGCCTCCTTATGAGACCCATAGTTAGCGACCACGTTTCACTGCCGTAAGTCATCACTGGCAACACACACTGTTCATAGTCTTTCGTCTTGAGACATTAAGGTAAGTCGGACGCGAAGATTTTTCGAAGCTTCCCGAATGCTGCCCACCCGAGTTGGATTCGACGAGAGATCTCTTTCTCAAAGTTGGACTTACCTAACTGGATTGCCTGTCCTAGGTATACGTAATGGTCAACAACTTCAAGTGTAGTGTTCCCAACATGAACTGGAGAGGGTACAACATGGGCATTTGACATAATTTTCGTCTTATCCATGTTCATCTTGAGACCCACTCTTTGGGAAGCACTACGGAGATCTTCGAGCATTGTGTTCAGGTCTTCCATGGTCTCAGCCATAAGGACTATATCATCGGCAAAACGAAGGTGTGTTAGGTACTGGCCATTAATGTTGATGCCGAGTCCTTTCCAGTCCAAAAGCTTAAAGATGTCCTCCAACGCAGCTGTAAACAGTTTCGGAGAAATAACGTCTCCCTGTCTCACACCACGCTGCAGTTGGATAGGATTTGTGCTCAGGGGGCTTACCATCAGCAAATAAGAAACCATTCAGTTCAAAAGCAGGCCGTAAAAAAGACTGCTTAAGGCCTGCTTTCATACTAACCGTTGAGATCATGGTACGAAAAAGTAATGCCGTTCAATATAAGTCCTGCTATAAGAGCTCATAGTAAGGCCCCTGGTTCTGTACACGAATTTTCGATACATTATTGTAATTAGCGAGCAATAAATTTAATTAAGACGAGGGCGCACTTGAGCTATATAGGGGCCTTTACTGGAACCTATTCATATTAATTAATCATTGCGATAAAATTGTAGGTACATTCGATTGCTCAATCGTTAAATTAATGAACAAACAAACTTTCCGACGACGTTCAATCTTCTTCTTAAAAGTTAAATTTGTTCCAAAACTTGAATTAGTTTTCGGTGGCAACAAAAGTTGTTCAATCGACGTCCATTGCTGAATCGACAAACAATTAGACCATTTTATCAATTATCATTATAGCTTATGTATAATTTGTTCTGAAAAGAAAACACATAACATGTTGTTTTCTTAAACTTTTAAATTAGCTATATAAAAGTATTTATATAAACCGCGATCCTCGAGGCAAAACGGGGAAAGGTTTTCTTTTCAACATTTACATTAAATGGAATAAGACATTTTCGTGAAAACAAACTCCAAACTTAAGAAAATACTTTGTTAATTAATCAAGTGTAAAAGCGCTTTATTTTCCTTTGATAATTAGAACTCCATTCAAAATTGATACAAATTCAGTAGGTAGGGAAAACGGAGGATATACTATGTCAAAAATGGAATGTAATTTAATAACATCACAAATCGAACATCTGAACTCTATTACCTAATAATTTTGTGAGTTAAAGCTCGGCTCCACTTTGGGCGAAGCAAGAAACTTGATTTCAATATTAAAAACTAAAGCGAGTATTTTCGACTGAAACGGTAACGATTCAGTTTTTTAACCGACTTCCAAAAAAGGAGGAGGTTCTCTGTTCGTCTGTATATATATATTTTTTTGTGTTTGTCCACCGATTACTCGAAGACGGCTGAGCCGATTGAAATGATTCAAACGTTTATTACATTAGGTAAACTCCCAAGTTGGTCCCATTTTTTTAAATTTTGAAATCGGTTCAGTACTTTTTAAGTAATCTTGAAAAAGCACGAAAATAGTATGATTTTGTGTGAACTACCTCGATGATCAGTCGTATAACTTCTTTGTTTATGAACTGAATAATATAATATATTTTTTTGTTGGAAAGGGATATCTTAAGTGTAGTTCTTTAACCGACTTAAAAAAGGAGGTTCTCAGTTTGACCCGTATTGTATACTTATATGTTTCTCCGCGATTAACTCACGATTGGCTGAGCCGATTTCTTACCTACGCTACCTAATACAGAAGGTACCTACACTAAAAATAAAAAAAAATAAAAATTGTTTAAAAAAAACAAAAAACCGACTTCAAAAAACCTTCCTCTAAAAAGCAAGAAGTAATATTCGTAATAATAGGAACACGTCTATTGAAGTCGGGTGGGGCTTTTAGAATAAAAAAGGAATTTGACTCCAGCCCAACCCAACCCGACTTCAATAGACGTGTTTTTATTATTACGAATATTATTTCTTGCTTTTTAGAGATAGGTTTTGGTTTTATCGTTGAAAATTAGCGCGATTGGGCACCAGGCTCAATCAGCTTGTTATACTTGTATCTGGGGGCGACACATGGCCACATCACATGTGATGATGATACACAAACAAGTAAGGTTTACATCCAGTGTTCGAGCATAATGCCTGGTTTATACGGGGTCAGTAACATGGCAGTACAGCGCTGACTTGCTATTTAGCTCGTGTAGACAGACACTAGTTTCAACCCAGTCCAGGGGGGTATTACAATCTATTAAAGCTTGCCAGGTTTATGAATTGCTATAGTTACATCTCTTTCTCCCTGTATATCAAATAAAAGAGACGCATTGATAGCCACTCAGAGAACTAGCAAGTTTTAAGAGGTTGTAATACGGGGGCAGTGCTGACTTGGCGCTCGCAAGTCAGTCCAGCTGACTAGCCAAGCCACCCGTTCTATTTTCGGGCACAGTACAACTTACCGCCGATCCTGTCTACACGTACCCAGTTACTGGGTCCGAAAATTTGGGTCCAGACACTGACCCCGTATAAACCAGCCCTAAGGAACATTAGCACGATAATTAATGAAAGATCTAATGGCCCCAGCACACCAGGATACCTTATTGGAGAAAGGTTTTTTCAAACAAACTATCTATCAGAATGAGCAGAAATCTGTCACATTTAGAAGAAACGAATTTCACAACTAGTTGGAACAAGGCGGGCGGGAGTCGCTGGAATAACAAAAGTTCACCAATCGTAGCGGACCAAGATCAAACGGGCCGAGTTGTCAACTGTGATTAGTTTTGTTTTTGTTTCTTGATAGTTTAAAAAGGATGTTGAATAGTTATCAAAGTTAAAGTGAATTCGATTTTTTCTACAATAACTTGTTTAATGAATTTTGTCACTGCAAGATAAGACATATTGTTTAGTACAATAACATTATGTCGGTATAATATTCCAATTATCACAAAAACTATTTAACATTTTGCAGCGAATATAATCTCGAAACAGGGAATAAAGTGATTGAATTACAATGGCCTTTATTAAAGGCAGCTCTCATTAATTATTCGCAGGAAATAATGTAATGCAAATGAATACAACTGTAGCAGGTAATTGTAGCAATTGTGAATAGTAATTTCGACTAACAGAAACCCTGGTTCGAGTCAATATCATTGTAATTGGATTTATTCGACTGATTATTTGATGGCTATCGGAATATTCGGAATACTAATTGTCCATCAGCCATTTTTGATGTCCACACTGCTGGGGCACAGGCCTTCTTTATGAGTGATAAGGAGAATGGGCCCAATGCCAGAACCACGCGGGCCCAATGCCGATTGGTGAGTTTCAACGACTGCAAATGCAGCCGGGACCAACGGCTTAACGTGCCTTCCGAAGCACGGAGGAGCTCGAGATAATAAATTTTTGGTCACCCATCCCATGACCGACCCTTGCGAACGTTGCTTAATTTCCGCAATCGCTGGGCCAGGCGCTAAACCACTGCGCCACCGAGCTCCTCATACTACTATACTAATTAGATGTCTGAAATGCTAATTTATGCATGATTTTGATGGATAACCACTTGACCGATTTTCTATGCTGCAATGAGTTGACATAATTAAGAATATTGTAGAAGCATTAACTAAGTTATGCACATGTAAATCAGAGACTCATTAAACATGAGATAAACTTTATAGTGACTAATGCCCACCCAATGCCACAGAATATAATTATTATAGCTAATGCTCCGTTCCTATAGCTAATTAATAATATACTTAATAATAATCAAATAATTTACATTTTAACTTAAAATTATTAGATCTTCCGCCTAACTCATATATAACCATGCAAAAGGCAGCCATTTTAAATAGTTGCAGGATAGTCCGCAATTTCCTGCAAGAAGATATTAACATCAATTAATTAATTAGGGGGATCTGTCACTTGGTGCGCCCGTGCAGATCCTGTATGACCAGTTAGGAACTGAGAATTTAGAAAACAACATTATAATAATAATAGTTTATTTATTTTCACCACAAACAAGTTACAATATAATATATAATACAATTCAAATAACTATAGTTATGCGGACAAAACTTGTTTGTGGAGACTGGTGAACCATAGTAAGTAAGATACTTGTGTTACAGAACACCAGGTCTCCACCCTCAGATAATTAAAGAACGATCTGGTGTTATAACTTTATACTTATGACGATAACTTTCCAATACAATACATTGGTGAAGATCAAGACCTTATGGCTTTCTGACGCTCTTATCTTGAAAACATGGAGTGCTACTCAAAATACAGAGAAGCGCCATAACATCTTTAAAAAGAAAGCAAAAAAACTGAGTTTTTAAACTTTTAAATTGTGTGCGTACATATCTTGCTGATTTGTAAAAACTCATAAATCCGTGAGAAGGGTCGGCGAAGTTCCCTCTTGACGCCTACGGCATAAAACAAACAGGCCTCTGAAAGGATCTTAGTCCGCACATTGTGTCCCGGAGTTCCGGAGGTTTGTTGGGACACAGCAAAGCAATCAAAGTTGTTGCCATTAATTATAATAATTAGTCAGTCAATCTTTGAGAGAAAGAATAGATATAATTTATAGTGCAAACATCATCTCATTGGAGTAGAAATTATAGCTTAGTTAAACTGACATTAATTGTCATTTTAGATTTAACGATAAACAAATCATGAAACATACAGATGCACAGCGAAAGCCTAAAAATCGGTCACGTCACGTTTGCGAATTAATAAGCAATATGAGCTTTGCAATCGGAAGTAGACATACATTATCCTTGAAAGTGATGTCGTTATCGTTTCTTACATAATTATGTAACCTAGAAAATAGGAACTCGTAAATATTAGGGCTTTGCGACACTGTCCTCCTCTGTGGTTCTCCTTTACTTAGCGATAAAAACTATCGCTTTTCTTGTCAGCCTACCCGGCGCACCCGGTTATTAAATACCTGTCAATATCACACGCCGTAATAAAACACTTCACAAAATGGAACAATTTTCGAACATTATTTTTTTGTCACTGACAATAAATTGATAGGGGAGTTATTTATTTGCGTGTGAATCTATTTCTCGCATTTGAATGCTCATAATAATATCTAATTGCAATCGATATTTTACACTGGAAACTAGAATGTACTACTAACTGCGGAATTTCGAGAACCTACCTAATACTTAGTACCTATACATACAATTGTCATCGAAGGCATATTGTTTAACCTGCATTAATCGTTAGATCAATCAAGAGACAACAATCAATCATAGACATTTCCACCGGTTACATGACACTTCTGACAGAATCGTGTAATTACGTGCGTCTATCTATCTAAACACTCGCGAGAAAAGGTATGGAAATATAGGCCTAATTTCATACAAACGAGGTAAACACTTAAAACTCCATACCGTCTCTAGTGTAAACGACTCTTCTGATCCTTTAGGTTTCTTTAGCATTATGGGCCTCCGCCATTCATTCTTTGAATTGCCAACATCAGATCACGCCCCGTTTAATCCTGGGCGGAGAACCAAAGCGTCAAAGTTACCTTGTTTATATGAAAATAGGCCTGTAATTCCATATTTTTGCTCGCGAGTGTAGTTAGGTAGGTACTTGTAGAATGTAACACACCCCAAACCCACTTTTTTATTTCAGCCAGAAAGTCGAAACCCATTTTGTCAGCGTTTAAATGCTTTCAGCTCCCAGTGAGCTATTGTTATGCAAAACAAGTGCCAAAGTACGCGACAATACAACTGAAGTAGGCCGTCCAGACGCTCAAATGGCCTTTAGGTGCAACATTGATAAATTGTATGCTGTACAAAGGGCAATTTGCCACAGACTTGTTAAGTATTCTAGGCTCGTAAGTTTCCACCCCGTGTTTAGTACGGCTTAGGGTGAATATTGTAGCTGTTCAGAGAAACGTCATGGTTCAAAGGAAAGAGAATATTATGTGGATACTAACTACCTACTCTAAATTATAAGTAACTAATTTATAAGTCTTTAAAATTATTATTATCTATTTATAAGTTTAAAAAAAACCGTAATAAGGCCAGTAGTCATGTATGGATCAGAATGTTGGGCTATGAAGAAGATTACCTAATGAAAGGAAATTACATGTAGCAGAGATGAAAATGTTGAGGTGGATGTGTGGTGTGACGCGAATGGATAAAATTAGGAATGAGTATGTCAGAGGAAGTCTGAAAGTAGCACCAGTAACAGAGAAGTTGAAAGGGAATCGTCTGGCTTGGTTTGGGCATGTTATGAGAAGAGATGAAAGGCATGTTACTAGAAGAGTAATGGATATGGATGTTGAGGGCTGGAAAGTAAGAGGAAGACCGCAGAAAAGATGGATGGATTGTGTGCGGAATGATATGAATGTGAAGGGCGTGGATGAGGAGATGACGAGTGACAGGAAGGAATGGAAGAGAAGGACGCACTGTACCGACCCCAAATAAATTGGGATAAGGGTAGGGGGATGATGATGATGATGACTAACTACCTACTCATAACTTACAAAGACCATACCAATGTGACTAAACGCTTAGAGCTAAAGATGTAGCTAATTTATGGGCTGACATATTGAGCTTTTGTTTATTACGTAACAACTGCATTAAAGATCATAATGCTTACTATAATGTAAAATGGACTCATTGAGGATGGCGATAATATAATGCAACGGTCAAACGTGTCGATGTTTCATTCACACTAGTTCGATTGCGAAAACAATAACACAATAAATATTTGCATGAATTGATTTGCGTTGTATCCTTGTAACTATCAAGATTTATTTATCTTAGACTTAGACTTACTTAGACTTTCGCCCGAGCGAGACTAACGCGTTAATGAATTACAACTAATTACATATTTTGACTTTCATCCCCTCACCCAAGGGAACCGTGCTGAAATTCGGGATAAAAAAAAGTATATGTTGACCTTCCTCGTACTATGAACTAAAATCATGCCAAGTTTCATTTGAATTTCATTCAGTAGTTTCGGAGTCCATAGAGCCCGTGATACAGACAGACAGACTAAACGAAAAAAAATACAGTGACTTTTGGCTTCAGTATCGATTATAGAGCACCCTCCAATAAAAAAAAAATTCAAAATATTATCTTCAATGTACAGAATTGGTCCTGTTACAGTTTTACTATAAATACCTACTTAGCTTATACATAAAAAATAATAGTTCACAGTCATCATTAGCAAGAATTGACGATCCTAAATAATGCAACTCTACATTTTTGCTACTGAATACTGGTCGTAAATGTTATGATATTTTTTAAAATTAATAACTCGTAAGTTTATGAAACTTTGCCACTACAGAAGCTTTACGACAAAATGCATATATTTAAGTGACGTCAGCTGACCCAACACGTGTAAGGAAACTGCTAGTTTAATGTCAGTTCCCACGGCCAAGGTCATTTCCGACCCCAGCTAAACTACTCACAAAGGTGAACCCAATATAACATCATTTGTACAACAATAACCCAATACAAAATCTTATCACCAAAATGTACTTTTATGTTACAAAACCTCCGTTTTAATTATTTTTAATTTTATTTTAAAACATACGGCAATCGAGTTTTTTAATGAAAATTGCGTACACCGAGAGGCCTCAATGTGACTGACCTAAACTGAACCTTAAAAAATGGACTTTCCTTTGGGAAATTGGTTCGATCAAAAGAGTTTTTCTGCTTTCAAAAGTGTGTAAGTGTAAGCTTAGCATGTGAGTAGTGTAACCTTTGACTCGGCAATTGCTTAAGAAACATTTGACAATAATCAAAAATCAAAATCAAAAAATCATTTATTCAGTCTAGGCTGTTACAAGCACTTGTGAATGTCAAAGAAGCTACGCCATCGGTTCGCAAACCCTGAGCGGGAGACCTTGTAACGAGAAGAACCGGCAAGAAACTCGTCAAGGGCTGCTTTTTTCTCCCTGTATATTTCATACAGAGTCGTCAACATTGAAAAATGAGCTCCACATTTAAAGTGAGGTCATTTTCCATCACAATAATTAACAAAAGTTTGTACACAATGGGTAGGTAGGTTAAAATTAAATACCTACTACATATCGGATAGGTAATTGTGAGAGTAAATAACTTTCAACTAGTTGAGAAATCAGTAATCACTATGTCTGCTACTCGAAAGTGCACCTAAGTAGGCAAAATTTACCAAAAAATACTTGAGACAAGACATAAAAAATGTTCTTCAATGGTTGAAATATAGGTATCACACAGTAATCTAGATTTGTTCCTCTGTTATTAGTGAGTAGGTACCTAGCAGTTACATAGGTATGTAAAGTTTTTTTAGTGTGTAAGCTTCCACGTATAAATACAGCAGTCGAGTAGAGTCGCACGAGCAGCTTCACTTCCGTTCTGACTTCCGAAGTTCCGACCCAACGATTTATTTAAGGAAGTGAACGAACAACATTTGGCGATAGTTGAAATATATCACGTGGATTCGATTCATCTACATTTTCCCGTATTGAAAGTGAGCAGCCGTTACACATGTAAAGAAAGTTCATCTTTCAGTGTATAAGCTTCAAAGGTGTAAAGGCGAGTAGTGTCGCACGGGCAGGGTCACATCCGACCCGGCGATTGTTTAAGGAGGCGACCCACATTCGCTCGGGGGTTAACAGACCGACAGAATGCAGGCGGGTCGATCTGCGCGCGCCGCAACAGGTGAACGAGACCCAGGGCTCTTTTATAGCAACACGTGAGACGATACGATTGCGATACGATTTCATATACTCTTTTTAACGTAAGGTTTATTCCCAACCGACCCCATGCCACTGTCCCCACATGGTATATTCAAAAAAAATCTGGCTCACCCACGTGGGGATGGAGTCGTGGGGTCGGTTGGGAATAAATTAATTTCTAATTAGAAAAATAATTTTGCCAAAGTTCATCCTAAGCTTATGTAGGTACCTAAACATTACTAAACCAATTCATCACTATCTTTCTTCTTAATAGAGTGACATTGTAAATTTTGTAGCGTACTTTAAAAATTGTTCTTTAAAATAAGTTTGTCATACTAACCGGGGTAAATAGACCAAGAACGTGTAATACAAACGTGGCCACGAGAGAGCCTGGCCGACCGACCGACGCAGATACACAATTGAATGGAACCGGCTTAAATTATTTACCCTGGGCCAATTGGGGGCTAACCGGCCCGCCTGCCAATGACAAACGCTCTAATTGCCAATCATAGATGTTGGGCCAAACGCGCGAATTGCTTTGTGAAAGGTACGGTTAGCCGCACATTATGAGCGATAGTGTAAATATAGCGTAGATTTCTTTGTGTGTGTTTTTGAATAATGCCAAAGGCAAATATTATTATATAAATGATAAATACTGAACAAAGAGGTGTGACTTCCTTCTGAGTTGCAGCGTTTCTACACCCACTCCCGGCCACAAACAATGAGGGGCAAAGAAAGGGGTAGGTAATCCAATTTTTTTTGTACAAATAGCGAGCGAACTTTTTATGAAGTTTTTCCACAGGAGCGAATATAGCCATAGATAGACCACAGATTATAGAGCCATGTTCTAACTTTTAGCGTAGAAACGCATATTAAAAAATTACGCATTGTATGAACTCGAGACCATTTACAAAATTTGGGAGAAAATCTATTAATCAAAAGTAATTCTAACTATATAGAGGGTGCTACACCGCCATACATAGACCAAGAAGCTTTCCAAAACTTCACACAACGATCATAAACACGTTTATTAAAAATTGGACATAGGGAACGTCTGTCGGGTCGGCTAGTTACTGATGTATTCCGTCTTTATCCAGAAAAGTTGTATAGGAGTTAATGAGGGTTCCCCGCGGAGCGATTGGCTAGGGTTGCCAACCTTACTATATAATATAGTATCTTACTACATCGAGGGCTAGCCTAGTATATTTTTGAGGCAATAGTGTCAATAGTAGGCAAAACTACTATATTTATTCAAAAGGAAAACATTAAACAAAAAAAAATACTGTAGTAAGTCGAACTTCGCAGGAAGAGGACGGACTGCGTCACCGCTGATTGACAAGACTTGACGTTGAACCAATAATGGTTAATGTGAACATAATGTGGGTGCCGATTTGGTCTGTTACAGTCTCCCCCTCTGGCTCCGATAGACGTCCCGACGAGGAGACAGGATCAATTAGGTGGTCTTCCTAGGTCGGCCGCGTTCGCGCTTGGGTTTGACATCCAGGTTTCCACGTTTCGTCTTCTGAGATGTCACCTTTTCTTGTGAGGCTAAGCGGGCTTAGACGGGCGAATTCCACAGGTTGCTGATGTTCCATCTCCCCCTGGACTAAAACTGCTTGAATAACATTGCGTCAAAGTCATCGTCAACTCTGGTGCAAACTTCATGACTACAATATTCGGTTTAGGTTGTGTGGGATACTCGCTGGTTTGGGCCGCCACCTTGTTTGGAATGTGTGGCGCAGTTTGGTGAACCTCCTGGACACGAAGATTGGCTTCCAGGTCTTCCAGCTGTGCGTCCGGATCCTCCAGGTTAGACTCGAAGGAGCGCTGGATGTTGCAGGTTTTCCCAGAAAACCGTCCGGATCCACCAGGTATGCGTCCAGGTCTTCCAGGTGTGCGCGTTGGCCCTCCAGGTGGCCACTAGTTGGGCGCCAATGTAGTAAGTCGAAATTTGCAGGGCGAGGTCTGACAGCGTCGCCGCTGATTAAGACAGACGATGTTGAACTTATAGTGGTTTATTAGGTGCAGCCTGCTACAGATGATTATAAACACAAGAGACGAACCCAGCAAGGTTCCCCGAGCGAGGAAGCCAAGCTTAGTGTCGTCATAATGTGAGGCGACCGTGAAAGTTCCAAAACGCTTGGAAGCAACCTCAGTGCTGCCTGATCGTTGATTCGATACAGTAGCAAACACAAGAACAGTCCTTATACTATTGGGAAAACGAAACGCTACCGCGAGTCAGGAGGCTACAGCGCCATCTAGTACACTGCGGTGAAACTAACATAATGTGGGTGCCGATTTGGTCTGTTACAATACTTATTTAAAAATAAACAGTAAGAGTTTCAGGTATGAAATTGCCGATTATCCTCATCCTCACACAGAGAGACCCTCATAGCTTCAATTATTGCTTATTATTGTGTATTTCGAATTATGATCATGACGACCAACTATCATCAATAAAAACACATAATTGCATAATCATTTTTAAAGTGTTTAATTAAACACTTGTGTTTATGGTTGTTGAATAAATTATGAAAATGTTGGTAAGTATATGGAAAATGCAATTTCTTTAAAATCCTCCATACAAAACGGAAACCATTATATTTTTTGGACTCTTTCGCCTATATTTTTATTTTAGACATAATCTTGAAATACTAGATACTTATATTTGATGCAAAAAATGTCTGCAACCCTAGGTGGGGCGGTCAATGTCAAAGTTCCGGCGTCACAGTCAAATAACAGGCGACCTTTATTTATGCCATCCCAACTGAGCTGTTAATTACTTGCTACATAATGTGCGGTAGTCAGAAGAACCTTGTAAGGAAAAATGTTAACGTATGCGAGAAAAACCGTCATACTGCCTATATGAGTCTAGATGATGACTTGAAGCAGGAAAAATGGAAACAGAAAAACAAAAGACAAAAGAAAATAACATGTAAACCAAACATGATATTATTATGTTAAAAGCACAGGATGTTTTTATTTTTTTATTTTAGCCCGTTCGATTCCCGACTGAGACAAGCGATTTATCAAAAATCTTTGAATTTTGCTTTAAAAAAATAAAAGAATGGCAGTTTTACTTTTTTTAAATAATAGTAAATTATGAGACAAGTTAGTAAGCAAGAGCTCACGAGTTTCATACGACGTTTCTCAACACATTTGCGAGGAAAAAACAAAGTAATTTTCAACACACTTGCTCGTAAAGTGAGCCCTAATACTCGCTTTTAGGGCCATAAACCGAGCTATAACAAACGCGTGCAATAATATATAAAACACTAGTTCGTAATAGAATTAACCCTACAAAGTTAAATTAGTACCTTCCTGCAAGTTCTATGCGAGTAAACAGAGCATTCAAAATTTAGCCGGGTAATACAGTTATTTTTTTTTGACAACAAAAAGGTTTTATGCTGCTGAAAATTCATATACATTTTTGGAATAAATAAATGTGTAAGTCCTTAATTAAGTCAAATTAATATATATTATTATTAAATTATTCATAATTCACAATATTTTGTTATAAAATATTAAAATATTTGCATTTTGTCACTTAAAATTATAATTTTGAAGTATTAGTAGTAGGCTGTATGCTCCTCACCCCTTTGTTCGCAAAATATTCTTGCGTTGGGCGTGTGAAAAAAAAAACAAAAAAAACATGCGCACCTTTTCCCATAATAGGCTTGTTTCCATTAAGAATAAATATAATGGATAGGGGTTTATAATGATTAATTATATTATGGAGAAAATAACAAACAATTTTAATTATTAAAAGCGTTAAAGATTAATAATATTTTTAAAAAATAAATTTCGTAAAATGAAACCTTTAGTCACGTGACAGTGAACACCAATCAGAAAGCGTTACGTCACGCCGTGCGAAACTCCAATCTTGCTTTGACGTTTCGAGTATCACTACCGGAGGCGCGTTCCAAACCTACACTCCGAGTGCAACCTAACCACAACCGAACGCAAGTTTTAGCCACTTTTTCCGTATTTCTCCATTGTTTGGAACATATATAAATAACTGGTTTGGCGTTTTTATAGTCGTGCTATCACACTGGGGCACTATACAGTACTTATAATATGAGAAATTCATTTTTAAACGATATAAACTAGCTATAACGTACGAAGACACGATCGCTCTTTGGTTTGTTTCGCACGGCGTGACGTCATTCAAGTCGCCATGACAGTCTTGTGCGTTTTGGAACCAAATTAAAATTGGTTTTTTAAAACGCGAAATTTATAATGTAAACGCTTGATTAAAAATAAATAAACCTTTTTTTTCGATAAAATGCCTAATAAGCTAAAATGTTAAGCAGTTATTGAAATTTTGTCAACTAGCCTATTATCAAATTTTGTTTTTGCCATATTTGTTGCTGTGTGATAAATTACTTTGTTTTTTCCTCGCAAATGTATTGAAAAACGTCGTATGTAACTCGTGAGCTCTTGCTTATTGCACACTCGGCTGAGTTACGCCCTCGCCTGCGGCTCGGGCTGCAACCCACAGCCTTGTCTCATAATGTACTTTTACCACACAGCAACAAATAGGTACGACAAAAACAAAATAATGATAATTAAGGAAAAGGCGCGCAGGTTTTTTTTGTTTTTTTCACACGTCCAACGCAAGAATATTTTGCGAAAAAAGGGGGTGAGGAGCATAGCCTACTTCAAAATTATAATTTTAAGTGATAAAATGCAAATATTTTAATATTTTATAACATAACTAGCTTCTGCCCGCGACTTCGTCCGCGTGGATATTAGAGAAAATCCTTAGGGAACCTTCAACCAGGATCTGACCAGCCATTTTTACGCATTACGGGTTCCCGTTCCCGTCCTCGTCCCCGTCCCCGTCCCCCTCCCCGTCCCCGTCCCCGTCCCCTTTCCCGTCCCCGTCCAACTTCAAAATAAATGTCATTTTCGCAACCACCATCCCATGAAACCTCAAGAACGACATCCACATCGATTTTCATGTTTACTTACCCCATTTACACCTTAAGGGAGGATTTTCAAAATAACAAAATATGTGTTTGCCTATTTATTTTTAGACATGCTCCTACGAATTTTAAAGTTGTAATGTCTATTTTATATTATTTTTTTATACAAAATTTAAACCCCATTTTCACCCCTTTAGGGGTTAAATCATGTCCACCGTGTTGGACTTCAAAATAAATCTCATTTTCGCAATCACCATCCCATAAAACCTCAAGAACGACATCCATATCGATTTTTATGTTTACTCACCCCATTTACCCCTAAATGGTTGATTTTCAAAATTACAAAATATATGTTTGCCTATTTATTTTTAGATGTGCTCCAACGAACTTTAAAGTTGTAATGTCTATTTTATAATATTTTTTCATACAAAATTTGAACCTCATTTTCACCCCTTTAGGGGTCAAATGATGTCCACCGTGTTGGACTTCAAAATAAATGTCATTTTTGCAATCGTCATCCCCGAAAACCCCAATAACGACATCCATATCTATTTTTGGGGTTTTTTACCCCTTTTCACCCCCATTTCATCCCAATAGGGGTTCAAATACTAACAATAACAATATACGTTGCGTTAGATGTCTATCCATAAGCCTAAATTATAAATTTAGCGATTTTTACTTCGAAAATAAAGGATTTTCTTCAATACACAACTTCATCCCCCTTTTGACCCCTTCGAGGGTAGAATTTTGAAAAACGCTGAGACCCGTATTTATTTATTTTCAATGGTCAGTCTAAACACAAAATTTGAAGATCCTAGCTTCAAAACTGAGGGACTTTCATACAAACTTTGATCCCCTTTTTTACCCCCTTAGGGGGTGAATTTTGAAAAACCCTTTCTTAGTGCACCCCTAGACCTCATAAGGAACCTACGTGCCAAATTTGGAGTCTCTAGACCCAGCGGTTTAGGCTGTGCGTTGATAGATCAGTCAGTCAGTCATTCAGTCATTCAGTTTACGATTTTATAAATATAGATATTGTGAATTATGAATAATTTGATAATAATAAATATTTGTTTGTCTTAATTAAGGACTTACACATTTATTTATTCCAAAAATGTATATGAATTTGCAGCACGAAACCTCTTTGTTGTTACTAAAAAATATAACTGTATAACCCGGCTTAATTGGGTATGCTCTGTTTACTCGTATAGAACTTGCAGTAAGGTACTAATTTAACTTTGTAGGGTTAATTCTATTACGTACTAGTGTTTTATATATTATTGCACGCCTTTGTTATAGCTCAGTTTATGGTCCTAAAAGCGATGTACTTAGGGCTCACTTTATGAGCAAGTGTGTTGAAAAGGAATGTTTCCTTTCAATAAAATTTTCCATCATCAGTATTTAGGGTACTTTTCCTCCAACTACATCATAAACATTGTTTTGTAACAGGGTGATAATATCGCATAAAGTGTAGCTTGAAACCCGCTCGGGATTCAAATGAATCTTCATTTAATGTAAGCCTGTAATAAATGTCAAGTTCTTGAGGGCGGTCTATGACAATAAAGGATTTTCAGGCTTAGGAAAAATTATCTATCCGCAAATCCGCGGGCCTGTAAAATATAATGTTCAACTGTTTTGCAAAGCCGGTTAAAAATATAGGGTTGGCCCAACTTGGAACCCACAGAATGTTTCACGTCCCCTCAGCGACTGCCCTACATTAACCTCCGCTGCTGAGCGACCTTGCCCCGACCTGACCATTTATAATTCATTGTTTCTGCTAAAATCACCGGCTCAAGACCACTACATTACTTACTGGAATTTACACTCCTTAACCCCAAGGTCTAGAGTCCATTTTTGCATGCCAACTCCTTTATGTGACAGTAATCATTAGGGCGCTATAGGTAGTAGGGTTTGCTAATTTTCAGACGACGAAAAAAAAGGTCTATCAACGTTTTTATTCCATCCAATTAGGTAATATGTACTTTCTATACACATACCCCCTTACTAATAAAGATTGTATAGCCAGATTTATAGTTGTCACTTTTTTTAATTAATGCCAAACTCAAATAGTTTGACAGAGAGTAACCATTGTGTAACTATACATCTGCTATACAATATTTATTAGTCAGGGTCAGGGGGTATAATGTATTACTATTTATAGAACGATTTATTACGCGCCCAGTTCGGGCCGGTATTTTGTCGATAAATATTATCGAAATACGGGACGCGAGATTGTCACATACGGTGACAGTCCCGTACCATACGGGACGGGACATGACCCTAGCTATAGGGAATCGCAAAGGTTGGCCTCTCACGTGATCGGCTGTGACTAATTCGATCATTCGGGTACATGTACTAACAACGAATCACACGCGCCGATACTTTCGAATAATATTGAACCTAATTCGTAAACACATATGATCCATTTTAGATCTCATCCGTTTACGTGTGATAAAAGTTTACGATAGTAAGCACGAATTGCGCTCAAGTGCAAACGATTTCGTTAAAGAGCTAGATGCTATAATGTTCCAATGAAATAGAAAAAATGGATATCCAACGACGTATTTGCGATACATAGTATTCAGGAAAAAACTAAATATTGGTAAAAAAATCGTAAATAGTTATTTGAGTTGATTTCTGAATTCTAAGCATCGTAGGTTAGCAAAAACAATGTTAACAAGATTCTAATGATTATTACGCAAATATTATAATACGTTTTTCAACACACTTGCTCGTAAAGTGAGCCCTAATACATCGCTTTTAGGGCCATAAACAGAGCTATAACAAACGCGTGCAATAATATATAAAACACTAGTACGTAATAGAATTAACCCTACAAAGACAAATTAGTACCCTACTGCAAGTTCTATGAGAGTAAACAGAGCATTCCCAATTTAGCCGGGTAATACAGTTATATTTTTTAGTAACAACAAAGAGGTTTTATGCTGCTAAAAATTCATATACATTTTTGGAATTAATAAATGTGTAAGTCCTTAATTAAGTCAAACAAATATTTATTATTATCAAATTATTCATTATTTACAATATTTTGTTATAAAATATTAAAATATTTGCATTTTATCAATTAAAATTATAATTTTGAAGTAGGCTATATGTATGCTCACTCACCCCTTTGTTCGCAAAATATTCTTGCGTTGGGCGTGTGAAAAAAACAAAAAAAACACCTGCGCGCCTTTTCGCATAATTATCATATTTTGTTTTTGTCGTATTTGTTGCTGTGTGGTAAATTACTTTGTTTTATCCTCACAAATGTATTGAAAAACGTCGTATGAAACTCATGAGCTCTTACTTATTGCACACTCGGCTGAGTTACGCCCTCGCCTGCGGCTCGGGCTGCAACCCACAACCTTGTGTGCAATGAGCAACCTAAGCTAACTTGTCTCATAATGTACTATAATACATTTCTGTCACACGTGTCGTTATTGAAGGCAAATTGCTACATCTCGAAACTATAGTTCTAATTTAAAAGCTATTTTATTGACGGCTTCATGTTAATTGCTTGCGTTATTGACCCAACCTCAAAGGAAACTTTAAACAGCATCAAAACAGTTTTCAATTTGTTTAGAGCAATTCCATTTACATAATTTCGTATTGAAATTGACTTTACCCTAACAATTTACATAACATTTTATAGTCTACGTGGGGCTCGATTTAAAAAATTATTTTCGGTGGGCGGACAAATTGGCTCAGTGTTGTAATTTCGCATTGCCGTCAAATATATGGCTTCTTTTTTACATCAATTTGAGTAAAAATCTCGGCTTGCATTTAGCCCACGAAGTGTTTCAAAATTACTAAATGACTTTGCAAGTTATAAAAACAAAATACCGAAACAGATACAACTTTAAAGAACAACTAATTTGAGCGCAATGCTAAATAAGTAAGAGAGACGAAGACATGCATGTAAAAGTCATCGTATATAATATATACCAAACCGAATTGCTCATTATACATTCTGCAAAAAACATAGTCGTTTTATGCCCTTCTAATTGGTTAAGAAAAAAATAATAGCGTAAAGGATACAGTTCAAACATGACTAAAGTACATACGATAGCACATCAAGTAGTAAAACAGTTGAACCGCGAAAACAGCTCTAATTATGCAAGGCATAAAGACGGTCTCAAAGTCAACATGTATGAGCTGATGCGCCGTCTCGTATGTACATAACTCGACATACATGTGAATATGAAAATTAAATACTGAAGTTCCAAAGTACACTAATTAAATCCAGCTGCGTCTAATGAATCTTATACGGTAGTCCGGGAGTGCCGGCAAGCATCTTTTGTTTTTGCTGCTAATTCTATTATTATTACGGTAATCTCTTCAAACAGCGAGCTTATTATATTCATTACTGGATGGATGGTGATTAAATTTGACATTATTTAAGACTGAAGAGAAGCGCTTGTTATAAATTTTTACTTTTCTTTTCTGCTAAAAAAGACGTCCCGAACGGGTAGTAACTAGTGGGGTAAAAGAAATTTGACGATTCAATTGAATAAGTAAATACTATTTTATTTTATTTCTCTTCATTATACTTTCCCATAATCTAACACGCGCGTGGGTTTGTGTGTATGTGTGTGTGTGTGTGTGTGTGTGTGAAACCAACAATTCCTTACTGCATATTATTTACCGAACAAAATGACAACAAGATCATAGCCATCAAGCGGTAATTGAATTCAGCTCCTGACGAGTTTACTCAATATTGAGAGATGGTAATGATAACATGGCGATTAGGTACTCATGACAGCACATCAGGTTAAACAGTTTAACTGCGAAAACAGCTTTTATTACGTAAGGCATAAAGACTACCTCAAGGTGTACACTTACCAGTACACGTCAAATTGAACTTACTTTGGGTATTTTGTGCTGTTGACCGTACCACAGGATAATTTTGGAGCCTCTTGTGTTTAATATAATAACACAAGGGTTTCTATCTTCTGTTGATTGGTACAACAGGTATGTTTGAGCGTAATGATGAATTTCTTGAATGCTTCAAGTTTATTAATTAAATAAGGGTGCTCGAACATTATGGTATTTCAATTTATACAGCGCTTTGGAATAGTTTGGAATTATCGGCCAGTATTCAGTTATAAAATGTGAGTATAAATTATACTTGACAAGTAATTTCATAAAAAATCTGTTTCATCTGTTTCTGTGTGAAACATGCATGCACGCGGTCTTATCGGTCTAGTATCACAGTATATGCAGGGTTATTTTTAAAACACTTACAATATTTTGTTATACGATTTTTCCAAAAACAGACAAAAAAAACAACTTTTCATAAAAACTCGATTACCTGACATTCGTATGGAAAATCAATAGTAGATTGTTATACAAGACGCTAAAATGACCTATTGCATACGAGGTAGTTTTAATAAATAGAAACCGAGTTACAATGGGTTTTAGCGTCGTGTGTTACACTATACTTTTCACTACGATTGCGAGAAAATAAAATACATTATTAAATAGTTTATACCTACTTCCGTAAACGAATCCACTCGTTTTTCTATCCTCCACTTCATAAACTATTGTACAATATTTAAATAAATGATTTGTGCTTGACGGCAGAAGATTAAAATTATTTCTTTCCTATTACAGTCACACAATTCAATCAGTTGAAAAATTCTAAAGATTTCGCGCCATGGTACCTTTTTTAATTTCTGCTGTAGCAGCTACAAACACGCATTCTACGATTCACTCTGTACACAGAGTATATATAAGTCTATGATTTCACTGAAGAGATGCTTTTAGTTCCATTTTCAAAAATAAGAATGAGAATCAGTATTAAGTCGAGCGAGTTTTTATTCGTGTTTATGAATAATAGTAGATTATACAACAAGTGAAAAAAGAGGGAATTTAGTTCGAGGGACTAAGTTGGATCCCGAGAGCAGCGAAGGATTCTAGAGTTGAATCCCGAGCGTAGCGAGGGATTCAAAAGTAGAATCCTGAGCGAAGCGAGGGATACAAAGGACCGAGATGAAATTTTTTTTTCACGAGTTGTGTACTCTACTTTTTACCATTGACTGCGAGAAAACGAATAGCAGTTGGTACTTATACCTAATTAGCTCTATATATTAAATAGTTATCACATTTTTATTATTTAGGTAGGTAATCAGTAATAAGTATTTAAACATTAGAAAATAGTAAAACTAGAAGTTTTGAACAAGTTTTTGAGAAAATGACATAAAACAACCACGCTAAGAGGGAAATTACATGATCAGTTTGGAATCAGTCCATTTCATCAGTTTGTATAAATAAATTAACTTTGAATTTTACAGACTGAAGATCGTACCAGACTGATGCAAGACTGAACATCTAATCTCCCTCTAATATATAGAAAATAATCCAAAGACGAGACACTAAAAAAGACCTAATTAATTCGGCGGGATATTTTTTAGAAAAGAACCCTAAGATAAGACACTAAAAAGAACCTAAATAAAATTGGCGGGATTTTTTTTTTATTTATTTGTATCTATGGCTTTATCTATGGAATAGCTCCATACTTTCAGCACGTTTTATTTTTTTTCTACATAATTCATACGATGCGCGCTTGTTCCAAATTCAAAATATTTTTATTCACTCGGTGAATAAAACAGCGTATTATTCACTCTCATCGTTGAATTAAACGCACTTTTTCGAGTGGCGATGGTAAAAAGACTTTTTCGTTTTAGTAGGCTCATATGGTAATAGACAAACATTAAAAAAGAAAAAACTTTATCCCCTAGGGGTTATTATTCTATTTTATCTCGGCTCTTGTACGTTACAATGACGGACTTTTTGAGCAAGAGGAGTGAAAAATATTTTTTTGCTGTTTTCGGAAAATGTGTCGCGACGTTGTTGTGTTGGTGTACATCTTACAAAGTAGCGAAATCCTAATTTCAATTACATTTTTCAACTTAAATTACGTTCAATATAACAGTTTCTAATGAAAACGATGTTTGAATAAATTCCAAGGATTACCTACTCTATATTAAGCTCATATAATACCTTATTCAGATAAAAGAGCTTATAAAAATGAAATTTTTTAGAAAAACTTCTGCACAGCAGAAATCAGCAGATAAAAAAAAACAGTTATTTTATTTTACTGCTTCTTTAGGATTCTTGGAAAGGCGCGTAGTAAATAAAATAAGGTTGTTGTACTATAAACAAATTAAAATGTTATTAAGAATGAGGAAATTTCTCCTTTAAATAGCAGGCAGCGGTTTTACGTTTGTTTTTGCATCTATTAATTTTATTTCAAAATTGTGAAATGAACAGTTTTATATCCTTACCATACTAAATGTCCAACAGCCGTGTTTTGATGTCCCCACTGCTGGAGCACAGGCCTTCCTTATGGGTGGATTGCTTAAGGAGGATGGGCCATAACCCACCACGCGGGCCCAATGCGAATTGGTGGGTGTCAACGACTGCAAATGCAGCCGGGACCAACGGCTTAACGTGCCTTCTAAAGCACGGAGGAGCTCGAGATAATAAATTTTTGGTCACCCATCCCATGACCGACCCTTGCGAACGTTGCTTATTACGTTGCGATTACTTCCGCAATCGCTGGGCCAGGCGCTAAACCACTGCGCCACCGAGCTCCTCATACTAAATAATAAAAACAAAAATAACTCTTTGTCTCTTTGTCTTTTACATCTTTCTTTTACTTTGATATAAAGATACGAGTAGACTAATGTAAGTACTTAATGATAGGTTTTGAATGAATACATTATTGTTGGACTTTTATTCCCGAAATACCAACGAGAAAAAGTTTACGTGGACTAATTCGCGGTTAAAAGCTTTTCGTTACATTTTATGCCATTCATCTAATAAAATTAAGCCTTTTAACCTCTTGCTTGGATTGCTCTTCTCAAGAAACCGTAAACAAAAAGGCATTTACAAATAATCTTCAGATCTGTGACAGCTAATGATATTGAACGGGCATGTTTACAAACCGTCGGCACAGAATATATAATAGTAGGTGAAGTTTACAAACATTTTCCCGCGCTTGTAGCAGTCTCAGTCTATCATGATGGCGGATTTCAGCGAGTCCGATTGAACCATAGAAATAGAAGTAAAAGAACAACAATGTCAATAAACAGGTGATCCGAAAAGCGAATGTATACATTTTATATGAGATACGTAAAATATGACTTACATACATAAAATATGACTATATTATGGCAAAGGAAATTAATAAACTATGTTCCATATTGTTCTTCGTCGATAAACGAATAAATGTAGCAAAATTTGGTTTTAGAAATGTGTGGCAATATCTTATTTACCTGTGAAAAGTGTGATTACTTGAATTGTTTCTTTTTGTCACATCACAATCACTAACAGAACAAGACACCATGGCTCCACGATACCCTTATTTAAAATTCCAATCAAGATTACCAAATATTTTAAAGAAATTTGTGATTGCTCTTTTGCTAGGCTGGACGCTAGGGGCTCTTACTGTAAAAAATGTTGGCACATTGTCACTTCATCCTTTGTCTCTTTTTTTCATAGACCGTGTCCGTATAATGTTAACTTCTCTTTTCCACGCTTTGTTGGTCTTCTTGAGCGCAGCGAAAATTTTTCTAAGTCTATGGATTGAACCGTCCGCCCATAAATATGCTCTAAGATCGGTGGTTTACAAAACAAGACCGAAAACCAAACTTCTTTGATTAAAATGATTTGTAAGTTTATTTGCAAATATTATTTTTAGTTAGTTTTCGCAGGAACATGCATTTTTTCAAGAAAGCTCTACATTTTTAACCGCCATTCCACGTCAAATTCAGAACGTCATAAATCTGAAAGAGCCAAGGGTCTGACATGCTTTGATAGAGCGAGATCGTCTTATTGAGATTCCTATAGGAGGAAATAGAGAAGAGTGTCATGTTTTTTCTCTATCACCGACCGGACTTTATTTCATGGTCGGGTTATTGGTACAGTTCAACTAGGTCAAACAAACAAGTGGGGTTATATTCACTTCTCAAGCTTACGCGCTCACTAGACATGAAATAAAACACTTTTAACGGATACTAGCGCGGTTTTATTGAAAGTACTTTGGTAATTAGTTGGTATTTGGTTTGATTTTTGATTTTCCCGACGTTTCGGCACCTTTGCAGCTGCCGTGGTCACGGGGGACTGAAGCTACTTGTGAGCCTACCCTCAAGCGATGAATTTTATAACGTTCAGAAATTAAAATTTTATCAAATTTAATTAGTTTAATTTTGGTTTAGTTTTAATTTAATTTTATATGTTAAAAAGAGAGAATCTACTGAAACTACTACCATTTCAAAAAATTGGGAGGCCCCTCCAAGAAAGAAATGGCGAAAGAAAACTTGGAGAGGAAGGCCGACCTCCGTCTTTTATATTAATTAATTTATTTGCAAAAGGAACTAACCGTATCATTAGATCTTACAGTGTGTGTTTGGGGCTTTAGCTTGTGAATGATGGGGTCCCAAGCTGGTGGAATTTTCCAACCATCATCTCTATTGAAATTAGGATATTTATTTATTTCGATAGCCTCGCGGAGCATTCTAGGAATGAATCTACGTTCCCTAGCAAGGATTTGGGGTTTGTCAAATCTAATATAATGGTTGGGCCCCTCAAAGGCGTGTTCACTCACTGCAGACTTGTCATCGCGCCTATGTTTCATGTCAGCTACATGTTCTTTAACCCGGGTCCCTATGCTTCTCTTTGTTTGCCCGATGTAGGAGAGCCCACAGTCACAATCTAGTTTGTAGACGCCTGCGGCTTGAAGGGGGATATTACACTTGACAGGTCGTAAGAATTGGTTGATCTTCTTCGGCGGCTTGAAGTAAGTTTTGATTGACGCTCGCTTCAGAATGTTTCCAATCTTGTCAGTGACACCCTTCAAGTATGGTAGGATGGCAGGTTGACGCTCTACTGTGGCTGTTTTGGTGCGTTTTCTGTGACGAAGGCGTGGTACTTGCAACTTGTTGTTACGTAGTACTTGCTTGACGTGCTGAAGCTCAGCAGTCAGGTGTTGTTTGTCACAGATGCCGCGGGCTCTCTGAAACAAAGATTTCCCTACGGTAGCTAACTGTATAGGGTG
Organism: Agriphila straminella; assembly: GCA_950108535.1. Classification (NCBI taxonomy): domain Eukaryota; kingdom Metazoa; phylum Arthropoda; class Insecta; order Lepidoptera; family Crambidae; genus Agriphila; species Agriphila straminella. The sequence goes on along the minus strand of OX467316.1, from coordinate 3,958,013 downwards.
ATGGTGAGAGTCACCATTAAGGTATCTGTCTGTATGGGTTGCTTTACGATACACTGTATGGCTCAAGGTTTGGTTCGGATTCCTGATAATGAGAATGTCTAGGAAAGCTAGTTTATTATCTGCCTCTAACTCCATAGTAAATTGTATGTTGGGGTTTATGGAGTTAAGATGGTTAAGAAATGCAGGGACACTGTCTCTAGGTAGTATTGTGAAAGTGTCATCTACGTACCGTTTGTAGAACCGGGGAGTCACTGGTGCTGTGGCTAGTGCTTTCTGGAGTGCTCATGGAGGATTTTGAGGAGAAAGCACTAGCCACAGCACCAGTGACTCCCCGGTTCTACAAACGGTACGTAGATGACACTTTCACAATACTACCTAGAGACAGTGTCCCTGCATTTCTTAACCATCTTAACTCCATAAACCCCAACATACAATTTACTATGGAGTTAGAGGCAGATAATAAACTAGCTTTCCTAGACATTCTCATTATCAGGAATCCGAACCAAACCTTGAGCCATACAGTGTATCGTAAAGCAACCCATACAGACAGATACCTTAATGGTGACTCTCACCATCACCCTATACAGTTAGCTACCGTAGGGAAATCTTTGTTTCAGAGAGCCCGCGGCATCTGTGACAAACAACACCTGACTGCTGAGCTTCAGCACGTCAAGCAAGTACTACGTAACAACAAGTTGCAAGTACCACGCCTTCGTCACAGAAAACGCACCAAAACAGCCACAGTAGAGCGTCAACCTGCCATCCTACCATACTTGAAGGGTGTCACTGACAAGATTGGAAACATTCTGAAGCGAGCGTCAATCAAAACTTACTTCAAGCCGCCGAAGAAGATCAACCAATTCTTACGACCTGTCAAGTGTAATATCCCCCTTCAAGCCGCAGGCGTCTACAAACTAGATTGTGACTGTGGGCTCTCCTACATCGGGCAAACAAAGAGAAGCATAGGGACCCGGGTTAAAGAACATGTAGCTGACATGAAACATAGGCGCGATGACAAGTCTGCAGTGAGTGAACACGCCTTTGAGGGGCCCAACCATTATATTAGATTTGACAAACCCCAAATCCTTGCTAGGGAACGTAGATTCATTCCTAGAATGCTCCGCGAGGCTATCGAAATAAATAAATATCCTAATTTCAATAGAGATGATGGTTGGAAAATTCCACCAGCTTGGGACCCCATCATTCACAAGCTAAAGCCCCAAACACACACTGTAAGATCTAATGATACGGTTAGTTCCTTTTGCAAATAAATTAATTAATATAAAAGACGGAGGTCGGCCTTCCTCTCCAAGTTTTCTTTCGCCATTTCTTTCTTGGAGGGGCCTCCCAATTTTTTGAAATGGTAGTAGTTTCAGTAGATTCTCTCTTTTTAACATATAAAATTAAATTAAAACTAAACCAAAATTAAACTAATTAAATTTGATAAAATTTTAATTTCTGAACGTTATAAAATTCATCGCTTGAGGGTAGGCTCACAAGTAGCTTCAGTCCCCCGTGACCACGGCAGCTGCAAAGGTGCCGAAACGTCGGGAAAATCAAAAATCAAACCAAATACCAACTAATTACCAAAGTACTTTCAATAAAACCGCGCTAGTATCCGTTAAAAGTGTTTTATTTCAAGTGGGGTTATATCAAGAGTGCCAAAGAAATTTAAGGTTTTGTGGATTACTACCTAATTGATACCCAAAATTTATTATAAATCGTATGTGTTGTGTTTATGTCTAGCATACAAAATGGTGGGGTGTTCGATATTTGGCTGCAAAAGCAACAATCAAAGAAAATAAGCGGGTGTTACATTTCATGCGTAAGTACGCTGTTTTCTATATTTTGATCGCGTATTTCTTTCTTAAATCTCACAGGAACCAAGTTTCTGAGCTAAATCATTAGTTATATCATGAAATACCTGATAAATCGGAAAAATCTAAAAATTATTTCTAAAAATAACCTCGTAAACATTTGACATACAAACCGGTAAAATTGCGTACATCTACGTAATAGTAGAAGTCAGCTTAGCTTTGACGTCTACGTAAATCAGTAGGTTTATAATTCGATTTCCGGATGCCTACTATATAGAAATTTTTTCCCAAAAATTACCCCATATTTCAGGGAATTTCAAGCAATTTGATTTTTCCAGATTTCCGACGGAAGATAAAACTCGTGAAAAATGGATAGAAGCAACTGGAAAAAAGAATTGGGTGCCACACAGGAATTTGTTCGAAACATTTTGAAAAAAATTGTTTCCGAAAAACAGAAAAACTAACGTTAATAAAAAACGTTCTGTATTCCAACGTTTAATAAAAAATTTACCTGTTTTAATTTAAAGTTCATCTTTTTATTCCATTAACCACACAATCTCATATCAAGTACCGGAGCGAACCCCAGCTAGTTTACTCTATGTATATGTATGTTACCGTTAAAGTACGGAATCCGTTAATCTGCAGATTAACTGGTCGAGTCAGTTAGTGTGCGAAATTATTCTTAAAGTAGACGATTTCCGTACTTTAACTTGCACATTAACGGATGCTACACCGTTAAGGGTACTTTTTCTGATCATGGCAACCCCATATTTTGACGTCATAATATATCTATCCCTTACACCCGGTCGCTCGGTAGCGCATCTACCCCTTTTAATATACTATATCTATGGAAAGAGCCAACGTACGTAATTGCGGTAAAAAATGACAAAGGATAAATGTGTGACACGAAACGCTTTCAGTAGCCATAGGTATGGCTACTGAAAGCGTTTCGTAGGTACTCTCATAAAACGTTTAAGTAACAACAGCCGTATGTGGATATTATAGCGTTGAATATATATTACAGATTCTCTACCGTATTCCGTATTATCACAGAATATATAATAGTACTAATATTATTACAAGTCATTTACAAGTTTAAAGTGTAACTTTTGATAGATTTTTGTCGGCTGTATTATTCTCTTACTAATTAACAAAAATATATAAATTTACATTTGTATTATGTAGATACTTTGTACTTTCTGAAAGCTAATGGCGAATAGTGTTGGTTGAAATTAAAGAATACTATGTGCAAAAGGGGTCCCGCCGCGCTAACTTTCGGGAATTAACCAATAAACATAATCGGATAGAATCAAAATGGTCGAAGATAAAAAATAATCAATGAGCGATTTTCTGACAGCTGCATGGGAATTTTAGTTTATTTTTATGTTAAAGATGGCGCTATTCAACTACGTAGCTTTTTTTAAAAAAAAATCCTAGCAGCTGAGTACCTATACCACTTAATTATTCAACACTTGACACTGGCAAAAATTACTCCCTGAAGAGGAGTAGATTGCCATTAAAACGTCAAAAATTGGCATCGACTCCTTTCATCCTTTGCTTTTTTCTTAAAAAGTTACGTACTTAGTTGAAAAACGACATCTAGCTTATTTTAGGTACTTACCTACTATACTTTTTTTTCTTAAACTGCCTTTTGAAAACCGCTCATTGTAAACTAACAGGGTAGGTGCAAAGTGTGGATCCGCCATTAGACCTGATAGGGATCTTGGCAGGCAATTTGGCAGACGACTTTAGTCAATGGGGATTTATGCTAGATGGCGCTAGCGACGAAGCGACCGCTATCAATGGATGTGATTTGTTAAAATACGTCAGAAATGACACTTGATATTTGAAACAGCCAATCAAACGATTTTAGGACAAACGCTTGTGGCGCCATTAGTTCCTCAGTATGCATCCCCATTAGCGCTTTTTATCGTTAATCGCTTGTAAAATCGAATCGCCACCTCATTGAAGCTCATTGTTGTCACTCCATATAAATACCCCATTATTACCTACTATTATTTTATTCTGTGGCTTAACTACAAAGCGTATACAGTAATACGCAGTTAAATGCATTAAATGAGGCGCTTTGTTACAACGAAATAAAATTCACATTCGATACGCTACTTTTTATTTAATTAACATTGCACAGTGGCCACACCAAATTGTACTGCGGTCGAAAAAGTACTTATTCTACTTTATCAATTTTCCGATTGCTTTTAAAATATTGAACTAAGTATCGGATTCTCAGTGTTTGACAAACACTTAAAGGGATGGTTTTGTCCACATTTTAATGGTAGCATTAATTACTCAGGAAAAACGTGACACGAAGTAGTAGCGAACCTGAAAACTTTTACCTAATGGATGATGGAGCAAGTAACTTGTGTCCATTAATTTGTGTCAGTAGTTCACTGTACTGACATTTTAAGAAAAGTTTCAGCTAGGTTAAAGCTTTTTTAATGTCCTCCTACCAATTGAATTTGTCACTTGATTAGGACATAAATCTCTCAATTATAATCCACACTATACTTAAATTATAAATGCGAAAGTAACGCTGTCTGTCTGCCGGTCTGTCTGTTACGCTTTTACGCCTAAACTACTAAACTGATTTTGAGAGAGAGCGGCCAGTTTTCATATTTTAAATAGAGTACCTAATATTTGATCGGGTAACAATAAATTCCCATTTTGGGTGTCACAAATTCTGAATATAGTGTACTGAAATACTAAGTAGGCGTCGGACTGAGGCTAAGTACTACCTACATATATTGAAAATGGGTGACTTTCAAATATAAATTAAGTAGGTACCTAACTAGTTATTCAGAACGGGCGACCAAATTTATATTTGGCCGACAACTCAGGGCACACAAGGCATTTAAAATTTGGCGTAAATATATTTTATTTAAAAAAGGCGACTATTAAACTAATCGAGGTGACAAAAATACCATTATGGGCAGCTTAAATCAGCTATAATAGTTACATACTTGGTATAAAAGTCGCCCACTCAGAATTTTTGTCACTAATTTAAATTATTTATCTCCCACATGTAGTTGCCCGTTTTACGTATTTTTTGTAATCCACAGTCAGTCGCTCGTTTAGTTATTTTGTCGTCAACAATATAAACCGCTGCCGGGTTTAGTAATAAAGTATCCCATTATCGCCTTTTATTATTTCCAGTCACCCAATTAAATATATACCTACCTTTTGAATACTTGTACGAGTAGGTACGATGAGTAATTAAATACACGAGCGGACCATCTGATCCGTCCCCTCGAGCTTTATTAATGGAGCTTAAAGGTATCCATCAAGAGTTGTCGAGCTTTTAGTTAATATTCATAGCTGTCTCCATGTACCGAAATAGAAGAAACTGAATTACTATCATTATTAGACCTCGTCCAGAAACGCGAACGCTACGAATTTACAAGTGATTTTGGTTACACTGATGTTAATATTGCACTGTTTACTGACACGACCCATTCAGCCCAGTTGTTACTGAAACATTTTTTTATCTCGTATCACAGCAGTTTTTTAGTATTGTTACCTTGATGCATAAACTATACATGGAAAAATACCAAAAAAAAAACAAAATTTTCAGGAAAGCCAAAACAATGTCAAACGATCACTGCGGCGATTGGTAAACAATAAGAAAAAGTTTTCCGCTCATTTATATTTTTAAATTGAGGATATTCCTTATACTTATTTTTGATCTTTATAACGATCGGTCGTTATAAATGGGTTAGCGAACAATGTATTATCACAGAAGATTTTTGTTTACTCTGTGGTATTAAACTTGTAGTTCTTGACTCAATAGGAGATTGTCAGTTATTGTGCGAAACGAAAGATCAATATTGGTTCCAAAGTCGTAAAAACTGAAACAAATCGAATTTGATGTGATGGGGTGTCGCATGTCGTACAATTGCGTCAAAGTTAACAACATCAACAAAAATGTATGTATACAAAATATTCGTATGCCGTAGAGTTATAATAAAATTTAACGAGAGTTATTATTTACTGAGGTAAAAGAAATATTACTTAGTGTTTTGATGCGAAATAAAATAAGTGGACTGTAGGTATTATGATGATGGATGTAATAAAGTTCAATAGCAAATAAAGGGGACAGTAATTAAACAGACGTGTGCGTGGCCGTTCGATTGCGAAGAGTGAAGCTGGTTGGCGGACCCGCCGCCGCCCCCGCTCCCCGCTCCGCTGGGGTTGGGATGCCTGTTCTTGTGTTTGCGCGTGAACACTTAGCAACAAATGAAATAATACTTAGCCACATTAAAATTCTATTATTAAACATAACAAATGAAACCTTCCCACGCAGTAAATAAAGGTAGGTACAGGTAACATTTATCCAATTAAGAGTCTCACAGCAAATAAAAATAAACTGAAATTTCGAGCGTTTCGTGTGTTTTACTTCAATTTATTTTTTACAAACAAGCTTTGTACATTCTACTTTCATCTTGAATTATTTTTTTAACGAGAATTTGAAAGGTCTCCTGTATTTTTTTGCATTTACTATGCAAATGTTTTTTAATTTCATTGCGAAGATTTATGATACATGTAAGAATTAAAGAAACACTGTATACAGACTTTGTAGTATCTCAAGCTGAGCTATATTACCTACATGTGTAATTTTTTAATTAATACACAATATGAAATCAACACTTTTTATTTTCACAACTAAAACACATGAGACTCTTAATCCCGACAGTGATTATTTTCTTTGTGATCCTGAAACCCAAAATTGACAGTTCTTTTTTTCTTAGTAGTAGTAGTAATTCGTCCTTTTGGACAGGCGAAGGTCAAAGCCATACAGCCAGTTCTTGAGTGTTGGTTTCTTAAAGTTTAAAATAAAGGCAAAGCCAAATCTTGAGTACTAATGTTGCCATGCTTGGCACAGACATTATAATGAATGACAGCAGGGATTGAAATACCGTTAAAAAAATAACGTTAAAAATACTGTTAAAACATTTAATCGGTTTGAAGCGCTCTCTTGACAGACTAATCGTACTCGATCACGTTTGTTAAGCAACACTCGGTCTGGCCAGGTGTCGGATGGGTGACCATTAAGTGGCATTATAACTGAGCGCTTCCGTGCTTCGGAGGGCACGTTATACCGTCGGTCCCGGCTGTTGTTATCTGATAACAGTCGTTAAGCCAAGTTAGAGACCTTACAGGCGGCTTGATAAACTCTAACACTAGAGGTGGCCACTACTCCACATTTGATAAGAAGAAGAAGAAGGTAAATTTACCGGTAAAAATAACGTTAAAATTAGTGTACCGGTAAAATTACCGTCAAATATAGCGTTAAACTTTACCGGTACTATTGTACCGGTAAAGTTTTAATTATCGGTAAAAAAGTAACGTTATTAATTGGAATAACGTAAATTTTAAAGTTACGTTAACAAAAATAAGAAATAAGGTTAAAATTAACTTCAATGTAACGTTATGTAAAGTATAACGTTATTTATTGACATAACGTTAATGTTAAACGGTAAAAAAGCAAGAAATAACGTTATCAATCCCTGAATGACAGACTTCAATGCCTATTAGTTTTCTAGATGCAAAATAAATATCTGTCTGTTACAATTTCAAATCTTAACCGTGATTTTTGGTAAGTATAGGGATAGATTGAATTAAGAATAGGCTACTACAGCTACTTAATCCCGAAATTCCTGCGGGAAAAGGAATTCCAAACGATCAATAAGTCGCGGGAAAAAGCTCGTATCTAGCTCAATAATTCTTATATTGGTTAGACCTTTACATATTTATCGATACTTTAAGCCAATACGCGAAATATTTCCCACGGTATAGGCTCATAGAATTCACTGGTAATGGCGACAGTTTGATAAATATGGAGTATAAACCTAACTTGCTGGTAAGTTGAACATGCGCCTTTTATAGTTAATGAAATTAAGAAGGTCGCAAATGCTTCAATTACTGGACAGTTACGTTGATTTACGTAACACGGTCTTTTTATAGCATTTTATGTCATTTTAATTCCTATTTTTAAAAAAGGTATCAAAAGGAAAATTGGAGCCCATAAGGGTAAAGTTTGACAACATGGTGTGGGAGGTTTATCTTTTTATATAGAAAACGTAAAGTTATAGCCATAAAAAAATCACACGAGAAGCAAAGAGATTCTCTAGTCGCTACAAATATTAAATTGCGTAACCTCACAGACGATTGTAAAAAAATCAGAAATTCACCAAAAGCGCTTCATGTTTTTGGAGTAAATTATAGCGGAAACGTATTGAATTCTACATCTTTAACGTACTGTGAAGTTGCTTCAATTACTTTTATTTAAGAAAGATAATATTGTGTTAATGATAATGATGACAATAACAACGAAAAACATCGAAAAACTGCAGAAGTGAGCATATTTTCCTTAATCTTTACATGTTATGAAAAGACAGAGACAAAATGTTCTAGCGTAACCGAGCCTTAAGATCACTTTGTCTGTCAATCTGTAAATATCATTTTTCAAGAATGTTAAGGGTAAGTATCAAGTCAAAATTCATACCAAATATAAGTCTACGGCGGTCTTAAGCTTCTGTCAACACAATCAAAAGATACAGTCAACAATGTCACATTTTTCGACTCAATAAATTAAATCGTATATGCATATATAGACTAGAATCACAGAATAAATAATAGTGAATCAGGCAAGAGCAGGAAACAAAGTCTAGTAGGTACAAGTACAGAAAAAATCTGATGAATTGAAAACCATAACATAACAGTTTATCACTTTAAATATTTTGACATAGCTAAGATTACCTATGGAGCTCAGTGGCGCATTGGTTTAGCGCCTGGCCCAGCGATTAGCAAAGTTAAGCAACGTTCGCAAGGGTCGGCCATGGGATGGTTGACCAAAAATTTATTATCTCGAGCTCCTCCGTGCTTCGGAAGGCACGTTAAGCCGTTGGTCCCGGCTGCATTTGCAGTCGTTAACACCCACCAATCCACATTGGGCCCGCGTGGTGGGTTATGGCAGGGCTCAGTCACTCCGCGCGCGAGTCTGAACCGCTCGGTGTCCTCTGAGAGGACAAATTTCATACATCAGAAAAGATAAGACCTACGCGATAGAAAGAGAGGCAACTACTAAGTGAATGTTTTGGAGCGAAGGGAGCGCTGTGCGACCTTAATTGCACTTTATTGTGTCGGAGCAAGAGTCGCAATTTATTTAAACGATTTTGCGGAGTGCAACTTCTGTACTCTAGTACTATTATTTATTCTGTGGCTATGGCCCATCCTTCTTACCACCCATAAGGAAGGCCTGTGCCCCAGCAGTGGCGACATCAAAAAAGGCTGATGGACAAGATTACCTAACTAACTGTGTGTGTGTGTGTGAGCCAATCTTACATTTGTTCGGTTTTAGCTCAAAGAACTGTTTTATAATTATTAGTTGATTGTCTTTTAGTTTTAGCAATATTTTTTCAAAGTTCAATATTATATTTTCTTGACCGTACCACAGATAATATAATACTATACCGTACCAAAGACTTCTATGGACCGTACTTACATTAACCATAAGGCTTGTTCGTTAAAACTGGGGATTGGTGCGTCGCTTACCTGCAAAAGAAAATGCAATCTTTAGTTCCTGTTAAATAGAAGCCATATTCTGCTGTAGCAAAGAGGGTTTTTGCTCATATCATCAGCTTAACTACAAAAAAATATATTAAGTACTTAAAACTAGTGGCTAGGTGAGGTCGCTCCTAGAAGCCTGTGAACGCCCCAGGAGGCTTTTGCGTTTCTGGATGGACCTAGGATGACTTGACTAGCCCTACCGATGCTATGTTCATGCACCACATGGGAGTCTAATGCGGTGCAAAGAGCCCATCACCAATACCAATACTAGTGGTTCTCATGAGCTGTAGTATAATTCAAATTGTAAGTTGTTTAAAAATTAAGAGGATTGTCAACCACGTGGTCTCCATACAAACGGCGATAACGTTTCCCACCCTCTAAACCTTAACCTACAGTAATTAATTTTTGGTATTTTTTTGAAATGCCTAAATACTAGGGCTGTACGTTTTGATTTTTAAATATCTATAATAGATTTCGAAATATTTGCATTTTAGTGATTTCATACAAAACACAGAAGTGCCAATATTTTCAAATCTACAATTAATATTTTAAAAATCAAAACGTACAGCCCTAGTTTTTAGGCATTTCAAAAACATACCAAAAATCCATTGCTGTAGGTTAAGGTTTAGAGGGTGGTAAACGTTATCGCCGTTTGTATGGAGACCACGTGGTTGACAATCCACTTAATAGATGTCGCAATCGCCACGAGGTTTTCGAAGCACATAGTCGGGTATGCGCTGTTTGGTATATTAAAGATTTCGTATATTCGCAGCTTAATGGCGCTTCTAATTTTGATAAAAAAAATGGCTCGACTAAAAATATAGTTATCGAACCTGTTCACAAAATTTCAAGAGAATCGGTTGAGAAATGCGACCTGTGGAGAACAAACTGGAAGCCGGAAGGACAAACGAAATATTTTTTGCCCAAGCTAAAGCAGATGGTAGTAAAGCAGAGACTAAAATTCGTTAGAGCATTAAACCAATGATCTAAGCTAACTCGTTTGCGTATTTTTTTTAAGATCGAGTTAGACCATAGTTAGACGTGTTTGGTAAAGCTTTGTGATGACACTTTGTTCACCGCAAACGCTGTCTACTGGTTGTCTAATTACGATCATTATTTCCGCGGCGGTATAGTTCCGCTCTCTTGGTAAGAAGTTTAGAACACACGAGAAAGAGGTGGTTGTTGTGGCTTTTGATACGTAGTTATTGAATTTAGTTTTAACTGAATATTTTCAACAATCTAAATTTTCAAGCCAATCATTAGTCCAAATTTATGAAAATATGACTAAGAGCCAATGATATTAAATGTCTAAGAGCCAAAGAAAAAATCTGACAATCTCTAAATAAACAATATTTCTTTTTACTAACCATAATTGTGCCCACAGCAGACACAGCGTAAACAAAACGGCAGACAAACCGCGGCAAAGCCAGTACTAAAGCTCAAATTAAAACTGTCAAAACTTGCGACAATAGCCAAGGAAAACATCTAAAAAGCTATAAAGGTTTATAAACAGAGGTACATATATCTCTTTCCAAACATTTACTAACAATCATTTCCACAGCAGACACAACGTAAACAAAACAGCCAGGTTGCCGCAAATAGCGGCATCAGTGGCAAAGCGACAAATAAGTAGCCCAAATTGAAGAAAATAAGACTAAGAGCCAAAGAAAAATTCTGACAAGCTTTAAATAAACAATATTTTTTTACTAACAATTTGTGCCTACAGCAGACACAGCATAAACAAAATGGCAGGTTGCCGCAAACCGCGGCAAAGCCAGTGGGCCAAAATACTAAAGCTCAAATTAAAACTGTCAAAACTTGTGACAAAAGCCAAGAAAAATATCTAAAAAGCTATAAAGGTTTATAAACAGGAGGTTAGGTATATCTCTTTCCAAACATTTACTAACAATCGCTTGTACAGCAGATACAGTGTAAACAAAACGACACGGGGTCTAAAAAGGCAAGATTTTCTATGAACATAAATGAAACATCTACATCCACAAATTATGTGGCAGAAATCCTTTGATTGAATGCAAAAGTGAGTTTGTTTGTTACGCTTTCAAGACTTAACTAAACCGATCATCATGAATTTTACATACACGTTGTCAGAGGTACAGGATACCTTTAATCCAGTGAAAATGATTGTTCCCGAGGGATAGAAAAATAACTGTCCGCGCTGACGAAGTCGTGGGCAGCCGCTAGTATCCGACATTTCTTTCAGTCAAGAATTGTTTTCTTGAATTAGGTAAAACTGTTTTGACTGAAAGAAATAAGTATGTAATAATAACAGGTTTGTTTAACCTGTGTGCAAATTCATTTCACAATGTTTTGAGATCAATAATGTTTTATGTCAATGATGAAACATACTATGAACAATATAAACGTAAGTATTCTATGACGTAACATACTGTCACTTTTAGACCCCCAGGTAACCGCAAACCGCTTCAAAGCGCGGCGCGGCACGGCACGGCGGGCGCGGCGGCGCGTGGCGTAGGCGCCTCGCTCAAAACAGCAATTTAATATCCGCGTTTGTAACATTCTCCAATCTTGACAGAATTTTCATAAGCGCACCTCAATTTTGGTCTTATATAGGGCTGTGTGTTATTTTATAAAGTGAGGGGAAATGTTGATACAGTATGTATAAATAAAGGTACATGGTAAGAAAAAGAAAAATAAATGTTTTTAAAACAAAAGTAAAAAAAACAATGCTTTTTTGAGCTTCTTGACTTTTTCTCTTATTGCCAACACGAAATAATGAATACTGTTTGACGTTTTGTAAAAATAAAATATAAAGTTACTTATGTTCTACTGTTTTTCTTGTATATACTGTACAAGAAAAATATCATCGTATACACACTAGTAGGTCAATCGTATACTCAGTCAGGTCAGGTTTTATTTCTATTTAATTTTCATAAATCATAAAGATATAAGACATAAAAACGCCAATTTACATGCTAAATCTTATGTGAATGCAATAAAGCTCATTCCAGCATAACAGGGATATAATCTGGAGCCAGTGCACAATTTATTAGTGCCAGTAATCTTGGGAGGCATCCCTTTCCGGTGACGCGTAAAATGTAGACAGCCGGCACTTAAAATGTCTCTTTTTATCAGGAGATGTGAGAGAATTAAAGGATTTAGAGAAAGGAATAATATTTGAGTTATTATTTTCATTGCATTAGCTAATAAAAAAAATATTAGGACGCATTTCAATAAAAATGTTCAAATGGTACGAATTTTTTATTATAATTAATTGAATTCTACAAATACAATATACAGAACTTCTTTGTCTAAGTACACACATCAACTTTGTCTAGGGATACAGGTGTTATTTTCATACAAACGAGGTAACTTTGAAGCCTTGGTTTTCTGCCAGGGATGTACTGTGCTGTGATCTGATGATGGCCATCCAGGGAGTGAATGGAGGAGATTCAGATCGCTATACACACCCAACTGATCTGACCAGCATTCTAAAAGATTAATGGACATGTTTAAAAAAACCGCGAAAATAGCATGAAAATGTATGGAAATCCTGAAACTGAGAACTCTGACCCATCAATCTTTTAGAATGCTGATCAGATCAGTTAGGTGTGTATAGCGATCTGAATCTCCTCCATTCACTCCCTGGATGGCCATCATCAGATCATAGCACAGTACATCCCTGGCAGAAAACCAAGGCTTCAAAGTTACCTCGTTTGTATGAAAATAACACCTGTATCCCTAGACAAAGTTGATGAGTATAGTTATACTTATTTTACAATTCTCTTTTATTCGTACATTTATTGTTTCATATTTTGACTTGTGTATTAGTGCCATTATCATATAAGTATCACATTTATCACCAACTCTAGGCGAGTTTCATTCAACTTAATATTTCTGAAAAAAAAGAAGCAATTTTAGGCTAAATCCTTAAAAAACCCTACAACGTTCGTTTCTCCCGAAATGGAACATTCGGTTATGAATAAATGATTGTGTTTTATTCAAACAATTTCGTTTTCTTTCTCTCCACGGTCTTGTTTCACGTTTTCATAGGTCGCTTTCAATTCTGCTATTGTTCAGAATTTCTTTGTTCGGCACGAATTCTAATTTATCTAAAAGTTCGCAGCTCTCGATGGTATGTACGCACGACAACAGTTGAACTACGAAAACAGCTTTTATTACGTACGGCATAAAGGCGGTCTCAAGGTCAACATGTATAGTCTGATGTGCTTGTGCTGCTGACTGTACCTACGTGATCAGAGTTGCAGTCTCTGTTTTTTGCATTATAAGTGGAGAGTAAAAGAAAAAGTGATGATAAAATCCTACTTAATATTTAAAAAAAAAGACTGAACGGATATTTGGTTGAAATTTGGCACACAGATAGTAGATAGCCTAGATTAAAACATAGGATACTTTTAATCCCGATATTCCCACGGGAACGGCAACCACGCGGGTGAAACCGCGGGCGGCCGCTATAAATTGCAGTCTATAATGAAAGTACTCTAGTCTAGACCAGTGGTTCCCAAACTGTGCAACGCACTGAAAAAAAAGAATGATTGATTTTACTAAATTCCGCGTAAATTTTATCAAATTCGCGGGTTAATATAGGTCCTACACACTAAATTGTTGATTTTACCAAATAAAACTGGTTGATTATTTAACCCATACGTTTAGTAAATTTAATAGTATGATTTCGTATATTCAACTAATCAAGTCCTGTATATATTACGTCGATGACTTTCGATATTTTACGATGAGATTTAATAAATGTCACTAAACGTGTTATGTAAAATATGTGAAATTAATATTGCTACATTTACTCATTTCGTTTTGTATATTTGACTAAAAAGTCCTGTATATATGTTACGTCGATTACTTTCGATCTTTTACGATGAGATTTAATAAATGTCACTAAACTTGTTTTGTAAAATATGTGAAATTAATTTTGCTAATTTACTCATTTCTTTTTGTATATTTGACTAAAAAGTCTTGTATATTTTACGTCGACTTCTTTCGAGGTTCAACGATGAGATTTAATAAATGTCACTAAACTTGTTATGTAAAATATGTGAAATTAATTTTGCTACATTTACTCATTTCATTTTGTATATTTGACTAAAAAGTCTTGTATATTTTACGTCGACTTCTTTCGAGGTTTTACGATGAGATTTGATAAATGGCACTAAACTTGTTATGTAAAAAATGTGAAATTAATTTTGCTACATTTACTAATTTCATTTGGTAAATTCAACTGATTCAGTCCTGTATATTTTAACATCGATTATTTTCGACCTTTTACGATGAGATTTAATAATTGTCACTTTATTTGTCTCGGGCGTTCTCTTCTCTTCACTTCTTCTCTCTTCTTATTTTTTTCTTCGCTTCTTCTTCTTTTATTCCCACCACAATTTTTGAGACACTTCGTTATTCTTTTTATTTGTCCCTACTTAATACTTCTTAATAACCATTTTCTGCCCTTTTCATCCTTTACTATTTAATTTTAACTATTCATCTAGCATTTTCTATTTACATTCTTCTATATAATAATGCACATTTGAAAACAACCAAACATTTGAATCAGAAAACCATCAACGACTGAGGTTCGAACCGCGGCCTCTTGAGCATTAAGCGAGCAGTCACACCATTACACCACGGCAACTTGAAAGTTAGCGGCTAAATTGGTCATTGCTTGATGCTCCACGTTTCATCTATGTCATGTGACATCCCAAATGTCACATTATGTACCTTGCACAATATGTATATTATGTACCAAGTCATATTAACGTAGCACAAAAATAAATAGAAAGAGAAAAAATGGGTAGTGTACTTGTACATCCGTGTCTTATAAATCTTACTACAAGCAAAATATCACTTAGGATTTAATGACCAGCGTCTCCAAAATGTAATTTTTTTTTTGTACCTACACTACCTACCATGAAATAAGAATCAAAATCGAAATTAGAACACGAACCTTATAAACATTAAACACGTAATACGAAACGTAAAACGAAACAAAACACGAACCTGAATTCTAAATCGAACTTAAAATTGGAATCCAAAACCGGATCGGGTCGGACCTGTTTTTTTTTTCTTTTCGACACTATAAGGAACCTATTTAATTTGTATTAGCAAATAAAAGTTTGAAAGTTTTAATATTTTATACTAAATAATATACGAAAAGAAACCACAACCCGCACCAGGTCAACGGGAATCGATCCCGCGACCTCCGGACATCCAGTTCAACGCTCCAACCACTGAAATATCGAGTCACTCAGACATCAACTTTTTTTTAAATTTGTATAAAATAAAATAAAGGATAATGACTAATAACAAATATCGTCCACACAGTAAAATTCTCAAGTGCTAAGCCAATCCGCATAATGGCGCTAATGAACAACAAGTCATCACAACTTATCTATTTTCATGTAATTGAATCACAATAGCTAAATAAGATTGAGTTAAGTCTGTACTAGATTTTGAAGAGAGAGAGAGAAAATAAAAATCCGTGAAAGGGCGCTATTGTCCAACTTGAACTTCATAACTAATAGTACTAGTATGTATTCTGTGAGTCTGTGACTATAGTAGTTTAAAAGCATTTACTAACTAAACAAAGAAGTACATTCTTGGGCAGTTTTTCAACAAGTAAGTTGAAAGATACAGTCAACGGCACGCTGAGCCTCCACGACAGGTCAATGATATTCAATCAATTTTATAATCAAATGCAAACCATCAAGGTTCAAAATAAATTACAGGTTTTTTTTATAACCTCATGCGTTGCCGACTGTACATAAAGGCACATCAAAGGGTAAACAAGACAATTTTAGTAGAGTAGCAAGCGTCACTTATCGGAAATTTGGAGAACTATGTTGCTAAAGTTGATTTTATTGACAAGCTTGTGTAAAATGTACATATTTCTAATGTCAATTATATTAAATATATATCTCATAATTTGTGTAAAGTAAAATCAATCCTCTAATTTGGTAGTTTTTACGAACAACTTTAGTAGAGTAGCAAGCGTCACCTATCGGAAATTTGGAGAACTGTGTTGCTAAACTCGTACTGTTGTTTAAACAAAAGTTCTTTGTTGATTTTATTGACAAGCTTGTGTAAAATGTACATATTTCTAATGTCAATTATACTAAATATATCTAATAATTTTTGTTAAGTAAAATCAATCCTCTAATTTGGTAGTTTTTACGAACAACTTTAGTAGAGTAGCAAGCGTCACCTATCGAAAGTTTGGAGAACTGTGTTGCTAAACTCGTACTGTTGTTTAAACAAAAGTTCTTTGTTGATTTTATTGACAAGCTTGTGTAAAATGTACATATTTCTAATGTCAATAACATTAAATATATATCTCATAATTTGTGTTAAGTAAAATCAATCTTCTAATTTGGTAGTTTTTACGAACAACTTTAGTAGAGTAGCAAGCGTCACCTATCGGAAATTTGGAGAACTGTGTTGTTAACTCGTACTGTTGTTTAAACAAAAGTTCTGTGTTGATTTTATTGACAAGGTTGTGTAAAATGTACATATTTCTAATGTCAATTATACTAAATAATATAAAATTCAAAGTCTTGACTGACTGAGTGAGATATCAACGCACAGCCCAAACCGCTGAACCTAGAGACTTGAAATTTTGCACATAGGTTCCTTATCAGGTCTAGGGGTGCATTAAGAAAGGATTTTTCAAAACTCGCCCCCCAAGGGGGTGAAACGGGGGTCCAAAGTTTGTATGAAAGTCCCTCAGTTTTGAAGCTAGGATCTTCAGATTTTGTGTTTAGGCTGACCATTAAAAATTAATAAATACGGGTCTCAGCGTTTTTCAAAATTCTACCCCCGAAGGGGTCAAAATGGGGATGAAGTTGTGTATTGAAGAAAATCCTTTATTTTCGAAGTAAAAATCGCTAAGTTTATAATTTAGGCTTATGGATGGAAATCTAACGCAACGTATATTATTTTTGTTAGTATTTCAACCTCTTTGGGGATGAAATGGGGGTTAAAAGGGGTAAAAAAACCCAAAAAAAACATATGGATGTCGTTATTGGGGTTTTCTGGGATGACGATTGCAAAAATTACATTTATTTTGATGTCCAACACGGTGGACATGATTTGACCCCTAAAGGGGTGAAAATGGGGTTCAAATTTTGTATGGAAAAATAATCTAAAATAGACATTACAACTTTAAACATCGTAGGAGCACATCTAAAAATAAATAGGCAAACATATATTTTGTAATTTAAAAAATCAACCACTTATGGGTAAATGGGGTGAGTAAACATAAAAAATCGATATGGATGTCGTTCTTGAGGTTTTATGGGATGGTGATTGCGAAAATGAGATTTATTTTGAAGTCCAACAAGGTGGACATGATTTAACCCCTAAAGGGGTAAAAATGGGGTTCAAATTTTGTATGCAAAAGAATATAAAATAGACATTACAACTTTAAAATTTGTTGGCGCATGTCTAAAAATAAATAGGCAAACACATATTTTGTTATTTTCAAAATCATCCCTTAAGGTGTAAATGGGGTAAATATGAAAATCGATGTGGATGTCGTTCTTGAGGTTTCATGGGATGGTGATTGCGAAAATAACATTTATTATGAAGTCCAACACGGTGGATATGATTGGACCTGGACATGCACATCCAGGGGACGGGGACAGGGACGGGAACGGGAACGGGATACTAATATCTCTGGTTACAATTCTGAATATTATAAACTAGCTTCCGCCCGCGACTTCGTCCGCGTGGACATTCGATAAATTCCACATGTTTTAATTTCATTAAATTCTGATCAGCCGTTTTTACGTGATTAGGCAGATCCCCACCAAGCGAGCAGCCTCGTTCGAGGCCCGTGCGGCAAACGTCCTGCCTCGCGAGGCAGCGCGCTTGGTGGGAATTCACGTGATCAAGACAAAACGGCTGATCAGAATTCAATGAAATTAAAACATGTGGATTTTATCGAATGTCCACGCGGACGAAGTCGCGGGCGGAAGCTAGTACTAAATATATCTCATAGTTTGTGTTAAGTAAAATCAATCCTCTAATTTGGTAGTTTTTACGAACAACTTTAGTGTAGTAGCAAGCGTCACCTATCGAAAATTTGGAGAACTGTGTTGCTAAACTCGTACTGTTGTTTAAACAAAAGTTCTTTGTTGATTTTATTGACAAGCTTGTGTAAAATGTACATATTTCTAATGTCAATTATACTAAATATATCTAATAATTTTTGTTAAGTAAAATCAATCCTCTAATTTGGTAGTTTTTACGAACAACTTTAGTAGAGTAGCAAGCGTCACCTATCGAAAGTTTGGAGAACTGTGTTGCTAAACTCGTACTGTTGTTTAAACAAAAGTTCTTTGTTGATTTTATTGACAAGCTTGTGTAAAATGTACATATTTCTAATGTCAATTATACTAAATATATGTAATAATTTTTGTTAAGTAAAATCAATCCTCTAATTTGGTAGTTTTTACGAACAACTTTAGTGGAGTAGCAAGCGTCACCTATCGAAAGTTTGGAGAACTGTGTTGCTTAACTCGTACTGTTGTTTAAACAAAAGTTCTTTGTTGATTTTATTGACAAGCTTGTGTAAAATGTACATATTTCTAATGTCAATTATACTAAATATATCTAATAATTTTTGTTAAGTAAAATCAATCCTCTAATTTGGTAGTTTTTACGAACAACTTTAGTGGAGTAGCAAGCGTCACCTATCGAAAGTTTGGAGAACTGTGTTGCTAAACTCGTACTGTTGTTTAAACAAAAGTTCTTTGTTGATTTTATTGACAAGCTTGTGTAAAATGTACATATTTCTAATGTCAATTATACTAAATATATCTAATAATTTTTGTTAAGTAAAATCAATCCTCTAATTTGGTAGTTTTTACGAACAACTTTAGTGGAGTAGCAAGCGTCACCTATCGAAAGTTTGGAGAACTGTGTTGCTAAACTCGTACTGTTGTTTAAACAAAAGTTCTTTGTTGATTTTATTGACAAGCTTGTGTAAAATGTACATATTTCTAATGTCAATTATATGAAATATATCTCATAATTTGTGTTAAGTAAAATCAATCCTCTAATTTGGTAGTTTTTACGAACAACTTTAGTAGAGTAGCAAGCGTCACCTATCGGAAATTTTGAGAACTGTGTTGCTAAACTCGTACTGTTGTTTAAACAAAAGTTCTTTGTTGATTTTATTGACAAGCTTGTGTAAAATTTACATATTTCTAATGTCAATTATATTAAATATATCTCATAAATTTGTGTTAAGTAAAATCAACTTTCGAATTTTGTTAGTGTTACGAACAAATTTAGTAGCGTCACCTGTTAGAAAATTGGAGAAGTATTTTACAAACTTTCTTTAGTGTATTCAAATATTTGTTTAATGAATTTTACTATACTAAGAATAGTTTTAGTCAATCTGTTTTGTTATGTAAAATCAACAAAGTGTATTTTGTTAAATTCACCCTTGTTATAGTAAAATTAACCATGAAAAGGGTTGACTATGACAGTTCTCTAGGCAACCTACGCTACTTTAGTACATTCAACAATTCTTTTTTTTCAGTGCGCGACGACGCGACCCGCCGGGATATGCGTATGCTCAATCGTATGATTCGTATGTAGGTTTCAAAAGCTACACGCAGGTATCATCTTTTACTTTTGACCAGTGAGGCGCGCCCCCCCAAGGGGGCTTCAGCTACTATACCCAAAGGAGGGCGCGACGAGCGGCTCTAGATAGATAGTACTTATAATATCCCTAAAAATCATATTTTCTCACGGCGAGAACGGTAGTGCAGTGCGTCTCTTGTGATGACAATCTACTTGAGTTTAAATTAAACCCTTCATTCTCAGAAGATCCATTGGCCAGATCCACAATGGATCTAGTAAGATATTATATTTTCATCGTTTCTTAATATGATGGTCGTCGGGGGAGGGGGGCGGCGTAAGTATTTTAGCATACCGTTGGGTCGGGCGCACCGGGTAAAAGGTTGGGAACCCCTGCTCTAGACCCTAGGGCCTAGTGCAAGAAAGAATAGCAACCGAAGATCATTTGTTACATCTCCCCGTCTAATGGAATAGGTATCTTCGGGGATTCGGCGGCCATCACTCATTGTGATAACTCCTGGAATCATAATTTTACCCTGAAGGATATTTCTGAATTCAAATTGTACTGTTATTTTAACATACTGTAACCCTTTTTTGAATATCAAGTTAATTCCTTTGTTTATTTATGTTAATTCCTGAAAATGAAGAAATGTTTAGTTTACTTCTGCTGAAGGGTTCATGCTTTATTTATCTTACTCTATGATGCATAGTGTAGTGATTACTTGCTCAGTGGGTTCATGTCACTGACCCATAAAGTTAATATACCTTCCGCTAGGTATATTAACTTTATGCACTGACCTGATTTTTTTTTTCTATTTATCTGGACTGGCTGTCTGTATGGTTTGACAGCAAAGTTTTTGTGCCTATTTGAAACGCTTTTTTTCTATTTATCTGGACTGGCTGTCTGTATGGTTTGACAGCAAAGTTTTTGTGCCGATTTGAAACGCCACTAGCGTGCGCCTAAAGAACTAATTTTGGCATTTGGCATAAATTTTTGACAAGTTTGAATGGAAGTTTTAAGTTGTATAAAGGACTATCGGTATTTGCGTTGACATAAGCATGCACATCACTAGATTTAGTACCCTGTACGCACACTACGTCCTACAGCGCCAAAATGGTGGAAATCAAGTAGGCACAAGAACAGTTTGACAGCAGCCAGTCCAGTGTAATAATATAGAGGTCAATGGTTCATGTTCTGACTGTAGTTAAGACGTCAGTTTGACACTTGTCTTTGACGTTTTATTACCTGTTTCGTTCCACGAACACTTTACGATGGTTTGATGAAAAGTTTGTAATCGAAACATTATTTTTTTACTAATAACTTTCGATTATTCCTTTTCATATAAACAAATATCAGTTTAAGGCGATTTCCTGACCAAAAGTGGCGCCCTCAGAGGTTTTTATTTATATTGTGTCTTAAAATTGGTGTAGTTTTGTGGTACAATACAAGTTTCTACGCGACTGAACAATAATAGGTGCGATTTTGGTAGTGTGAAGCTGAGGCTTTTATCGTAGTGGTGGCTACCACGCACGACAGAACTTACCGAGTAAACTGTCTTGATATACTTGGTGCCAAATGCACCAAGCAGCATCGGAATGCGATCAAGGAATTTATAAGTACATACTCGAAGAACTTATCTCTAATGTAAAAAGAAACATTACCACAGTACATATATAAGTTTTTCAAACAGTAGAAGAGCTAACGTCACTTAGGCCCTTTTGTCATTGCACTCCGTCGGATCGCTAGGGTTGGCATTCTCCGGCCGTCTCGTCGAATAGTAGGTATTTACACTAAAGCGAACGATGTTTCCGGGAAGCAGTACGTCGTTCGTCTATTGAAGTCGGGTGGGGCTTTTAGAATAAAAAAAAGGAATCTGTACTCCAGCCCCACCCGACTTCAATAGACGTATTTTTAGTATTACGAATATTATTTCTTGCTTTTTAGAGGTAGGTTTTTTGAAGTCGGTTTTTTAAGTAGATAATGGGGAAACAAGGACATGGCTGTATAAAACTTATTCTTTTAATTTCCTTGTAAATTAATTTGGATATTTTGCAATTTATATGTTTGCTTTGGAAACAGCGAAAAATATGATCCATTTTTTTAACATATTGAACAAAATCAGCCGATGGTTCAACCAGGTATCTTATGTCTACATGTTTGCTATAGTCCCTGTACCTCAGTACCCTTAGCACGAACAGCCATCGAGAAAAAAAACGCACGTAAAATTACTCGATAGAGAAATATCTATAGAAATTTTTATTTCGCTATTCGGCGGTAGATGGCGTTGTACTAATTTTCCATACTAAATTGCACTATCGAATGATTTTACGCGCGTTATTTTTTTCGTTAGCTGTTCGTGCTAAGGGTACTGGTAATAACTTTTAGAACCGTTTTGGATAGTTTCATCCGGTTTTACATAAGATTTTAAAATTAAACAATTGTTGTGACGTTCGGCACATTTTTTCAAAAGATAACCGGAAACATAAAAATAGTGATATTTTTTCGGGAATATCCAGTTGGTTATATTCCGAGCTCATAATTTGAACGTTACTGTATATTTTATTATTTTTTATTATTTTATTACTTTTAAGTAAATAGTTGAGATTTTTAATTGAGCACAAGTCGAGCAGACAAACCCAATCGATGATACATTTTCCAGGTTCGATTATTTAAAACATTTTACCTTTCAACATCGGCAGGAAGTTTAAATAATGAAAATTCAGATGAGTTTAAACATTCGTAGACAGCACAATATCGTTTACTCTGACGAATCATTTTAGCGAATCAATAAAAGTAAGTAACAATAGTCTCGGTGAACTAATCCACGCGATGTGACAACCCCGACTAAAGTACTGCGAACTTTGCTTAGAGCTCTTAGAGTGACGTCAGCCGTCAAATTCGACCGTTTCTATGGAGCTCCTATACTGTTTGTAAACTTATATATGTACTGTGACAATACCTACCACTGAACTATTCGACACTTAACACTGGCAAAAATTACTCCCTAAAGAGGAGAGTAGATTGCCAAACCAAAAGAAAAAAGAAGAAACTTAAAATGTTGACACGAGTTGATTTTGTTTTTACACACCTCTGCTGATGTCATAGATATACTGATGTCGTTGTTTCTGACTGCTGAGGAGGACTTTGACTTTGCGATTATACAAAATTACAAATGAAAAGTGTACTGTTTTAGTGTGGATTTACTGTCTTACTAATTTTTTCTTTGTGTAAGCATATAAATATACACATCATGGCAGGTGCAATGTTATTTGAAACATCACGCCTCTCGCCGACGGAGAGTGACGAAGTCGTCCTCATGAACGAGAAAATGGTTAGCACTAGCGAATTACATAAAGATGGTGAAGAAATCATAAGGGCTAAGGAGCAAGGAATCCTAAACCTTGGTGAAAAATACAAGAAAGAAGGTAAAGCTCAGGAACTAGCTGAACTTATCAAAGAAACTAGACCGTTTCTTAGCCTCATAAGCAAAGCAAAAGCAGCGAAACTCATTCGTTCACTGGTCGACTTTTTCCTCGATTTGGAGGCTGGCATCGGTATTGAGGTGCAGTTGTGTAAAGAATGCATAGAATGGGCGAAGGAAGAGCGTCGCACTTTCTTAAGGCAGTCCCTGGAAGCCAGATTGATCGCATTGTATTTCGACACAGGATTGTACACAGACGCCCTCGATTTAGCTACAGCCTTACTCAAGGAGCTCAAGAAGTTAGATGATAAGAATCTTCTTGTTGAAGTTCTTCTTTTAGAGAGCAAAACCTATCATGCACTTAGCAATTTACCAAAAGCCAGGGCCTCTCTTACATCTGCGAGAACAACTGCAAATGCAATCTATTGCCCTCCTAAAATGCAAGCGGCCCTCGATTTACAGTCGGGAATACTTCATGCAGCAGATGAACGTGATTTTAAAACTGCTTATTCATATTTCTATGAAGCCTTTGAAGGTTACGATGGGGCAGATAGCCCAAAGGCTCTTACTGCCTTGAAGTATATGTTATTGTCGAAGATTATGTTAAATCTGGCTGAGGAAGTCAATACATTTTGTGGCAGCAAATCTGTTCTTAAATATGTTGGTAAAGACCTGGAAGCGATGCGGGCTGTTGCTACTGCTTCCCGTAAGAGGTCGCTTGCAGATTTCCAAGCCGCATTAAAAACATACAAGCCGGAGCTTGAAGAAGATGCAGTAGTACGAGCCCATCTTGGAGCTCTGTATGACACGATGTTGGAGCAGAACTTATGTCGAATTGTAGAGCCCTACATGCGTGTCCAAGTACACCATGTGGCCCGTTGTATCCGTCTGCCTGTAGTTCAAGTAGAAAATAAGTTGTCACAGATGATTTTGGATAAGAAATTGAATGGAATTCTGGACCAAGGAGAAGGAGTACTTATTGTTTTTGATGGATCACCCCTGGAGAAGACTTACGAGACTGCCCTTGAAATCATCCACCAATTAAACAAGGTTGTTGATACTCTCTATCATAAGGCCAAGAAACTTTCATAGACCCATATGTAAATGTTTTAATGAGAAAAATAAAAGGTGTTCTCTCCAAAATATTGTCATTAATTTGGCTCCGGCTGGATTACTTATAAGAACGCATAACTTTTTGTTCTAAACCTAAAAAGCATACTGTTAAATGGCATAAATATCATTTGGCATAATATTTTAAGGTCTCGAAGATTTTGCGCAATGTTTTTATAAATCAGTTTTTTGACAACAATCATCTTACGGGAGTGGTGACTTTTGATTGATGTATGGCAGAGGCAAGCTGTTAACCGAACACGAACAAGGTTATGTACCCTTAGCACGAACAGCTATCGAAAAAAATACCTAGCGTAAAATCATTCGATAGATAAATTTTGTATTGGAAATTTGTACAGCGCCATCTATCGCCGATAAGCGAAATGAAATTTTCCATAGAGAATTGTCTATCGAGTAATTTTACGTGCGTTTTTTTCTCGATAGCTGTTCGTGCTAAGGGTACTGAGATCGAATTAGTATCAAGTACCTAATTTTAAAAACAGTACAATGGAAACCATGGCAACCGATTTCAATGTACTAAAATAACAGTTTTTTGACGTTTATTCGATACCGATTCGATCTCAGAACCTCGTTCGTGTTTCTAAAGTAACCCCCTGATTACTAAAAAACTTGATTAGGCGCTGTAGGTAGTGAAACTAGCGCCGCCATAAAGATAAAGATAAGATAAAGATAGTTTATTTGTTTAAAACATGTGTAACAGAGATGATCATTTAAAATAATAAGTTCAAACATGTCTTACCATAAACGGTGTACAAATTAAAATATAAGCATAATTCGATCATAGAAAATAAGTAATTATAAAAAAAAATAACAGTAACAAGTAAATTAGAATGTCAATATAGGTAAGTCTTATCATTATTCAAAATATTCTTACAATTTATCATTTAAAAATTCTAAAATAGAATAATAACATTTTTCTTGTAGCAAAACTTTCACTTTATATTTAAAATCATTATAATTAAGTTGCTTTAAAGATGGAGGTAATTTATTGTATATTTTTGGTGCCATAAATAAAATACTCTTTCGCAGAAGAGCTGTTTTCGATCGAGGCAAGCAGAGTAGACTATTATCACGTCGATTACGCTGAACAACATCTGACATTTTTACAAAATATTGCTGATTGGCTTTAACAAATAAGGCAATCTCCAAAATATACATTGACGGAAGTGTCAGAATTTTATGTTTTAAGAAATATGGTTTGCAGCTATCGGTCGTTTTTAGGCCAAACATGGCTCTCACACAACGTTTCTGTCTTTTAAACACCATATCATTATAAGTAGAGTTTCCCCAGAAAATAATCCCATATCTTATTATTGACGCCGCCAATCCATGATAAGCTGTGAGAAGAGCTTCGGTACTAAGCAATGATGCGAGTTTGAATAACGCATAAGCCGCACTGCTAACCCTTTTACAAAGTTGTTCCACGTGGGAATTCCAATCAAGTCTGCCATCAATTACGAGTCCAAGGAACCTACAACTATCTACTGCATAAACTTCTGTGTTTTGAAGCTTCACTTTAAAGTCAGGAGCGAGTCTTTTTGTTTGGGAAAAATGAATTAATTGTGTCTTACTAAGATTAATTTTTAAATTATTATTATCTAACCAGGAAATGAGTGATGTCAATGAATTAATAATGTCAAGTTCATAAATGTCCGGGTTATTCATAGATATAGTATATGGTTATTACATGCTATTGTCAAGGTACTATCGTCAGCAAAAAGGGTCATCGGATGATTTACAGATTTCGGTATGTCATTAATATAAATTATAAACAGCAGTGGTCCCAATATACTTCCTTGGGGCACACCATATTTGACTGTACGTGTTTCCGACAGATAAACCTGTTCCAATTTTGTATCAGAATTTATTCGTGTAATTGAAGTGCATTGTTTTCTATCCGTCAAGTAGTCTTTAAATAAATCTAATACATTTCCTCTTATTCCGTAAGTTTCGAGTTTTTTTATTAAAATTTCATGATTTACATGATCAAATGCTTGTGTCATGTCACAAAAGACAGCGCAAACAGGGTTTCTTTTGTCCATATTCAATAAAACATTATTAAGAAATTCAAAGATGGCCATATTAATGTTCCTTTTCCGTCTGAAACCATTTTGTTGCTTACAAAGCATGTCGTGTTTTTCTAAGTACGTATACAACTCTCCATAAAAATATTTTTCAAAAATCTTCGACATTATAGAAAGTAAGGCGATAGGTGTAGTTGTGCATCAGTTGCTTGTCATCTTTTTTTAACAACGGTTTTATAATAGACAGTTTCAGGTTTTCTGGATATCTGCCAGCGCTAATGCATAAATTAATAATGTAACTTAAGTGATTACATATAAGATCATCAACAGACTTAATTATTTTAGTAGCTACGCCGTCATGTCCCTCACTATTAGTATTTTTTAAGTTTTTTATTATTGTTAAGATATCGTAAGAGGTACTTGGTGCCATAAACATAGAATTTTGCTGGCTATTTAAAGTGGAGGTCACATTTACACCAGAACCAGGAATAGGTGTAATCTTATCTATAAAATAATTATTAAAACTATTGGCTATGTCCTCTGGCTTTGTGATAATTTCATTGTTAACATTTAATTCCAATATATGATTTTTGGGTATATTAGATTTGGAACTGTTTATTGTAGCCCATGTAGACTTAGCTTTATTATCGGATTTGCTAATGCAATAGTTATTTTGTGCGCGTTGTGTTAGTTTAATAATTCTTTTATACCGCCTTGAATAATTTTTGAACGCCACTTTATTCTCTTTCGTCGGTTTCAATCTATGTTTCCAAAGTAGACACCTTTTTTTCTTACTACATATTTTAATTCCTCGGGATACCCATTTTGGTCTCTTTATGGCAGATATAGTAATCAACTTATAGGGAAAACACAGACCATAAAACAATTGAAAGGATTCACTGAATAAATTATATGCTGTATTTGGATCATCTGTATCGTAAATTTCTGAAAACGACAGTTGTTTTAGGCAATCTCTAAACTTCAAAACATTTTCAGTATCAAAGTCTCTGCGCGTTCTACGCCAGTATATAAAAACCGGTATGCTATTCACTGGACATGTCAATGTTTGTGCTGTGTGATCCGATAGCGCAAATTCCAACACTTGAGCCCTGCATACCACTACATTTATTTTTATTACTCGTAAACCAAGTCAATATTTAAAAAAGCTCATGTAATAATTTCTTAAATTGTCTCTTATATTTTTTAAATAACTCTAACAGTTTTCATTCTTTATGAAGTTTTAAAATCCATTTTAGCTCAAAGACACTTTTAGCCACTTTTGGCAATTATGGATTTTAAAACTTACAGAATTAATGATAACTGTTGAAGAGTTATTAAAAAATATTAGAGACAATTTAAGAGATTATTACATGAGCTTTTTTTTAATATTGACTTGGTGTACGAGATATAAAAATAAATGTATTAGCGGCGCTATTTCACTACCACCGCGCCTTAATGACAATTTAATTTAATAGGACAACATATTTTTAGAGGAATAACGATTAAAGTTTAAAAGACATATGACACCTGTCAAAAACTTTTTACTAAATAAGACAGACTAATAGAATGCCTACTGAATTACTACTTCTGATGCAGACCGTACCTCTCTACCCATTGCTTGCGCTCACGACCGGCGGACTACGCGCAATAAAAAACCTTTTCCCTTTTAATATCATTAGCTCCTATCTCGAAAAAAGGCCATTTTCGGCAGGAGCGTGTCCTTCCTCGTTACTCCACTGTTTAAACTGCTTCAGTCGAAAGACAAGTGCATTGTCCGGGAGAGTTTTCGGAATATTTGATAAAACAAAACGAGGAGGAAGTGAAAACTCTGTTCATTTTCCATTTTAATCGTTAAAAATAAAATGTCTTTATTGAAGTGCTCTCTTGTTTGGAATCTCAACCTTTTATTTAAGTACCTACCTAAGTACCTCTCCAAAATAAATTTTTTGGATAATCATTAAAATAGCGTATTTTAAATGATTTTACAGAAGATATTTTCTTTTAGAGCATTTTAGACATAGCGTGATTAGCGTGATAACGCCCACGGGCAACTTTTGTCTCCGCAACTAACTTTGTCTCTCACATGTTTTATATGAAAAGTCGCTGGCTGTCGCGTCGTTACGTATGTGCACTTACATATAAACCCGTAGACTTCATGTGAGGACAAATTAGTTGCTGTGTACGCCAGCTCTTAGAAATCGAGCGCTGTAAGCTGTAAGCCTTATTATTATTCATATCCATTCTCGTAAGTATAATGCTTATTCCCTTATATACAGAAAATTATTAGACATAAGTAATAAGTTTATTGTGAAAGCACTCACGTAACAGCACGTTTGTATTGCTGAGCCAATCCTTAGAAAATGTATTGTGGCTGTCAAATTGAATAATGCTAGTTGCGAGTAGAATAAGTACCTTTACATCTTGTCTTAATAATAACGAAGCAATTTCTTATGATAATATTTTCATCGCGGTATATAAAGGTAGATAAAAGGTCGGTGCGATTCTCCAAATAAAATTTCACTGTCTATATAGTAATCTACTGATCGATCTTCGATCCATCGAGTTTCTGTTACATAACTCTAAAAATATTATACTTATCTTAAAGCTTAATTATGTACACCGCCCACAGAGCGTCTGCAACCTAATGCAAGCAATCTTATGTGACTCAGTCACGTCGCCGACAGCCGGCACGAGGCCGAGGTGCCCCGTGTTATGTAGTAGGTACTACGATCACCATTATCGTTACATAATACGGGGCGAGTTTGAAAGCTGCGATATGCCTTCTCTGTTGCAGAAATCAAATCAAAGCTGAGATTATACAATATCACTTCGTCCGTTGCGTCTGCAACATAGGATAGATAAGTTTAGTACTATTATAATATTCTGTGTCGCCGTTAGCCGGCACGAGGAAGAAGTGTCTCGTCTCGTGAACGTGATAAATATGAGCATCATTTTATCAAAATATTAATTTCGCACATGCTTTGCACAATATTGCGTTGATGGCTGGATACATAGTACGGGGCGAGTTTGAAAACTGAGACACGCTGCTTTCAAACTGTTGCGATTGGCTTTTATTAGTAGCGAGCATATAAACCGCGAACGATGGTAATTGTTCTTAGAATAATAAGTTCCTAGTATTCTGTCCTCAAAAGTGCACCTATTCCCCTTTTATCCTATTTATCTTATTTTATTTCGCCCAAGGTTGTCTGGAAGAAATTGCTATGTAGCAATAAGGCCGCCTATTGTATGTTTTCTTGTTTTTTTCTGATTGTATCGTTTTTTCTATCATGTGCAATAAAGTCTTTATTATTATTATTATTTAGTTTTTTCTTTTTTTTTCTCAGCTTACGCTGGTATTTTTATTATTATTATTATTATACCTAATAGGTAAATACACTCTTTGGGGGGTAATAATCTTCAGAGTTCTGTTTTACGCTCGAGATATTGGACGCATGAAATCTTCGTATTTGTCCAAATGTACAGGTAGGTACATACACGAACAACGTTTAAGTTTTCAATAATCAACACCATGAATAAAGGCCAAGCTCTTTCAATGTCGAACAAAAAGTACAAAACCTAATATTTATTTTCACGTAAAACATAATGAAACAGGTAAAAAATCATCAAAGGGATCCGCGTAGAATTTGCATATTATTTTTAATTAGCTTGCTAAATTCCGGGTAGGTATGTAATGCTTGTTTTTTTACTCCAAAAGGTCCGCTTAAAATGGGGCAAAACTCAAAGGTCGCGATATAAAACGACTAATAAATAAACAAAATGGCGACGGGGAAAGGTAATTACGTAGGTGGTTACAGAAAAAAGTTGTATCTTTAGGGGAGGGAGCAGATGTTTTTGTTAGACTTTCATATAGAAATGTTTAGAGTTAAAAATACTAATGCATCATGCACGAGTAATTTTTTTGTGGCTTATTTTTTTTTACCTTTCTACTCGTATTTATTTGATCAAACAAAAATCAGCACTTGTCGTGTGGAGTGATGAATTTAAAAGAGTTATTGACTCCTTTCTTAGGCTCACCTACACCATAAGGTATCTACCCTCCAAAAATGGTGTCTCTCATTTCAGCCGTTAGGGCTCTACTACGCATATCCCAACAATCAATCAATTTAGAGTTTTGTATGTGTAGATTGAACAGATTAATTATATCCAAAGTTTAATAAAATAATTATGGTGATCTTCGTAGATGATCGAAGATGGTGATAAGTATTTCTCTCAGGTATCTTGATTTAAATCAGTGTACCAGAAAGTTCATCAAACTTCGAATTCGAACATTAAAACTTGGAATTTAATTACCAGTAACGAGACCAAAGTTCTGAAAAAGTTTCTTGACGTCTCGTCTTAAACTTACGATGAAGCTGTTTATGAAATAACTTTGAAAAACATCTCTTATATATAATAAGTATATGAGATGAAGGTTTTACGGTTGTAATCTGTGGTCCCCTATTTTAAGAGCGTATGGATAAATAAATAAGGGTTTATTGACATTAAAACTACCACTAATCCACTAATTAATAAAAAGCTGACATACCCAATACAAGGAATAGAATAGAATATTAGTTTATTAGCAACACATAGCGCACACACAATAGGCACAAATAATTTAACATACTTAAGTAATAATACTAAATAATATACTAGAAAAAATACGACTCGCACCAGATCAATACTCAGACGGGAATCGCACCCGCGACCTTTGGATATCCGGTCCAATGCTCTGACCCTTGAGCTACCGAGTCACTGGACCGGATATCCAAAGGTCGCGGGTTCGATTCCCGTCTGAGTATTGATCTGGTGCGAGTCGTATTTTTTCTAGTATATTATTTAGTATTGTGTAAAAATAGCATTGTGAATGCAAAAATCTCAAATATAAAAAAAATACGAAAAAAAACAACAATAATTATACTGACCTCAAGCTCAGTATAAGCAGCAGACAACGTCTACTGCACTGGTATTCTGCTGAGACCAGTCGTGACATCACGGAACAGAAACGAAAACAATACAAACATTACAAAATTAACTAAAATAAAATAAATAAATAAAACAAAGTGCAACGGAAGTGGAACTTCAGAGCGCTTGATGTACAAAACGACGATTTTAATCTGTGAAACTCTTTCTCTATGTCATACATTCTTGAGTAAAATTGCCGCAGATCACTGTCAATGCATTTGTACAGTGCGATTACTTCTTTATCTTCGGGAAGCCATAAACTTATTATGTGGAATATTAAGTTTATGCGGGAAACTTGTTTCTATACCAAAAATCTGCCGCAAATGCCGCAATAAGCCGCATCTCTTCTATCTCGCTCTTACCTCTTTCTCTATATTAATAATATCTCTTTCTCTCTTAACTCTTCAACGCCCGGAAAACAATACAACAATAGATTTCACAATAGATTATAAATAATAAAATAATATGTAGATGCCTCTTTTAGGTACCTACTAGTTCGGGGGGGGGGGGGGGGGGGGGGCTTTGAACATTTGATTTCCGTCAGTCAGTAACAAGTAAAATGTAATTGGAATATTTGCTGGGATAAGGTAAGTCAAGAGATTTCGCACTAATGGTGCTATTCATGTTACGACTGTATTTACTGGCTCACAAGTAAAGCTAACAGGACAGGGTTGCCACTATTTTCAGTATTCAAAACTTTATTAAGTACTTCTTTAAAAATAAAATTAAATACTAGTAAAATAATAGTACAACAATATTTATCGTTAGTTTTCGTTCTCCTGTCATACTTATATGGTATACATAATTATTATAGTCATACTGGTCAAACACCAGGTAAATAATAATATGTTAAAGGGTCGGCTAACTTATTTAGAATAGAATGGAAAACTGATTTATTTAGCGGCACAAAATAAATTACAAAGTGAATGGGTACATGCTTAAATTAAATTACAGAATGTGACACTAAAAAGGCAACCTCTTTAGCATGTGTCGGGTTTTCAATTTAAATGTACCTATTATCTATTAACAATTATTATCTAATAATAATTATCTTTATTATAACATCTATTTATTATTATCTATTAACATAGTTAACAAAGATAATTGTATTATTAACATAGTTATGGTGGTAGCTATTATCTAAAACTATTAACATAGTAATGGTAGTACTTAGGTATTATCTAAAACAACAGCTTTTTAAGTATTTCACATTAAAAATCAATCTAAATAATTGACGTTTTTCATTAGTGTCAGATTTTCACGCGTAAATCCACGTAAGTAATGGGGGCAAAGATGGTGATGAAAAATGAAGGGACATCATTCATGTATCCATCAAATCGTCAAGTTGTTGGAAAATTGAAACACGCGCCCGAAGAGAAAACACACTTTCATGTCAAAGTTACTTATCTTAAATGAACCGGAGCCTTGAATTAGCATAATAAGCGTAAATAGTAACGGTTCGGCGATGGTTACGGTTAATTAATATATATAGTCAGGTGGGGTAAGTGAAACATACTTTATTTTTATTTAACAAGGTTTAGTCAAGCTGTAAAACTCGCAATTAAAGTAGCTGTGTAGGCAATGTACTCCTCATTAAATCAGCCTTTAACGGTATGAATATAAATGTCTAAAGACTTGCATTAAGCAACAAAATCACGAAAAGAATATAAAGGCTAAGAAGTGTTTCACTTACCCCTGACAAGGGGGAAGTGAAACAGTGGCCAAAATAGCTTTAAATATTGAGTCTATTTAATTAAAAACAGGACAAAAGGATCATTTTAAACCGTTAACATCCAAAATGTATCAAATTCTAATAAAATAGGGTCCAGTTTCAAAGATTTATCAAAAAAAAAGTAATTTTCATTTTATAACATAACTTAATTTTCTTTTTGGTTTACTAGCTAGTTTAATGATCGCAGCGATATCTGTGTTGTATTGAGGGCAGTAATTCGTCATTCCTGATTTATCGACACATCGCTATGAGAATAAACTACGATAGTTTCTTAGATATGGTTGGGTGTTTCACTTACCCCACCTGACTATAAATAAGTTTGTATTTTTACAAATCGTATTTAGAATGGAAGTTAAGCTGAATATATGACGAGGTACAGCCGTGTGTCATTAAAATGATGAAAAATTAAATGTGCCCTGTTAAAATACAGTAACTACTTACTAACGTACGACCTTTTTAGTACAAGATAAAATGAAGACAGAAGAATCGGTTGGAAGTGTTGGAACCATTGACCTATTTTTTTTTTCTAGTGTAATAATAGTAGAGGTCAATGGTTGGAACAACTCGCGGTTTTCAGTGCAGCCACAGTCGCACACATAGCCATATTAGCCATAGCCAACATACGGGCTAGTAAACCGGCACTATTCGATGCTATTAGTACTGTAGCAGCTACAGTGCAGCCCCCTAGCATGACATGACCACCAAACACGATACATAACGCTATTATCGACACTCAACTGTCAAATTCATTGTCTTTTGACAGTCAAACGTCACAAATCGCTATCATACCACGTTTCGATTGTCATGCTAAGGGGCAACAAAATAACGATAGAGCTTTCGAAAACGGCCAGAACTACGCTTCGGTCTAGTTTAGAACACAGATGCTTTGATTTTGTGCTTTTAGCGAGAAACAAAAATACAACAGAAGCGCTAACAGCGCAATGCTGCGCTGTACAATATAACCCTTTGGCTACTAACGAAGCATATATACATACATACATACATGCCACAGAGACTTCAAATTAAGGTTCACAGGTATCGTTTGAATGAATAACGCTTGAATTGGTCGAGGCAGTGGATGGTTAATTGATACACATTCAACCCGACAACGTCCACACATTTTGTGAAGTCCATGACCGATGCGACGCACCGTTTGCACCGTTGTACTTACAGAGTTATGATGAATGTGTTTGAATTTAAATTCGTAGTTAGGCATAATAAAAAAAATACAGTGCAATGCTGTG
The DNA here is from genome assembly GCA_950108535.1 of Agriphila straminella. Classification (NCBI taxonomy): domain Eukaryota; kingdom Metazoa; phylum Arthropoda; class Insecta; order Lepidoptera; family Crambidae; genus Agriphila; species Agriphila straminella. The sequence goes on along the minus strand of OX467316.1, from coordinate 3,923,504 downwards.
ATGTAATGGGTCAGTGAGGATGAATTCTTGATCATGTTTGATTGGAAAATTGTTTTGAGATATATTATTATAACGAACATACGAAACCGATATTTTAATTCTCACAACAAAATTTAAAAGTTGCACACTGCAATGTTCATTTTGCAAAATGTCTAAATAAGAATGTATTTTGATGTAAAAGAGTGATGTTCAACAGAATTAAAACATTAACAGCTTGCCGCTGCCATACATCAATCAAAAGTCAACGCTCAGTCCCGTAAGATGATTGATATAAAAAAAACTGTTTTATAACATTACGCAAAATCTTCAAGACCTTGAGATAAACGTTTCCTCAGCGAAATTAAATCTTATTACATGCTCGGAACGTAGGTACAGTCAGCAACGAAAGTAGCTTAACACTTTAGTACTTTGTCATAGCAACTTTTTAATAAAACGTGTTTTAAACTGTGAGAATCTGTCAAAAAAGTTGCTTCAAGAAAGTCCGAAAGTGTTAAGTGACTTTCGTTGCTGACTGTACCTTTAGCGTGAGTTATGAGATTGACGGTTTTTTAGATTGCAATTACTTACTAAGCAATCTTCACACTTCACGGCAACCGCTTGATGGATGAGCAGTATATATATAAAGATAAACAATAACAACGATAACCTATTAATACTTAGATATTGTTTGAATTTCACTAAAAAATGAAGCATTTTCGGGAGAAAAAAGGATTTCAAGAAATAAGTACAATAGAAAGGCGGCAATAGCTAAAATCAAATCATAACTCCTGCCTGAGTATAAACGTCAAATTCCAACGTCTACAGACTTTGGCTGCAATTACGCATCGTGAAGACAGGCACATGACAATGTGGCACAAAATATGTAAATGTGTGAATATACATGAAGCATTTTCGGGAAAAAAAAGGATTTCAAGAAAGGCGGCAATAGGAAAAATCAAATTATAACTTCTGTATGAGTCATCATCCCCCTACCGTTATCCCAATTATTTGGGGTCGGTGCAGTGCGTCCTTCTCTTCCATTCCTTCCTGTCACTCGTCATCTCCTCATCCACTCCCTTCACATTAATATCATTCTGCACACAATCCATCCATATTTTCTGCGGTCTTCCTCTTACTTTCCAGCCCTCAACATCCATATTCATTACTCTTCTAGTAACATGCCTTTCATTTCTTCTCATAACATGCCCAAACCAAGCCAGACGATTCCCTTTCAACTTCTCTGTTACTGGACTTCTCTGTCAGACTTCCTCTGACATACTCATTCCTAATTTTATCCATTCGCGTCAGACAACACATCCACCTCAACATTTTCATCTCTGCTACATGTAATTTCCTTTCATCCATCTTCTTCATAGCCCAACTTCTGAGTATAAAAGTCAAATTTCTATGTAATTAAAGAAACCTCAGAATTCCAGTGTCTACAGACTTTGGCTGCAATTACGCATCGAGAAGAGAGGCACATGTGGCACAAAATGTGTAAATGTGTGAATATAAGCTACTTAAATTAAAAGTGGCACCCCTAAAAGTTGTGTTGGAAGCTTATGTAGGTGGGAGAGTTCGCATTTGCATTGCATGTGAATCTAGAAGCCTTGCCGGCAAAGGATACAGCTGATTATTGGATATGTGGAGATATAGGTTTTTATTTATCTTACTCTATGGCAGGGATGCACAGACTGCGGCCCGCGGGCCACATGTGGCCCGTCGGCAATATGCTAGTGGCCCGCCAGCAAAAATATTCCCTCGTTCATATGAAAAAAAATCTTTTTTTTGGCTTTTTTATGTTTTTATGTTGTGCTGGTGGCCCGCCATTAGTTTATCATTTGCCCAAGTGGCCCATGGTCTCCATAAGTCTGTGCATCCCTGCTCTATGGGTACAGTTATACACGCCTGTTGTAATGTAAGTAAAAAATGCATTTTTTGACAGAAAGTTCTTAATTTAAAAAAGCTTTGAAATTAAAGAGGTATTATTTCAAAATACAAAATCAAAGTTTAAATTCAAAAATACCTACGTAACGACTTGTGACTTGTGAGTGATGCCAAATACAATTTTCTTTGCACCGCCCCCCGGGTAAAAACAATGAAGGTAATACATTACCTTTGATTTGACAGATGTATGTATGTCTGTATGTGATTGCTACATCCATCTGTCAAATCAGCACGATTACGATAGCAATGTAAGTTAGCCGTAAGCCGATACAGCCCCAGGTACCATAATACTTTGATTTTGCCCGAATACTTTTTTTTAATACTCCAATAGAATAAGTACACGATACCACAGACGATGCTTATTCGCAAAATACTCGTTTCTTAATGTAGCAGTACAAATCACCGCCATAATTTTGGCATCCCAGTTGGAATCCACCAGTGGACCCGTATCTAGGGTTACCATCTGACCGGATAAATCCAGTCTTGACCGGACTTTAAGAGCTCAGACCGGATTCCGCCCGGATTTCATTCGAGACCGGATTTTCATGCTTGGTCAAAATCATTACACCATCATTGATTGTTATGATTTTGTCTAAACCATCATCGCCGCACAGCTGGGAGCCTATGAATGGGTGGTTTCCTGAAAGATGACCATAATTTCTCATAAGAAACCACTTACTTGTGTAAAATTTTACATAAAAATAAGATAAAGCTGTTGCCAGCAGATAATAATATAAGTTTAAAAATTGTAAATGGCGTAGCCATAGGTACATTTTTTTTAAATTTCAATTAAAGACCAGACTTTTAACAAAAAATTCAGGACTTTCAACCTCTTGCGACCGGATTTCCAAATTTTGGTCGTGGTAACCCTACCCGTATCCGAGGCTCATTCATACAGAAACACGAGCATCCGTTAATTGCGATCAAAGGCGCCGCTCCACTGAGCCCCGCTCAACGGGCTTTACTTTAATCAGGTGCATTCGTACTCGATCCGAAACAATATTTCAAATGTTTCATCATGGTAGACCTGGATTTGGAATGATAATTAGGTTCTTTATTTTCTACTAATTCAATAGTTTACTTTGAAACCGCTGTTATGCAGTGTATAGCGGCGCGATCATACCGCTAAATAAGCAATCGACGAATGACGAAGAAATGCAGGATCAGCAAAAAGTACAATATTATGTAAACATTACGCAGACGCGACGTCGCACTACGTCAAGCTAATATCGAGACAAAAATGTATGGAGACCTGACTCACGATATCGCAGTTTTCTAAGCACTTCGCATAAATACAAATTCCAACATCAAGCAGTTGGACCGCGGTCCCCGAGCACAGACTACGACGACGACCGAAAACGAGTCGAGAGACGAGCGAAAAGGGAAGTACTTCCACCGAGGTAGGTGTCTACCTACCTCGGTGGAAGTACTTCCCGTTTCGCTGAATAATGGCGAACAGTTCCTGCCTCAATATTGGTGACCACCGACACTGGACAGCAGTAACCTTCTAGAGCATCATCAAGGTATACCACCCCTCATAAGCTCAACGGCAACGCTCAGTTAGTTCTAGTGGTGTGTGAGCAATGCTTCGCACTGTGTCTGTAGCATAATACCAGCGATTAGTTCGCTGCATAAGACTAATATCTATTCTGTGGTATAAGCCCATTGACTAGTGTCTGGTCTCATCATCATCAGCTTTTTTAAATGTCATCACACAATGAATGGATAGGTTACACATTCTAAGTCAAGGAACTCGGTGGCGCAATGGTTTAGCGCCTGGCCCAGCGATTGCGGAAGTTAAGCTACGTTCGCAAGGGTCGGTCATGGGATGGGTGACCAAAAACGTATTATCTCGAGCTCCTCCGTGCCTAATGCCTGGAAAACAAAGATTTCTATCATAAATATTTCCAGCTCACTTTTAGAATTATGTGCCAAAAGTTTTTACACTTCTTATTTCGATGACTCCAAAGCTTTTCACAGGACAGAAAGTGCCTCTCGTCTAAGTCTAAGCCTAGTCTATATGCAAGGGCGAATGCCTGCGCGTAGATAGGGCAGGCGGGCTCTAAGAGAATTTCATATGAAAAATTGCTTCGAGCCGAAAAGACGACGTTTGACCTAGCTCTCGCAAAACTCTAAGGAAATAGGGTTTTAACGGAAATATTGAACGATGTTTATTTACATGGCATATAGGCAATAAGAATTATAAGTACTTATAAAGATAACAATAATGGTTATTTCAGTCACAACCGGGTAGTACAGTGTTTACATTTACATAGCTATCTTATTGTTGTCTAAATAAAATAAATAACATTGTTTATGAAAGACTGGTGCCCATAGATAAGGTTCTACACTGTAGGTATAGATATAAAAATGTGAAAGTTATAAAGTGCAATAGCTCTCTAAGGCTATAGAGTATAAGCGCGTCATCATGTGAGAATTACTGTGAATACTTAGATATTTTCTAAACTCCGATTGTGAATTGTGACATTTAATTAAACACTCGGAATCACATCGCAATAGCACATCGCACTTAAAGTTCCGACTCAGTACTATCTTGAGTCGTTGTCACTGCAATCCCCGTCAATTGGTAATGCGCTGGAACCTTGTCACATTAACATCCACGTTGACGTGGTCCGCAACAAAAAATGACATGAAGCAAGAAAATTCTGATAGGTAATCTAATACCTATATTTTATTGAATTTTTATTTTCAATAAGATAGGGTCTAGGTAGTTATATATAAAAAAAAATTTTTTTTTCGTTTTTTAGGTTTAAATCATGGCCGCCAGGCGCATTACCAATTGACGGGGATTTAGTACTATCTCACCACTATGTTGATGTATGAGGAGCTCGGTGGCGCAGTGGTTTAGCGCCTGGCCCAGCGATTGCGGAAGTTAAGCAACGTTCGCAAGGGTCGGTCATGGGATGGGTGACCAAAAATTTATTATCTTGAGCTCCTCCGTGCTTCGGAAGGCACGTTAAGCCGTTGGTCCCGGCTGCATTTGTAGTCGTTAATAACACCCACCAATCCGCATTGGGCCCGCGTGGTGGGTTATGGCCCATCCTTTTTACCACCCATAAGGAAGGCCTGTGCCCCAGCAGTGGGGACATCAAAAATGGCTGATGGACACCACTATGTTGTAAGTAACTGTAAAGCTCTTTTTTTGCAATTGTAACAGTATGTGAAGATTCAACATCTACAAAACTCATAATGTATTGTTGTATAGTGATTTTATATCAAGAAGACATAATATGATGATATGACATAAAAATACAACATTTCATAGTCAAGTATGAGCAATTTTGTCAGCACCGGATATCGGCACACTATTTTTGGGGGTAATAAATCAAACGGGAGGAACGATCTCTCTCCCGACTGTAGGACCCCGCGTGCCGTAATGGATTTCTCATCGCGATCCATTGACTCATCTATTACAGGTGAAACGTGTTTATTCGGCAGACGTGTGTCGAGAGGCTTCAGACAAACTGTAAGTCATTGTAAGTAAGTGCAATAGCTTTTAGGATTGGATGTAGTAAAGTAAAATATTGTAACCTGTGACGCGACTTCAAACGCGTGATTCTTATAGGTACTCCTATATCTATTTAGAGAACTCTGGCATTCAATTTAATAATGAACGGGGGAATTAAATAGACCTTCGTGGTTAAGATTGGCTTGCCATGTCTGTGGTTCCAAGTTCCATAAATTTTTTCCTTTGTAATAATATAAGGTACGTACAACATCTATGAATTGAAAGCCATCCATCACTAAGATTAGGGAATGTTTTATGGGTTCTGGCTTGTACGTATGTGATGGATTACTTAAAAAATGGTACAGCATTTGAATCAAATTATACCTGAAAGTCCTGTAAGTCCTGAAAGCTGTTAAACTGGCGCTAAAATAAATAACAAAAACCTAAAATTTACTCACCGACATTCAGCGATTCGTTACAATTGTGGCTTATTAGTTTAAAATTTAAAAATATCACAAAGAAAACGTTCCCATGTACTTTGTTTACAAATTTATTTGGCTGCTCCCGCTAATCCAATCTACATAATGTATGTGTATACAGGTCTCGTCTCGAAGCGTAATTACGGAGGCTGCCAGTTCCCAGAAGGATCCCTGGAGGTGCACGTGAGGATTACACGCCTGGAGAGATATAAATGATTTCTCTGACAGCGGGTAGGTTACCAAGCTTACCAAAGTAACAATTTAACTTGTTTCGAGTCGTTTTTATGTGAAACATTATTTACTTTACGATTGCATCATATATAGTACACCTGTTGAGTGCTTGAGTTGCGTGTGGCAAAGTTAATCCTCAGGTGCTCCTGTATCCTAAGAGCACATCGAAATCTTTAGAAATTATGAACCTCCTGACTACATAATATGATATATCATATTAATCATATTTCAACGGTGATTAAAACCAATGTTTTCTGTAACATTAACAAGCCAATTTGTCTGGAAAATTTTCAGGGAACAATTATTTTATGAGAGTAGAATGTTTCATTAAAACAGTCTGTCTGTTTGTACCCTTAAGTCAGTCATATTGTGGTCCCAGCTTGAAGGCAATTGCGTCCAAGCCTTGATTTATAATAGTTATGAGGGCAATATGGCCCGAGCATTCGAGGTGCCCTTTATTAAACACCGCTTGGGGTAGATTGAAAGGGTAAAATTATGCGAGTGTATCTGTGACATAATCGTGGCGTTCCATTTTACGATTGTCTAGCCAATAAAAATTGCCGGCACCTGTGTCGAATTGTGTTCGCACAGTTTGAATATTAATCAGCGATTTGGAGTGCTGTTTATTTAAGTGCTATTTTATTGTTGGTACAAACATGTTTATTTTGCTTTCTAAAATATTAGTAAAATAGACATTGTTTTTAAAAGGCTTGAGAAATAGAATAAATTCATAATTAAATGGTTCATTCAAACGTGCAGAGATTGATGTTTTTATTGGTGTGTCTGTCTTCACTTCACCCAGTCACTTTTTGTCTTCAACTTTAAAATCGTCTTGCGTCATACCCATTATACCCAACCCATGCCACACAAAATATGATGACGTTTTTTTGAGAAGATAGGGCATGTGCTATTGTCGTCGCTACTGCATGAAGTTGAGACACACCATAGTTAACTGAACATTATAATCATTTTTAGGCTTTTTGTTAATACCAATAACAAAAAGCAGTGTTTGTATTTAAATCAAAAGAGGCAAAAAATCAAATAAAACACTTTTAACTTCAGTAGATTCTCTCTTTTTAACATATAAAATTAAATTAAAACCAAACCAAAACTTAAACTAATTAAAAATTTGATAAATTTTAATTTCTGAACGTTCTAAAAAAATCATCGCTTGAGGGTAGGCTCACAAGTAGCTTCAGTCCCCCGTGACCACGGCAGCTGCAAAGGTGCCGAAACGTCGGGAAAATCAAAAATCAAACCAAATACCAACTAATTACCAAAGTACTTTCAATAAAACCGCGCTAGTATCCGTTAAAAGTGTTTTATTTCTTATCATTATAACATACAATCAAAAAAGTTATTATTATTGCCTGCACTGCACTTGTACCTACTATTATCTATTCTGTGGCACTGCATGCAATGCAATGTACTTATAATTTCCTTGCACACATTTTTTTGTTAATTTTCTGATGAGAACAAGTTAAATACTGTCAGTGTTCAAACAGACAAAACTTCGTGATCAGGCATCAACATTCTATACGTTTGAACGCTACGCTTACAATGAGCAATAGACGATTAAATCACACGTCGCAAACTTATGTAAATCACAGACTTTAATGTATTGTATGGAATATGACAAAGCCTACACCACATAATTTTATAGTTTACTTACTGCTTTTTTAACGTAGTGTTCAAAGCATAGAATGTTGGTCATTTGAGTAGTGGGGCGGGAATAGTTACGAATTTCAAATTCGAGGCGAGCTGCATATTTGATACACGTTCCATCCACAGGCAGGGATTCGGACTCAACTCAACTGGGTTCCTCTTATTGTTTTATTAAAGACTGGGTTACGGGAAAATATTCACAGCTACCGTAAAAAACCCGCCTGCATAAAAAGACAAGTCGACTGAAAAGATGGAAACAAGATTAAATAAATATTAAAGGCAACATGTCATAATAACATGCAGTCGGAGGCATGCATAAAGAAAGTGACATTATGAATGATTGAATTATATGCCTCCGACTGCATGTTATTATGACATGTTGCCTTTAATATTTATTTAATCTTGTTTCCATCTTTTCAGTCGACTTGTCTTTTTATGCAGGGGGGTTTTTTATTTTTTTTATTTATTTTTTTATTTATCTCTTTTTAGTTATTTTATATTACGGTCATGATATACCTTTTTGAAATCCGTATAATAAGCCCTTTAATTTGACACCCATATTGCAGTATCCTAAAAAAAAAATTTTTTTTCACTAAGTACGTATAATAGCACCGTACAGCCGCCATGTTGGTTTTTTATAACGCCACCTTCTTAAGAACACTTGGGCTGAAAAGACAAATTTAACGATATCTTAATCATAGAAATCCGTTCAGCCGTTTGAAAGATATGATGTAATAAAGAATATTATATACAAACATACATACATACAAACATACAAACATACTTACAAGATACGCGCGAAAAACATAACCCGCAGTCGGGTAATTATGGTGTAGCAATTATTTTTCATCCATCCAATCATCAACTTATTTGACTTTCGGGAACCAGCGGGGCTACCGGCCAAAAGTAATTTGACAGATGTATGTGTGTGAAACATTGCTGCTCCGTTTTGGCACAAATAAAAACTTACCAATGAAAAGCAGCAATGTATCACATCACAGGATTTGGATAAGTACCTAAGTACTAATATCATTCTGACTGAATATTATAAATGTGAAAGTTTGGAATTGGATGTTTGTTAGGTAGGTACTCAATCACGTAAAAGCGGGTGATCGGATTTTAATGAGATCATAAAATGCTTTTTACTAAAGGTTCCCTAAAGATTTTCTCAATGTCCACGCGGACGAAGTCGCTTTTGGACACTGACCTGAAATATTTTATAGAGGTCAATGCTTGCGGAAGATAGTACAATATATTTTAGATACAATTCATTATTATTATATATGCATTGTGCGCACACTACAACGATTTGGTATCTGCCGATTCTCCATACAAAACTAACTATCGGCCGACAGTTTGGTCTGTAGTCTGCGGGCACGCTAAGGTGCACACACACACACACACATTACATCATACGTACCGCAATCGAGTGCTCTGAAGTTGCTGTTGTTGGTGTACATTATCAAATTAATCGCAGTGGTACGGAAAAAAACGCGCTTTGACTCTGAAAAGGGGTATAAAAAAATGCCAAGTAAAAATCTCTACATTCATGACATAATTTATTATTGTGGTAGTAACACCACCGCAACAAAGTTACTGCTGCTCGTTGGCAGATGGCGCTATAACGTTCTACAACGCGCTATGGTTTGCTCCACAGCAAAAAGATAAATGAATCTTACACAAAGTAATGCGTAAAAGTTTGTGTGTGTTAACACGCATATACTTACTTACTTACCTACTTACATATTTTTGGAAACATTTGATTGTGAAAATCAATTCAAATGTTTAGTATTTAATTAATTAAGTAGACAGACACAGACATAACAGATCAACAGAATAAATAAATAAATAAATACTTTATTTAGTTAGAGCACGTAAGTAAGTATTTATTTATTCAAGGGGGTTACTTTCGAACACAAACGAGGTTCTGCCAAAAGAATTCTTTATTTTTATGGTTCTGCCTCAGAGATCGAATTGGTATCGAGTTTTTGGCGCCATTTCGTCGAGTTCAGTTCGGTGGCTATTTTAATTATTTGCAAATTGTTTATAGTGGATATTGTGTCTTAAAATCGGTGCAGTTTTGTGGTACAAGTGTCTACGCAACTGAACAATATGTGGTATAATTGAAATAGGCGCGATCTTGGTTGTGTGAAGCTGAGACTTTTATTGTAGTGGTGGCTACCTCGGCAGAACTTACCGAGTAAACTGTATCGATATGTTTGATGCCAAATGCTCCAAGCAGCATTGGAAGGCGATGCATCCGCATTCTAATACGTTACCACTGAATTATTTAACACTTGACACTGGTAAAAATTACTTCCTGAAGAGGAGTAGATTGCCATATTAAAAATAAGAAGAAGAAGAATTGGTATCGAGTAAATGTCAAAACAATACAATGGAAACCATGGCAGCTGTTTTCAATGAACTAAAATACCAATACCAATTCGATCTCAGAACCTCGTTCGTGTTGCGAAAGTAACCCCGCTGTTCTGTCTGCCTGCTGTGGTTCGAGGCCCGGCCCGGACTCCAACAAAGCGGAGACGAAGTGATGAGGAGAAATGCGTTTTATTTAAACAACCAATAAGATTTCATATTTCATCTCATCAATTCTCGTCTTCGCTCAGCTTCAGGCACGCTTCAGGTGAGCCGGTGATTTGTATGACGCGAAATATTTTAGACAATTATCATAACAGTGCGTCGCAATCGAATTATTAAAAACGTTTACATTTGCAATAAATAATAATAAAAAGAGGCGCAATTGGCTGACGAGCGTAAAAACGAACAAGGTAACTACGTCTCACGCAAATCGTCCACTTTCACTATTAACTGCGCAAAATACAAACATCAAATAATCTCTAAAAGGCTTCTAAAAGGGTAACATTACCGTTCCAAAAATCCCCTATTTCAATATGTACCAGAGCTCAGAGCGGGCGCGTACACTATTTATTCTGTTGGTCTGAACTGAAATCTCCCTGTTATTTGGGGAGTCGTAATCTGAACCTTTATTTTACGAGTGCGATTATTGTACTCGCAATAAAACATCGGAAACATCGATCGAGTCGGGGTCAAGCACCAGTAAAACCCGACCAATCCATTTGAAGTCTTTGTTTGTCGTCCAGTTTCTGTGTGGGCATCATTTCTAAAAGACTAAGATGTAATCCATATCAGATAAAAGAACATAGTAGGTCCTCGCTTTTAAAAAAAACCTTTTAAGTTTTTTATACAATAAAATATTGGAGAGACATTTTGTATATTTTAGTCTTGTATTTAGAGAAACGTCTTTGTGGGCGATTAGATCAATGCTTATTTATGAATTATTTATTTATTAATTTTATTTATTAGCTTCTTTGCTACAATCATGCTTAATGAACAGGGTGTATTTGTAACCCCTCTCCAAAATTAAAGGATGTGTTCAGATGTGTGAAACTGAACAACTTTCTCCATGAAACATGTGTCGAAATACCCAAAAAAATTGTGGTCATCCCATACTAAACTGATCACGTGATCTCTTTGATTTGTATTAAAAGTATTTTTTTTTACATATTTGACCCTATGTTTCATGGAGAAAGTTGTTCAGTTTCATGGACTGAACACATCCTTAAAATTTGGAGAGTGGTTACAAATACACCTTGTATAAACTTAAAAATTACACTTAGCCAATGACAGAGCTTCACCGCATGTTACCTATAATTCTACAGGCAAACTGTTTAAAAAAAATGAAGTAGGTAAAAATATATTAAAGTAAATAAGTAAAAAGATTTTAAGTCTTTCTACTCAATCATCAAAACTATAGTGCGGTCTGCCTATAATTATTTTCTTTCATTCTGTTTGTTTACTTTAAACTAAAAACTAATTAGCTTTTCAGCCACTTAAACCAATAGTTAATTAACGTGAGAGACTAGCTAGCTCTATAAAAAGCCACCCTTGGCAAGCTGAAGGTTTAAAGTTTGGCTGTATTATTATTAATGCCATGTGGATGTGGTAAAGACTACGAGTGGCCACATACAAACGGAATCTGATTCGGAATTCCGAAACGGAATATCGATAATGTATGAAAATTCCGAACGGAAAAATAAAGCACGTAGGTATGTAGTTAGGTCCATAGATTTTTATGGATTGGCTGCGTTCGGAATCTGCCTTTCTTTTGTCTAATTTTAAAATCTATCGCAATCGCTTTCAGGATGAAACACATTGATGATTCTTTTTGGCACAAATAGAAACTTACCAAAGAAATGCAGCAATGTGTCGGATCCAACTGTCAAATGAAAGCGATTGCGATAGATTTCTAAATTAGACAATTAGCCCCCTGGCCAGGCTTATCATTTTAATTTAAATGTATGGATTTATTGCCTGAAATAAAGATATTATTATTATTATTAAATCATTATCTTAGGTATGTAGAAAAACTAAAAGCAGAGAGTAAACAATGTGCCTAAAGACTTGTACTAGTACTATTATATATTCTGTGCTTGTACTATTATGTAATCTGTGCCTAAAGTGTGAGTAGTCTTACGTACGATTGTATGTATTACTATGTATAGGTAGTAAAAGCGAATATCTTAAGGCAACTTTTTCTTCGCAATGGTCAGTCATTACACTGAGAGAAAAAACAACAAGTTTTCAAGCTGCCAGCAACATTATTTCAGGTTAAAATAGCGCCAATCTGCTCTTTGGTTGAAGCTACAAGTTTAAACTTGTTAAATCGACCACGTTGATTCAACAAGCAACTTATCATGTTATTTTGACATTACATCAGGTTGAATCTACGTTAAATTTTCTAGTTGTTGTAACATGACAAGCTTGTTGATTCAGCAGTTAGCTTGTTAATTTATCTTGTTGCTCTAACATGTTGACGCATATAGTTTTAACCTGATTGACACGTTGATTCAACAAGCTATTTATCATGTTATTTTGACATTACATCAGGCTAAATCTACGTTAAGTTTTCTTGTTGTTGTAACATGAAAAGCTTGTTGATTCAGCAGTTAGCTTGTTAATTTATCTTGTTGCTCTTACATGTTAAAGCATATTAGTTTTGACCTGATTGACACGTTGATTCAACAAGCAACTTATCATGTTATTTTGACGTTACATCAGGTTAAATCTACGTTAAATTTTCTAGTTGATGTAACATGACAAGCTTGCTGATTCAGCAGTTGGCTTGTTAATTTATCTTGTTGCTCTAACATGTTGAAGCATATAGTTTTGACCTGCTTGCCACGTTGATTCAACAACCTACTTATCATGTTATTTTGACATTACGTCAGGTTGAATCTACGTTAAGTTTTCTTGTTGTTGCAACATGAAAAGCTTGTTGATTCAGCAGTTAGCTTGAAATATATCTTGTTGCTCTTACATGTTGAAGCATATAGGTTTGACCTGCTTGCCACGTTGATTCAACAACCTACTTATCATGTTATTTTGACATTACGTCAGGTTGAATCTACGTTAAGTTTTCTTGTTGTTGTTACATTACGTGCTTGTTCTATCAACATGTTGTTTGCTATGTTTACTTGTTGAATCTGCATTATGTGCTTGTTCTAATTACAATTAACTTGTTGCTTTATCTTTCTGTTATTACATGACGTGCTTGTTTCATTAACAATTTGCTTGTTGTGAGATCTTGTTGAATCTGCATTTTGTAATGTTATTTTCTCCACAGGTAGATTTTTATTACCCACCAAATTTTGTATACTTGCTCAGACCATTAATCTAAACAACTTTTGTTACGGGAACAACTCTAAAATCACGAAAAAAACGGGTGTTTTATACAAAAGTTCATTACTTGACAAAAATGTATAAACAGCCGATTTCTCAACGTGATTTCAGAGTTGCTCCTGTGAAAATTGTTCAGGTTGATGGACTGAGTAAGTAGGTATACACAATTTGGCAGGTAATAAAAAATCTACCTGTGGAGAAAATAACAGTACTTACATAAAAATGCAGATTAAACAAGATCTCACAACAAGCAAATTGTTAATGAAACAAGCACGTCATGTAATAACAGAAAGATAAAGCAACAAGTTAACTGTAGGTAGTGGCTGTTGCTAGTGATGAAATATCAACCTGAATAAGTTTTTTATGTTTTGTTGATCATAGAGAAGGAAGATTCAAAAACTAAACATAAATGACTAGAGATGTAGGTACAAAAAACAGATTCAAGCTCTCGAAACAAGCCAACTATGGATGGAACAAGCACGTAACAACACTAAGATAAAAATAACTGTAAACAGTATACAAACACAATACCAAAACAATTGCAAACAAACAAATATGTTAGAACAAATACGGATCATGTAGAGAAAACAAGATGAATTATTATAATTGGGGCGGATGACTGTCAATATTATTGTGATACTGGTCTATCATAATATTTCAAATTGTTCGCTGATATGCGTGTATCACGCCATAAAATTGATAATGTATTCGCCCCATTAACTACTGTTTGATAATATTTTTTATGGAATCTCCATAATAACACTCTTTTGGACAACACCGACAAAATGCAACAGTAGGTATATATTTTTAAATTTTAACTAAACACACTCCAGTTTTCTCATTATTAGGGTGTTGCAAATGAGTACCTAATTATCCTTAAATATAATTGTAAAGAAAAACAAGTAAATTGAGATCTTATTATTTATTTAAAAAAATTACAACACTTTCTGGGTCCACTTTTACTTCTCTTAACTAGTTACACAAAACCAAACTGAGACACTTTCAGCACATTCGAAAAAATAAATCGAAATCCCGATTACATTACAATAACATGTGCATACTCATAAATCTCATAATACTGCTACCCGCAGCAACAACGCAGCATTCGTTTCTACCATCTGAAATAGAAAGGAACAGATAAGTAAAAAAAATAGTAGAACTTCTGGATGGAAATCGGTTTGGATGTAATTATTAAATATCCAGATGGGTATATCTAAACATTTATATTACTTATCTTAAGATATATTATACACACATCAACTTTGTCTAGAGATACAGGTGTTATTTACATACAAACGAGGTAACTTTGAAACCTTGGTTTCCTGCCAGGGATGTACTGTGCTGTGATCTGATGATGGCTATCTAGGGAGTTAATGGAGGAGATACAGATCGCTATACACACCCAACTGATCTGACCAGCATTCTAAAAGATTGAAGGATATGTTTAAAAAAACCGCGAAAATAGCATGATGTATGGATCCTCAAACTGAGAACTTTGACACTTCCAAAGGTTTTTTTAGAATGCTGATCAGATCAGTTGGGTGTGTATAGCGATCTGAATCTCCTCTATTCACTCTCTGGATGGCCAGCACGGTACATCCCTGGCAGAAAACCAAGGCTTCAAAGTTACCTCGTTTGTATGAAAATAACATCTGTATCCCTACTATCCCTAGACAAAGTTGATGAGTATATTATGATATATGGACATACATTGCGGACAGCTGCAATGCAGTAACTCCAATTCACACCTAACTTGTACATGTGTGACCATAAATCCCGACAATCTCAAGAGGTGAGAACCATAAAATTAAATAAAAATGAAGAGACTTACCACTTATGGAATCAATACAGTTCTGTATCGCTTGTTTGATGTCCTGCCATCCTTTTTTGGTAGTTGATAATATTTGAATACAAGAAGTCCTTGTTGTTCATCTACATGTGATTAAAATCTTGCAACAGCTGTAATGAAGATAAGATGTTAATTACAAAAAACCCCGATCTCCGAACTCTCCCACGGAGGACTATAATATTAGTTTAATATACAGTGTTTGCATAACGATTCAAGACCTTTAGGAGGTGATACAATATATCTTAGTAAAACGTGTGTTTATTTTTAAATGGTACCAAAAAATTATTTGAAAATACATATTTGTTGGTACGAATAAAATAAAAAATATCACACATTTTACTCTGTTCCTTATACTCCAATGTATGACCTCCTGATATTCCTACATCACCGTTAAGGGCCTGTCCACATTGAGCACGCCGCAGAAATTTTGCAGTGCGGTGCAACAATATGAAAATAAAATAGAATTATATTTATGAACCTAAAAAGTTAAAAACACTAGAGGCTTGTAAAATTAAAAAGATGCCAAGGAGAAAAATGCAATATTCAGAAAAAATAATATGGTCGCAAGAAAAAAGATTAATAAAAATAAGTACCTAATGAATTTCTTCACTATGCATTTTATTGATGTTAACGGTGTCTCCTCGGTTGCAGAACTAGTTTCTTATACTTACAGAACTCCTCAAACTCATCGGCGAAGATCACTTCTAGACATCTGGCTAGACGACTTCTCAGTGTCTGGTCAAGTAAGCCTGGATTTTTATGGCCACAATTTAAAATCGCTTTCCCATCAATTAGTTAATTTCAGTACCTGTAACATCAATTACGTATAGATATAAAAAATACTAGCTACTGCAACTCGTATGTGCAGAAATGTTTTGCACTAGGAATTTTTAGATTTCAGGCGTTCACAATGCTATTTTTATATTAAGATAATTAATTTAATAGAAAAATACTAGAAAAAGTTGACTCACCTGGTAGTACCTACCCGTCTGAGCTTTACATAGAGTTTATTTAGTACCTACTCTTTGTTTCCATTTGACTTAGGTAGCATAAGAAGGTCCAGGTCATCTCATTTTGATGTTGAAATTAATCGTGTTTGTTCATGATGTTGATGTGACTGCACACAAAAAAAAACACTTTTTAGAGCAAATTATAATTTAGAACACCTTCATATTTCCATACAAACAAAATCTTCTGTAAGAAGACAGTAGGTACAGTACCAATTGAGTAAAAGAAAATTAAACTTGTAATGCAATTAGTAGTACTTTCATTTAGTAGGTAGGTACCTACTTTCACAAAATATTCTTTCATCAAGTTAGAGCCGCACTCTTGATAAGCTGTAGGCTATCAGATTTTTCGTCCTCCGAAATCCCATGTCAAACTGGTGCTCTTCAAATTTACCAACCTATCTACTTTTTCGGTATGTACAAAAGTACATTATGTACTCGTTTCTTCAAAAGCTTTTCTTTGTTTAATTCCTATTAAAGCAATAAACCGAGGAAAGTCACACAACACACAAACACAAGTAAAACCGGCACTCCATTAGACACACAGCTCACAGCACAGAGGCGCGTTCCAAACCTACACCGTGACGTTCGGTTCACACAACCGTGTCGTTCCAAACGTCAGAGCGTTGCAACCAAACAACCATCAAAAATGATGGTTGTAAAACGCTCTGACGTTTGACTATAGAAAAAATGTCAATGTCATTTGACATTATTTTGTATTTTTGATGTTTTTATGTCTAATTTTTAAAATAATCATGGTAGATCCTCAAAAAACGGATTTTATTTGATTTAGTATAAAGAAAAGTTTAAATTATTCGTATTCCAAATGGAAAATGAAGAATTTGTATTGACATTGACATTTAAAGCTCTTGGTCGTTCCAAATCTTAGAGCGAGTTAAAAAACAACCATACAACCGACGCTCGAACGTTCTGAACGCAACCCTGCACGTAGTCAAGCATGTCCAGACCTGTCGTCACAGGTCTGGACTGGATGTTGCGTACAAAGTTCATTTTTATTATTATTATTACTCTTGACTTGAGTCAACAAGATATACCAACAACCAACCATAATATTATCACCTTTGTATAACATTCATTCAATTCAAACCCTCCTTTTGGTCAGCGGTGGCGCAAAAATATTTAGGTAGGTAGTAGGTACTTAGTTACCTAAGCTAGGCTAAGATTTAAAAATCTTTGTTGGTAGGTAAACTTAATGGTTTTTTTCGGTTGGCTCTTCTCCGGATGGACGATACCGTTTTGGAATGGTGGTCAAACTGGGGGTCAAGTCTGCTATTGTTAACGTCATAATCGTTTTTCAATGGTGTTTGCAATTCTTGTTTCTTAAACCCAAAACCATAACACATTGTATTTCTTAAACCCAAAACGGAAACATTATTGTGTCTCAATTTTGGGTTTAAGAAACAGTAATACCTACCATTCAAACACCATTGAAAAACGATTTTGCGAATAACATTAGCAGAATTGAGTCACCCCAGGTAAATAGGGCGGTAAATACAGGCGAAATATAGTATTTTTCAAATTAAGCTATAAAAAATATAGTACTTACACTTAAAAAAATATAGTACCTAGGTATTTAATAGGCAAATATATTTTTTTACTTTTTATTTTTATAAAAACTATATTTTTTAGTTTTTGCATTTTTCAACAAGTTTTAGATATTTTTGGAGTCTTTTTTGTATCTATCGCTTTTTAATCACACTTGAATTGAACTTGACGCACTTTCGTTATCGCTACCACTTTCAATAACTAATTTAGTTATATTTCTCAAAGAAAGAATAATGTTATATTTTGCGGCTAATTACCAACAAAATCTCAAAACAAAAAAGAGCAGACCAACCAATGACCAGTTTGAAGCTTTTGAATTTGACATTGATGCAATAAGACAGATACTTTCAGAAATTCAGATACGATATACACTACACGCTATCGAATCAGTCAAAATGGACGATCACTAAAAAATTAAAGATTTGTTTCTAGCGTTCGATGTTAAAAATATAGTATTTTTGCGTACTATATATTTCTTCAACAGTATATAGTACGCAGACCCGAAATATAGTACAATACTATATATTATAGTACGGTTGGCAACCCTACCCCAGGTAGGTAGTCGAGTTCATTGTGTTATTCACCAACTGAACACAAGAGACTGGACACACGTGTGTCCAGTTTGAGAAACTCAAAATTAGTAAGTAAGTATCACTTATTATTTCGTCATCTGGACACGTCAAGATTTTAACGCGTGTCCACATAGTGAAACATAAATTAAATCACATTTATGTTTTCGCCAACTTAGTGGAGACCAGGTTTTGAAAAAGTTAAGGTCTAGAAGCAAATCGTATTACTTTTTGGTAACCGATGTTTTCTTATTAACTCGACCCCGCTGAATCAAAAAAATACCAGTTGCCAACCCCTCCCCTCCCCCCTTCCCTCTCCAAAGTGTCCCTCGCCGTTTTTTCATTTTACAAAACAACTTTTACAGATGGGAGCAAATTATCAAAGAAGAAGTTAATTTACATTAAATTTTCTAGACATCAATGCTAAATTTATATCTATACGATAAGTAGTTTTTGTAAATACAGCCTTCGACATTGTAGTACAGGCAACTATTATATATTCTGTGGTACAGGCCCATGATTTATTGATTTGTATAAAATTTTCCAAAAAACCGATTTTCGTTGGACTCGGCTTCGCCATACAGACTACTGGTATGTAGGTACTTGTTTGGTAAGTTTTCTTGAATACAAAAAGTACGATTGCCACTTACGGGTACTTAGCTTTGATTTAACAAAGATGGCGGCCGATCCATTTTATAAAGCGGTATTTCTAGATAACTACTGAACCGAGTTACTCAAATAAGGTGTTGAATGCAAGGAAATGTAATGCACTATTTGTAAATATGTAATGCACTATTTGTATGTAAAGCTAATATCAAATTAAATATTAAAAAAACGACGTTTTGACCAAAAAAATATTACTTATTTAAATATTTTGTTAACCGTTACGATTGTAGAAAAGCTTATTGTAGGTAAAACGTGTTGTAACTTTTATCAGCTTTTTAATAAATCTTAAATTATTACAATCAAGTAAATAATAATAAACGAGGTTACAGTCGTGTGACGTAACAAAGATGGCGGCCGGCCCTTTACATTATGCGGTATTTCTAGATAACAACACCGATTTACTTAAATAGCGCGCGTACGAGCCAGTCGCCACACTATCCTGCCTGCCTAGCATAACCGATTTATATCGCGTGATATAGCGTTTTATCACGTTCAACTGTCAAAAAGACAAAAGAATTTGACAGTTGAGTGTCGATAAAATGCTATATCACGCGATATAAATCGGTCATGCTAGGCAGGCTGGGCACTATCGCTGATAGGTGGGACTGTCCTATTCTACAGCACTGGATTAGCCTGCATGTTGCCCAGTAGCCCCTGTTTTAAGACACTTTCTTGTCTATTTATTTGTTCACAAATTTTGTAAATGATTTTATTGTGTTTGTTACCTGCCTAATTATTTACTTATATGTTTTTAATAATAAAATTTTTGTTGATTTAATTTTTTATTATTAATGATGTTAATTTAATCAAGTATTTTTGTTTTTAATAATTTTATTAGAATGAATTTTTAATAATCTTATTTTAATATGTTTAATAACAGTTTCATTTATTTTAATTTTAATTATTGTTTTTAATTATATTTATTTTAATAATTTTATTTTTCGACATTTGTAGCTGTGATAATTTTAATTAAGTAAGTAATTGACATGTACCAATAATCTGTAATGTAATTTTCCATCAAACGTTAACTAAACTAACATATTTTGAAGTCGTTACTAACAATAATAGATCTTTGTTATCTGCAAATAAATAAATTATAATTATTATTATTATTATAAATAAGGTGTCGAATGAAAAAAAAGTAATGGGGATTATTTTATAATATGATGTATGATGAATATTAAAACAATGCGTGCACGTATAATTATCACACTTTTTTACTAGTAATATAATAGAAAACCAGTCCAGTTACATCAATTTAGATTCTTCTTACTAGGACTCCACTCACTAAAACGACTGTAGCTTCGTTGTTTACTACTCGATTGTAATAATTTAAGGTTTATTATATAAACCTATATTTTTTTTTATTATATAATTTAAGCTGATAAAAGTTGAAACACGTTTTATAATAAGCAAAATTTCCACAATCCTAAAGCATCAATTACACTACACAATCTTAAGCATGCGATTTTAAGACTCAGCGTAGTGTAAACAGAGTAAGACAGTAAGAATCTTAAAATCGCGCAGCCGAGCCCGCTCGATTTTCAGATTTTTAAAATTGTGTGGTCTAATTGTACCGCACGATTTATCGAGTCTAACTGTACCTTCGACGGACGGCACGTCAGATGTAACAGTTGTACTACAAAAACAAACTTTATTACCTAAGGCATAAAGGCGTTCTCAAGGTCAACATGTGGAAGTAATGTGACAGACAGAGACTGATAGACGATACTGCCACAGTAAAAGATAAGTTCAAATAGCAATGTTGGTTTTCTAACACGTTTTTATATGGTCGTTATCTTGTTTATTTATTTATTTATATCAAATAATCATTTGTTTGTCTTCAAATTTTGATCTTTATCTTAAATTAAATCTTTATAAAGCCTTATAATGGTCACCCATCTTTCTTTTGACCACACAAAAAGTGGCTGCAAAATCTTTATTAAGCCTCATATGGTCACCCATCTTGCTTTTGACTACACAAAAAGTGGGTGCATAATCTTTATTAAGCCTAATATGGTCACCCATCTTGCTTTTGGCCACACTAAAAGTGGCCGCACGATATTTATCGACCTAATTTAGTCACCCATCTTGTTTTTTGCCACACAAAAAGTTGTTTGTTGCTGTTGTTTAACAACTGACTTTTTATGATTCAGCGGGGTCGAATTAATAAGAAAACATCGGTTACCAAAAACTTCGTCTCGCGTCTAGACTCATAACGGAGGCCTTTTTTCCAGTATATGTCTTGTCTAACTGGACTCCGTTCGCATTTTACCCGAATTCATAACAAAGTACAGTCACGCAGATAAATGTTTTGTGTCACAATCATTATCAGCCACAGCCACTAAACGTCCCACTCCTGCAGTTTGATGGTCTCTATGTACCATATTCGGCTTTATAAGGCTATCACCATGTACACTCTATATTGTCTTGTCTTATAATAATATTATATGGTTTTATTAATCTATATCATATTTGTCTTAGTAAAATTATTGAGATATTTAACAATAACTGATACTCTATTTCCAGTGTCAAATATTGTTGTTACACAGTTGGGTAGAATAATTATTGTTTGTAAAATGACCTATTTTAGAATTGTTATATCATAAGTATGCTCTAACAACATAACATTGATGATTATTTATTGAACAAATTGTTTGGTAATAGCCTTATAAAGACGAATTTGGTAGATAGGAGAACCATCAAACTGAACAACTTTTACTATGGGACCAACCCTGAAATCGCGAAAAAAACAGCTGTATACATAGCAAACATTTTGATATTTTTGTCATTAATTTTTGTAGTTCAATGATGAATGATTATTGTTTGTAAAATACCCATTTTAGTATTGTTATGTCATACAAATACATTTTTTTTTGTGATAAAGAATTATTTTTCAAATCCACGATACATTCTACCGTAAACATGGTCTATTGCATAAGTATGCTCTATTGATGATTATTTTGATATTTGATTTTATTATTTTATGCCACCTCTATACTAGGTACTCAAGGTTGAACCACAAAATAGAGAGAGTAATAATAATTGTGGTTGAACGTTTCAACTCCACTCTCGTATACTTAAACTTTACTTCAACGAGATTTACCAAGCAAGCAAGCTTTACAAGTTTGTATAGGAGTGGAGTGTATCTTTTAAGGCTAAGAAAGTCATTGCGTTTAACCTTGAAAATTACATTTTGTTGAGTTCAATTATGTATGTCCTTATTTGATTTTTCAGTGATATCAGAAGTAATGACTTTAAATTATTAGATATATTTAGATTGTAATGAAAGTACCTATAGGTAATCAAAAAAGTAACATTAGCTAACGGCCGAATAAGTTAAGTTAAAGTCTCCTTAACTTTAAGAAAGCTGTCAGTTATAGAGTCTCTGTCAAATCTGACAAGAAGTATTTTGAATTTAAGGTGGCCTTCCTTAACTTTAAATTTCGTTTGAGTATTTGACGCTAGGTATACTATCTTGTCTTCATATTAATATCATAATACTATTTAATTGTTGCATATTTGTTTTATTTCTACATTTTAAGCTAATAAGGTTGAAAAGCAAAAAAGTATGGCAGCTTTTACATAAAATCGCTTATTAACTCAACTGTACCCTTTTTTTTCGCAAAAAAAACTGGGCGTGTCCAGATGACGAATTGCTAATTTTAAGTTTCACCAACTGGACACACGTGTGTCCAGTTTTTTGTGTCCAGTTGGTGAATTACCCAGTTCTCATATTATCTTTGCACTGTTGAACTTTGTCGTACTCGTACCTAGTAATTATTGTGTCAATTTGTACAGAAAGTTAAAGACGATGTCAAAAATCTTAATGCGACATAGTCCAAAAATGCACAGCTGATATTATTGAACTCGACCTACCTACGGATATTATCTCAACATTGCGTTTGAATAAAAAGCGACCTTAACGTGTAAGTCATAATGGGTTAATTTGCAATACCTACACTGTTTTTAACTGAATTGGTATCATCGAAATTGGAACTTATGAATATTTTTTATTTTTCTTTATAAAGTTTCATAGGCCTATAATTTCTTTACTCATAGAAAAACATCACTAAAAATCAATCATGGAAAATATTCATCGCTATATTATCAACATGTTACCTTATAATCTAACAGTTTGCCACACTAGGTGGGCATTATATGCCTCTATTTATTTATCTTTACATTAGGTAGGTAGGTAGGTAGGTACCTACCTAGGTACTAAAAATATCGAGGTTATTACAAATGACCTTCATTGCAGTTTTTTTGCCTGCCGCCTCCTCTGTAATCTATACCTACACGCAGCAGCGCGTCAAGCTAAGTTCATGAAATCCGGCCAAGTGCGAATCAGACTCGCTCACCGAGGGTTCCGTACCATCGTAGGTACAAGATTTAATACCTACTATGAACCCTACAAAATCACGTTTCTTGTATTGGCTCCAGGCTTGCCAACCGTCCGGTTTTCGACCGGACTGTTGGGTTTTGGAATGAGTTGTTGGGGGTCTGGTCAATATCTTCCGACCGGACGCGATTTGTCCGGTCTGGGCGCGACGTTGCCAATTCACCAGCGACGGGCGTAGTTGGCGGCAACGCGCAAGCCGCGGGGACGCCCGCCGCCCGCGGGTGGCGGGAAGGGCGCCCCGCGAGCGCGACGCGAGTCCCGACTCGCGACGCGACGCAGTGTCAGTTCGTTGAGTACCTACCTACATACGATCATCTGTACTGTATTCCGTTATAACGCCCGCTTTTAATTGTTTCGTTTTATCTAGTTACCTACGTCCTTACAAGATCTGTTTACAAGATCAAGTTTAGCTTTGATAAGTTTGTAGGTAATTATCGTAGGTACTTAGATTAGGTAGGTTGGTAGTACCTTGTAGGTACCTATACCAATTTCTGTTTTTGGTAGGTACAGTCAACGGCACATAATAATGAATTACCTACCTAGGGTAAAGTGCCAGTTTCCGGCCGTTTAAGGCAGTTGTTGACTTTGAACAGTTGTAACTTAAATTTAACAAATAGTAATTATCCCAACTATTTTTTATGTTGTTGGATATATCCTTAAAAATTACTTGTATTTTTTTTGAAAATTTCCATCAGTCGGTTTTGTCATTAGAAATTATTTTCCAAAAAAGTACGATTTGCCCAGTTTCCGGCCCCCCTGTTCCTATTTCCGGCCCCCCTTTGCCCAGTATACCGGCCGCCTTTCAAAGAACATGACGGCCGGATACTGGGCAAAAGATAAGCTAGCCCAGTAAGCGGCCTGTGACTCTTAATACAGTTTAAATAAGGTCCATTTTTCTTAGATTTTTGTATGAAATTGAATTTCAGATAATATACTTAACAAGTATTGTCCTATGGCTTGGCTTGTGATGTGAACTAATATTTTTGAGATAAAAAAATCGTTGATTGTACTTTTATTTAACATTTACTATTAATTGGAACCTTTATATTGATTCTGGAATCAGCCTTGCAGTTTTTCATAGGAATAGGAAAATTTATAGAAAATCTAAATCTTCGATTAATAATTTTATTAAAGTAATCAAGAAGACATGTCCAACAGCCATTTTTGACGTCCCCACTGCTGGGGCACAGGCCTTCTTTATGGGTGGTAAGGAGGATGGGCCATAACCCACCTCGCGGGCCCAATACGGATTGGTGGGTGTTAACGAATGCAAATGCAGCCGGGACCTACGGCTTAACGTGCCTTTCGAAGCACGGAGGAGCTCGAGATAATAAATTTTTGGTCACCCATCCCATGACCGACCCTTGCGAACGTTGCTTAACTTCCGCAATCGCTGGGCCAGGCGCTGAACAATTGCGCCACCGAGCTCAAGAAGACATAGGTAACAAATAATAATTTAATAATTAACAAAAAAATAGTTTCTAAAGCCGAATGTCAATAGGTCTCTTATAAACAATAACAATAAATATTATGGGTATTATGATAATGACCGGAAGTACGTATAACCTGTAAAAAATATAATATTAGCAATCAATAACATTGATTGGTATTCAATAATAATATAGGTATAATAATATTTTTGTGTATTTTTTTCTAATTATAATATATAGATTAGTATTAAAGTGTAGTGTAGAAATAAAGAAGTCTAGCTAATAGGCAAGTCTGCTTAAAAAAACACATCGTTCAATGCAGTAGCGTTCGTTTGAGTAATTCGCTGACATACACTTCGGAAATAACAAGAGACAAATAGGTATTCAGCGAGGGTCAACGACCTGGATGGCGGGCACGTCGCCGTCGCTTGTTCACGAGACGCACAATTAATTTTATTAGTAGATAAATTTCAAAGCTGGCCGGTGTACTGGGAGTATTTTGCAGGATAGCCAGTATACCGGCCTCCTAGTGTATACTAGGAGGCCGGTTAACTGGGCAAGCACCCAGTAGAACCGGCCACCCGTTTCCATACAAAAAGAAAAAATCAACTTCTTATACAAGCACATTTAGGCGGCCGAGTACTGGACACAAAGTACTTTAAAATAAATAAAAAGGGATAGCATTATACATTCTTCTATGGAATCCCTCTTTTAACAAAAAGAGACAAAACAATATATCGAGCTCAGTCCCAGTTAACCGGCCCCCGGCCGGTATACTGGAAACATGTGGTTTCGTTGTCTAGTAAGGCGGCCCCCTTGATATTACTAAATATCTGCTTATTAAGCCATATTTAACGTTAAAATAGTAATAAATAACAACATACCTTGAGAACAAACTAAATATTTACCTTTTAACGATGCCCTGAAGGACAATATTGACTATTTGGCAAGAGCTCTCCACTATTTTTTTTTATCTCCACTTGCGAAATCGACCCAGATGCTTCAACGTGAAACACAAATTATAAAATATTACGTAACGTTTCGCTAGTGGCGTCCATACCATTCGATAGATCGATAACAGTGCTGCCAGGAAAATATCCAAATTGTTAAGAAATTGCCACGAATTTCTTATTTTATTCGAAAAACTGTTGGGGGGCCGGATAACTGGGGGCGGCCGGTTAACTAGGCATATTACCCTACAATGTGTAACAGAATTATGGCTAAACCAGAATATGGTAGATTGGGACCATCAAGCTGAACAACTTTTACTAGGTATGTGACCAACTCTGAAATCACGAAAACAAATCAGCGGTTTCACACATTTTCATATTGTCGTCATGAATTTTTGTATGAAACAGCTATTTTTTTCCCGATTTCTGAGTTAGTTCCATAGTAAAAGTTGTTCAGTTTGGTGATCCCTCTCTAACATACGTATTTTGGTTTAGCCATTAATTCTGTTAGGTACACGTTGTAACGTAAGTAGGTACCTATACCACCTAGGTACCTACGTAATATTTCGGAGTTCAACTGTTTAACTTAACGTGCTGACAGTTGACACTGAGAAATGAAATAATTTTCTAATCTACGAGATACCTATACACTAACTACGCACGTCAGCTCGGTAAGTTTAGTATACCTAGTTGAACTACAAAAACAGCTCTTGTACGACAACGGTTCGGTACGACGGCGGCATAAAGGCTGCCTCATAGGTAGTCTGATGTGCGTTGACTGTACATACCTAGCCTAGTTTTATTTGAAAAGTAATTTGTTCACATTAAAGTACACATTATAAACACAATATGTTTGATGACCCCACTGCTGGGGCACAGGTCTTCCTTATGGGTGGTAAGGAGGATGGGCCATAACCCACCACGCGGGCCCAATGCGGATTGGTGTGTGTTAACGATTGCAAATGCAGCCGGGACCAACGGCTGAACGTGCCTTCTGAAGCACGGAGGAGCTCGAGATAATAAATTTTGGTCACCCATCCCATGACCGACCCTTGCGAACGTTGCTTAACTTCCGCAATCGCTGGGCCTAAACCACTGCTCCACCGAGCTCCTTACAATGCTAACACAATAACTTGTAGGTATTCAGATGAATTCTTATTTAAAAGAAGACAACCCTGAAGTCGTTAGAAGAAATAAGAGCTACGCGATAGAAAGAGAGGCAACTTCTAGGTGAATATAACTATAGGCAAGGGAGCGATGTGCGACCTGAATTGCACTTTGTTGCGTCTGGGATAGAGTCGCTATTTATTTAAATGACTTTGCGGAGTGGATCTTCTGTACTTGTACTATTATGTATTCTAAATCGAAATGAGCAATGTTCTTATAATAAGGTATGTTGTTACTTCAACAAGTACATACTGAGAGCAATGTTAATTTAACAATTTCGGGAATAACAATTTTAAATGACGTCTCGTTATTTCAACCGTGGTAACGTTGTTTCTACTACATATCAACACAGTGTAGTTTCAACAAATTATATTGTTATAACAACCAAACAGCCCTTGTAGAAATCTACAAAAGTAAAAATCTACAAGTTGGCGTCTTGTTAAATAACAAGACGCCAACTTGTTACTGCTACAAGTTTGTGTTTGTGTTGTTAATTCAACAAGTACAAATTGTTGACCATATACTTATTGTTGATTTTACTAAATCGGCAATGTCAATTTTAAATGACGCCATGTTATTTTAACCGCTGTAACGTTGTTTCAACAAGATACCATTTAACAAGTTACACAATGTAGTTTCAACAAATTATATTGTTATAACAACCAAACAGTCCTTGTAGATTCAACAAGACGCCAACTTGTTACTGCTACAAGTTTGTGTTTTATGTTGTAACTTCAACAAGTACAAATTGTTGACCATATATTGTTGATTTTACTAAATCGGCAATGTCAATTTTAAATGACACCATGTTATTTCAACCGCTGTAACGTTGTTTCAACAAGATACCATTTAACAAGTTACACAGTGTGGTTTCAACAAATTATATTGTTATAACAACCAAACAGTCCTTGTAGATTCAACAAGACGCCAACTTGTTACTGCTACAAGTTTGTGTTTTATGTTGTTACTTCAACAAGTACAAATTGTTGACCATATATTGTTGATTTTACTAAATCGGCAATGTCAATTTTAAATGACGCCATGTTATTTCAACCGCTGTAACGTTGTTGCAACAAGATACCATTTAACAAGTTACACAGTGTAGTTTCAACAAATTATATTGTTATAACAACCAAACAGACCTTGTAGATTCAACAAGACGCCAACTTGTTGCTGCTACAAGTTTGTTTTTTATGTTGTTACTTCAACAAGTACAAATTATTGACCATATATTGTTGATTTTACTAAATCGGCAATGTCAATTTTAAATGACGCCATGTTATTTCAACCGCTGTAACGTTGTTGCAACAAGATACCATTTAACAAGTTACACAGTGTAGTTTCAACAAATTATATTGTTATAACAACCAAACAGACCTTGTAGATTCAACAAGACGCCAACTTGTTGCTGCTACAAGTTTGTTTTTTATGTTGTTACTTCAACAAGTACAAATTATTGACCATATATTGTTGATTTTACTAAATCGGCAATGTCAATTTTAAATGACGCCATGTTATTTCAACCGCTGTAACGTTGTTGCAACAAGATACCATTTAACAAGTTACACAGTGTAGTTTCAACAAATTATATTGTTATAACAACCAAACAGTCCTTGTAGATTCAACAAGACGCCAACTTGTTACTGCTACAAGTTTGTTTTTTATGTTGTTACTTCAACAAGTACAAATTATTGACCATATATTGTTGATTTTACTAAATCGGCAATGTCAATTTTAAATGACGCCATGTTATTTCAACCGCTGTAACGTTGTTGCAACAAGATACCATTTAACAAGTTACACAGTGTAGTTTCAACAAATTATATTGTTATAACAACCAAACAGTCCTTGTTGATTTAACAAGACGCCAACTTGTTACTGCTACAAGTTTGTGTTTTATGTTGTTACTTCAACAAGTACAATTTTTTGACCATATACTGTTGATTTTACTAAATCGGCAATGTCAATTTTACATGACGCCATGTTATTTCAACCGCTGTAACGTTGTTTCAACAAGATAGCATTTAACAAGATACACCATGTAGTTTCAACAAGTTATACTGTAATAACAACAAACAAGCATGTTGATTTAACGTGATACCAAATAGTATCTGATACAAGTTCAAGTTTTAGTTGAAGCTACAAGTCGATTTTGTTAAATCAACATGAAGCAGGTTGTTTCAAACAAATTTTTGGTTGTTTCAACTAAATACCCGTTAACAAGTTTAATCTTGTTCTTTGTACAAAATCGACTTGTAATGTTAACATTGCGTTTGTTTCGATTAACAAAAATACTGTTATTTCAAACAGATAACCACTTAACAAGTCGAACTTGTTCAAATTACGAACCCGATTTCTCTCAGTGTAGATGAGTTGCCGATTTTTTTATCTGAACCATCAAGAAGAGGAAAACAACGGGTCTTTAATACACGAATGAACATCTCCTTTTCCGAATTATTAGTCAGTTTTGTTACATTACAAGGCATTTCGATCAACATTTGATAGCAGTAGTGGCACATTATCAACTTTCAAATCAAATATCGCATAAACGGAAAACGCAATTTAATTTTATTTATAAGTATCTCATATTTATGCAATAAACAAGTCAAACATTAAGAATATCAAGTCAAACATTAAGAATATCAAGTCAAACATTAAGAATATTTTTTTTTTTTTTTATTTAAATAAACAAATTTACATTTTTATCTTAGTCTAAATAGTGCAACACAAACCAGAAAGGTTTATTCGTACACTACACATTCGTCACTGATATCCATAAATGTAGGTAGGTATACAGACAAGTTAGTTACAATTATTATTTTCCAAGCATCATCGAAACATAAAAGTATGCGACAAACAAGCTAGGCTGGCGCATGGTGTGCGGAAACAGGACAAAAATACACACACATGTGCAGTTCGACAAAAGATGGCAGTCGACAGAGCTATTGTTATGATGCGGTGATCAGTTTTTTTTTATTCTAGTTTAAAGTAAACATGTTTGCAATCCTGCATACAGGATGCTCCATTTCATGAATGTTTAAGGGTAAAGTAATAAGTTTATTTAAGTATTTAGTTTATTTTATATAGTTAAGTTTAGTTAATTTATCTATAAAATAGGATTTAAGTATGCCTTTTAGATTCTTACTATTAATTTTATTTATTTATCAAGTCAAACATTAAGAATATCAAGTCAAACATTAAGTTCTGCTTGTGAGCCTTGTGGGGTTAATGGCGAAAACTTGTACGCTTATTATGGCACGCGCTTGCTTATCGTTGTAAGCAATACTCCTTTGTTTGAGTTCACTTGTATTGAAAGTACGTATTTGTGATAATATATCAGTAGGGGATATTTCGATTAAAGTATACAATAATACAATACATACGATGTTATAATACAATAATATTGCTAGTGTTTCGAACTACGCAAATGCCACGGATAGTAGATACTGCTCGTATATCAATCGTTGCTGTGCCATATCAAGTGGCATGGCAAAAACATTATAATAAAAAAAAACCTAAACATAAATACTAACATAGTTTATAAGAAATATTGTTACTAACAAAATGAGTTACTTAACTACTTGAATAAATTATTATTATATATAATCCCTGGGAACTAACATCTTTTTTACTAATCCTATAGGATAACTACTATTAGGGACGTAAGTTTTCATACATTATGTCCATCCAATGTCTGAAATTCCTAGGACCAGTTTTACCAATCCCGCTTATGTTTCATATCTGGCAGATCATTTTACACATTTTATATTCAATTGGCGTAAATAACATGATAAATAGTTTAGTCAATCTGTGTACATAAATGAAGGCATCATCACGTAGCGAAAATGTAATAAGTACCCATTAAACAGGCCACACATTTCCGCTACGTAAAAGATTTTAACCCATTAAACTGGCCACTTGATGATGCCTTTATCTTTGTAGACAGATTGACTTTATTTTTGTAGACAGATTGACTAAACTATTTAGCATGTTATTTACACCACAGTATTATATCTATTCTGTGCCACAGTGACCAAAAAAATGGGGAGAATAGACTGACAAGGGTTCAGAGGCAAAATACTAAGGCTTTTGTTTGACAGTTTGAAGCTCCTCCAAGATGTATTGTTGAAATAACGAAAATATAAACTACCAAGATAGATACATTGTCTTGCCACAAAGATATTGCTGAAGTCATGTTAGTTTTTTTAAATATAATATGGCCACTGAACGCTATACGATTATTCTGCTATACGTAAACATGAGCGATAATCACAATCGCAAACTATTTTATTCGCAAATTATTAAAAGATCCTTTCTTCAAAATCAAACTCGCACGGACATCTCATTCCAATTAAAGGATAGCTACCTAGTTAAATCTTTATGGCTGAATCCTTTGTACCTCCGTCATTTAACCCCAGTTTCGACCGTAATGAGAATGCCTTCGTTCGAGCGCTTTCCAATCGGCATTCTTCAGCCTTGGGAATCCTAGTACCTGCAAAACCATTTGTCAGGAAGGGCTACGCAAGTAATTATTGGATAAGGATTTTCCAGGATAGTCCCAAGGCTTAACCTTTGATAATGATATTGATTAACGAGTAATGAGTCAAAAACATGATTTATTGTAGTGTTTGTTTCGTCGCTATTTGTCCGCTCGTCATCGCATTTACTCGTTGTTTTATCTCTTTCTGTCACTCGGAAACATCGTTCACTAGAGGCAGAAAGAAAACCACTCGGCCGTTGCCGGCTGCCGTGCTCTTCAGCCACGGTAATTCAGCATTCGGCGAGTCGGTGTTGTCGCCGAGCGGTATTCTTGTTTTGTCTAGAACCAACCAACGCTAGACGTTAGTTCTAGGAAAGAGATAGATAAAGAACGATAAAGCACGAAGAAATGCAGAGACTGGTGGTCCAATATACCTAGTTTTTTTATATGTAAGTGCACGGGTGCATGAAGAGTAATAATTTTACACAAACTCTTGGGGTTGTAATTGTGAGTAACGTATTTTTTTCTGTCCGTTGTGTGTACCTATATTTCGAGTTTGCAATAAAGTAAAACACAACACAAATGAATAATGAAATTCGAATTTCATTATTCATTCGAAAAATGAAATATTTATACTATATGTACTTATGTATTATAATTATTATACTACTACTATGTGTTTCCGAGCGCATACAACCTGACTCTATTCAAGGCCAGAGTGAATAAGCACCTTCTGGGCAAGCTCGCTCCATCGTAGACCCTGTCTCTGCTTTTGGGCAAGACTTGGGTCAAGAGCAAACCCATTAAATATAATAAAACTACACTATACATGACGTACAACCAGCTATACACCTACAGTCTACCTACACGCACAGAGAGAGATGCTGTACGACGATGTAACGGCGCCGACGTAAAAGAGCTCGTAAAACTAAACACTTAATTTTACTTTAACAGCATTCGTGTTCACGATAACTTAATAATCGTTAAGATCTACACAAGAACATTAAGTACATTTCAAACTAATTTTATTACTTACACGCAACAATAACAAATGTAATAAAATAACTAAACACTTCATCAGATTTTATCGCTTTTGTAAAATGTCGGCATACCACACTGGATTAAATCTCCTCAGATTTCGTTAAAAAGACCCTAAGTTCAATATAACACCTTGTACTTGAGGCATAAAGTTTACTTTAGTGTATCAAGTGAGGGCTGGAAGTGTTCGCAACACGATCCCAAATAACTTACACATCATAAAGTTAGCTGAAATGTTTGCGGTCAAATACACCTTTTGTTGGACTTTTCTGTCGTAAACGATTACCGATACATAAGTTTACGTTACTTATAGAACATAAACTTCCTTCAGGGAAACTAATAACCAAAATATGAGTAACTTTGATTGAATACCTATAATTATTAGAGAAGTTTCATGCAGTAGCCGATGAAATGATGATGTCGAATGATTATTCTTAGGTTTCTATATAGAAACATAGAATGCGACAACATAAATGGACAGACATGGAGATGGACGGAATCGGAATAAAATAAGCGATAGGCATGTCCCAAATGGTACAAATGGTATGCTAAGAAGTTTAACTTGAATTAATTGAGATTTTCGAGAATTCTTGACAGTCAATTCATCATAATTCACAAAAAAACATGATTAAAAAACCCTCCCTGAAAACAGTGAAACAGATTGACATAAACATGAACCAGTTACGAAACTTAAGTAACTCGGAGGCCTGTTATTAGTAGACCCTTCAAAGATATTACAGAGTAATCCTATGAAAATACCCAACAAAACAATACCAAGGAACTGGGCACCCGTGCACTGTAGGGATATATCAGGACAGAGGTATTTGAGCCATTAATACCAAGGGACGATGGGATTATTAGTATAAAAAGTTTTCTACTCACACTGCGAGGTCTTTGTTTTGTGTGTGTTCATTACAATCAAAAATTCTCAAAAAGTAAACAGTCTTAATTACGATGTCACTGTTACACATATTCTACTTGAAAAACTTTAATTAACAAGCCAATGGGGTCACATATTTTTGTTTGTAGAACTTAAATAATTACATGCTGTAAAAGTTAAGATTTAGATGTTTAAAAAAAATAGGTAGGTAGATACTAGGTAGGTAATATCCTTGTATTACCATCTTCAAAACACTCCTATTATGTTTCGTTTCTTTCATATTGTATCTATACATATTTGAATCAACTCCTCGACTGAAGTTGTTTTGATTTCCGCATATAAAATGTGCTCAAAATTAGCAACACAGAAATGGCGTAAGCTTGGTCGGAATAAATGCATACTTGAATATTGCGTCGTAAAATTCGTCTTTGACACTGCCGTATAAACAGGCCTGATTATGCAGCATACAGAACATGAATGTTGCCAACTATGTAGACGGAAGTTGGAACTAGCAAGGTCACGTTGGCTGGTGGATGGTATAGTCACCAACCATGTAGACAGAGGTTGCAATTTCAACTAGCAAGGTCACGTTGATTGGTAGATGGTATAGTCGCCAACCATGTAGACAGAGGTTGGGACGGAACTAGCAAAGTCATGATGGTTGATGGATGGTATAGTCGCCAACCATGTAGACAGAGGTTTAACTAGCAAGATCACGTTGGTTGATGGATGATAATAGTCACCAACAAAGTAGTAGACAAGAGGTTGCAACTAGCAAGGTCACGTTGGTTGGTGGATGATATAGTCACCAACCATGTAGTAGACAGAGTTTGCAACTAGCAAGGTCATTCATAATCATGATGGTTGGTGGATGGTATAGCCGCCAACCATGTAGACAGAGGTTGCAACTAGCAAGATCACGTTGGTTGGTGGATGGTGGGCGACCATGTAGACAAATCTTAAGGAATGAAAAAGGTTTTTTTACTAACTTCCTATAAGAATTGTTTCATAATCCTAATTTACCTTAATGTTCCAACACATAATATCAGACTCCATTCTTACAAACGAATGTGCCCTTTTTCAAAGACGGTGGTAAGGTTTGTCGCAAAAGAAGTATTTAACTTAGCTGCAAAGTAGGTTCATAAATTTAAAAAAAAACTAATCGCACTTCAGTTTTATAGCCTTTTTTCTAAGTAAAAATCGTGCGTGCCACAAGGGCTATTCGGTAGACGAGGCGATCCGAAAAAACGGAATTCTTGTTTACGAGAAAAGACGAGAACGCTCGAATACGATCGAGAAATACTTAAGGGCTGACAAATGCATTACAAAAAGGATATTAGAATGGTACTTTTCAGAAACACAATAATGATTTGGAATTCAACTAATTCATTAAGTTACTTAATATAACTGAAAAAATATTAGAAAAAATCGACTCACCCGCCACTCCCACTAGCGACTCGGTAGCATAATTGGTTAGTCCATTGGGCCGGAATCCTAAGGGTGCGGGTTCGAGTCCCGTCTGAGCTGCTATGGGTGAGTCGATTTTTTCTAATATTTTTTCAGTTATATTAAGTAACTTAATAAGCATTGTGATGCTAAAATCTAAAAATTCAACTAATTCAACTATAAAAAATGTGCTTTTGTCTGTGCTACTTTAAATAATTAAAGAGATTATTAGGGCTAAAGCTACTCGTAAAAAAACAATTTTTATATACCCCGTTGCTGAACAATTTATCTGATTGTTGAGTTGGTACTTATAGATCTATACAATATAAAGTGTAACTGAAATCTTGGACAGGCAGAGACGGAGGGACGGAGCATTGCAAAAAAAGGACAAACTGACAACATTCCCTTTCCTTGGGTCCGTCCCGTTTGGCCTATCCTGCCGCCTCATAGTCAAGTGGACTCTTTAGCGAACACTTTTTTACAAAAACCTACAGATTATTCCCGCTTTGTTCTTGTCTTCCATTGACTATACAAATAGTTCGTAATGATTCCTGCTAACGGTTTTCAAATTATACGTTATTTTAGCTAACATTGTAATTAGGTCTAAGGAACACAGCAGCCCTACCAGTGATATATTCAGCAGCAGTAATTATTCAGCAAGGTCACGCGCGCGCCGGTCGGTGAGAAGCGGACCACGTGAAATAATAATGTCCCTCCATCTCCCACTTTCATTGAAGCCCGTCAAAACAGAACCCTACGACTCGGTAAAACGATTCAAATTTAAATAGCAATCAATGGCTGTAATAAATACGTTATCTGATTCTCAAAAAAACATTCGGTTGATGATTCTCGTTTAAATACAGGGGCCCTATTTTTGAATCGCTCGACTATCGTCGTGGAGGAGGTAGGAGCTCGGTGGCGCAGTGGTTTAGCGCCTGGCCCAGCGATTGTGGAGGTTAAGCAACGTTCGCAAGGGTTGGTCATGGGATGGGTGACCAAAAATGATTATTTCGAGCTCCTCCGTGCTTCGGAAGGCACGTTAAGCCGTTGGTCCCAGCTGCATTTGCAGTCGTTAACACCCACCAATCCGCATTGGGCCCGCGTGGTGGGTTATTATGGTGCCCCAGCAGTGGGGACATTAAAAATTGCTGATGCAGAATGATAAGACAGAGTAAATTTTCAAGCATCTACTAATAAAAACAAAAATACGTTAGTAGATAGGTACCTACCTACTTATATTCTGTGACTAAAATTAGGAGAGTCAGAGCAAATCAGATTTTCTCTTGACTATACTCACATTCATCAGCAAAATAGTGTTGTCATTCTCAACTTTCGATAAACGTACCTGAAATAAAAAAAAGCATTTAAACAAAGTGTCTTAAGATAAATGAAGCACAATGACGCAACTCTTAACAGATGCAGATACGATCATTATACAGACCTTATCAGCAGATTGCACTAATAAAATAACAATAAAACTGCCCATGTGTGCCGATTATTAAGGAAAAGTGTTAATTTAGTCTCTAAGTGCGTCACTTCTATCAATGGGACAATTCATAAGTCTACTTACAAAAGCACACATAGTTCTTAGTTCAAAGATAATTATGACCTACTTTGGAGCAATCACGTCTAATCGAATCTACAACGTGCAACAACATAAAACGAATCGAAATGTCGATGTCCCCTCTCTGTCTATTCAAAAATGCGAAACGAGAGGGACAACTTCAGTTGATGTTAAAGTTTACGAGCTAGGTTACGATCACATCCCAAAAGGGACATTACATTTGGCTATTGGAGCCAAAACTAAATATTACTCAATTGGACACTTAATGCTTTTAGTTTTTTTGTCTATATCTTTATAAGCAACACTGATTGAGCTACACTACTAAACCCTTCGCTTACTGTGACATTCAGATTTCAGATTAATAGTATATAAAGTAGACCCAAAAGATGTGGTGACACTGAAACAGGTGGTAGTGTTGCTAAGACTAAACAACATTTTCTAAGGAACATAGGTCGAAAAACGATTTTTTTCCCTCTCTAAGTCGGTTAGCTGGTTGTACATTTTGTATAGGAGTATGAACAATTTTTTTCTTTTTTCGACACATGTTCCATAGAGTAAGTTGATTAGTTTAAGCAACACTGTTTCAGTATCATCACATTATTTGGTTCCTTATATAGCAACTCCAGCCCACCTTCTCTAAATCTCTACGCTACGCATGGCAACACTCGTAAAAAAGATACTCGCAACGCATCGCAACGTCGGTCGGTCGGTCGTACAATGATTGTTACAGACGAAAACATTTTTTGTTTCGAAATAAACATTACGGTAGAATGTAAAGACATACGAGTATAAAACTCATAGTATGTACTCTATTCATCTTATGAAAATAATGTTTGTAAACAAAACTTTGAGCGTTTTTCGTAATTATTCTACAAATACGTTAAGTTTCAGGGTATTATCACCATAAATACAACTTGGACAACATAGTTAAGCTATCAATGATACCTATTCAGATATTTATAAAACATGCAATTAAAAAAGTACTCCTGAGGCACAGAATAGATATAACCTGAGGTTAAGTATAGGCGGTTTGTTTGTAAACATTCTTTCCGTAAGTTGGCTGGAGTACAGCAATATCAAACTCTGACTTGGGACTGTCCTCCGTGAGGCCCCCGTTACCACTGCAGCTGCAAAGGTGCCGAAACGTCGGGAAAATAAAAAATCGAACCAAATACCAACTAATTACTAAAGTACTTTCAATAAAACCGCGCTTGTTTCCGTTAAAAAGTGTTTTATTTCATGTCCAGTGAGCGCGTAAGCACAGAATATATAATAGTATGGCGTAAGCTTGAAAAGTGAAATTATCAATTGCGTTGGTTTCTTTCGAAAATCTCTTCAAAAGAGAATATTTAGCTGCACTTTTTCAACGATCGTCCGTTCTAAAATAAAATTCATGAGTCTCTTAGCTCATAGCTGCCAGCTCAATACATTAGCCGTCAGAAACACATTTATTTGTGCAATTTTTATGTTCGTTTCTACGACTGTCTGTCATAGATTTATCGCTTCAACTCTTTGAGACCTTCAACTCATTCGTTAAAATGTTCAAATCTATGTAGAATTGTTTTATGGGAGCTCTAAATATGTTGGCGACGGAGTCATTTATATGTGGCAAAATTATCCTTTTTGTTTTCAACACGTTGAAAGTATGTTTCGTAGGCCTCATCAACGAATTCTGTCACAAAAAATTTTTCCTCTCAACTCAACAGTTAGAAATTATTCAGTGAGGAATTTAAAAAAGATTATAGAATATTTATCTATAAAAAAACAGTGAATCAGATCGTTTACAATAACAATAGTATAAGGTCCACCATGGTTTTTGTTTTTAGCATAACCACAGAATACATGTACAACAAATAACTCTGTACATGGTACAGTTTTATGCACAAAGGTACGTTAGAAAATTCCTAGATATCCGACAGTGGACAAGAACGTTGAGTTTAAAATGCTGTAAGTGTAATAAATTTATGAAAATAAGTAACTTTTAACTAACAACATCCAGGCAATACATCATGTAGATTCGCTTGGAGAAGCACTCTGTTTCACAGAATTTGCATTTTATCTTCGACGGAGGCGACGAATAATATTTCAATACATTCAATCCACAGTATAAATAAGTACCAGTATTTTATCTTCAACGAACCAGCCGAAAATGCGTTGACATGACGCGCTAAGGAATCTGTACACTATGTATTATAAGTGTATGACGAGAGTCCGCTACTAGGACACTGATCTCTCAGTGTTCTTGAAATAATATCGCCGTACTATCTCTAAAGTCGGGTCGTTGCGCTTTATTTTCACAACATTGTGTTTTGTTAACCAAACTCATAGGCCACGCCCCTCAAAACATTGTTTGATGTTTGAAAACACAAAACATGTTGAAAATTAAGCGCAGGAGACCCGGCTTAAAGATGCTTCTAAAAGAACCATATTTTCCGGGAATTTGTGGCTGCAATTATCGGTAAACATCGCCCGGCTATCACAATTTTTTTTATTAAATTTTATGGCTAAGCTGAGCAAATTACTAGGCTCCATGTTGCAATATGGCTGCAATAATAAAGCCAACGATTTTGACTTCTAACATGAAAATGTTTTGAATGTTTACCAAAGTGGAGTCTTTTTATAAATACTGTTTTCTGTGCTACATCCATTTTTAAAGCGACATTAGATTCATATTCACTCTCTATAATTTTCGAAAGTTTCTCATATTTTATTTTTAATCAAACCTTCAGTCACATCACAGAATCTTTCGGCCGAACTACATATGAACTTGTTCAAAAAATAATGAACAGATTAGAGAAAGTATGTAATACCTTTTACAAGTCACAGCTGGCACAGCGCCAAACAATTAACATTTAATTTGCATCCCTACTGTACTAATTTAAAAAGCTATTTCATTTGAAAGAGCTTAGGACAACTGTTTTTTTAATAGAGGCGTTATCTTAAAAAGGAAGAAAGGAGATTGAAATGTACAAAATAAACATTTTGCGCCGCCCAAATATTTTGAGATAAAGATGATGATCCAAAACAAATACAAAACACCAACGAATAATTCGACGATAACGATTTCAGAAATAATTATAGCTAAATTATTTAATATCAATTATTTAACGTCGAGAAATGCGAAATGGATCAGAGCTTTTGGCAACGTGCCCGAAATCTGGATGGGACAACTTCGAATTCAATATTGAATACCATTTTCGATGGAAATGCCAGTTCTTATAATTATTTACTTTGAACGTTTATTAAAAGCACGAAAGTGAACATTTTATCAGTGTTATAAATTATAAATAGGATATAAAAAAACTTTTTCTGCCGGAGACATTACAATAAGTAATGTGTAAAATGTGAGCACTTATTTATTTAGAAATTTTTGTGATATTAAAATTTGAATGCGAGTGTTTCTCACACAAAAATCTCAAATCTCACACAAGCAGGAATTTGCTTTTCTTACTTAAAGAAGAAAGTAAAAAGAATACCATAGGTATCGTTTAATGTCTGTATATATTTTCATTTTGAAATTTCAACCAAGAGTCTACATCTAAAAAACATAATGATATAACAAAAAACAAAAAGCTTATATCTGCGGTTTTTTATGAAAAAAGTATCTCCAAATCCAAAACCAATTCCGACTTTTGGCAAACGTATAAAGCGTCGACAAAATACAAGTAAAACTTGGCGGAGGGCCAAATAATCTCAATTAAGTTGGGAGCAGATACTGGCAACTTTTAACAATGTGCTGCGAGCTCATTTGCCCCACAAAAGGTGAAAGATAAACAAGACCGTGTAGTACTTAGCAACTGTTGTAATTATTTCGTACGAAGCCAAGACATTTGTAATGGAAGACAAAGCTATTTACTTCTACACTTAGTTGAGAATGAGATATGGGTTGAGAAAAATCGCTGACGTCATTTTAATGAGGGCTTTTCAAAATTACAAAAAACTGTAGGCTCGATTGATAGATATGTATGTGTCATGTTTTTTTACTAAGCTTCGAGGAGTACTCAGGAAGGCAGGCAGATGTAACCCCAAAATGTTTCTCTTTGGGAAGATGTTAGCCAGCGAGCGCTTACTTTCTTCTTTGGTATAGGAGGGTACAGGCCGTTTATTTTTAAAAGCCAATTTTGACACATCTCTTTCCATCAACGCCATCTAGTGAGACAAATTGTTACTATTTTTTTATAAACGTCACTTTGAAAAGCCTTCATTATAGTTAATGCTTGTTATAATATGAAGTTCATTGAAAACTTTTAGAGCAGTGAAATTAGGAACGTCTATTCTTGCTCACAGAAAAGATACGATTATAAATGTCTCAAACTCTAAAATTATACTTTAGAATCGGTCTCTTGCTATTTGGCGTAGAAATTATACCTATACTTACTGTCATTTCTTGTAATAGTGTACAATAAAATTATGTGCCATAAAAACTTGAAGCTTTAAATCATAATCCTTACAGGTATATTATAAATGAGAAAGTCCGTTTGTTTGTTACGCCTTCACGTCTTAACAACTGAACCGATCATCATGAAATTTTGGATACACGTTGTCAGGCAGGGGTAAGGAGAGGGATATATATGGTACCTTTCATGTCGAAAAAAGTGTTTTTCCCGAGGGATAGCAAGAAAATATTTCCACGCAGACGAAGTTGCAGGCGGCCGTTAGTAAAAAATAAAATACTCGTATCAAATTACGGATAAATATGACGGGAGTTTCGCGACTCACGTCTATCTCAACAAGATAACTCTTGATATAACTCTTAAAATTCATAAAACCAAATAAAATCCCAAAATCGAACTGTGAACTATTTCAAATATAGCCAGTGCACGTCTGGAGAGAATTTGTGATCGATCAGCAACCAGCGACCGCTCCTGGGGCCCCGAGACGAGGACATAAGAAGTCACCAGGTACGTGGTTGATACAGTTTATTTCTCCAACATAAGTTTTTGGTAGTGTGTGTAGTGTAGTGTCCAACCGAAAGCTGCTTTTTGCCGACTTTCACGACAAATTTCAACAAAAATTATGGCAACATCATGCCTTAAGAGGATTGTCAACCACGTGGTCTCCATACAAATGGCGATAACGTTTCCCACCCTCTAAACCTTAACCTACAGTAATTAATTTTTGGTATTTTTTTGAAATGCCTAAATACTAGGGCTGTACGTTTTGATTTTTTAAATATCTATAATAGATTTCGAAATATTTGCATTTTAGTGATTTCATACAAAACACAGAAATGCCAATATTTTCAAATCTACAATGAATATTTTAAAAATCAAAACGTACAGCCCTAGTTTTTAGACATTTCAAAAACATACCAAAAATTCATTGCTGTAGGTTAAGATTTAGAGGGTGGGAAACGTTATCGCCGTTTGTATGGAGACCACGTGGTTGACAATCCTCTTAATCAGGGAGAATAAACAACGTTAGAGTAGGCCTTATCCAGTGTACCGTGAATCGGACATATCCCTTAAGGGCGATTCCAAATTAGACGTGCGGTTTCTGACTGCTCTCGTACTTTTATGGGCTATTTTACTTTACGTGACATGATTATAGTGTTTGTACGTGATACAATACTCTTAAGCTGAGACGGCTTTTAGAAAATGAACTCTATTAGAGGTGAAAACATTTTTTTTATTCATGAGTCAAACCGCCTGTCACTGCAGACGATAGTTAGCATTTATTTGATATTTTCATATTTTGCAACATTATTTTTTGAAACCACAGCTTTCTTATTCTAATTGCACTGCCCCGCCTGTTTCTAATTTGCGTCTAATTTGAAAATGCCCTTATAATGTATATTTGAAGCGAGTTGCTAAGCCGTAGCGGTGTTCATTTAGAATTTATAAAGTGGCCCGACCACGGCACCGTCCGTTGGGATTGCGTAATGGCACGCGACACAAATGGCCTGAAATCTAAATAACTAATGTGTGATGTGTGCAAAACCATAAAGCACCCAAATTGAGATATTTATG
The DNA here is from genome assembly GCA_950108535.1 of Agriphila straminella. Lineage (NCBI taxonomy): Eukaryota > Metazoa > Arthropoda > Insecta > Lepidoptera > Crambidae > Agriphila > Agriphila straminella. Next base: position 3,881,033 of record OX467316.1, on the reverse strand, counting down.
ACGATAATGTTGTACAGTCGCGTCTATATAAACAGATATGTAGTTTAGAATCTTGTCACTCTAAGAGCTACGTAAGTTGACAGAAATCAATGACAAATGACAACTAAAACAAAGTGAAAAAATTCTAACTGTATACATTGTTTTAGACGTGACTGTACTGGTATGAAACAAGCAAGATCAAAGCAATTTAGATGCGGCTTTCCTAAACTACAAAATAGTACTTAAATAATGGGTGACTTGTGCAGAAACCATTAAACACCAAAATTAAGATACTGTGACGAAATTGATGTCATCAAGGTCAGGTAGGTACAAAAGGTGGTATACACGATCGTAGCATTCCAAAAGTAAAAGTACAGTCGAAGCACTTTTGACAGATGTTAACTTTTATTACAAAGGTATAAGGTTGATGAACTGTCACTGTCAAAAGTGTGTACATATTATTGACCTCGGCTGTACGTACAGTTTACATCAGACAGAACTATAACATTGCAGAAACCTAAAATACTAAGTACATATAACTTTTTTTAAAATTACATAGTCAGTTATGACGTGATTTTGACGTGTTCGCATAGAAAGTGGCGCTCCCAATTTTGTTCTACTCTTTATGCAACTTATTCTGTGCTTTATGGTTAATCTGTCTGTACGTTACGTACAAACACTATTCCTAGATGTATCATAATCATTATCAACAATCTACCAATCTCACTATAACACACATTCATTCCCTCTAATGGAGTAGTAAAAGGGGAGAACGGAAACACCCCATGCAGATTAGTGGGTGTCAATGGCTCTGTCAAACAGCTAGCACGGTCTTTTGAAACTTGAAGTTGCAAAAAATTTTTGTTTACAATCATGGCTATCCTTTGCGGCCGCTGCGGTAGATTACATAAATTCTACTTTGTGTTATCGATGTATTGACTGCTAACGCCATTCTGGTAACTAAGTGGAAGCAGATACATTTCACTAGCTTGTGTCATTCATGCATGGGATCATGAAACCCTACAAGATTTAAATCTATGTAATTCAGATATAAACATCCAAAAATATTACCATCCAATGTCGACACATTGAAATGTCAAAAGTCTCATTACATTACTAACGAATGCTCTCAAGGGAGTGCAAAGAAAAACATGAAAATTGAAGAAGCTCTAAAGAAAATTGCGAACCAGCGACTAAGTATAGTTGTAACATTGTTAGAGGCCGAACTAATACAACGTAATGGATATTTCCAATTATGTTAATATCTGTATGACAGCACCAGCGTATCCCTAGAGTCCAGTTATGGTTGAGGCTCAAGTGAAGAGCTCAATGAACTTAAATAATCATTAGTTCTTCATTATATCAAGAATCTATCTCCAGCAGTGGAGAGGGTGAAATTATAGCAAAGGTAAGCCGTTCTACAAAAAAAAACATGATCAGCATTAGCGGGTCGATGGTGTGGGATTTCTAAAAGGTTAAGCCGATTTTGTATACTTCATATATACGTTTTTTTTTTTTTATTTATTTGTTCATAATATTACAATTATAAAAGTTAAAAACTAGACGCGCTCTAAACCTATTAAAGGTTTATACTTGCGCGAATGAGTCGCAATACAGCATTATAATGTCACTCACTCGATCCCAATATATAATATTTTTTTAATAAGTGTTTACACGTTTTGTAGTTCTTTAAGATGCTATTTTGCAATGTGTGCGGAAGCCTGTTTAATATATTGGGTAGCGTATATTTCCACGTCCTTTTACCATATTCATTATTATATTTAGGTAGAACAAACATTGGTGTACTGTTTAGTTTGCGCAGTTTACTATGCCTAACTTTAGCAGTTAGGGACTCAATGTGATGGTATTCCTCAAGTACTATTTGATAGTTGATTTTATTGTGAGCTGACATAATTCTGCAGTACTTCAACAACCCTATTTCGTCTTCTTTATATTTTTTTCTAATATATTTTGGAATGATACTTTTAAGTATACTTAGTTGAAGTTTGTATATTAAGTCAATGTTAGTTTTATATGTTCGACCATAGCTACTGAGTCCATAACCTACTATTGATTCACCTAATGATAAGTACAACATTCTTAGTATATTGTATGGTAATTTAAATTTAAGTACAGAAAATTTAACGTAGGTAGTAGGCATATCTTTACCTGGAGATTCTCCAGTTAGAGATATGCCTCCACGTTTTTACCAAGGATTAGTAACATGGTTGCCTATGCCTAGTGCCATCAAACGACGACAAGTAAAAGTGAGCTGATCCATGGTGGCAATAAAAACCCTATTTCTTATTAAGAATCTTGCTGTAAAATTATAAATGTCGAGTTGTAAAATGTAATTTTATGACGCAAAAGACTATGTATGTATGCAATAAACAAATCTTTTTAGATATTTAAATCGCTTTTACTTATGACTTGATCGATGGTAGCTAATACAGCACCGTTCACACAACATATAACATCATATTATCAACTACTTTCAACAATTGCTTTATTGACCTTGCGAAATTTTATAATAATTAGATAATGCTAAAATATTACCATACCTTACTCATATCTATGTTCTTTCTTATATTGAAATATTGATTAAATGAAATATCACACACAATAGTAATATAATAAGTCTATGACCACACATTAATAAATTGTTATATATGTACTGCACCTTCTATCATTTAGATATGTATACCCAAAGTTTTTCACACATAGATGCAGTATCTTGACATAGCAGATGATATGTAATAAATAACTAATTAATTAAAGCTTTATTAGCATGGAAACACGAAGTAATAAATTCCATAAGGTATTCAAAATTAAATTTATAGACGATAATGGAAAATGGGGACAACACGTAAATTACAAACTGAAAACATTTACAAATAAGAAACAGAATTAGGAAGTAGATTTTCACTTAAGAAAATAAAAGAAATACTAATTTTATTGAACTACGGTAAGCAATAAGGACTTACAAATATTTAATATTGTCGTCGAACGGGAAAAGCGTCCCTTGAATATACAAGCATAGACAGGGATGGCACTTTCTTAAAAGAAAAATAATTGAATGATCGATTCAAAGTAGTATAGAGGTATAGGTGATCCATAAAAAATACTAGAAAATAATTTTCTATCGGTAGATGTGATAATGAGATAGTCACGAAAATAAGACGTATCGTCAATATTTAAGTAAAGCTCGATTTACACACGCATAAATCTCTACAGCTGCAAGTTAAGTTATAGATTATACCGAACAAGTATGAACTTATTGAACAAGTAGTTATCGAACTCTTAGCAAGCAGCTTTTAAACCGGTATCGCTATCCGGCTGTCACTCTTTGCCATATTTGAAAAGTTCTTACCGAAAAGCGTCGCGATGCACAAAATGCGAGGTTTGCGTCATTGTCTTGTTTATGCATTTCAAGTTTATATCATAGGTAAACCTATGCAATATTTACAGATATTTCTGGAATAGACATAGGGTTTAAAACTGACTATAGTGTTTTATTTTACCCTAGTTTTCGTTACCTCCATCCAACTCTCGTTTGCATCCAAGTTAATTATCTTTCTGGCTCCCAAGCTTTCGGGGCTTCGTTACTTAGTTTTTTAGGATTTTTTTTGGGCGGGTTGCACTCGGACAGTATTTATTTCGAAACTTTTTAGTCACCTTTTAGGTAAAAATTAATCAATTTCAAATTAATCGATTTGTTAAATATCGATTATCTAAAACAATCGACAGCCCTGTGTCTACCAAAGGAATTAGCTCGGACGGAGGCGCATACATAATGAAGCGCCGACAACTGGCGTTCTCGGGAGCCCTGCCAATCACTGTTTATCCTGAACCCTGATGCTCTATGAATAAAAAAATGTGAGTAAGTACAAACGATATTTGCTGATCGATGTGACTCTGCCCTGCTATGCGACGCTGTTTTGTGGAATACGTTGATTTTAAAGACAAAACCAAGGAATTGGATATCTGAACAGCTTCGACATGATTGTAGCAATTATAAATTGTATGATATCTTGTACTCATTGAAATTGTTACAATAAAAAATTCCATACTCTCTCATAGATAATGGATTCAAGAACAAAATTTCAAAGTCTGCCGTAGTGTCATTCATTAGAAGATTCATAAAAAATAAATAGGTTTTCATCAGCAACAGCCTTACGAAAAACTTCTACGTCGACGAAACACTTTTGTAGTTGCCTGAAAGTGAACATTTTAAGTTGGATACGTAATGGGATTTTTTGATCTTAAAATATCTATTTATGGTGATCTTTAAGGTTAAACAGGTTTGCTTGTGGCAATAGCAAACAATGAAAATTGTATTTACCTAAACGGTACACAATATTGGCAGGCCACCACATTGTAAATTCATGTTTATTGGCGCACAAAAAATATTTAAACAGTCGTTCGCCGTCGTAGATCTCGTAATTTCGGGAACATTTTATGTTGAACAAGGAATCTCATCGGAAAAAAATTATAGGGAGTTTCCTTTTCAATTCGCAAAATCTTCTTGATCCTGGAAGACAAATGACCGATGGAGTGACGGAATACAGAACGTTCGGATCGCGCACGCCATTTTGTGACTTATTTCAAGGCAGATAAGATAGGAAAAGTTGAAAGACTGTTGTCGTACTTGTAAATCAACAGGGACCTTTGTATCCCGACAGATGAGGGAGGGTTGATTAAATGTCTTTCATGTTAGTCAATCTCAGGAGCCTCTCACTCCAGAGGTATTATGCTACTTCATCGAGCTTTAAATTCTCACATTTTCATCAAAACTTTTCACCCGTGGCATACATTTAGAAGTTTATGCTGCAAATCTCAGGGCGGGAGATCTATGATACCCCTAGTGCTAGGATTAGGATACTTGGCTTATAAAGACAAGATAATCTTTAATACTTGATTACAAACAAGTTCTATTTTTAGTTGTAAACAGTAATCTTACGAGTATTCTATGATTTTACAGTGCAAATTAATGATAATAAACCACAGACCATACAACAAGTACTTAATAAACAAACAAAAAACCATTTTACCCGAAAACTGTAGACCCAAAATGGAAGGGTAAATCGTTTTGCCGACACAAAAAAGTTGTGAAAAATACCTAAATAACTTGTTTCAGCAATAAAAATAAAAGTAAATAAAAGTTTTTGCAGTTTGCACAACGTTATTCCAAGACATTTCTTTATTCTGTTAACGTGTGAAAGGTTCAATTCTGTGTTGCCCACATTGACTCACAATAATATGGCGAAGTGGGAAAGGAAAATAAATATGATTGCTTCCACCATAAGGGAAAGTGGCCTTTCGTGTTAGGACGCCCTTTATTCCTCGGGTCAAACTTGAAAAATTGTCACTTCACCGCAACATATTCCTTTGAGAGAAAACATAAAGAATACAATTCGAGTGAAAAAGTGTTGCCATTTACCTTAACTTTATTGTTAGTAGTTTTCTAAATAATATTTATGTTTGATTGAGGTGAGTTGAATGTATACAGAAAATGAACAAAAATAAACGGCAGAAGAAATTATTTTTTATCACCGCAAATAACGACCAGCAGCGTTAGAGTTCAAACAAATTGGCGACAAAAAACTGGTGTAGCCAGGCAAAATGGACGTTCCGCGAAATGGACCAAATGCGAAGTGGACGTTTTTTCGGCAAGTGGACCAAATAAGAAGTGGACCAAATGCGCCTAAACGTTTATACCCCACGTAATAAAAGCTGTTTTCGTAGTTAAACTGTTTAAGTTAACGCGCTGTTGTATGTAACATACTCGTAACTGCTGATGGTATGGTAGCTCGTAAAATTTAATTCACAAAAAAATGAGATGGTTCTTGATCATTTTATGATATTTTTAATGTAGTCTTGTTAGTACAAAATCAAAACGCAAATATTAGTTTATAATAAAACCTCTTTCAATTATGTCTCAACATTAATAAAAATTAAAGACAGTAACTCATTTACTTTAACGCGAAGAACAAAGTCATATAACCGAAATAGGTACCAATAAAATGAAAATTGTCTCAAATGTACTATTTCCTAGATTAGGTGATATCAGTCAATATACCGTGAAAGACGCTAAGTTATCTCAACATCGTAAAGTAATAATTAAGTGACAAATCTGCCGGGAAACGACCGTAACTTGAAAGAAATTGCTTGAGGATGACAATCTTTTTTTATGGCAATATACGAGTAAGGTTCGTAAGATTTTGAGATAACTTTAATAGACACTGCCCATCTGTTTTAATAGGTACTTTAAAGCCCTTAAATTTATTTCATAAGCCATTTAATCTTCTCCATAAGGACGCTTCTTGAAGCTTTTATAACATTCGTGGAAATCATAATTAGAAAGTACAGACCTTTATTACTTTTAATTAAGTCAAAGGAGATTACTTGACTCTACTTAATATTACCTAATTTGGAAAAATGTTTCCATTTTTACATGAAAACTGAAAAATACTTTTAAATGCTTTTTGCTCTGACAAAGTAAGTACGTTTACTAAGTACATGCGGAAGTAAATAAAAAAACGACCTTCATTTTCAAGCAATTCAGGAAAAAGAACACTCAACTCTCTTTTTTCATCTCGCTCAATGTTAATCGGATGCACCCAGTATCTTCTTTTCTATTTAGACTCTTCCAAACTCCACAAAAGCAATGCTTCGTCTTCTACAGACGGAACTATCGATATTTATAAAAACCTAGATGTCTTCAATAAAAAATTCTCACTTTATAATAAAACTGTTTCCGAGCTTCTTAAGACAGAAACATCTTACGTTACTTAAGTTACATCTAAAGTTATTCTTAAAATGTTCTTTTTTTTCTGTAGTGTTAATTTTTGTATTTTTTTTAATGTTTGCGTAAGTTTATAATTATTGTGCATGCTGTGTACGCTAATTTTTGGATTACTGTCTTGTTTTATCCTTTAGTATAGTTTATAAATTCTTGTAATGACTTTAATATGTAAGTGTACCTACAATAAATAATTAATACATAAATTCATGTTTCACGTTCAAGTTCACTTGGTAAAATGGAACGCAGCGTTCTTGACAGCCTCCTCTGTGTGTTTTATGCACGCATTTCAAGCAAGCCCATAATTTTCGCCCATGCTTTAATAATAAGCTAAGCAGACCTTCCTCTCACAGTAAAAAAAAAGGCACTAATTCCTCAACGTATCCATATTATACCATAGTGCTTACGAACCCGTTTCGAGCCATTATACATAACTATCTTAACGTTAACTGTCACAGGGCTTATATTGTTTACAAGTACAGATAATAGTTCTTAGTTTTAAAGGTTATTTGACTAACTTCGCCCACGGTTCCCTTCACTCGTGTTTTTAAAGGTATTTGAAGTGTTTGTGATTAAGTTGTAGGTAAGTATTATTAAAGTAAGTATAAAATTAATAAATAAAAAAGATTAAGTCTATTGCGTAATCACACGATTAATGATTTACAGTAAAGCGTGTAGGAATAATGACTACGAAGTTCTGCTACGATTGCTACGGACGAAATTCTTCTACGATTGCTACGGACGAAGTTCTGCTACGATTGCTACGGCTACGAATTTTTCTACGAAAACGTGTAAGTATCGTTTACGTTTTTGTTTTTAGAATTTAAACTTCTATTACACGACAAAGTTTAGCCGAAGAGAAACATTTACTTAGATGTACTCCTTAAAGTCAACTTATAGAAATCTAATAGTAGGTACTTACTTATTGTCTAAGTCGAATGAGAACGTCCTTGCAGACAAACCATATACTTGGTTTTGCGAGACGTGTATTTAAATAATATTAATGAAATTGTTCCTTATAAATCAATAATAATAATAAAAATTCTCTAGTCAGACGTGATAGCAAAGGCGGTCGTCGTCGAGCGGTATTTTTGCTCTAGCTAGCGCATGACTTTTCTGGGCGGCAGAAAGAGGTAGAGCTGCGGAAAAATGCGGAGCCGGGTGGTCAAACGGTTTAAAGTCAACTTGGTTAGGTCGTTGAGTTAGGATTTCAACCTGGGGGTCAAGTCTGCTAATGTTTTCGTCAAAATCGTAGTTCAATGGTGTTTGAGTGGTAATGCTTTTTGACACAGTTCTTGTTTCTTAAACCCAAAACCAAAACCCAATGTGTTTCTTAAACTCATAACGGAAACACATTGTGTCTCGATTTTGGGTTTAAGAAACAAGAACTGTGTCAAAAAGCATTACCATTCAAACACCATTGAACTACGATTTTGACAAAAACATTAGCAGACTTGATCCCCTGTCTGGTGTATATAACATTATTGCCCTCCACTTATATGCAATTAGAATTGAGTATCTACATAATTTCGTAGTTTAATTAGAAAATTATCAACTGTTGGTATTAGCTTAAAAAACGTGTGTTTTGCAGTGTCCTTTAGCAATGTGCTATAATCCTACTTATTCGCTTATATACAATAGTACACGATCCTGGCCTTCTCTGGCCGGTATGTGATCCAATACGCAAAGTGGGGGCATTCCCTTTGTTTGGCCACCGAGTGTAACCGGGTCTACAGATGTTTCAGAAGCGCCGCTCTGGGCGTTCAGCCATGTTTTGTTGCGTGCGCTAAGTAGGTAACTGCTTCAGTACTGAATAAAGCTTGACATTGCCTAAGATTTTCTATACGAAATGTCTGTCTATGTGTGTGTGCACAGAAAGCCGTTATTTGTTCCGAGCGGTTTTTATGTCTATTTTTGCATGTGAAAAATACAAAGCTTGTGTTAGCTGGCTGTGCTCGAAAAAACTTCCTTAATTTACTTTATGTAGCTGCTACAGTTGACTACAGTTCTGATTATCCCGAGATTGCCAGTACGGCGTATTGTCTATGTGTGAGTGCACGGAAAACCAAGATTCATTCGGAGCGGCTCTTCTGTTCAGTTTACATTTTGTAGTATTGGTGTTTAATATTATACCACGTTATGTGATGCTTTTTATTATGCTATGGTTTTAGAAGAAATGTAATTTCGTTCCATTGTTTCTTTTCCTGTCATTAGTAAAATTTTCATACTTCAAAGCAAATATCGTTCATTTAATTTATTTAGCGAGGAATTTCCTACAAAGAGCAGCAGGGCACTAAACAATTGGTATGTACGACCCTACATCACTGCTCGCTGAAAAGCAATATTTCAATCGGAAAACTAGTCGGACGCGAAATTGTTTCTCACTTGCTCCCGAGAGGATTTCAAATAAATTCATATTAAACTTCATAGATACGTATTGATTCGTGTTGGATAATTACTAGTGTCCGACCGAAACTAGAATTCCAGCCGAAACCGAAACCGAACTTTCGGCCTGGCCCTGCCGAAACCGAAACTTTTTTTCACACATTAAATTGACGTCATTTTCCACTCTTAACATATTGTGTTAAATAAAATAAATAAGTAACTAGAAATGAAAGTACCTATGTAACAAAAATAGTCCTTTATTTATGTTAAACTAGCGGGACGCTAGTTTAACTCGGCTTAGCACGAGTGCAATGCTGATACTAAATATACTACAGAATGTCTTTATCCCTAAGAGAGAGTTAAGAGTATTTGTAAGTCAACTTTTTTAAATATCAACATTGTTTAATGTTTAACAATAGTCGTGTGATTAATTATTCGTTGTGTTTTACCGTACGTACTACCGGTCCGAATTGACTGAGCACCTCGCTCAGTAAGAGAAAAAGCTTCGATATGACTAGTTCTAGCTTGGTGGTACCTAAATATGCACGAGTTATAATTTATAAATTGATGTATTTTAACAATTAAAATCAATCAAGTAACTCAACCTCAACACGGTCGCGCCGATTCACACCGGTTGGCGAACTCCGGAAGTTAGCCGAAGACGCTCGACAACGAAACTGTGGCCGAAACTAGGTTTTTTGGCCGAAACTGGCCGAAACAGAAACGGAAACTTCGGTCGGTCACTAATAATTACTGAAATCAGTTAAATGTGAACACGAGATACCCAAATGGCCACAGCACCGGTATTCATGGTCCCTGGTTCGGTCCCAGGTGAGATCAATTTACAAAACGATTTTTGTATTTGACCAAAAGGTTAACTCTGATTTGCATAAGAAAAGTGAGTTTGAATTGATTTCATTCTAATTTTCATAAAATTTTTGGGCCCAATTTTGAAGCATAATTAGATTTTCTCTTTTCCTGCACACAGCAATTTTAGCCAGTTATAAATAAACTATGTATACTTATAACAATTTACAGCCAGTAACCGCTACAGTAAAAAATATTAATTCGTATCTACGGATTCGTACTATAATGACGATAAAGGACATTAGTAAATAGGGCGCATCGGGCAGCAACAACGGAACACAGGTAATACTTGAGCCTCGCTAAGTGGATCGCGCGGCTTCCGAAGCCCTGCGACCTCGGCTGCTAATTCTCGTAATGTTTGTCGCAGTGACTGACACGGTGACACCCTGCTGTTTCATGCTATATTTTAAAAGGTATTGACATGAGAAAATCGTTTAGATTGGTTTGAGTTTTATCGTAATGTTGCATCGTCATCAAACCGGTCCCGACGGAAGACCATCAGTGCTGGTCGCAGACCACATATTATAGACGAATACCGCTAGAGTTTTAGGTTTCAAAAATATTAAAGTTTGTTTTTTTTCGTATATAGTTTCTCCACCATTAACTAAGACTAATACATGAATTTGTGTCATTTTGGGTGAATGCATAAGTGACAATTTAGGTTTTTGTCTTTTTTAACACTATCAATCGAAAAGAAAATTACAGTTGAAAATTTTACTTTCATGATGATTACGAAGTCATAACCGATGTACATGAGCTTTTTGTGTCATCTTTGTCCACGGGAACACTGTTATTTAACTATTACCTAAAACGTTGCCTCAGTACCTCCAAAAGAATATTACAATTGATTAAATAAGTGTTAAATGTTTTAGATCAATGGTATCTATTGTACAAAATGTTTTGTGCCGAATTCATCAATGGCATTTTCCGCTTTTTTATTTTTTCTTTGCAACGCCCTGTAAAAGTCACAAAAGAAAATTCAAGTTATTAGAGTTTGTGTCTCTACTATTATTATGGGGTAACGAAACATTATTCACAATATGTGTCGTTTTTATCAATGGAATCTACAGTTGAAGTCAAAGTTACCGTTACCTACTATAAGGCGCTAAGTGCAAGGCAAGCGTGCAAGCGCGGGGGGCGGGGCCGCGGCACACAACAAGAGAAGAGGTACTTATGCGCGGCGTGAGGCGAGTGCAACCAAAAAAATTGAAAATATTAAAAGTCCATGCTTTAATTTGGCACAAATTTATTTAATGGGGATATTTCAGTGATCTGAGGTATATGGTACTAGTTTTTCAAATTGTAATTTTTTTTTGTTTATATTTCCAATATACTGGCCTCAAGTCAGTTTGCACTGGACGAAAATGACACAAATTAGGTTTGTACACTACTCAGGCTATCTTAAATACAATACCATTGAGTTTTTTAACTTTAAATCAATTTTGTCAGTTTTGTGTTCAATTATTTATATCGACGACAAATAATGGAATTTCTAAAGATGCATCAGCTAGATGTGACACAAAACGCAAAAATAAACGTTTTATATGCAAGTCTATCGACAGACAAGATTTCATAAACTTTAGAATTTTTTAAGGTTATACCCTCAAAATAACGTATTGGTATCGGTCTATTATGCTGAGCCGCGGGACCGTTTTGAGACAAATAGTGGTATATAAGTTTTATTTTGTTTTGTTGTATGCAGTTTTTTTTCACTTTTTTTTTCTTTTTTTCTTTCTTTCATGTTTGTCGCAGTGACTGGCACAGTGACACGCTGTTTCATGCGATTAGACGTGGTAAGCGGTGGTAAGTAATAAGTACCAAGAATCTTATATTAATGTACTGATACTTATGTCATCTTTATAATTTTTCTACTATTCTTGACAATAAATAGATAATATAGATTGAAACAATAGCTAAGATTTATTAAACAAGATAAGCATACCTATTGTATGTGTTCATATTAGAATACACCCTTAATTTTTAAGTAATCTAACACATAAGTAAATGGGGATATCAAACCACGTTACTGAATATGTAAGTGCAGTCAAAAGTAAAAAAAACAGTTTGAAAATATCGGTTAAAAAACTCACAAGCACAACACAGGACATGCGCGTGGACGCATTCATTTCTTATTATTTTCATGATTTACGTAAACAAGATAGTTTCTTTTAATTACACGCGCGTTATGGATGAGCTCTAAATCCAGAAATCAGTAAAATTTTGGGACACAAACAAACCTATTTTCTATTTCAATATCTTGACTAATTATTAAAAATTGAAACTTTTCATTGCTCTCATACTTGATTAAAATAGGGAACAGATACGCCCATTACTTCTTTAAATATACTTAAAAATTAACCGTGTATGTATAATAACAAAATAACCTTTAAATAAAACATTGAGAGGGAGATAAAAACCAATACTTACCTAACAGTTGTAAACCCAATTTGTCTAAAAGAGTTCTGTGCCACTTCGTCTTGATTGAACTTTAGAATTATTCATGTTAAAATCCATTTGAAGTAACCGAGCGAGGTATTTGTAACGAACGCAACATTTGGTCGAACGTGAACTAAATGAATACGTAATGTTCTCGAATATTTTATCTGTGAGCAGACGGAGTGAGGGTGACGAGTGGCCCATCACTAAATTAGATATACATATATATTAAAGTCCACGCGTACGAAGTCGCGGGCATCAGCTAGTTTCTTATAAAAATAAACGGCCAAATGCGAGACGGACTCGCGCACGAAACCTATAGGTAGGTAGGTACAACACTAATACTAACGCTAATCCTTACAAATAGTAACAGTAGATTGCAGCCTGTCGCTCAAATCAAACTTGGCCGAGGGAATATTGAAAATAGAAAATATTCAAGCTGATATTCAGAAAGACGACTACTCTAGTTTTAATCAAAACAGAAAGGTCGTAAACTGAGGAAAATGCAGCCATCTCACCGTTTCCCGATCGCCCAATCGCGTACCATCGCCATATTGAATCCTGTCGAGATTGAATTGAATCTGCGAGGCATGCGACGCGTGGCCACTGTCAAGGGCGGTATCTCAATAAAGGTGGCTTCACACGGTGCGTGACATCGCGGACTGCAGAAGGGACGCGGACCAATCCGCACCCGTGCATAACCTACATTTAATTTTCCTAGGATTGAAGATCAACGGCAAACTTGTTATTCGTCTGAACGCTAATGCTAATTGAAATCTTAAAAAATAAGCGATTCAATCACAAACATCGACTGATTGATGGATCGAGGTATATTGTGCTTACTTGATAAGCTTACGTAAATTCATACTATATAAAAGTGTCTAAACAAAAAACTAATACAGATAATTTGAGTTTGAGTAGATTGAGGGGCTTACATGTATTGGTATTGGTTGTACTGTACATCCGGTTTCTTCATACGGTGCGCGCCGCTTGGCTCGATATGGGCAATCTATATCGATCCGCAGTTTCATGCATCGTGGGAAGCCAGCTTAACATGTAAACGCGAAGGTATTCCGATGGGGGGCATTTGTTAAGAAAAATACTAGCGAGAGGTTATTTGGCATGTTTTCTTTGCAAACATTTGGGGAACTCTCGCTGGCTTTCAGATAAACTTGTCCCTTTATATCGAAGTACGTATGCGTATTATATGTTTGATGGAAAGCTGGTTCGGTATAAAAAAATGTATAGAAAATAATTAAAGTTGGTAAAGTAGAAAAACTTTTGGAAAGATATTGTAGGTAATGATGTACCTAGTTGGAATGGCTTTTACTTACACACTTTGATATCCTTTGAAATACACGAACGAAAGTAGGAATAAGTCTAAGGCCCTCCGCTGCGTTAAGCGGGATCCCGCCGCGGGTACACGGCGCGGGAATATAGATTGCTGGTTTTTGACGGACAGATGCTTGCGCAGTGCATGAGTAAGCTCTAATCTATGTCGCCCCGCGCGCGTGTCCCGCTTAACGCAGCGGAGGGCCTAATTGGCTGTTAGCGGTAAGCTGCGGAGCATCATTAATATTTTTTCAAAGTCAAAGTCAAAATAAGCGTTATTCAAATAAACTTAATAATTAAGTACTTTTGAATCGTCTATATTTTCCTACCATCCGTTCCAGTAACGATGTTTACAAACTTGAATATATCGTTACCAGATAATTACAACAGTGTGACAGGATTATTGAAAATTTTCATTAATCTGACTTTTCACAGGAATGTTTCATTTCAAATCACTAGTTGAAAGATTCTGTGAACTCGTGAAATATTATGCGAATAATTCGATTCTAAAACGCATTTGATACCTTTACATGGACCTTTTAAAAAACATCACAGTATAAATAAAAATAATCCCGCTGAAGAAACCAATGAATATGAAGTAGGTACTCTTTCTTAACTCACGCTTGAAAAGAACAAAGAAAAATTACTTTGAGCTATGAACACAGCTTTATTTTTTAAGCAGGTATAGGCCTGTAGTGGTTTTATGTTTAAAAAGCGAAACTCTAATACTTTGATACTCCAACATCTGGGCCGGTAAACAAACTCGAAGGGCGACGCCCTACGAAAATATCGCAAAATTTTCCTCGTTAAAAAAAGTTGCCAATGATCCAGCTCCCGTTTTAATGAACCAAGAATTTGTTGGACCACCAAAGAGTCCCTTAAAAAAGGTAAAGCGCTGTATAAAATAAAAACGCTACGAGGATAATCGAAAAGCAATATAATTTCTCGTTCCCAAACTCGGTTGTTTAATATTTTTTTCACTCGGATAACCTTGTTTTTTAGATCGGTCTGTGTCCACAGATTGTTTAGTCGGATGATTCATCTGCAAATAAAAATACGGCAAACAATCTGTACCTTTATGATGCGAAAAATCTTTTTTTTAATTGATTTATTACGCGTTTATTTACATTTTTATTAAGCCAGACGTGGCCGCAAAACAAATGGTTGTACCGTGTGAAATCGTTAATTAACGCGTTGAAGTTAATGACTTAATTTATTAAACTTTTATTAGCAGTCGAGATGTTATTATACAATAAGAGCCAAAACGCACTGTCGACCGATCGCTGAGCGACTGTCGACAGCGACTGTAGTTTTTACTAGTTACTAATAGTCCGTAAGCCCGCGACAATATACCCTACGTCATATGACATCACGATGAAATGCAAGGCACACGGTCGGAAATGTTGTGCAGAGCGAGGATGCCCTGTTAAATTAACGGTTATTGGAATCTAAACCTTAAAATAAGGCACAAAATAGTTCCATTTCCAACCGAGTCTCATCTTCGTTGACCAAACTCTAGACTCGGAGTCGTCGGGCGACTAGCCGCGCAGCGGCCAGTCGGCGACTCACAGACGGTTCTTATTCATTTATCTGTTTTTAACCGACTTCCAAAAAAGGAGGAGGTTCTATGTTCGTCTGTATATTTGTTTTTTTTTTTGTGTATGTCCACCGATTACTCGAAGACGGCTGGACCGATTGAAATGATTCAAACGTTATAACATTAGGTACACTCCCAAGTTGTTCCCATTTTTTAAAATTTGGAAATCGGTTCAGTACTTTTCAAGTAATTTTGAAAAAAGCACGAAAATAGTATGATTTTGTGTGAATTACCTCGATGTTTGGTCGTATTACTTCTTTGTTTATGAACTGAATAAGATAAAATTATTTTTGTTGGAAGAGAGATATCTTAAGTGTAGTTTTTTAACCGACTTAAAAAAGGAGGTTCTCAGTTTGACCCGTATTTAAGTATGTTTCTCCGCGATTATTTTACGTTTGGCTGAGCCGATTTTTCTACATATATAATATACCTTACCTACAAGGTACCTACACTAAAAATAAAAAAAATAAAAATTGTTTAAAAAAAAATAAAAAAACCGACTTAAAAAAACCTACCTCTAAAAAGCAAGAAATAATATTCGTAATAATAAAAATACGTCTATTGAAGTCGGGTGGGGCTTTTAGAATAAAAAAAGGAATTTGTACTCCAGCCCCACCCGACTTCAATAGACGTATTTTTATTATTACGAATATTATTTCTTGCTTTTTAAGAGGTAGGTTTTTTGAAATCGGTTTTTTGTTTTTTTTTTTAAACATTTTTTTGCAACAAAGGACGAGTCTTTATTTTTCCCCGTATATTGCTCTATACCTAATTAGTAACGATAATATTGCAACTTGCACGAATGTACAAGAAACACTACCCATATTCAAGTCGCTCGCTTGGTAGTCTAGTCGCCCATTTTCGCCGGGAGACCAAGTCGTTCTTCGACATCGCAATTTTGTAATATTAAATTTGCACCTTTTTTAAAACCCAATCAAACTAATTTATTTCAATTTAATTTTATGGTTGCCCTTCATGTTTAGTTAAAGTATTTTCATTTAAACTTTAAGGCGAGGCAGTTCCCGAAATTTGCTCTTTCACTATGTCTTTAGAATAAGGTTGAATATTGCATAACTTTAATTGTCGCTTCGCCAGAAATTTGACGAAATTTAGTACATTTTTATTGGTTTCTGAAATACTGGATCGTTTATTAAAAATGTACTCGGTTATTGTGTTAGATCAATAAAAAAGCTATCCTTTTTGCATAAAAAATCATATCACTGTCGTTGAAAAAAACGAAATCCGCCGATTTGAAGTTTGTTTTTATGGTGTTATTCAGGATTTATTTACAGAGTTACCATGCCATTTTTTAATATTCTGTTCGGTTATTGTGTTTCTTTGTTTCTCTTTCAGTCTACAGTAATTTTTCTGAAGTAGAATTCTACATCAGTTCTTCACATTGGAAGTTCAAAAATCAATCTATTCATCAAATCGTGAACTGGCCTCGCCTTAAGTAATAAATATATTTTCATTGTCAGAAAACTTACTTGCCTCTGCTGAATTTATTAGAAGCATTGATAACAAACTGTTTTTTTTCTAGTTTGAAATATATTTGAGCTTACTACATTATTTTTGTAACTAGAAAGGCAAAGTGGTAAAAATTTACTTTTTAAAAAAATACGTGCTTTTCTACAACTCGAAACCTACCCTATTGTTTCGTCACTCTTGTCAAGGAAAAGCTCTGTCAAATGATGATGTTGTATAAGTAGGTATAGGATAAAAAAAAATCAAATCTGCGTAATGTTATTTTTGAAAACTAGCTTTGTTTTAAATAAAAAAGGCCCAAAGTGACGTCACAGCCGCTTATACCGCGCAGCTACATCGGTAACTTTGATCCGGCCCAGCGAGCCGTAAAGGGCCATATTAAGCGCGCAAAAAAACCCGACGCTAAACCGTATGACATAAACTTGTGTTTCAATAACAATCGCCCGATATAGTTCTCTGTTTATTTTTGTTTTTTATTCCTAACTAGCGGCCGCCCGCGACTTCGTCTGCGTGGAAAGTTTTTTGATATCCCTCAGGAGGGAATAATACAATTTCGGAATGAAAGGTACCGTATGTCTTGCTCTGTACCCCTGAAAACGTGTATGTAAAATTTCATGATGATCTGTTCAGTAGTTAAGACGTGAAGGCGTAACAAACAAACAAATGGACTTTCGCATTTATAATATCGCCTGCTGTATATTTTGTGGCAGTTACCGCCCGTTTATGTTTTTAATTTCTAGAGAGTATACTATTGTATCGTGATCTAAAAAGAGAGCAATGCTATAATAAAGTGTAAAGCTACTTTTAGAGCTGACCGCACATTGTTTTACAGCAGTGACCGTCCCGTAGACTCGTAGAACCCCTCGTAGTTACATACGTAGCACAGCCATAATACAAATCCCTAATACGTACTCGTAACTAATACAACAATAAATAGTATATTTGATTTATTTAACCGGTTTTCTTTTAAAACCTATTATGGGCACCAGCTTCTCACACTTCAGATCATACTTGTATTTTGCTCTGTTCTAAAATTAAGTAAAGTAACCTATTGTGTGATGAGGAAATAAATGATTTATTTATTTATTTATTTATAACTACTCGTAGACGTAGTAACAAGTTGTTCATTATGTATTGGAAATAAAATAACAAACAAACACGAACAACTACTGACACAAGAGACAATCAGATTCTCAACAAGACCCTGATGGGAAATCAACCCGGCGATAAATCAATTGCCAACAGCATGTAAGGTAGTTATTTTAAGGAGAAGGCGGGTCAAATGAAACTACCTCGCCCATTGTTCCTAAACTAACTCAGAAACTTTAAATCCAATTTTCAACTAGCTACTTTATTCATAGCTTCTTAGAAAATTAATTATAGTTGCGGGAATGGAGTGATTTAGCGTATTCCCAGTTCCCAGAAATATTTCTGTCCTGGGAATATGTACTTATTAATTCACAGGATTTATTTCGCCGTCGAACTTTCCGAATAACTGAAGGTGAACTTTCGTACAAGCTTTTGACACAGTGCATAAAACGACGGTATTGTGTCTCGCCCGTGTCCTTGAAATAATTCGCTGGACTGCTCCCGCAAAAGGCTACCCAATACCAATTGATTTTCCGTCAGCCTCGAGTTCAAAAATGTTAAAACTGGTTTCCATAAAGTTTAATTTAAGCGTCAGATAAAATACAGTACATAATTTGACAAGTGAAATGAAAGCGAACCGAAGTGTTGTGTGATTCCTTAGCTCGTCAATTCAGACCGTTTCCGGCCATTTTGAATGAAGACAGGTACTGGTACTTATATAATTTATACTGTGCTATCGATCTAAGAACACATTTCACAGATTGCTGAGTTTGGGTAGATAATAAAAAAGAAAGCTGAAACTTATTCATACGTTAAATAAGATACAATTTCTTTCAATAATACGTTTAGAGGTCTTAGGAGTAGTTCATAAGAATAAGAAACGAGTAGGTAAAAATAAATTGATATTTTTCTACCAGAAAAATTGTTATATATTTCGCCATTCTAAGAATTTCCAATAATAGTAGGTAAGTAAGTACATTTCTTAAAATCTTGTCTATTGGTTTTCCCAGAAAAAATATTTGTTCAAAGCCAACGTACCTATTCGATTTGTTCTGCCCGACCGACGGAATATTAGTACTGATAACCAGATTATTTCTAATGAACGTTTGCTGACCAGGCAAGCTCGTTAGTCAATTTGCGTTCCCGATTGAAATCGTCACGGGAGTTCGGGAGTAGGATTGCCAGATGGCTGAATTTTCCGGAATTCTAGTGTATGTCCCATAGAATTTCTAAATATTTATGACCCACGTACAATAAGCGAAAAAGAAGTTTATACTTAGAATAACCAAAAATATTGCTTAGCAATATTACATCTTACGTTTGACGTCTCGAAGCGTTATATCCCTTTTTAACAATCTTTTTGGTTATTCTAAGTATAAACTTATTCTTCGTTTATTTGTACGGCAGAAGAAGTACAGCTTGCGCCTTATAAAGATGTTTGTTTACATCAGAAGGTTCGTACGCTTCGCTATTCTCCCTAGTTTTGTCTCAGAATTTAATGGCAAATCTGGCAACCCCAGCATTGAGTCCGCCAAATTCCGTGCATCCCGGCTGCATCCATCGTTAATACGCTTTTGGGGATTAGGGTCGCCGAACCGCAGGGGAAATCCCTTTCGATTTTTTCGATGGACAAAAGCCATTTCATTTGGACATTTTGATATTTCATTGTTTAGGCATTTGTCAGGTTTATTTATGCTCGCAGTAACCAAATAGGATTAATTAATGATGTTAAAATAGCTCACCTTTTTTTTAATAGATACTCAACAACGGCAACTTTTATAAGGGGTCTCACTGCCGGAAACATCGACACAAAAAAGAGAGTCTCTATTTTGTTTGTGACATCGAACTGATCGTGCATTTAAAACACAAATATCACATTGGCACATACATTTTTATCAACACCACTATATCGCGCTTACAGATTTTTGTCATTTTAAAAAGTCCTCATTGAAAAGGGTTTTACGTTTATGATACCAGTCTTGATAAAAATCCACTTACACACAAATAACGTCGTAAGGAAATCCCCAGTGGTTTGATAAATAAATAGCGCTTGCAGGAGAAAATAAATATTTGCTGACACAATAAGGGAACATCAAAAGGAATCCCAATATTCCCATTTGATCGGCGCCATCGCCGTGGGCCACTGGGCCGGAACAATCGGGTACGTTTAGGACCAATCGTCGGTTCACTGTCAAACGTTCATGTCAAATCTTGGGGACATGTTACAATTGACAATCGGTCCTTATTCTTGTTTCTTTTATTCTGTCGATTGTTTAAGCAACGGAACATACAAAATACAATTTTGAGGTAAAATTTAATCGTTAGGAAAGGATCAGTTTTTTTAAAGAAAGGAACGCAGCTGGACCGGATGCTTGGCGCAGTGGCAGCAATCCTGCCACAAAGCCCAGCAGACAACCTGCCCTCTGGGGTGGAATTGCGTAAGGTAATCATATTCATTTGATAGTTCCTATCGTATTCCATCGGCTGCAATTTGTATGGGATGACATATACAATATGAACTGTCAAATGAATACGATTGACTTTACGCAATCACCTAGCTGATTACGTAACTCTGTTTGCTAACAATGCTCGATTAATATCGATCGATTGAAGCCGTTTAAAATCGTTTGAAAGTAATAAAACTCTGTTAGTAACTGTAACTTACAAATTTCATTAATTTCAAACGGTTCAATCGAGAATTGTTAGCAGCAAAGTTACATAATCAGGGGGCTCGTATTGTAGAGGAATGTTGTTTGTGTGATGTGATGAGATGAGCAAAATAAGTATTCCCGAGATGTTTGATAGCGTGTTCAGTTCATCTATACGTTTATTTAGTTACCATAGAACAAGCTTTGCTTAGTTTGGATCTAATGATTGGTGTAATTTGCCAAGGGGCCCTATTTTTTTAATCATTCGACGATCATAATTTTCATTGGACAACCATGCTGTCGAATGAAAATGAGTAGTATAACATAATAGAATCAAATTTGATTCTACTATGGAAATAAGAGGTGCTCGATGGCGCAGTGGTTTGCGGAGGCAATTTCGCAAGGGTCGGTCATGGGATGGGTGACCAAAAATTTATTATCTAGAGCTCCTCCGTGCTTCGTAAGGCACGTTAAGCCGTTGGTCTCGGCTGCATTTGCAGTCGTTAACACACACCAATCCGCATTGGGCCCGCGTGGTGGCTTATGGCCTATCCTCCTTATCCACCCATAAGGAACGCCTGTGCCCCGGCAGTGGGGACAATAAAAACGGCTTATGGTCATGATGGTAATAAGGAGCGCTCGACGCCAGCCGAGTGATTTCAAAAATAGTACCCCTGAATATTTACTTGAATTGAATTTGCTGGCCCAAAATTTATTTGAATTTCATATTCGTATTCAAGCTGCATGTCTCTGTTCCTTTAAAGCAAATTGCACCGAAATAGCCGTCCTGCCGGTGTTTGTTCTGGAAACGTGACCGTTTACATAAAATCGAGTCTGTTTACTAATATTCCGACTTTTCCGTTCCTGTTGCATTGTTTGCGGAGCTGATATGGAATTCTATGCAGGAATTTCCAATTTGTTGTTCAAATATTATACGGTAAGGTTTTCTTATTAAATTAAAAACGTTTCTGCTGCGGTTGAGGGTCGGTTCTGCTGTTGACTGATGGTTCATGTTGTTTTTGTGCTTGTTTTGCACTGTATGATTTGACATTAGTTACGTGAAAAATCTTATGTAATGTCGAAAATTGTTTGCCACTGAATGCTGACTGTGCTATTGTTACGTCTGAGCAAAATAGATACAAATTGTATTAATTATGGGACAAACTGAAAGTTCTTAGAAAGTACAAAACTAAACGAAGCATGAAGGTGTAATACATTTACTTATTTTCAAAATGCTCCCCATTCCTTTCTAAGCAATGTCGCATTCGATGGAACTACTGAGAAAAGCAGTGGGCCCACTCTACTTTAGGGATCTTTTTCACGGCCATTTCGTATGCAGTCACCGCGCCTTCAGGGTTAGTAAAACGAATACATCGAAGTTTATCTTTGATTTTTGGGAATAAATAAAAGTCACAAGGTGCCAGGTAGGGACTGTATATAGCGGATGACTCATTATCTCTACACCCGCCATAGTAAAATATCCGATTGTCTGTCGCGCGGAATTCATTGTAGCGTTATCGTAGTGAAGACGTTCCTGCTTCGTGGGCGCTGCTGTCGAAATTTTTCTAAGACAACTGGCAAACAATTTATTAATCTCGTATACTAGTCTGCAGTAACTGTCCTTTTGTTTTCCAGCACAACTGTCGCGATATTACCCGTCAGTCCGAAGAATGAGGCAATCATCTTTCTTCCTTTACTTCGTCTTTTCTTTACTTTTGTTGGATATTCCTCTAAAGAAAGCACCCACGATGCAGAATGTGTTCTGGTTTGGGGTGCGTAACAATAAATCCAGCTTTCATCGCCTGTGACGATATTAAATACAGAATTCGAGTTATTTTCGTTTTACTTTTCTATCATTTCTTGGCATCAATCTACGCGACGGCGTTTTTGATCTTCGGTTAAATTATGGGGTGTCTAAATTTTCATGTAAGATTTTTTTTACCAGACTCATAGCAATGCCTAAGCTTGCCCGAATCTGTTGGCAGGTCATTTTCTTATCAGCAGCTGCTATCGTGCGGCGCACAGCAATGACTCTATCTTCAGTTGTTGCCATTGCACGTCGTCGCTTAAGCAGATCATCAGTGAGATTCCTACAACCACGTTTAAACTCATTGAACCAGTTGTAAACAATGGCACAAGATGAGGCTTCATCATGAAAGGCTAATCGAAGTCATTCGTAACTTTGTTGTTGACTAAGACTACAATCAAAGTCGTAATAAACCATGGAGCGAAAATTTTCTCGTGTTAAATTCATCTTGATGCGCTACTGCCACTTTTAAAATTGCCGCTAATTTAAAGAAACTAATGACAGTTGAATGTATTAAACATCATTAGGTTCCTAAAGAGTTCCTGATTCGATATTTCATTAAATGTTTCATTAGATTTGTTAATAACTAGCCAGTTCTAAAAACTTTCAGTGTGACCCTTGTAAAACATACAAACTTCAATTTCTAATAAGTTCATTATTTAGGCGAGTCACTACTCTGTTTGAGTGTGTTTCTGAATTTTATTACTAGCGAACGAAGTTAACCACAGTAAGATGCTCTTTCAATAGACGACTCTTGAAATAAATAGAAGAATTGGTTTTCTTATACCAATATTTGAACAAAAGCAATACGAGAAATAAGAAATATTGCGTTTCAATATTTTCAACAGCGCAACATAAAAACTCGCTCGAACACATATTTTGGGCTTCTCGCGTGTATACGACGCCATGCACCAACGGCAAGATGTCTTTATGTCCTATAGCTGTTTTCGCAGTTTAGCTGTTAAACTTGATGTGCTGTCGTGTGTACAATAAAGTGGGAGGTAACTTATATGTCCCGGTTTGATCGTAAAGTATCGGGACGACTCACGAGGTTTTGTTGGGACGACTCGCGAGGTTTGGTTTGGCCGGCCCTTTATATTCATGTGTACATTAGCATAGCAAAGTTGTTGCTATAAATACGGTGATTCTTTCAGACAAGCGCATGTTTTTAAACATAAGGGTGGTAACATGCTATGTCCGACTAAGTATGAGGTCGGTCAGTAATTGATAGATTTGGTACAGATATAGGTAGCTTGTGACACATATTTTCATTACAACTTAAATAATAATGTTATAATGTACACCTGTAAGGATCCAGAAGTATATACACCTACAGAAGGCTTCGAAAAATCAGAAAGGTAGTTCTTCCTACTTGGGTTTATCTATCATATAAGTAACTAGCTTCTGCCCGCGACTTCGTCCGCGTGGATATTAGAGAAAATCCTTAGGGAACCTTCAACCAGGATCTGACCAGCCATTTTTACGCATTACGGCTTCCCGTTCCAGTTCCCTTTCCCGTTCCCGTTCAAGTTCCCGTTCCCGTTCCCGTTCGCGTTCAAGTTCCCGTTCCCGTTCGCGTTCCCGTTCCCGTTCCCGTTCCCGTTCCCGTTCCCGTTCCCGTTCCCGTTCCCGCTCCCGCTCCCGCTCCCGCTCCCGCTCCCGCTCCCGTTCCCGTTCCCGTTCCCGTTCCCGTTCCCGTTCCCGTTCCCGTTCCCGTTCCCGTTCCCGTTCCCGTTCCCGTTCCCGTTCCCGTTCCCGTTCCCGTTCCCGTTCCCGTTCCCGTTCCCGTTCCCGTTCCCGTCCCCGTCCCCGTCCCCGTCCCCGTCCCCGTCCCCGTCCCCGTCCCCGTCCCCGTCCCCGTCCCCGTCCCTGTCCCCGTCCCCTGGATGTGCATGTCCAGGTCCAATCATGGCCACCGTGTTGGACTTAAAATAAATGTCATTTTCGCAACCACCATCCCATGAAACCTCAAGAACGACATCCACATCGATTTTCATGTTTACTTATCTCATTTACACCTTAAGGGAGAATTTTCAAAATAACAAAATATGTGTTTGCCTATTTATTTTTAGACATGCTCCTACGAATTTTAAAGTTGTAATGTCTCTTTTTTATATTATTTTTCCATACAAAATTTAAACCCCATTTTCACCCCTTTAGGGGTTAAATCATGTACACCGTGTTGGACTTCAAAATAAATCTCATTTTCGCAATCACGAACGACCCCCAAGAACGACATCCATATCGATTTTTATGTTTACTCACCCCATTTACCCCTAAGTGGTTGATTTTCAAAATTACAAAATATATTTTGCCTATTTATTTTTAGATGTGCTCCACTCCAACGAACTTTAAAGTTAATGTCTATTTTATATTATTTTTTCATACAAAATTTGAACCCTATTTTCACCCCTTTAGGGGTCAAATCATGTCCACCGTGTTGGACTTCAAAATAAATGTCTTTTTTGCAATCGTCATCCCCGAAAACCCCAATAACGACATCCATATCTATTTTTGGGGTTTTTTACCCCTTTTCACCCCCATTTCATCCCAATAGGGGTTCAAATACTAACAATAACAATATACGTTGCGTTAGATGTCTATCCATAAGCCTAAATTATAGATTTAGCGATTTTTACTTCGAAAATAAATGATTTTCTTCAATACACAACTTCATCCCCCTTTTGACCCCTTCGGGGGTAGAATTTTGAAAAACGCTGAGACCCGTATTTATTTATTTTCAATGGTCAGTCTAAACACAAAATTTGAAGATCCTAGCTTCAAAACTGAGGGACTTTCATACAAACTTTGATCCCCTTTTTTACCCCCTTAGGGGGTGAATTTTGAAAAACCCATTCTTAGTGCACCCCTAGACTTCATAAGGAACCTACGTGCCAAATTTGGAGTCTCTAGACCCAGCGGTTTGGGCTGTGCGTTGATAGATCAGTCAGTCAGTCAGTCAGTCATTCAGTTTACGATTTTATAAATATAGATTAATAATTTTATAATTTGTTTTCTGTTTCTAGACCTCGATATGCAGTCGTTCTAAGTCGTATGATGAAGATGAATCAAAAGTTGTTTGGCGGTCTCAGTTTTAATATTCTACTGATAAAAGAAACATAAATCTCTTTGACTTTCACGAAGAGCTACTCGTCTATTTGAGTTCAATATTACATTCATTGATAAAGAAAAATGGTTAAAGAAAAATTAAATTCATTTATAAAATATTGAATAATTTGGCAAATATAAAAATGAATAAATAGAATTTCTTTTCAATAACAATGGAGTGACTTTTACGTTTATTAAAGCAGTTTATACAAGGTTATTTGTAAAACACCAACAACCTCGCAGGAGTAGATTACTGACATCAGAAGCAACACCGTTTGTTCTACGACTTTTCCGAAAACAGAACAATAATTCTACTTCCCATACAAAATTGAGGAGAATTGATTGAGGAGCTCGGTGGCGCAGTGGTTTAGCGCCTGGCCCAGCGATTGCGGAAGTTAAGCAACGTTCGCAAGGGTCGGTCATGGGATGGGTGACCAAAAATTTATTATCTCGAGCTCCTCCGTGCTTCGGAAGGCACGTTAAGCCGTTGGTCCCGGCTGCATTTGCAGTCGTTAACACCCACCAATCCGCATTGGGCCCGCGTGGTGGGTTATGGCCCATCCTCCTTACCACCCATAAGGAAGGCCTGTGCCCCAGCAGTGGGGACATCAAAAATGGCTGATGGACCATACAAAATGTCCGAAAAGCTGATCGTGCTTTGTATGAAAAGTATTTTTTTTACTGTTTTCGGAAAAGTTGTAGAACAAACGTTGTTGTTCAAGGTGTTAGTAAACTATACTCCTAAGAGGTTGTTTGTGTTTTACAAATAATCCTGAATAGAGTAAGCTCCCATAAAAATATTAGTCAAATTACTTATCAGTCAAAACTAACGAGTTGTTACTCGTACAAATCTAATATTAGTTTACTCCATCAATGTTTTTTACTCAAAAGAATCAAATACAAAAAAATATCTAAGAAATTTTCAAAAAATATACACACAATATTTTAGCTTCGTATCTTTGTATAAAAAAAGAATTAAAGTTATAACTTAAAAATAAGTTTAAATAAAACTCATTCACATCAAACGTGATTGATTCACCCCCACGATACGTATAATTACGTATAGATAACGAACCACGCGAATATAATCCAAACATGTTAACATAATTCCGCACGTAAACCAATAACTACCTAAGTATATGAATATTTTCTCCGCACGGCATACAATTTTCTGATATTTGACACAGGCGTATTGAAAACATAATTTGAATATTCAGATGACTCTCGAGAGTAGGAGATATGATAAAATAATTCAGTATTGACATGTTTACCTTTTCAGTAAAGTAACTTGGGGTTTATGGTTTCGAATAACAAAAATGCCAAAACTTTGTGATAGACACAAAGACTGAAGTCATATAGGCATCGGATTATGGAATTAAAAAAGTTATTTGATAATGTAATAAATGTATACTTAATGCAATCGTTTTTTATAAATGTATGCTTAATTTATGCGCTGTGTGCGATAAACTGCGATCAAAGTTTTAATTAGTCACATTGATGCTAAATTCAAAATTGCACTTAATAGTACCAATTAATTATATTTGGCCTCTCATTTTTACAAGTAAGCAAAATTTAGTTTTTTTAAGTAAGTTACATTGTTATTGTTAGGTACTCGACACTTTATTGTCATTACTTAGTAGTGGAAACTGTTTAGGCTAATGTAAATTAATGTATGTTGCAACTACATGTAAAAATTTATGCTGTATGTTTCCCAAGAAATAAATATAAAATAAAATATAATATTATATAATAATACTTAATGCCACAAATATTGTTTTTATCAATCAAACAAAAAAAAAACATATCTCTGTTTACTAGTTACTAGTCTAGGAAATGACATTTATGTATTATTATATTATATAAAACAATTTTCAACAATCAGCACAGATCACGATCCGCCCTAACGGACCGCCCGCCCGCCGTATTACGTACGCCCATGCCGGCGGCGGGCGGCGGATGATACTTACGAGCAAACACGAAACGCGCACAAGTGTTTGTGCTTTAATTTAGAATTTATGGAAATGAAACAGATGATGCTGGCGACATGTAATGTTATAGTAGGTAATTTAGACAATTTTAAAGATGTTTATGTTTACTACGCGGACCAAATAGAGGTTTTAATGAAAAAGGCTGGTGTACGTAGTGACAAAAACCGCAGGGCATGTATGAAAAGATTGATGGATGTTAATGAAGCGAAAGAAGTGTGCAAGGATCGTAGCAGGTGGCGATCCATAGTCTCTGCCTACCCCCATGGGAAACAGGCGTGAGTATATGTATGTATGTAAAGATGTTTAAGGAGCATTTACACGGGTCGATTTTCCGGGCGACTTGCTAGACTATTTTAGTTGATTAAGACTTTTATCGACAATCGCTTGTAAAATAGCAAATCTAATTTCAAAGAGGTGGCTAATAGCTATTCGACTAAAATAGTCTAGCAAGTCGCCCGGGAAATCGACCCGCGGAAATGCCCCATTAGGTTAATTCATTTCCATTATATTTACCGTTTATTTCAGCGTATTAAAATGTGTTAAACTGACACCCGACGTTTTTTTAAGAATTTCTAATCTAAGTACATGTCACTTTTCTATCAGTTTGCATACAACATTAATACTGTGTTGATACTAAGAGTTCATTTATCAGCCTTATCACTGTTAGGCAAATATTAGCGTTCTTGTATCATCAAACAGAACCTTAGATCGGTCCAAATCGAGGCACTGACTAGGGTTGCCAACTTTTTATAGATAAGAATAGTAGTAGTACATAATTATAATATTTTCAAGATAATGGCTTGGAAAAATATATAAGATCGAGAAAAAATAAAAAATAAACATAAGTAGATGGTTATAAATGGGGAATATATAAATGCACTTTAAAAATAATGTAACACACTTTAAAATGTTTAGTTTCTTTATTAAATGAACTATAAAAATAATGGTTGCCACTATAAATATGCTAAGCTTTAAAATTAATACTTTGCACTAAACAATTTAATTGCTTAGCTTTAAAATTAATACTTTGCACTATACAATTTAATTGCTTAGCTTTAAAAGTAATACTTTGCACCATACAAATTAATTTTATAACTTTAATGCTGGTGTTTGGACGACTAGACGACTAGGTGCGGTGCGATGTGACCAACAAGTTTTTATCATCTTGCCTTTTCATTTTAACAGTGGTCAGTCCGACATGTTTGGACAGAAACTAAATGGTTTCGGAGTTGGGACTAGGGCTTGCAATTCGAATATTCGCCTTATTTTGCTATTCGAATACTGAAGTCGGTGATATTCGAATATTCGAATTTTATTTATTATTTTAAAGTGCTGATAAAATTGTTAAAGTGCAAACCATTATTTTTGTAGTGATAGTATTAAATTATAGATCTATCATTATTTTAAAGTGATGATATACAATTTTATAGCTGGTTTCATCAAATTTAAAGTGCTATTAAATACATCCCGTTATAAATTATTTGAATTTATTAAAAAAACTGTTTTTGCTACCCAGTTACTCTAATTATTATGAATTAACTTGTTTATTTTTTTTATATTTGTCGAGCCCTTATGCCCGCCCCTCAATTCTCTAAAAACATCCGCAGCGTCGAGCGCATCGCGACACTGTGGAAACGTCATTTTTGTATAGAAAAATAGTTCCGACCATCAGCGAGCTCGTCGTCCGAGCGCTAGTGTCTATGTGACAGCGGTGCAGCATCGTAGAGATATTTTTAGAGAATTGACACGCTGTAGAATACTATATTATACATATAGTAGAGTTAGCAGCCCTACAGGTTACCCTTTGAAGTAAACACCCACTCTGTAACGAGCCACACAAAAGACGTCTGCCAGTGACATTTCAGATCAGTGTTTACATGATCAAAAGCTGAGTTTACTTACTCATTCAGGAATGATCCAAAATTATTAACTATTAGCTAATTAATTATGCGTGCAAAAACGTATTACCTGCAACAAAAAACATGTTTATTAAAATATGTATATAAATTATATTAGTTATGTTATGTACATGTTATTTGTGACAATTACGAAACCTTACGATAGATTAGATCAGCGTTTCCCAACCCTTTTCAGCCACGGACCCCCAGAAGATCAAGCACAGTTTTCACGGGTTCATTCAGTCTCGTTCACCCGTTGGCGCACGTTCGCCATGCTAACTAAGCGTAGCGATTACGAGACATTAGCATTTATGTATGGTCCAGAACTCCAGAGATGACACCGCGGACCCCCATATATATACTCGCGGACACCCAGGGGTCCGCGGACCTCAGGTTGGGAAACACTGGATTAGATTATTGTAATCGCCGTACTTTGTCGACTTGCATAATGCTATAATTTCCTATTTTCAGATTAAATAAGTAACTGAAACTTTATTTAAAATAACAAATAAGTTCAACTACCTCCGTGGTCGAGTGGTTTGCACGCCGGTTTTCAAGGTGTCACCATCTCTTGAGGTCCCGGGTTCGATCCCTGCCCCTCAATTCCCTAAAAACATCCGCAGCGTCGAGCGCATTTCGACGCTGCGGTAACGTCATTTTTGTATTGAAAAATAGTTCCGACCATCGGCGAGCTCGTCGTCCGAGCGCTGGCGTCTATGTGACAGCGGTGCCGCATCGTAGAGATATTTTTAGAGAATTAACACACTGGCTGGGTCAATGTAGAAAATGAACTTTTCTATATTGTCCCAGGTCTGGGTGTGTGATACCACCGTTGTCTCTGATTTCCTAACACAATTGCTTAGCTACTTACTTTGGGATTGGAACAATGTGATGTTGTCAAATATTTATTTATTTATAAACACCTAATAGCCTTGAGGTAATCGGTAACACGTACGTCGCCAACAAATGGGTATCCTGTACCAATATGTTTGCACAAAAAACTCATACAAATGTCCCAACACAAACATTTGTCAATATACGACAAAGTTATTCACATTAGAGTTGATCTACTGCCCTACACACACGGTACGGCAGGTGACAACGCCCAACAAACGAGTTTCCTTTGCCTCGAACAAGTCGTGAATGAAAATGAAAAATACAGGACAAGTTTAGTGTGCGTTAACGCAAGGGTTCAGTAGAATAATAAAAATAAACGGAAATTGAGCGGCCACTTGTTGAGGTATATTAATAGCTTCTTTGTTAGATAATTCGGATCCCAACGACGTAAAATTTTTAATTTCATGACTTTCTCTCCTTGTCCAGCCAACATTGCGTTTTGAATTGACGTTTAATCAATGTGAAATAATTTCAGAGATGGTTAACTTTGATTTTACAATCTGCTGAAATATAGATACTACTTACATTTTGTGAAGGAACCCAAAAAAGAGCACACATTGACACCACGATGAATGTTCGCAATTGCGTCTCGTTTGCGCTCCACATGCGTTATCCGATGGGATACAATACAAGCCATCGGCCAATTGGAACATGTGACAGGTTTACATATACTTACTACATTCACTGTTATTACTATTACAAAAGATTTTTAAACATCATTAACTGAGACACTGTTTACATGTGTGTGATGCTGTCTCTTTCAAACAATATTGTCAAAAAGTGACAGCATCATATTTAAACAGTGTCTAAGTTAAACAGGAGTTTAAAAATCTTTTGTAATAACACCGGATGTCTAACTTGAATCGGTATGAATTATAATGAGTTGGCTTTTTTGCTATTGAATGTTTATAGTTTCCCGACAGATATTATATTTTATTAATGATTCTGTAACAAATTATTGTTTACCAGTCAATGCAAATGTAATTAAAAAAAAATTTCACGAAACGAACATCGAACGACCAAACCCGCAGGCAACAACTTGTAATTCTTACATCAAATAAAAGCCAAGCAAAACAAGAGGCAAACGACTTAGGAAAAGAAAAACTTAATTAACATGAAACAATTACAATAAAGGTAAAAATCTTCTCGTTTCTTTTTCTACTAATTTAAGGTATTATGAATTTTAGTTGAAATTAATTGGCCATTAGTAATTGAATAGGCTCACCATTTTTTAACATCTTAACTTTTTGCTAGAAAATAATTTGCTTAGTATGTTTCTTGTAGAGTATATACCACAAAGTAAGTAGATCAAATCTTCTAAAGGACTAACTACGAATTTACAATACTGTTCACAAAGAAGTTATTATTATGAAAATCAATACGTAACAGACACCAAGTCAAACAATCTCAACCGATTGCCTCCTACACAAACATGTGCGTTTGTTGATCGAAACTAATATAATAATATTTCATGCCACATCAAATTACATCATCAGTGAAACGAAAAATTCTTATCACGGAAATATTTCTCAACTTTTCGTCGCGTTCCGTTTCGGCGACGCAAAATGTCCCGCCGCACTTAATCATAAACAGAAATAAATTGTGCCGTTAAAAGTTGTTAACAAATGAGTGTTGTTCCGTTAAATGGAACGTAATTCATTTCGAATTAGCAGCTACACCAATTAGACTTCCACGAAGCTCGTGTGTATAGGAGTTTAACGAGCATGATATTGTAATCAACATAATAATTCAATAATAATTTATTAAATTAACTATTAGACTTTTCTTTTTTCATTACATTTTTAGTTGCGGATGACGATAACGTGGATGTTAATGTGACATGGTTCCTGCGCATCAGCAATTTATAGGAGATAGTACATCCGAGACATCTTTTAAAAATCCTTTCTTAGCCGATTCCTAACGTCATACTATTTATAAGCCAAATTTCATATTGATTCGACCAATGTAAGCTGTACGATGCTGAATCAGTCAGCCAGGTCGTATTATTTTATATTTACAGCATATTTTATGAAAACTTAATTGTGTAATAACAATAGCAACATATTACTTTTTGTTTTTATTATTTTTTCTAACGTCACTGGTTGTCTTTTTGGTTAAATTTTTATTTTTAGTGGAAATTTGTACTTTTTTGTGCATAATGCATTTTACTTTATATATAGGATACTATTGATATGTATATGTGGAGGTTTGTAATTGGCTTCGAGTAATTAATAATGTTTTTATATGCCTATAAAGCTGTAAACCTTCCTAAAATAAATAAAATAAAAATAAATAAAATAAAATAAACTAGTCCAGGGAAATATTATAAAGAAACCTTTACGCCATCTGATGTTCAGCAAAGCGACTACAGGCTGAAGCGTAAACGGATTCCACCGGGATTCCGAAGAGGTACTGACGAGAAACTTGCTGTCTTACCTTTAACTGCCAGCACACAAGAATGTTAATATCACAGGTTTTCGTTATGAAGCTAATCTCAGTTAGAAAATCTGTAAATTCAACTTACGCGAAGATAGTGTTGGTAGCTTTAAAAATATGTTACCGAAGCGCACATGGCGGAACTTGACAGTCTGATCGCACTCGATCACGTTTGTTAAACAACGCTCGGTCCGGCCAGGTGTCGGATAGGTGACGTGGCATTACAACTGAGCGCTTCCGTGCTTCGGAGGGCACGTTAAACCGTCGGTCCCGGCTGTTCTCATCTGATAACAGTCGTTAAGCCAAGTTGGAGGCCTTACAGGCGGCTTGATAAACTCTAAAACTAGAGGTGGCCACTATTCCTCATTCGATAAGAAGAAGAAAATATGTTACCATCTGCTCTGCTATACGCGTTACCTATGTACTGTACTTAAATTGTTGCCTTTTTTACACTTTTGATAATGTTTATTGCGTCTCTCTGAATAAGCGAAAAGGGATATTTAAATAATCCATTGCACACACCACACCAAGTGAGTTACGAACAGTCAGTAACATGAATTTATCAAGTGTCTAAAACTTTTTAGCGCCTGTAACTTTAATAAAATTTTAAAACGCATAAAAACATAATCGATCATTTGCTCAAACCTAGATTAATAGAAGAACAAGCGAACTAATCCAGTATTTACTTTCATCCAGATTTAAGTTTTGTAATCCAAACATGTATAGCATCGTTCTAAAGCTCTACCTACACCGAAAACCCATTAGCCCAGCCGGTCAATGAAGTAACATTTCAATAAATCACCTCAATAAAAGGCCGCTTCCGAATCAGATCCAATCGCAACGTTGCTAATTCCGGTAATTATCGAGCTGTACCGGCCGCCGCGATAAGACTTCACTGGGTCAAAGTGGTTATGGTTAGGTACTCGTATAATGTGCCGGCACGAGTCGTGAGTGGCGAGAGAAATTGGAGGGGGATTACTGCGTATGTTTTCAGTAGCCCCGCACCACGTCTTCCGCCAAATGAGACCCAAAAATTACTTCTGCGCATTAACCGTCATCGCTCAAGATCCGTGCCGAGGCCTGTAGTAACTCGACCGAGTTAAACTAGTCCTCTTTATTTGGTTTTGACGCAGATCGTCATTTTCGCGAATGGTCATCGCGAAAAATTTGGTCACTTTCGCAGAATGTCATTTTCGAAACTGGTCACTTTCGCTAAAGGTCACTTTCGCAGAATGTCATTCACAATTATTTCTCAAACTTACAATTTTGAGAAAAAAAATAAATGACATTCTGCGAAAGTGACGTTTTTCGAAAATGACCAGTTGCGAAGATGACACATTCTGCGAAAGTGTCAAAATTTTCCGCGATGACCATTTGCGAAAATACGATCTGCGTCAAAACCCTCTTCTTTTAGGTGGTCACAGTTCTAACCTGACTATTTATTTGTGAATCTAGTGCTTGGCATGCTAATCATCAGTAATGGCTACAACTTTAGATTGAACTTGTGATCAGCAAAAAAAATTAGAAAATGGCGGACCAGTTCAATTCGGGCTAGTTAATTCCAATCTTAACTCTTAGAGACTTTGGTCTATATACTAAGCTAAAATTTTAGTAGAATTTTTAAGCCTCAAATATACATCTTTTAAATACAAGTCTTTCTGAATAAAAACTAAAATTTCGCATCTAATGGACTGCTGCCACTATAGGCAATCTGGAATCTGGTTCAATCGCAGCTCTGCTAAATCCAGTAATTATCGAACTGAACCGGCCGCCGCGATAACACATCACTGAGTTAAAGTAAAGCTCCTCTAAGTTGCTTTGATCTACTACGCTAATAGTATTGCAGTCTTAAAGAGTAGGTACCTCCTTTAATATATTTTTTAATAAAAAGATAGACAAGTTATCACTTACTGTCGTCTAACCGAGTGTTTCATGTGACTCTTTTTCATGTGATAGAACTACAAACTGTGAAATCTTATTCTGGTGGCGGCGAGACGATTTTTTTCTAGTACATTTTAATATAATTTATAAAATTAGCATTGTGAACGCTAAAAATATCAAATTTTGAAATTCTTACTCATCTTGATCAGTGAAATAACCGAAGTTATTATAGGTTGCATAAATAATATGGTGTTATGTGACTTATTCATGGGTATGATGTAAAGAAAGACATCCAATCGTAAATAGAAAAGGAAATAGCTTCTGTTTAGTGGATACATTCACAGAGGAATAATAAACCTATTTCAATTTAACTGCATGTAGCCCAAACTACTCGAGAGCATAGATCATACTTAGAGCATAAATCTCTACTACAGAGCACTAAAGTATCTACGTGATTGCATTAAGACACACAGCTATAAGCCATTTCGGAATGAGCAAAGTTGTCTCAAAAGCAGCTCGCTAAGACGGAAGCCGGCAAAGTGGCCCTCGAGCAAGCAGGTATCACTTAAGTTGGAAATCTCGTCTTGCTCGTTAATGCGATGCAGGGCTGCGTACTGGCAAGTAAATAGACAAGATAAGTAATTTTTAAACTTTTAAATTTTATGCATTCACAATGCTATTTTTATATTAAGATTATTAATATAATTGAAAAATATTAGAAAAAATCGCCAAGCTCGCTAGCGACTCCGGTAGCATAATTGGTTAGTGCATTGGGCCGGAATCCTAAGGGTGCGGGTTCGAGTCCCGTCTGAGCTGCTACGGGTGAGTCGATTTTTTCTAATATTTTTCAATTATATTAATAATCTTAAGATAAGTAATGTGATAATTAATGGCAAAATTCGGTGCACAAATCAAACTAGTGTAGTGGCAAAGTCGAAAAGGTTTTGACGCAGATCGTCACTTTCGCAAATGGTCATCCCAAAAAATTTGGTCACTTTCGCAAAACGTCACTTTCGCAGAATGTCATTCAATATTTTTTCTTTTTTCTCAAAATTGTGAATGACATTTTGCGAAAGTGACGTTTTGCGAAAGTGACCAATTTTTTCACGATGACCATTTGCGAAAGTGACGATCTGCGTGAAAACCGTCGAAAAGTTCTTCGTCACTTTTATATTTTAAATTAATGCAAAAGACACGAGTATCTTAATAAAAGCTAAGGTATGATAAAAATAATTCGAAACATCTCACAACAATTATTTAGTCCCAAACTAAGCAGATCTTGTGCTATGGGTACTATTCGTAAATAAAATATTACAGGGCTGTTTGTAAAATACCAACAACCTTGCAGGAGTGGATTACCTATCGAACAACATAAACAACAACTTTCCGAAAAAGTCAAGAAAAATAATCGACTAGGTATGCCTACAAAACTCGATTAGCTGTTCGGACATTTAATGGAAAGTTCATTATGTTTTAGACTTTTTTCGGGAAAAGTAGTAGAACAAACGTTGTTGTCAATGATGTTAGTAATCTACTCCTGCGAGGTTTTTAGTGTTTTACAAATAACCCTGCATAAACGACCATGACTCGGGAACAAATGCTCGTGCTCTTCACACTAACATCTGACTATACCAGGATTCGAATCCGGGACCTTTGGCGCAGAAGGTAATATCGCTACCGTTGCACCAAACGGCCGTCAAAATTCAGTCTTCAGTCGCATAAATGTGTTAGCGACAAGCTGAGGTTAATTAGTAGCTGCTCTGATTCTCTTTACATATATTATTAGTAAATGTCTATCTATAGCAATCACTGATTACAAATGTATAAAAAATACAAGAAGAAATAAAAAACATCTTACTTTTCACTTGCCAGGTGTCCCAATCATCTCCAATAAAACTCAAACCATTGGCACTGGACGTAAATAAACAGAGCTTTTTTCAGCTTTATCTCATCCCAGAGGAAACAATAAATAAAGAGCACTCCCAATCATCCCGAAGGTAAACGTCATTATACTTCAATTACAGTACAGACAGGAGCCTTCGGAATCCTTGTGTAAGCTACAAATTCTATCTTCTAAAATCTTTTGTTTATTCGCACTTCGCACCCAGAATCCGGCAGGATTCTACTAAATGCTTTCGCCCGTGATTTCATCCGAATGGAATTGATAACGTGGGAATTTTCAAAAATCCTTTTTTAAACAGATGCCGATGTCCAAAATTGAAATTGGTGTGGTTTTATTGAGCTGTGCGATTATAAATGATTCAAGGAGTCAGTCAGGCGGGAGTAGAACATAATTATTGTATTTAGTAAAATATATTTTTCAGTATTTTTTTTGAAGTTTGGAACTTGTTGGGACATAAAAAGATTATTTACCTATTTAAATTTAATAATAACGAATAACAAAAAGGTAATTTCTTTTTATTCTGATCATAATTTAAAGAAAAGTGTTTGTCTTTCTGGTTGAAACAAAGAGAAACAGCGATTCAGAGATAGAACAAATAAAGCTAAGCCGCTTATAACCGAAATGGCAGCCAAGCCTTTAGCAAAACCCTTCTTCACTAATACATCCAATATATATATATAATAGTCGACATCGTTATTTTATTTGAAATAGACGACCAATTCCTTCTTTAAGGCTCCGTTACGCGAAATCACTTGTCTCTGTCTTTTTCTTTACGTGTAAAGAGTATGGAAAATAACCTCACTTCTGCAATTTTTCGATGTTTTTCGTTGTTTTTTCATCATAATCTTTAGCACAATCATCTTTCTTAAAAAAAGTTATTGGAGCAACTGCACAGTACGTTAAAGTGTATTTTGTTGAAGAATTCAATACGTTTCCGCTATTATTTACGCCAAAAATATGACCCGCGACAAGCGCTTTTGATGATATCCTGTTTTTTTTTTACAATCATCTGTGAGGTTTATATACGCAATTTAATACTTGTAGGTAATCTCTTTAGCTTGTCGTATGTTTTTTTTTGTGGCTACAACTTTACGTTTACTATATAAAAATATGGCCCGCGCAAACCATGTTTTCCTATTATGACCCCTTAAGAATCAGCAAAACCACTGAAGTAAACGAGCATATTAAGAAATATGAGAAGCCTTGGAGATGGCTAACTATTAACTATGCAATAATGGCTGTTTTTAGAATTTTTCGTTTCATGTAAATTCTGTTTTATTTTTAAATTAAATGAGATGTTCGTGATAAATCATGAAATACGCAGTTTAATAAAAAGCCTAACTAAACTCTATGACTAACGGCATTTAAAAAACTAACGTAACGTACGTTTCACCAAAAGAAGGGCAGTTAAGGCGAGGCAGTTCCCGAAATTTACTCTTTCACTAGGTCTTTAGAATAAGGTTGAATATTGCGTAGCTTTAATTGACGCTTCGCCAGAAATTTGACGAAATTTAGTACATTTTTATTGATTTCTGAAATACTCGATCATTTATTTAAAATGTACTCGGTTATTGTGTTAGATCGATAAAAAAGCTATCCTTTTTGCATAAAAGATCATATCACTGTCGTTGAAAATAACGAAATCTGACGATTTGAAGTTAAATTTTATGGTGTTATTCAGGATTTTTTTACAGAGTAACCATGCCATTTTTCAATATTCTGTTCGGTTATTGTGCTTCATGACATAATGTTCAGTCTACAGTAATTTTTGTGAAGTAGAATTCTACATCCGTTCTTCACATTGGAAGTTCAAAAATCGATCTTTTCATCAAATCGTGAACTGGCCTCGCCTTAATAGTTCTTATATTTTATCCTCCTTAACACGCCGCCGACCGGACACTATCAACGCTGAATAAACCCAACGTTGTTTTTATTCCATTCTTTCTGTCTACTTACCCTTTTTAATCTTTTATTTTTGTTTAATTATAGCGGCCATTTTGACCTCCCACCTTCTGGACGAGATCATAACTGTTTATGAAAGGCTTTTTGATACATTTAACGGAACTTTACTTCTTAAATGTAGGTATTTAATTAAACATTTTCCCAAACTCGAGAAGAGGTAGCAAGTTTAGCTGACAACTGACAAGCAAAGACGCAACAAGAGTCGGCACAAGGGAGAAATGTGCCGACTCAAAAATAATACCGTGACTAATCAATTATTTATTTAGTGACACTTCTGTGTCCTAACTTCACATATTATGAATATTTATTTGTATCTACATATTTGCATAGGTGTTTCATATTAATAATATAAGTTTTTGAACCCAAAATGGGAAAACCGTTTCTTCGGACCATCAACCTGAACAACATTTTTACAATGGTACCAATGGTGTGAAATCGCGAAAAAAAATTTGCTGTTTCATATTTTCATTATTATTATATATTTTTTTCGCGATTTTGATGGTCCAAAAAAAGGTTTTTCCATTTCGGGTTAATTCATTAACACGTATAAGCATTCATTTATTAACATTATAAACCCGCTGACACATACAGGGTGTATTTGTAACCACTCTCCAAATTTTAAGGATGTGTTCAGTCCATGATACTGAACAACTTTCTCCATGAAACATGTGTCGAAATACGCCAAAAAGTTTTGGTCATCCCATACTAAACTGATCACGTCATCTCTTTGATTTGTATGAAAGTAATTTTTTTTTACATATTTGACCCTATGTTTCATGGAGAAAGTTGTTCAGTTTCGTGGACGGAACACATTCTAAAATTTGGAGAGTGGTTACAAATACACCGTGTATATAGTAGCCTCAGTAATATTCACTCAGTACCACAGTACAATCATCCAACTGTTTCTAAGCAACAAGAGAGAAATTTGTTTTAAGCATTTCCAAGAAACTGGTTAACCTTTTCCCTTTGCTTATTCCCGGATTGAGTGAGTACAAAGCTCATCCGGAGTGAGTACAAAGCTCATCTAAATACAAGAAAGTATCATGTCTTCACTAAGGATACGTAAGTTGGGTATCCAATGCGGGCGTGTTATCGGTAGAGCAGTCAAAGGGTTGGCTTGGCTGTCGACTGTGGATTTGAAATATAATTGGTGAATTAGAACTACATACTTTTTATAATCTCTTTTGGTTCTTTTTTAAGAATCGCTGTAATGATCGACTATTTTAATTTTAAACATTCTTGATTCTATAAACAGCAAATAATGTATAAATAAGTATGTAGAGGTAGAGATTATAATAGATTAGACAGTCGCTCTAATATCATCTTTATGAAATAAAATTAATATCAATTATTTATAAAACTAATACCGGGTGTAACAAGACCCTCAACGAAGCCGAGGTCTACGAATTCTGCCCATCATCAGGACCATTTCTGTTCAAAATTATTGCTGGGAAACGATTTTGATTTACTACACAGCTGCGTGCGGCCGAGTTGAAAGGCAATGTTTATGTGCGTGCTCATGAAATACATTGAGTGATGACGTTTTGAAGCCATTGTTTGTTACGAAATACATAAAAATTTTGATAATGTTTCTGTAGACAAAAATGAGAAAATAACGGGTAAAAAAAGATTTCATGAAAAATTTGAAAAAAAAATTTGACTTTGACCTTCAATAACTTAGTTGATATTGGTTTCCCAGGTATAGTCCAAAAGACAAAAATGATCCTGATGATGGGCGGAATGCGTGGACTTTGGCTTCGTTGAGTGTCTTGTTACACCCGTTATAAAGGCTAAAAATGAAAGAATATTATGAAAAGCCATCTCTATCTATCCATAATAGTAAAAAAATAGCACCTAACAAAAAATTGTGAAAAATATTTCAATAACAAATTCTTATTCAAGCTAGCACTATGCAAGGTAAATTTCAATTTTCCCCACACAGATTACTTACTATATTATTCCATAAAAGTCGAGCCTCACGTCGGCGTCGCTTTGAAGTGAAATATGGTTTTGTAGGTGAGATATGTGACTAGACTAGAGAACTTTCGTAAGCGATACTATATTAAGAATCACTTGAATTGCATATGTCTCACATAGAAGTTACGTTGGTACTATTATTAGATTAATTGAAAAAAAGTTACGTAGGAAAAGGCTACCGTCGTCGCTATTTATATCAAAAATTTTCTTTGTAAGTTTAATGTCAAAACGTGTAGGTACCATCAAGCATTTCCTGAAGATTTGAAAAACGGCAGACTATCAAATTAAATGATAATGTAAAAACACCCTTTTTCACGT
The DNA here is from genome assembly GCA_950108535.1 of Agriphila straminella. NCBI lineage: Eukaryota > Metazoa > Arthropoda > Insecta > Lepidoptera > Crambidae > Agriphila > Agriphila straminella. Next base: position 3,840,238 of record OX467316.1, on the reverse strand, counting down.
AATTCAACATCATAAAATCTGTACAAGATAATATTTTCTTTACATTTCTGTCGATATTCGATAAGACGTAGCAAAAAATTCTTCGCAATTCCGTAACGACAGGTACTAAGCGAAACGGTAATAAAAATTGATGCTACAGAGGCACTCGGCCACTTTGCATAATAGAAACGTGATGTAAGTGGCCAGCGAGCGCCCGGGAATATAACAAAAGGAATCGGCCGATATTCGTGACACAATTTTAACAGCACTCAGACATTTCTGACGCTTTGTATGATTTTGGACAAGCAGCAAAAATATTTTACGTACATATTATAAGCACAATATAAGTTCACGGCCCGAGTCTCTTCCATAGGGATATAAGCAAAGCAAAGTTAACTTATTTTATTTGCTACGATCTATACTAGCATAGGGTACTTTTTCTTTCATCTATTTTAAGCAAGTTGATACGAGCTTTCTGAGCTTTGTCGAATTTGGAACATGAAAACTACCGTGCTATACCTACTTGACTTGATATATCTCTAAATGGAATACTATACTAGATCGATTTTTGACACTATTTTAATTGAACACCACCCAAGCATTTCTAAGGCCTAGTACAATTTCAAAATAGAAAGTTCAAAAAAAAATCTTAGTAATGTCGCATACCTACGCTTCCAAAGTTGTGACGTGTTGTGTGTTGTAGGTTTTATGGTGTAAGTTACTAGCCACTTGCCCGGAAATTAGTTCATAAACAATTCTTTCAATAAGTATCCCTAATCCGCCCTTGAAACGCCTACGTTTTAAGGAGAAATTCATTTATTGCGAGAGAAAACTACCTTTCGGATACCGTAAATTGGTGTTACGGAATAGCACTCAAGAGAGCCATGAACCGCGGGACTACTTTGCATAATAAAGGCGCAAAACGACCTCGGGAAATACATAGCAATCACTATTCATTGAAGGCATTGCTCACCCAAAGGTAAGTGGAATTGAAACGAGAGCAATCTACGAATGTTAAACAAATATGGAGTTCCATTTTGTAACTCAATATCGGGTTGAAGATTTTGAAGAAAGAAAGAAGTGACCTTATATCGAAAAGGAAAGTCATTGAAATATTTAGTTTGTTATTAAAATAACGCAAAATCTGACAACCCTTAGTAGGTTTCCCTTTAAGAGTCATCGAATTCTACATTATTTTACTGAAAGAAACAACAAAATCAGTAAAGAATAATAGGGCTCCGTTTGGCCGGGTACGAAACCCTAAAAAACAGCTGTTTCGTCCGAATCTTTTGTTGTATGAAAGTTCCTTCCGTGACCAAAAGTTGTAAGTTTGGTCTAAGTTCGCAGTCTGGCTAAGCTACCGTATCCTAACCTCACCTAAGCCATCAGCATCACTGGCTAAACATTTCCTATTATAGCAGAAAAGGACGCTTCAAGCATACAAATTTTAATTTAATTTGATTTAATTTAATTTAATTTAATTTAATTTAATTTAATTTAATTTAATTTAAATATATTTTTACATTTATTTACAAAACTTTCAAATTGAAACCACTTGAAAGTGTACGTTAAACTGGATGAACTCAAAAGAACATAAAACGTGGAAAGCGACACGGTCCAAAAATAGAATCTTTTGGGGCAAGTAATGGAGAAGGGAGGGAGTATTAAAGTAGAAATGTGAAAACCCACGCAAAACTTAAAACGGGTTGTCACTTCTATTACCGGTTTAATTAACATAAATGGGTACAACACCTACTTAGTAGTAGGTACATACACTAAACACATTGGTGGTTTATTGCTAATATTTTTTTTGTGAAAGGTAGAGCTTAATAAGAAGAAGCTTAAGGCGAGGCCAGTTCACGAAATTTACTCTTTCACTATGTCTTTAGAATAAGGTTGAATATTGCATAACTTTAATTGACGCTTCGTCAGAAATTTGACGAATTTTAGTACATTTTTATTGATTTCTGAAATACTGGATTATTTATTAAAAATGTACTCGGTTATTGTGTTAGATCGATAAAAAAGCTATCCTTTTTGCATAAAAAATCATATCACTGTCGTTGAAAATTACGAAATCTGACGATTTGAAATTTAGTTTTATAAGTTTTTATGGTGTTATTCAGGATTTTTTTACAGAGTTACCATGACATCTGTTCGGTTAATTTGCTTCTTTGATTCTTTTTCAGTCTACAGTAATTTTTGTGAAGTAGAATTTTACATCAGTTCTTCACATTGGAAGTTCAAAAATCAGACTTTTCATCAGATCGTGAACTGGCCTCGCCTTAAGAAGAGCTTAATAGGTAGGTATCAATAAATAAATGAATCGTTGCAAATGGTAGAAAATTAATTTAATTCGAAATGAAAAAGAAGAAAGAATTTCCTAAATAAACATTTATTTAATATTATAGTAACCAGGATATTCCATCGCTATGATTTTCCATATCTCTTTAGTAATTCACTTGACATAAACAACGAAGTACTAATAAAACTTGTTTATTGCATATTTAAGTAGATTTTAGATTTATAATTTAAACTTTTTGATGTTCAAATTATTTTCTAATTATAATTTGTGATATAAGCACATGACACAGCATATTTCTAGACTTATTTTCGTATCGAAAAACCCCTTTATCAAAATAAAAGTAATTAAATAGTGTGTATCAGTGTTTTTATGAAAATGATATAAAAATATTGTAGAATAGTAACTGCGTATTCATTTTCAAAAACAAAGAAAGACCGCCTACACAATGTTCTTTATTTTCCGCCCTTTTATGACGATGTTTCAGTTCATCGTAATTAAGATAACAGTGACCGTCCTTTCATTCCCCATTTACACAAGTCCAGTGTCCAAATAGGTAAGCCATATAGGTTAATATAAAGGTTTATCGTTAACAATATTACTTCTAGAGCCTTTTTTAAGTGTTACGTCGTTATTATTATTTTTCGTTTGTACTCATCAAATATCATTTTTGTTCTATACAAACTATATAAATAACAACAATAAAAAAATACTTGACCAATACTATTAATTTGTATACATGGTTTATACCAAGATGTTTACAGGAAGATACAAAACAATATTCTTTTCACTCCTCTTGCTCAAAAAGTCCGTCATTGTAACGTACAAGAGCCGAGATAAAATAGCATAATAACCCCTAGGGGTTAAAGTTTTTTCTTTTTTAATGTTTGTCTATTACCAATGAGCCTACTAAAACGAAAAAGTATTTATTCATAATCACGAATAAAAACTCGCTCGACTTATTACTAGGGGTCTATTACGAAAAGTTTCATGCGATACACGCAACTGCGTCCGTGCTTCGTTATGATTGTTTCCTATTAAAAAGGAAATGCGTATGCGATATCGCAAAGTGATTGCGTAAGTTTTTTCTCTAGCGTATCCGACATCATTCATTCAATAGTCTTTGGGCTACGATAGCCAAATTGAAAATGTGTATAATAGCCACAACCGACGAACTGCAGACGATTATCGTGACCAAGTGATAGCGTACGTTATTTTCGTAATAGGCCCCCTGTTTCTCATTCTTATTTTTGAAAATGGAACTAAAAGCATCTCTTCGGTGAAATCATAGACTTATTTTATACTCTGTGCACAGAGTGAATCGTAGAATGTGTGTTTGGGTTGCTTAGCTGCTACAGCAGAAATTAAAAAAAGGTACCATGGCGCGAAATCTTTAGAATTTTTCTATAATTACATACTGATTGAAGTGACTGTAATAGGAAAGAAATAATTTTAATCTTTTGCCGTCAACAAATCATTTATTTAAATATTGTACAAAAAGTTTATGAAGTGGAGGATAGAAAAACGAGTGGATTCGTTTACGGAAGTAGGTATACTATTTAATATTGTATTTTATTTTCTCGCAATCGTAGTGAAAAGTATAGTGTAACACACGACGCTAAAAACCATTGTAACTCGGTTTCTATTTATTCCCTCGCTAAAGCTCGGGAATAAAACTACCTCGTATGCAATGGGTCCTTTTAGCGTCTTGTATAACAATCTACTATTGTTTGAAGTTCGCAGGCTGGGATACAAAAACATCAGCGGTTAGGCATTTCTATTCATTGCTACGAACTACGCGACTACGGCGCTACGTTGCTACGAGACAACCGTAGCACAAAAACCGATGTACGAATTGTACCGTATGGTTTTGAATACCCTTTGTTGGAAATACAGAACAAAAAATATGTTTTTACATCAGAATTTGCGATTTTATACAAAAAGTAATTTCCATTCTAAGTAACATATTGTTTCTTAATTTACACGATTCACATTAAAACAGATCCCGAGCACTTTTACGATACTACGTAGGTATAAAATTACTAAATTAATTAATAAGATATTTGTATAAATAGAAAAATTCTGATTTTCTAATATTAAATATCTTATCTAAGTAAATAATGTATCGCTTATACGCAATTCATCATGACAATGGAAGCAGCCACTAAGGGTGAGCCACAAATTTAAACTTAATCAATTAGTTATTATTTAGAGCGTGAACAATCTACCGTTGGAAGTAGCAAAACTATAATGGACGTCGGCGGCCGCCCACGGCGAGGGACAATGAAATATGGTTCGGGGTGGTCCAAGTGATAGGAACTCGAGTTTTAACATGCGATACTAAGGCTGCGTTCAGACGATAACATATTACGACCCGAGCTCAACCCGAACTCGACTCAAACTCAACAAATCCCCACAAAATATAACGTGACATTATGCGAACGTGCCATTTTGCACCGAGAGGAACGGAGCTTCTTAATTTGTCATAAATAATAGGACTCAAAATTATAAGAGATACATTTCAAGGTGCGGGCTTTGATTTGAATTGAATTCGGGTTGAGCTGGATTCGTGTGTTATCGTCTGTACGTAGCCTAATGATCCGATATATTGTATTTTTTTACGTGATATTTTCGTCACTACAATTTTGATGTTAAGTAGTTAAAAAATACTTAATACTTATTTATCAGATCAAAGCAGTTTAACATTTTAAGGTGAGTGACAGTCAGAGCGTCTAACTTACAAGTCCTCCATCATCGTCATCATCATTTCCCTGCCTTTATTCCTATATAAAGTTAACGACTATTAAATAAGTAGATATCCTAAAGGTAGTGACTGACTGGAGCTTTTTGCTATAACGTAGCAATCGGGGCGAGCGCGAGCGTGTTACGTTCGTCACGTCCTTCATCATCGTCATCGTCATTTCCCTGCCTTTATTCCTATATAAAGTTAACGACTATTAAATAAGTAGATATCCTAAAGGTAGTGACTGACTGGAGCTTTTTGCTATAACGTAGCAATCGGGGCGAGCGCGAGCGTGTTACGTTCGTCACGTTAAATCCGGTATGATGATTAAAACTATAAAAAAATTAACTACCCCACTTGTATTGAAATAAAATACTAGCAACTATTAGTGGAGATTCTTTCAATTAAAATTGGCATAAAACTATGATTAGCTCCGCAAACTTCATATTACGCGCGTATTAGCAATGAATATGCCCCGCTAATATTTAGTAACTTACACCTCGAGGCAAAACGTGGCACGCCCCACAAAGGTGTCTGTCTGTAAATAAAACGTAACAGAACGACACAAATGGACAATGCTCCTGAATTTCGCATTGTCGCAACTTTGATCTGCGAAAACAATCGGCCCAGTGATTGATGAATGCATCGAATGGCGCCATTGTGACAGTTATAGAAACATTTTTGTATAGTTTTGATTCTCATTATTATAATTGAATATTTGGGGCTGTTTCACAGGTTCCGCGCAGAGAAAATACCGAGTCTGCAACACGTTACATTACAGTAATAGTTTCATAAACAAAAGGGTCCTTAGCTCGCTATAGTCTTCATAGATGTGACTGCTTTATATCTGGTGGACTTATAATGGGAATAAATAAACTAAAACCACAATGACCTACTTCCCATAGGAAGCACAATCGATGAGACAGCTAATGGTATAAATGACACTAATATCGAATATCTGGCGAGTCGTAACTAATGGCCAGCGAAACAATACATCTGGAGTCGTCATTCGCATTTGCGCGGCTTAACCATCATTTTGTAGGCTGTTTGATCGATTAATGGTCGTGAATACCTTTATATAGATAATGCTTGTTAAAAATAAGATAGATAGATAGATTAACTCTGTATTGCACACACATTAAAAAGGAATACAGTATAACTTAAAACTTAGACTAATGGTGGGCAAAGGCGGTCTTATCGCTGGAAGCGATCTCTTCCAGACAACCTTGATAATAAGATATGTAATTTATGTCTACCTTGTTATAGTTCTATTGTACACGTATTTGGGACGACGAACCTTGAAAAAACTAAGCACTAGATCCGGGAAAATAAGAATGGGATACATCGTTACTTTTTAGAAATAAATAAAAACAAACCTTTCAGTGCTGTGCTGACTATGGAGGTTAATCACGTATTATCACAGAATAGATAATAGTACTTGGTATTATGTAGAGTCGTTAAAGACAAAAAGGCGTCCAATAGGACTAAAAGGTTTTAATTTAATTTTGGTTTATTCGTCCAAGTTTTAATCCCTAAACTTGTCGATCTCCACACAGCGTTACTCTCGGACGCTGTAAATCACTCTCCATTGTTCAGCATCATAATAATTCATTGTTCTATAGCTGGAGTGTAGATCTGAAACTTCTCCATCGAAATTCTGTCTTAACTTCGACAAAATTAATGAGAGCACGGAAGTTTTGATCAGTCTTGAAAAGAATTAGCGACCCTTGAAACGAGCCGTCAAATCCGAACAATTTGTAGATTTATCAAACGATCTGATCGTTTTTTGTCATTTAAAGTAAGTATTTATCGGTTTTGATTGTAGGTCGTAGCTCTACGCGTCCAGTATAATAACGCGTTCAGGATGTTGTTTGGCCTGCCGCGCCACTGTAGCGCGTCATTGATGTTCGCCGAGGCGCGTACTGATTGTTTTTATACAATCATCAGAAAGCGCTGCGCCTCGCTGTGGGCACGCGTGCGCGGCAGCTCAAACAGCATCCTGAGCACGTTGGCTAACCGGTGGGACTCCCCACTGTTGCGCCGCTGGCTGGAGCTTCATGCCCCTGTCACTAGCTATGACTATCTATAGCACAGGAGGACACATTTTGTGTCCTTAAAATTACTAACACTGGAATAAGTTTCGCTGTAACTAACACCTTGTATGGATTTTATGTCCGAAATAAAATAAAACTATTATTATTATTTATTGGCAGGATAATTTTGCTGATTCCCAAATCGTCCACCAGTCGGCGCACTACCACTTACTTGGCGCTAGTGTAGATGCAGACCTGTCATTTTGTTGTTTTCTATGTGTTTGCTATCAATTTTGAATGTTCTTAGCGATTTTTCGTAAATATCAAATTTTCTTCCAACACATTTTGGTTTCATAAATCTTTAATTCGTTTACTGTTACGCAAAACGTTACGTTTTGCGCGCGATTTCGAGACTTACACAGTCAAACTATTCAAAATAGTTTTGTCGGACTAATGTTATTTATTGTAATGCAGATCCTACTAATATTATAAATGTGAAAGTTGGTTTGGATGTTTGTTCCTCAATCACGCAAAAACGGCTAAACAGATTTGGATGAAATTTGACACAAGGATAGTTTATAGCCTGGATTAAAACATTATGATAAATTTTATCCCGGTCAAAGGTTCCCTAGGGATTTTCCGATGGTCCACGCGGAGGAAGTCGCGGGCGGACGCTAGTTAAAAATAAAACATTCGTATGATTTGTCTTTATAATATATATAAACAGCCCTAAACTTCTTTATTCTTGTAACAGTTGTAACCACTCTCGAACAGTAATTTTATTTCACTTGCCGAGACGAGACAATAGACCCTTCCTTTTTTTTGGTACCAAAAAGGGTTTTCATCTTATTCAAATGTGTTTGACAGCTGTTTACTTTGAGAGGTCGTTTAACTACAGACCGAAAAACTTCAACTATAAATTGTTTATTAACAAGGGTCTCTCTTCATGATATTTTTAATTTTGTGCAACTATCAAATATGTAAATACTGTATTCGTATTTTCGTAAAATAAATAGAAACGAATAGACTAATTCGTCTCTCTATTCAATAGAGCATAGATACCTAAGTAGGTACACACATTTAAAGTATCGTTTTTCACATAAATTGGATGTTATTTATACAAAACAAAGGGATTCCCACGAATAATTATATTCGTTCTAATTTACATACCTAAAAAGTAAGTTAAGAATCAAGTTAGTCACGGCAAAAACTAAGGAAGTGATTTCAATTGACGTCACTGTCGCTCACGGCCGCGGCCGCTCAATGACTGGGCGATTCTGTAGGAGGCATCATAATGTCGATATTGTCGATCGTAATTAATCTATTTCTATCATGATATTGTATTTTCCCCATAAGAATATTTTTGAGTATAAGCCTTTTTCTCTTATTTGTGAACGGTGCATTTTTATTTGAATCATGCAATGTTTGCAATATACATACCCCCTTACTAATAAAGATTGTGTAGCAGATGTATAGTTACACAGTGTTTTGTCACTTTCTTTTCAATGTCAAACTCAAATAGTTTGACAGAGAGTAACCATTGTGTAACTATACATCTGCTATACAATCTTTATAAGTAAGGGGGATAGTATGTAATGTATTATGTTCCTTGATCCTTGACCCAATGACTAAGTTGTAAAGTTGTGCACTAATATGTCACAGAAATCATACTTTTTAACAAGTGAACTTCGTGAACAATCTTTTTTTAAATATTTTTAAATTGTGGTGCTGTCTTCTAAAACTTTGTCTTATATACCCCAAGTAAGAACATAACATACTCAAGCACGAGAACTTACTCGAACAGAAAATAATTAAGTTCTTAAACTTACAGCCACTCACGTTAAGATAAAACGTACCTTACTCAAGTAACATTAAGAGTGAAAATCGCAACTATCGTGAAAACTATATTCACAGCAGCGCACTCTTGTACGTACCTTTGCAGGCAACTTAGCGGGTATAAATGAGCAGCCTTAATAGAAATTAACTTAGATGTTCTAGAAAATACTAAGCTCTTGTGATTTTCATGAGTAAGCGCATGAAAGAAGCAATTTAAATAATAGCCTAGCTCTTAGTCCTTTATGCCAACACGATAATAAACCTAAAGACTGGCGTATTGGAACAGAATCTTGGAAGTAAGTACTAACTAGTTTGTAGTTGCGATTCCCTTACCGACTTTAAAAACGGAGTAGTTACGGGTATCTACGGAGTGTTTTAATGAATTATTCTGTGCACGTACGTCCACAATCTAAAGTTGTGGATCCCAAATCCAAAAACTTTGCGAGATGATAGTGGAGGGAGTAGAGGTATAATAATATGCTATCCGTACCAAACCCTGTAGGTACCTTTGTTTCACTACAATCAACATCATCAGCACAGAGGTTAATATAATAAACAAAAGTTACATCATTATTATTATTCGGATACCATTCTTTCATTTCAATGATGTTTGAATCAAGCTATTGTCCATTGTTTGTACTGGTTTGCGTAAGTTACCGCAAGTTTTAAGAAATTTGTTTATTTTAAACGATTTAGATTCATTTACCGTGCCTATTTAATCTGCACTATTTAAAAATAAATGCAAAACAGTATCTTATATTACGATTAAGAAATCCGAAGAATCGAATTTAAGACTTAACAGCAGGATAAACTAAGAAGCAGTTTATATCAATAGCATTTATCTATGTTGTATATGTATCTCAAACGAAGTTGTGTAGCGACACTGTCGGTAGAATCTTGGCCTAACTAGATTTGCTCCTAAACTTCGTTGGAGCCGCCTCCCACTCTACGCGACACCTCAACGTACTGTCCCACACTGGAACACATAAATAAGTTTCGAAGAGTTTGTATCAATTGTTGAGATAATTTAGGCATTCAAAAGTCATGATTTATTTATAGGGAAATGTTGGGGAGCGTTTTGGTTGTAAAGAGAGGTAGGTACTATTGATTGCACGAAATTGAACGAACGCAAGCTAACTCACTTAATAGAACGTGACCACAGAATATAACGGGTGTAACAAGACCTTCAACGAAGCCGAAGTCCACGTATTCCGCCCATCATCAGGATCATTTTTGTCTTTTAGACTATACCTGGGAAATCAATAGTTCCGAAGTTATTGAAGGTCAAAGTCAAAATTTTTTTTTCAAAATTTTTATGAAATCTTCTTTTAATCGTTATTTCCTTTTTGACTAAAGAAACATTATCAAAATTTTTAGTACTTCGTAACAAACAATGGCTTCAAAACGTCATCACTTGATGTATCTCATGAGCACGCACATAAACGCTGCCTTTCAACTCGGCCGCACGCAGCTGTGTAGCATACACTCGCAGGCGCGGCCTGTTGTACGCGTCACATTGCGTGGTAATGCATGCAATGCTTTTTTAACACCAAAAATCAAAATGGTTTCCCAGTAATAATTTTGAACAGAAATGGTCCTGATGATGGGCAGAATACGTAGACCTCGGCTTCGTTGAAGGTCTTGTTAATGTATACGTGACTGCAATAATTTTAGAACACTATGCTAACTTATTCCATGTATGATAAGTGGAAAAAAATAAGTTTTGCTAAGTTACAACACCTCCGGCACCTTTTTTTGCTCTCTAAAAAAACAGGCACTTTCAAGATCTTTTTTAACGCTATGAAAGCTAAAATGGCACTTAATTTTTACTGACAGTTGACTATCATGGTCATAATTCGATATATGGGTGGGTAATTCTGAGCGTTATGAAGAACTAACTATAGTTCCAGCTTCTTATTGTCGGTATGAGTCAGAATTTATAGAGATTTAAAAATTAATATCAAGATATTGTTAAATATTTTAAATCATAAAAGTTATTATTTTTTCTGCATGTGACAAAATATCGGCAATTTCATAGGTAAAGACCTAATATAACTGTATAGCTACGCGCCGAATAGAAATATAATAATATAAGTACCTATATTCTTTAATTAAAACAGTGCCCATAAACAAAAATAAACTGGAAATTTGAATCAAAAGACATAAATTATCCCGAACGCCGGCGATACGGACTACAATGAAGTTATTTAACTTCCTAACAACATCAGACTGCCAATTTAAACGTATCCTAAGGTACTTGAGAAATAAATAAAGGGAACGTAGCATTAATCTACCTTGATTAAAACTTCAAACACCAGACAATCTTTTAGTGCAAAAAAGGACAAGAATTAATTGAGACTTATTGAGCTCTTAGCTCGATTGAAATTTAAATAATTTGATACGATAGGTATATTAAAAGTGTTTTATCTAAAGAGGCGGGAAAAGGACGAGGCACGACCATCAAACAACGTAGCTAGTTACACACTGGTTTATTACCCAAGAACCAACACCGGTGGGGACACAGCCGCGCACCTACTTATATCTACCCGATATTACATACATAACAATCCCTCCCCCACATACTTAACTAAAAAAACTGTTTATAATTTACTTTGGGTCTGTTCCGTCTAGATCTGCTATTTGGCTGGTCTGATTCCCTATCGTCCTGTTCACTAGCATCACTCGGTACGCTCTCATAGTCATCATCACTCGCCCTCCCCAAATCAGCATCCCTGGGTGACGTTGAAGGTGACGTCTGTGTAGGTGATGCTTGTGAAACTTCCGCAGGCGATGTCTCACATTCACCGCTGGTCGTTGGAATACTGATGATGTCCTGTACTACATCTGGCTGCCACGAGTTAGACTGAGAAGCCATACTTTCGTCACTACCCTTACGTAGCCGGATCTGATTTATGTGTCTCTTCACCTCTAATTTAATTTCAGGAACGTACACAGCATAAATTGCAGCCCCTATCTTTCGGGTAATTACACCTTCAGTCCAATAATATTTCTGTTTTGATATATACTTTTTAATCCACACGGTATCGTTGATATGTAAGTCAGATCTAGGTGTACCCTTATAGTTTTTAACCTGTGAAAACTGGTTCCGTTCCACAGTTAAGGCGAGGGCCGTGGATGGCGGAGCGATTTCTGACGGATTCAATAAATCTAGTCTAGACCGTAAGGAACGGCCGAACACTAGCTCGGCTGGTGATTTCTCTGTTGTGCCGTTTTTAGAGTTACGAAAATCGAACAGAAACTTCGAAATTTTTTCTTTGGGTACAGTATTATTTGCACCCGTTAAAAGAATACTCCGCAACCCTTTTTTTATAATTTTAACTGCACTTTCGGCCTGACCATTACTGGCGGGATTATAAGCAGGAGAAAAAACTTGTTTTATTCCGTTTAATATACAAAATTGGGCAAACTCCTGTGATGCAAAAGATGTACCATTATCACTAACTAATGTGTGCGGGACCCCGAATCTAGACATAAAGTCTATAAGTTTTTCTATCACGGCCTTTGAACCATAAGAACTGCGCATACAATAACACTCGACCCATTTCGAGAAGGCATCTACGATAATTAAATACATTTGATTATTGAAAGGTCCTAAAAAATCTAAATGTAATCTATGGAATGCCTGCGGCGGGTGAGGCCAGGGCGTGAGCGGAGCGCGTCGCGGTGCCGGCCGCAGGCGTGCGCACACGCCGCACTGCGCCGCGACGCTTTCCAAGTACCGGTCTATACCTGGAAACCAAAACCGCTTGCGAGCGTCCGCCTTCATCTTGACAATACCAAAGTGCGAACTATGCAATTCTTTACATATTTCTTGTCGCAACGTACTCGGTATTACGACCTTATGCCCGCGCATTATGCAACCGTTTTCAAATGATAAATCTAAACGACAGTAAAAATACGGTTTTAGATTAATATCCTTTACGGAACGCGGCCAGCCATTCATAATATAACACTTAACTTTATTTAAAACTGGGTCATTATCGGTCTCCGAGCGCAGGCGCTGCGCTGTTACAGGTAGGCTCCCCTCCACGACGAAATTTACGTACGCGGCGCGCTCCTCTAAACTGTCCCGCGACCCCTCCTCCCCGGTATTGTCAGCCGCCTCGCTCGCAAGTGAGCGAGAAAAATAATCAGCGTTATTATCACCACTACGCACGTATTCTATGGTGTAGTTGTAGGCCGACAAAAATATAGCATAACGCTGTAACCGGTTTGCTGATACTTCCGGGATGCCGCGGTTTGAACCGAAAATGCTAATTAAGGGTTTGTGATCGGTTCTTAGAACAAAAGGTTCGCTCCTGCCATACAAATACTGGTGAAATCGCCTAACTCCAAAAATTATGGCCGTAGCTTCCTTCTGTATCTGTGAATATTTTTTCTCTGCAGATGTCAAGGTCCTAGACGCAAAGGATATAGGGCGCTCAACACCATCCTCACACAACTGGGATAACACAGCACCCAGGCCAGTAGGAGATGCGTCTACCGTTAGAATTAGTTTCGCGTCTATATTAAAATGTGTCAAAATCTGATCAGAGGATAAAATATTTTTAACTGTAGCAAAAGCCCTCTGATGATCGGCTGTCCAAACCCATTTATTATTTTTATGTAACAAGTTATACAATGGACTCATAATGGAAGATGCATTTGGTATAAAATTTCGGTAATAATTTATAAGCCCTAAAAACGATTGTAATTGAGCTACATTTGATGGTGTTTGTGCGTCGACTATAGCCTTGACTTTTTCCGGTGATTTTCTGATTCCTGATTTATCAATGATGTGCCCTAAATACTGGATTTCATTTTTTAAGAACTCACATTTATTTAATTGCAATGTAAAACCTGCTTCTTCTAAACGTTCTAACACCGTATAAAGCCTATTTTTGTGTTCGAGTTCGGTTTTTCCGCTTATACACACATCATCCAAAAATACGACTACCCCATCAATACCCGCCAGTACACATTCCATAACCCTTTGGAAAATCGCTGGAGCGCTCGCCAATCCGAAAACGAGCCGAGTGTACTTGAAAAGACCGCGATGCGTATTAATGCATGTAAGGTTTTGAGCATTCTCCGATAAAACACACTGGTTATACGCCATGGAAAGGTCCAATTTAGAAAAATGTTTACCTCCATGTAATCTGGCAAATAATTCTTGCACAGTGGGCAAGGGGTACTTATCCACAATAAGTTGCTTATTTATTGTCACCGAGTAGTCGGCGCATAACCTTACCCCCCCGTCTTTCTTTAAAACTGGTACTATAGGCGACGCATACTCGGAATGTTCCACCGGCTTTAAAACACCTAATTCTAACAGACGGTCAATTTCCATATCAATTTTACTTTTTAAGGCAAATGCCACAGAACGCGGTTTGAAAAATATCGGTTTAGAATCCGGTTTCAATTTTAAGTTTACATGATATTTATCAAAACAACCTAACTTTCCCGAAAATAGCTTAGGAAATTTCTTCAATAATCGTGCAGTGAATGATTCATCCCCAAGTGAACAAAAATAATTTGTGGCAGGAGCTAGTTCCAATTTAAAAGCGTGAATAAAATCGCGACCGAGCAGCGGAGGGCCACCGCCCGCCACCACGAACAACTCGAGTGAGCGCTCGCGGCCTTCATAGTGCACCGATACGCGCGCCACGCCTAATGTGCTAATGCTACCCCCGGTGTAATTTAACAACTTACGATTGCTAGCTAATAATGGTACATTACTAAAATACGCATCATAGGTTTTTTTTGAAATAACGCTGACGGCTGAGCCACTATCAATTTCGAACTCTAAAAACAGGTCATTCACTCGTATCCGCTCTGTCATCGGACTACTCTTTGGACAATGAATATTGTACAAATACGACTCACCGTCATCATCTCCTGCATCCACGACACCCTCCTCGACATAATGCACTTTGGCACTCTTTGAACACATACGACGGAGATGCCCCTTTTTTCCGCACTTTTTACACTTATAACTTCGAAACCGGCACTTATCGGATGTGTGATTGTTGTAACCGCATGTGTTGCACTTGAGGCCGGTAGCGATGTTGTATACCGGCGCGCCGAGGGCGGGCGCGGCCCCGAGCGTGTGCGCGCCGCGCGCTGCCGCCGCTGAGGCATCGCGAGCACACCGTACACTCTCTGCCAGCTCCACTGCTTTACTGAGCGTCAAGTCTTGAAGATTTTGCGCGAACAGTTTGTCCTTTTCGGGTCCCGCTATCAGGCCCATGACGAACCTATCCAGTAAGGCTTCCTCTAAATTTTTGAAGCCACAATGAGCTGCCAATCCTCTAATCCGTGCCGCCCACTGTGAGTGTGTTTCTCCTGGCCGCTGTACCGCCGAATAGAAATGGAACCTCTCTGCAAAGCCACACCTGACTGGTGTAAAATGTGAGTCGAGCAGCTTCAAGATTGCATCATATTCCACATCTTCCAATTTTTTCGGTAATGCCAGGTTACTAGCTAAATTGTAGGTCGCTTCCGAGAACGCGCTCAGCAAAATAGCCCTTCGCTTGACCTTGCCTTTGTCCTTGTCATCGGTTAAATCGTTAGCTATAAACCATTGCATCAAACGCATTTTATAGCCATTCCACTCATGAGATAAGTGGTCAAATGTTGACAAAACTCCAAATAACACTCCTGTAGCCATTTTCGCGTAGGAACTATCGTTGTCGTCGCCAATGTTTTATCTAAAGAGGCGGGAAAAGGACGAGGCACGACCATCAAACAACGTAGCTAGTTACACACTGGTTTATTACCCAAGAACCAACACCGGTGGGGACACAGCCGCGCACCTACTTATATCTACCCGATATTACATACATAACAAAAAGTATGTACTTATTATTACTATATTATATTTCTATACTTACCTAATTTGTGGAAGTAGTTATAAAACGCAGAATAATATGAAGTTGAATTGTTAAAAAATCTATAAAACAAACCATCTCTTGAGAACTAATTAATTACACAAAGTTGGTATGGAATTAGGGTTGCCAACCGTACTATAATATATAGTATTGTACTATATTTCGGGTCTGCGTACTATATACTGTTGAAGAAATATATAGTACGCTAAAATACTATATTTTTAACATCGAACGCTAAGAAACAAATCTTTCGTGCATTTTGACTGATTCGATAGCGTGTAGTGTGCCTATATCGTATCTGAATTCTGAAAGTATCTGTCTTATTGCATCAATGTCAAATTCAAAAGCTTCAAACGAAAGTTTGGTCATTGGTTGGTCTGCTCTATTTTTGTTTTGAGATTTTGTTGGTAATCATCTGCAAAATATAACATTATTCTTTCTTTGAGAAATATAACTCAAGTCTTAGAATGGAAAGTGGTAGCGATGACGAAAGTGCGTCAAGTTCAACTCAAGTGCGATTAAAAAGCGAAAGATACAAAAAAGACTCCAAAATTATCAAACTTGTTGAAAAATGCAAAAACTGAAAAATATAGTTTTTATAAAAAAAATAATTAAAAAAAATATTTGCCTATTAAATAGGTAAGTACTATATTTTTTTTAAGTGTACTATATTTTTTGTAGCTTAATTTGAAAAATACTATATTTCGCCAAAGACATGTTGGCAACCCTATATGGAATAGTTCTTCTAGGTATTTCACGAAGTCCGATGTGTTTGTAGGTTAGCCACAGAATAAATAATAGTACTAACGTTTTGGCTATGAATTTGCTTTATTATGCGTCCATAAATTACGTGAGATGTTTAAGGGGGGGGGGGGGGGCGAGTCAAATCGCATCTAATCTTACGTTGGAGAGGGGGGGGTCTCGGCAAATATCACGCAAATTTTTTTCTGATTGAAACAAAAAAAACTATTTTGGTCCATTTAATCCAGATAAAAAATTTATTACACTTATAACTCTCAGCAATATTGATAACTAGTCTTAACTAGTCGCAAATAAAAGCACGAAGCAATTTTTTTTTTCTTTTTACAATAACAAGCCAACGCGTTTACGTAAGCAACCCACATTTCGAAAAATCTCACGTGAGATTGGGGGGGGGGGGGGGGGGGTTGAATAAAATCTCACGACATCTCACCAGGGGTGGAGGGAGGGACACAAAATTAAAAAACCACCTCACGTAATTTATGGACGCCCCCTAATACGAGAGCGTGGTGCAGATGCACACTAAAACAATTGTGCATGTGCACGATTAACAACATTCATAGTCGAACGGACTTCATGAGATAGAACAAACACAAACTATACCCGGGTATACAGCAGTGAAGGTCACCAACATCTATTACAACCGGACCAATTTATTAAAACAGCTGAATGCTATTAACTGATATGCGTTTAATTTATCCAACAGCCTAAGATCTAATTCCAGATAAAAGTCGAAAAGGGTATGGCTATTAAAACTAAGTAAATAACGCCCAGTTTCACTAATGCGTACTAAAACCTAGTACAATATTCGGAACTGCTTCAGGATTGGTTGAAGTATTCTTCATAGTACGAAACGTCATTCGTTTGCGAGAAACTATCGGATTTTACGAGCCCGCCACGTGTCCTGCCAGAGACGTAACAATAACGACATTAGGCAGACCATATTGACTGTTGAGGGTATAGTCAGCAACACATCTGGTTACTGAACAATGTCAAATTCCTTAATCTTTTATTTGATCTTTACTTAGGTAGGTAGATTTGTTAGGCTTGAAAAAAATCCTCAATCTACAGCGTGAAATATTAATCATTTGGTTCCCGCCGTGGGGTGGTTCTACTCACCATTACAAGCAACTTCTTCTATGAGGCCAACTCTCCTCCTCGCAAAAAAAAAACAGCTGTTCCATACAAAAGTGCAGTAGGTACCTACTCGACCTTAATGTATGGAACAGCTGATTTTTTTTGCGAGTAAGAGAGTTGGTCCCATAGTAAAAGTTGCTTGTAATCATGAGTGGAACCACCCCACGGTGGGAACCAAATGATTAAAATTTCAGCGTGTATATTTTGATCCTTTTACCTAGGTAGATTTTTTAGGCTTGAAATTAATTGGTGAAGTCAGTTTTCAGATTTATGTATACTGTATACCTACAGTTAGGGTTGCCAGATGTCCGGTTTTAGACCGGACAGTACGGTTTTTTGATCGGCTGTCCGGTCTAGAAAATTTTAGAAAACCGGACAATAGAAAGTCCGTTTTTTGTAAAATACTCGATTATATATCTCACTAACGAGAGAATTTACAGAGCAAAAGCTGTGAGTTATTCTGGCGGGTAGTAAGCAAGACTTGCGGGCGGGAAAAAGGGCGCTCTCCGCCTGCTCCTAGCCGCGCGATTCGCCTACCCACGCACGGCCCCAACCCGCTCGCTCAGCTTTCTCTGTTTGATCTGGTCAAAATTGTTTTTTTGTCAAATTGTAACAAAAAAAAACCCTTTAACATTTTTTTTTCGGTTTTTTTGTCTGGGCGATCTGGCAACCCTACCTACAGTGCACATTAACACCAAACCAAATGAATAGCACGAGCTGATGCTGTTGCTGCAGCTGTGCAATAAATTCGGGAAATGAATAATAACAGGACGATAATTTCTACTCAAACTTGGATTCTAATAGTACACAAGTAAAGTACAGTCACGAGCAATAAAATGTACACACTTTAGAACTATGTCACATTCAATCAATATGTCTCAGTGTGATAATGTTATACCTAGGTTATTCAAAACGTAATGTGACAAGGTTCTATGGTGTGTACATCTTATTGCTCGTGACTGTACATAACACAGGTTTTGTTCCAGGTTAGATTGTCGAGTTCAAGTTCTACTGGTGTGTATGAGGGGTACGTATCGGAATGTCTAAAGTTAGAATGTCTAAACTTAAAATGGCAAAGTTCAAAATGTCAAAAATCAAAATTCAAATGGTTTAAAATGTCGAAAATCATTATGTTTAACTTCAAAATAGCAAAATTCAAAGTATCAAACGTATCAAATACTTGACGAGTTGAAATATCAATGGTCATTAAGCCTAAAGTTCACAATGATTTATTTGAATTGGGTTGGATCTTAAAACGAATCGCTTTCTTTGAGGTTAATTGAGTCTGTGGAGGTCTTTGGGCTTCGCCTGAAATGCTTTATAGCAAATTTAGATGCCGGAAATGAGCCTAAACTAGTCTACTGGGACTTAGAAACCGTAGACCATAGGTCACGAGATAGGTGCGAGGAGCGTAGCGACGAGCATGTTAGGTTGACATGAACCCAGCGCGCGAGCCGAGCGAGCGAAGCGAGCGTGCCGCGGCAGCGGCCGGCGAAGCGCCAGAAAAAAATCTATTTCAAACTCAATTGGTGGATTTTGTTCGGCGGCTACTTAATCAGTGACTGGCACCGGCTACCGAATCAGGAAGCGGCGTGGCTATGGTGATGTGCGGCGGAGACACAGAGGTTAACACGCAATTATTTTACCTAATTAATTAGGTACCTAAATGAAAGAAAGGCATAAGTAAATTCTTTACGTCATTATATGTATTTTGACTATTAGACATTTTAAGTTTTGATCATTTGAACTTAGACATTTTTAGTTTGGACTATCTGACCGTTTGACATTTTCGTTTTTGACATTTTGAACTTTCGACATTTTAATCGTTAGACATTCAAATTTTTGACATTTTGAACTTTGCCATTTTAAGTTTAGACATTCTAACTTTAGACATTCTGATACGTACCCGTGGATGAGACCTGGGGCTTAATCGCGCTAATTTTCAACGATAAAACCAAAGCTAAATCGTTACCGTTTCAGTTTCGTTTACAGAAAAATACTCGCTTTAGTTTTGTTAAAATTGTTGAATACTGTGCCTAAGGAGTCTAGGATTACAATCTGGGACAATTTAAGTGAAAATTATGAAGCTAAACCAAAGATTTTTAGGTAAATATAACCTAAATGACAACGTAACGTTTTTGGTTTTATCGTTCAGAATTACCGCGATTGGGCTCCTGTAAGCATATAAGTGATTCTAGATATTTAAGTATATCTTGCCTTTCTTATAAATCAATAACTATCTATACAGACCACAGAACATAGAACATAGAAGTAGTTAGAAGTAGTATGAGCTCACTTTAGTATGAATTTTTTTTTCTTTGTTCTGTGGGAGCTAGTTTCAATCCGGGCATAATTTCCGGAACGGCTTTATGTTTTCCTTTTAATTTTATTTTTCACGTTTCTCGGCTTGAGCGTAATCTCCGGAGATAGGTCGGAAATAGTATCCTATCTACTCTGTTTCCGACTATTGTAGGAAAAACTATTTGCAGAAAATATAATCAATATGAATTGGAAGAAGGGCGTGTAGTTACACTAGAAAATTAGTGCAGAGTCGCAGAGCTAAAGCTATTCATTAGATCGTAACGACATTGAACAATAGTAGATTGTTATACAAGACGCTAAAATGACCCATTGCATACGAGGTAGTTTTATTCCCGAGCTTTAGCGAGGGAATAAATAGAAACCGAGTTACAATGGGTTTTAGCGTCGTGTGTTACACTATACTTTTCACTACGATTGCGAGAAAATAAAATACAATATTAAATATTTTATACCTACCTACTTCCGTAAACGAATCCACTCGTTTTTCTATCATCCACTTCATAAACTTGATGTACAATATTTGAATAAATGATTTGTGCTTGACGGCAAAAGATTATAATTATTTCTTTTCTATTACAGTCACACAATTCAATCAGTTTGTAACTTTAGAAAAATTCTAAAGATTTCGCGCCATGGTACCTTTTTTTTTAATTTCTGCTGTAGCAGCTATGCAACACTATTACGAATTTTACGATTCACTCTGTGCACAGAGTATAAATAAGTCTATGATTTCACCGAAGATATGCTTTTAGTTCCATTTTCAAAAATAAGAATGAGAAACAGTATTAAGTCGAGCGAGTTTTTATTCGTGATTATGAATAAAGACTTTTTCGTTTTAGTAGGCTCATTGGTAATAGACAAACATTAAAAAAGAAAAAACTTTATCCCCTAGGGGTTATTATGCTATTTTATCTCGGCTTTTGTGCGTTACAATGACGGACTTTTTGAGCAAGAGGAGTGAAAACATTGTTTAAAACGGGTGTACTTAACTTACTATAATCCCAGTATTCCCAGTGAATTAAATTAATTTCACTATTATGATCGATCGTAATATCATTCTTTAATGTCTTTTACTTTATCTGCTGTTCGGGTATTTTATTTTATTTTATTTTTATTTTATTTGGGACAAAAAACAGTTATACAATGTGTTTTAGTCATACAATTATGCGTTACAGGATTTACTCCCATGATATTTTTTCTGGTTATTTCATCGATAATGCGTTATTTTACGCGTTAATTTCATGCGTTACAGTATTTACTCCAATGATATTTTTTCTGGTTATTTCATCGATAAAATTCTCTACTCTTTCTCTATTCGAATTATCAGTGTTAATAAGTTCCATTGTCCTAACTTATACGCCATCCGTTTTAATTTCCGCCACGCGCCTTTAATTTAATTGAAAATATCATCAGGGATTCGGGTCGTGCGAGAAGTTCATCTGCATTAAATTACGTCGTGAATACAATTTATTTGAATTTATTAAGCCGCTACACTCCAGTTGGTGCGAGCTGGGAGTTTGGGACTATGACACTTGAACTTGATTGGTCAATAAATTTTGAAGCTCCATTTTAAGGAACGGTGTGGTACAGTCGGCCTAAGAAGTAAATGCACACTTTAGTACCATGTCACACTAATTGCTCATTGGTTTATCGTTCAAGGTTGCAACCCTACTACTAAGCTAAAATTCTCCTTTGAATTCGTTTGAAACCGTTACTGGAATTTTACAGTTTCAGTTGATGGCAGAGTGCTTGTCAAACTGACAAATTTCATTAATTTCAAACGATTTCAATCGAGAATTGTTAGCAACAGAGTTACGTTATTATCCCCCTTTTTAATATACTATATCTATGTTATTATCAGCCCCCCTACAATGACTGTCAAAAGTAATATCGAAGCAATGTTGTTAATGAGATGGCGCTATACGCGAGCTCTGTCCCTGTCCCTATAACAACATTACTTTGCGGTTGCTGTATGAGCTCAGAATACGGCCTCTGGGGCATAGAAATATATAAAAAAATAGTTAAATAAAGGATAATTTAATAGATCACATTTGTTTGACACTTCATCAAAATTCAACAACGTAACCTTTTAATGGCGGGCACACAATATTTGGTGTATTTTTTCAGATAACAATACATATATTTTATTGTAATAATCATAGAAAAGCACGATTTATTTGACAAATTAGAACAAAAGACTTACCTACAGATGTTGACTTGACATCTGTAAGGTTTGAACCTTAGAGTAAGACGCGCTTCTGTACCAGACGAAGCCGCGATGCTCGAAGGTTTGATTGAACCTTTAACTAAAGTGTTCAACTACTTCTGAGGCGGATTGTACTGACTGTGTTCAACTGAAACGCGAATTTGTATGTTTATGTAAAATTGCATAAAAGGTGCAAAATCTGCCATGCGAAGCCAAGCGCAACAGTAATATGAAACGCAAAATAAAATAGAAATAGATTTTAATGTCTTTGCGAAAGTTGTATAAATCGCAGATGTTTGACTTTGATGCTATGCATCAGTCAATAAATCTATACATTCACTATTCTGATATTTCTGATGTTCGTAGTGTATCTGATTGACTGAACACTGTTTTTATTAGTTTTCTACGACTACAATGAAATAAAAAGAATAATAAAGAAACACACAAAAACACTATTTGTATTTTATGTGTTTACGAACGATCCCAATCCAAAACTAGAGTGTCACCCTGACCGCACATTTTCGTTCACGAGCGAACCCATTACATTTTCGCTGAGATTTCGCCTTCATTACAATCCACACAGCACTTTACCTGGCTGACAAAATTGCCACGCCAACCGAATATAAGCCTTAAAAGCAACATTTTAGGACAGGATATCCGAAAACTGTCCACCTTTATGGGATTAACAAAAGCAAAACGGGGCAAGGATGAAGCCCGTCACAACTGGCTAATCAAGCGTCTTTCTTAATGACCCTCGCCAGTTCAAAGGTAAAATAAACCATAACACGTTTCCAGAAAGGATATTTTACAATAAACACCCATTTTACCTTCCTATCACAACTGAAACGTTTTATTTTCAATTCACCGAAATATTTAGGGGAAACAATATGGCATTGTTCACGTTATTTTGGCACGTAATGAGAATTTTCATTAGGCAGCAGCCAGGTTTCGCTTTATAATTTTCTCTTGAATATGCTGAGATAACATTTCCGACGTTATGATAATGTACCTGTGGATTAGATAATGAGTAATTCTGTTTCAACATAATGTTTACGTTCCTGTTTCCATGCACGAGATTTTTGAACATCTTTTACCGTTCCTCTACCATGGGTTTACAAAATAAACTCGCATCACGTAAATATTTGTTTATGTGAAGCTACAACGACCGAAATCGATCACTGAGCGAAAAAACCGCACGCAACGTGTTGTGGTCACTGCCAAAAGTCTATAACGCGAAATTCGTATTGTGGCTCTTCTATAAACGCCCATGATGCGTTGTAGTAATTATAGAAAGACCACAGATCGAAATTCGCGTCGTGGTCATCATACCAAGCGACCACACTGCGTTGTGGCAATAAGAAAAGCCATGACGACGCGTTCTGAGCACTAGTTGATGCAACCATGACACGACGAACAGGCAATTGTATTTCTTCTTTGAAAACTACAATTCACTTTAAATTATTAGGAAATTTATGTCTTTTATGATAATTGTTTTTTTTTTCAATCAACATAACAAGGCTATCAATTATTGAACACACAATATTAGTCATTAGAAACTACAAATTACCTCTCCGTCGTGTTAGGGTTGCATCAATTGAATTAATGCTCAGAATGCGGCATAGCTTTTCTTCATTGCCACAACGCGTTGTGGTCGTTTGATATGATGGCCACGACGCGAATTTCGAATTTAGCGTTCTAGATTTTTGGCAGTGACCACACCACAACGCGTGGTGAGCGGTTTTTTCACTCGATGAGCGATTTCGGTCTTTGAGCCTAACATACAATATAAAATTGCTTGCTACTGTCAATAGTGGATAATAGCTACTATTGTAAATAAGACTTTTTACTTGTTACCACAAGGGCCAATCATGTATGTTAGACACATACTACTAAATAAATTAATTGAATACCTGAAATGAAAATAACATTTATTACAATCTACAACACAAGCTTAAAAGAGAAGAAGAAGAAAAGTATACAATACACCTACAATCCCTTGATCGAAGCCTACAATGCATACATAACAGGCAAACACGAAATCCTAAATTCGTATTCAGATATAAAGAAAAGACATTATTTTATAAAGATTCTACAAATCGGGGCAATAGCTATTCATAACAGCGAAACTATCTGGAATCACGCATCAAAGCAAAGAGGACAAATACCCACACAATCTACAAATACAAACACTCCACGCTGAAACCAGCATATAAAAAGTGCTTGCGCAAACAACCGAAATCATCCATATTACATGTGTCACGTCTCTCCTCTTTGATATGCCGAGCGAGCGATGCGAGCAGTCGTGAGCCTATTAAAATAAAACCAGCCATAAAAAATACGATTTCTTCTATAAAGATTCTTTTTAATGACACACTACGAGTTTGACTCAAAGGCTGTAACTGTGATAAAAAAACCTGGATAAGTGAGAGTAAGAATGACACAGTCACTGTTGGTTCCGTTCGCCGAACTTTATATTTTAGGCAACTTTTGAAAAGAATATAAAGGCAAAATATTATGCATTATTATGATTTCAATAAATTATTACCAATATCAACTTAGGTTAACATAAGTAATAATAATAATATCAAGTACATACATTACTCGGATTTATAAAAAAAGCATCGGGCGGTTTGTTCGTTACGTATGTTGGCCATTGACATAGGTAGTAATTTTTTTTTTTGCAGCTCAAGGTACTATAGAGCAACATAAGTTTATTTGTTACTGAGAAAATGAAAAACAGACAGATTGACAACAAAGAAGGTTTCCTTTTTTCTACTGAAATAAATACGGAACCCAAAACGACGATAGTTTGAACTTGATACAGTTTTTTTCCAACACGTCATTCAATTCAGTTCCTCTTGAAGTCAAGGTCAAACCTTGGCCTATCTAATGAAATGTTGGAACATGGCTGTTATTGTCTGTTGATAGTTTTAAACTCATTCAGAGGTTACAGGGTGAAATTGAAGTCATTGGCAATCTTTTAAACTAAAAATCTAACCGCGATTAACTTTAGGACAAAAATGTCTTAAATCAAAGTGATCGAAATTTAATGTGTTAAAAACATTAAAAAACATAAGAAGTCATAAGTATAAGATTACTGATGCTAAAAAACATAAAAGATCAGTAATCCTTTGACTTCTTGTGATTTAAAGTTTATTTATTTTGCCTGAGTGAGATACAGGTTATTTAAATTTAAACCTAGTTCAGGCACTCTGTATTTTAGCTTTATGTACCTCTACCTATGTCTAGATTTTAATTGTTTTATTTTGATGTAAGATTATTTCAAGTTATTATCAATATCGCGGTAAGATTCTCAGTTTAAAAGATTGCCAATTACTTCGATTTCACCCTTAATATTTCAATAGTTGACTTTGTTTGAATTTCCAAGCAAGTTAAAAGTCTAATATACTTACAACAGTTGCGACAGACTGGGATTTCTTCAAGTAAGTATTCGATAAAATACTCGCTTTTGACTTACCTGTAACGAAATTGTTATACTTATTAGAAATAGAGCTTTTAATTAAGATTTTAGTACCTATAATAAACTTAGGTGAACTATGTACTTTTGAACATTGTAAACTGTTTTTTTTTTATTCTGTAGAATGTCACGGACTGTACGAGTATAACGAAATGTTACAATTTTCTGTTATGATAAAAACATCAAAAGCTAATGAATTAGGAAAAAAGGTGGTATCCTGAGCGAAAGTGGCGCCGCGGTGAATTATATTTAATATTATATTACTAATACACATTTTTAAAAATGTTTATCGTGGAGATTTTAGGACCCACAATCTAGTATTTTTAGACGGTATCGTTACATTCCCTCGTAGTCACTGCTAGAAGTAGATAGCAAAACTGATAAAAGTGGGCGTTTTTGACACATTTGCTATCTACTTCTACGAATGACTACGAGGGCATGATGTGATACCTTCTAAAAATACTAGACCATGGGCCCTAAAATCTCCACGATAAACATTATTAAAATCTTTTTCTATTAATAACTTATTAAATAAAAACCTCTGAGGGCGCCACTTTCGGTCATACAACCGCCTTATTTTTGTTTGAAGTTATATACTAATCTGACAAAAATGATTACACGTTATTAAAATCAAATAAACTTCAAAAGAGCAGCAGCGAAACACGCGATTGAATTATGCATAAAACTGTGGAGTCACGGGCGGGCGCAAATGAAGAATGGAGCGGAGTCCTAAAGTCACCTGGCGCTCCCCACTTAAAAATCCATTAGTCACGAGCTCTGAACATTTAGAAGTAACGGCAAGTAGGTCTAGTTCACAACAACGTACTCAACTCAGTCAGCCGCTGGCTGTCAGGAGTCACTGTCAGCCCCAATGTGAATGTGAACTTAGAGTTTATATGGATCTCTTACTGCCCTATAGAAATCAACATCATTTCATAGATAGAAATTTAATCATGTATGAATGACGGATGTAACAAACAGTGTGTGTGATTTATCCATTAAAATCTGCATAATCGAAACGCAGCTGTGTTTTATCCACCTCAGACGGTGAGAATAAAAACAATTATTAAGAGAATTCAGTGCTACGAAAATCGTAGTCGAACAACGACCGAGACGCGAAGCCGCGGGTGGTGCGTTTTTCGCAAAATGGCAATGGCAACCGAGTCTTATCTCAAAAGGACTATTTCGCAAAATGGCCAACTTTTACTAATGCATGATAGCACAAACAAAACATTTTATTATGTTAATGGATATTATTATATTTATAAATGTAAAACTGCTTTTTACTTACATTTAAAATAATATAATAAATTTTTGTTTTGTTTGTTAGATTTTATTTATGAAATGCAAAAAAAAACTGTAAGTATGTATTTTAATTTATAATAAAAGAATCGGCTTTGTTTACATTTCATTTATAAAAAAAAAAACCCATAAACATAAT
This sequence comes from Agriphila straminella, assembly GCA_950108535.1. Lineage (NCBI taxonomy): Eukaryota > Metazoa > Arthropoda > Insecta > Lepidoptera > Crambidae > Agriphila > Agriphila straminella. Next base: position 3,813,112 of record OX467316.1, on the reverse strand, counting down.
AAAATGTTTTAAAATTTGTGCTGTCATGCATTAGTAAAAGTTGGCCATTTTGCGAATTAGTCCTTTTAAGACTCGGTTGCCATTTTGCGAATTAGGTATTATGCGACTAAACAGGTGGGTGGTGTACCATAGTAACGGCCGCCACGTCGAGAATTTTAACATTGTTGAGAAAAGCAGTAAACTTTGTAACGGCCGCTCACAATCAACGGTTAACAATATGTTTGGTGTGAACACAGCCTTAGATTATAAGGGCAAGTATCAGCGACCTTGATGGCAGCCCTTACCCGGATATCCTCCACCGTATCCGCGGATATTTGCATGAAAGCCCCGTAATGTGTATAATTTGTCTCTGACGTCAACGTTAACTTTCTTTGACTAGTTCAACCTTTTCGTAGGAAGCAGAATTTATCGGTGAGCCAGTGTGGTCGTTGGGCCCTATTTCACCAAATTGACATTTGTCAGCTTCGAAGTTTGTCAGTGACAATATGTCGGGAAATTTTACAATGGTAGGTACTTACCTTTTATTGTGAAACATGGATAATTTTTACAATTCTACAATTTAATTGTCACGCAAACTTGATTCGATCTCTTCTCAAGAATTACCGACAAAACTGTGTACATTATGTCGACTTGGTCATAAGACAGGCCGCTTTTGACAGGCAAACTTTTTCAATTGATTATGTAGCGATTAGATGGTCGTAGGTATATCAGTGTCAACGTTGCCATGTTTCTGAATCGCTTCGATCATTTATAAACCAACCGCCTCTGAGGTCTGCGGTCCCCTCCTGGCGAATCCCACATGCCCACATGCTCCTATGCGGAAAAAAAGGTCTAGTCGTTCGTGATCGTTTGTCTCTTTACGTCGAAAAAAAAGTTGGCAACCCTATTTGGAGGTAGGGCTTATTTCTAGTCCGCCTGGCTAGCTACCACCACCTTACCTAAGTCTGACGCCATAACAACAATAAAAAAAATGTGTTTCGGTAGTTAAAGGCTTACCTCTATAATCTATCTATCTATCTAAATAGACAGATCCTAAGTGATGAGGATTCCGGGTGTAGAGCGCTTCCATTTCGGCCTTAGGTGAGGTGAAGCACGAATAGTGCCATGTGCATAATAAAAAAAATACACCACTCGATAAAGAATCACTAATAGGTCAACTGTTACTGTACTATATGGTCGGAATGCAAATTTTATAATGTAGAGACTATGCAACTGATGCAACATCTTTAACAAAATAGTTCCTCATCAAATAAGACCGACATTTAAAAGTTAGTTTGATTATACACTAGAACTTATACTGAGCTTGAGGTCAGTATTGGCATCACATAGCACGTATTTCTTGTTGTTGTTTTTTTTTTATTTTTTTATTTATTTTTGTTTAAATCATTTGTGCCTATTGTGTGTGTGCTATGTGTTGCCAATAAATAAAATTCTATTCCATTCTAACTTGTTTACTACTAGAGCTTCAAATTAAAATATTTTAATTTTCAAATAAATTAATGTACAGATAACTTTAAGAGTTGAAAATTAGTAAAATATTATAGCGTACTTGTACTTCTCATCTAATCTCCTAAATAAATAAACCATCAACTTACACAAATAGCTTGACAGTTAAGACAAGAAGATAAGTAACCAAGCTTAGTTCATAATCCTAGAATACAGAAGTCTTTACATTTAAACAATATTTCACAATTTCGTTTACTTAAATGGGTTTCTCGTCGCTGAGCGATTTCTAAAGGGGTCGTTTATGTTTAGTTTAGTTAGACAGACGACCAAGCAATACGTATTTTATGCACGTAGTTGCTACTTTTAGTCGAAATGGCGAATTATTCAAAAGTCATGCAGGGTCAAAATAGAATTAACCTTTTCACTTTATAATGATTAATGGCTTATCATTACGTCACTGTAACTGGATAGAAAAAACAACGATACGAGTTTCGAGTAAACAACGATACGAGTTTCGAGTAAATGCTCGCATGACCACCGAAAAACGTATTTCGCGTGATATTTGTCTTTTGACAGTTAAACGTGATAAATCGCTATATCATCGCATTCGGTGGGGAAGGGTTTGATTACGAGTTTTCTTTGTGTAAATTTTTCAAGAAATGATAAAACTAAGAAATAATAGCTTACTTATTTGTCGTTTTAATCGCAGTGAAAAGTAATGTCTTTGAAGTGATAACTACTTACCATAATTTCACGACAATATTTAATAAAATTTCTGGTACCTAATTGGTAAAAACAATTAAAATCCTATTGATTGATTGTAACAATTGCACAGCAGAATATTATATAAAAGTACTAAACGTACAATAGCTCTATATCGACCTAAAATTATCAACAAGGAAGCAGATTAGACCTTAAGTCAGTCAAGGTCTATTATTACTCCGACAGATTGTAAGGAGGATCAACGGCGGAAAGGTCTTCCGACCTTTTGCTGGGCACTCTCTAGACTCTAGTCTAGTGAAATGCTCAGTTGAATTTGCATGAGTAATTTTTTATCCGTCTCTTTGGTATAAGAGACTGTGTGTGTTCTTCTGTCTGTCTAAGAGCAATTTTTCTTTGTTCTGTGGTTCCGGCAGTTACAGGAAAGATAGCCAGTTCCTCAGTGATGAGAATTGCGGGTGTAGTGCGCTTCTACATTCGGCCTTATCGTCACTTAACATCAGATGAGGTGAAGGCCAAGCACTATACCGTTGAGCATAAAAAAAACCTAAAAAAAAATTACCCTATAATATTGCTAACTCAAAGCAACAAGAAATTCTGAGATTTCTTCCAAGCTCATCTAAGTAGCGTTTAAAATCACCTGCGGCGTCGTAAAAATGTAAATTGCCCGCTGTACTGTTCCAGCATCACAAAGGGTATGTTCTTTAGTAACATTTTACTGAGCGTTTTTTTATGAACCTTTTTATTCTTAACTGATTTGCTATTTTAAAAATCCTTCTAACCCCGAATAAGTTTTGTGGTCTCATTGCAGATTGCACAATGCTGCACCACGCTGCACTATTTATACTTACTATAAAATCTCACAGTGTCACAGCACAGCATAGTAACCTATACACCGTTATTTTTTAAGTATATCTTAGAAAAGAACAATATTAGCTAGGTTAAAACGCCAGAAGATTTGCTAGCGATTAACACAAAATTTTAGTAAGTAAGTACTTGATGCTTTCTTGATTAGTTTAATATCGAAAAGTTTCACCCAATCCTTCTTTCAATCAACCCCCCTCCTATTAAACGGTATATCACGCGATATATATCGTGTTTCGTTGGTCATGCTAGGGGGCTGCCCCCCTTCGGTCACCGAAACGCGATATGATTTAGCGATTTATCACGTTTAACTGTCAAAAACAATTAGACTTTGACAGTTGAGGGCTATGATATTTTAAGTTTGAGTGTCGATGAAACGCTATATCACGCAATATCATCGTGTTTTGGTGGTCATGCTAGGAGGCTGGGCAGTCAAAATGCTTTTCTAATGACGGGTTTTCAAAGTGACATTTAAAAATAAAAATAGTAACTATTTGATTCACTAGATGGTGTTGATACTCTTCGAAGCCTAAAAATAGTAACTATTTTTTCACTAGATGGTGTTGATACTCTTCGAAGCTTAGTAAAAAAATCACATTGTCACCTATTTTTATAAACGCCATCTATCGAGCCTACAGTTTTTTGTCATTGTGAAAAGCCCTCATTATTATTTAATATCTATCTCACATCAAGAAAAAACAACTTTTATGACTAATTCGTAATTTCTAGTTCAACTCGCTCGATCGTGCAAATCTAACGTATTAAATAACGTAAAACTCAGAAGGGCTTTTTAATTTATGAAAAATAATAATAAGAACACCGAACCATTCAATATTTTCACTACATCGATCGTTGCAATTCACGTCTAGAAAACAGTAAACACTCTAATCTAAAGGAACTTTTACGGCATCCTTTGCAAATATAGGCTCAGATTACGCTCGTAAAAAATATGCGTAACAAAATAAAGCCTCTTATTTATTTTATAACATCGCACAGCTATTGATAAAGTAAGGTTTTGAAGGGATTTGAAAACAACGCGTTGGGCGCCAAAATGGAGTCAATATAGGTACTTTTAGGATTCCGTAATAAAACAAGGAACCCTTAATAAACCTAAGATCATTCGATTCCATCTTTATCTTGCGTCATCTTTATCAGCATCGTAGCGTCACAGTCCGTGGTCGAGTGGTTTGTACGCCGGTTTTCAAGGTGTCACCATCTCGAGGTCCCGGGCTCGATCCCCGGCTAGGGTAATGTAGAAAACGATCTTTTCTACATTGTCTCAGGTCTGGGTGTTTGTGATACCACCGTTGTCTCAGATTTCCATAACACAAGTGCTTTAGCTACTTTGTAATCGGAGCAACGTATGGATGTTGTCAAATATTTATTATTTACTTTTATAATACTGTGCGTCCACAGTTTTGAACCGAATTTGATTATTTACTTACTTCTAAAAGAGATCTCAGATTTAACGTAACAAACAAAACATTATATCTATATTTTTATTGTTTCACGTAAGTATTATCTCTTCTTTATGTAAAGATAATAATTATAATGATAATGTTTTTTAGCCCTACCTCATTAATTTCCACGGCACTTTTTTTTTAAAGCATTCTTCCAAAAAAAGATCTAGGCATAGGTAGGTACCTACCTAATATTACGACATTTTAAAGGATGACCTTTAGTTTTATTATACCAGTTTTATATAAATATCCGAATAGACGCGAAATATAATACTTATAGATTCTTCAACCGTGAACTTTGAAAGGAAAATAAATTAGCATACCAAAGGCACCCACAGGTTATGACTTAGACTCGAATATCGAATGTGAGACATTGTTAAAATTGGAAATCAGGGATGAAATTAGGTAGGTAGGTATTTTTATTTTTTTTTCACCATCTATTTCAAAAATACCATATAAGTACCTAACACAAACTGAAGAGATTGACAGTGTGTACAGTGGCCGTAGGTAAGTAATTATTTCAAGGACATGGCCGAGACAAAATACTGTTATAGGTAGTCTACTAGGTAGTCTAGTAATTTATTTTATTTACGTGTTCATGTTTGTTATTTCCGAATTGTACCTAAAGCACAGAATACATACGCCCAAAGCAACAGAATACATCCAAACAACGCCCCTAGCAATGTCTGTAGAATAAAGTTAAATAACATAGTGATAAAATATGAAAAATACAAACGGCTTGTATGGTCTCTTCGCCGCTGGTAGGTGATATGGTTTATTTTATGTTCAGCCTAAAATAACAAAGACAGTTTGCGGAATCTAGCTATTGTAAACAAGTCAGACGGACGGTGGTAGCGAAGCCACCTGCAAAAACAATCACAACTTCAAACACAATTACAAAGAGGATGGTTATTGTATAGTATGTGATTCATTATTTAAGAATTATAGGAGTACATATTGTAGGTAGGGGCAGGGGCGGATCCAGGATTGAAATTGTCATTTTGAAAGCAAGTTCAATGTAATCCGCAAAGGTAAGGTAATCGGCGTTGTTGTATACCCCTTTGCTGAAACTTTAATTTAGCAATATTTATTTATAAACTGTTCTTTAGTCTTTCGAGTTGTAACTTATGTTAATGTGATAAAGAATATTTTTAAAAGGGAAGTGACACCTATTTCATTGTCATCGTCTGAAAGGTGACACGATTTTTTTAACTTATTACAATAATACAACACTTATTACAACGGAATAGGGCACAAGTTTCATTGTTTCTTCTTCTTTATTTTGTTGCGCACGCACAATGATTGATGATCTTGCAGTGACAACATGATGTAAGAACCAAAATACATTATGCATGTTGGCTGTGAAAAATGACAGTCGGAAAGTAATTAACTTGTTTACAGATATCATAATTTTAATAGGATACCAATATAAAATTAACTTTAAAATTAGTTTGTAGCTATTCAACTAGTTGTGTAAACATAAATAGTTACAGACTAATTTTAAAAACAAAATTATGATTGTTCCAAGTTAACATATATAACATATTTTGCGTGAATGGTTAACATGTTAAGGTATTTAGACAAATGTTAAAAATAGGAAAATTTGTGTTTTCTGATTAAGATGTTAGGTTGGAAAACATGAAGTTGAAGATTTTAACAAAGCTAGATAACGTAGACCGTACAGCTAACGCCAATACGAAATGGATAATTGATTCAATGATATTATCATTGAACGACTGAACAGTTAATTAAAGGATAAAAGGCAGCGAAAGACGGGCGAAGTAAAACATGATTCAAAAGGCATTACTTACGCCGTTCAAATTCAATCAGCACGACCCTCGCCGCTTTTCATTTACACCCATGCGGAAATTCGTAACTAAATAAGTAATCGAACGACAACATAAACGATTGTAAAGTAATCCATAAAACAACTGGACAGCGTCTCAATTTGCTTAACCGGACAATAGATATAATACATTAATATTTAGCGGTGACAATGATGGATTTGATTACGCATCGTGAAAGAAACATTACGGCTATCGGCGCATACAAATTGACATCTATAATATTTATGTCAATGCTAAATTGTCGCTAATGTATGTAGGTGTACTTAACCACTGTCGATGTCGTAAGGTTTATTGGGGTTTATTAGAATGTATTAAACAATTAAATTTTACATCTGCAATTCTACAACACGAGGCATAATGTTGCCGGGACACCACCGGGACACTACCTACACTAGATGTCACGTCTAGGGTTGCCAACATGTCTGTGGCGAAATATAGTATTTTTCAAATTAAGCTATAAAAAATATAGTACACTTAAAAAAAATATAGTATGTAATAGGCAAATATATTTTTTTACTTATTTATTTTTATAAAAACATTTTTTTTTCAGTTTTTGCAATTTTTAACAAGTTTTGGATATTTTTGGAGTCTTTTTTGTATCTTTCGCTTTTTAATGGCACTTGAATTGAACTTGACGCACTTTCGTTATCGCTACCACTTTCCATAACTAATTTATTTAAGACTTGTGTTATATTTCTCAAAGAAAGAATAATGTTATATTTTGCAGATGATTACCAACAAAATCTCAAAACAAAAATAGAGCAGACCAACCAATCAACAAGCTATCGTTTGAAGCTTTTTAATTTGACATTGATGCAATAAGGCAGATACTTTCAGAATTCAGATACGATATACACTACACGCTATCGAATCAGTCAAATCAAAATGCACGATCACAAATTGAAAAACATAAAGATTTGTTTCTTAGCGTTCGATGTTAAAAATATAGTATTTTTGCGTACTATATATTTCTTCAACAGTATATAGTACGCAGACCCGAAATATAGTACAATACTATATATTATAGTACGGTTGGCAACCCTAGTCACGTCCCTGCCTCAGCATAATGTTGCCGGGACACTACCTACATTAGATATGTCACGGCAATGCTGGTATTCTGGCAGAGTGCGCACGGGAACGCTCAAAAATAAATGATAAGAAAACTATACACGACAAAGTTCAAAAACACATCACACCGGCAACATTAGTTTGTAGTCAAATCCAATAAGTATATCAATATAAATGGCCGAGATTTGCGTTTGCACGCCACGTCACCGGGGTGTTCATCATTATTCTAGAGCAGAAGTAACCCGACTCACATGATAGGTACATATTACCTAGGAGGCGAAAGAATTAAACGAATGTGTTGCTATTGCTGGTCTTTTGATGTGAAAACCTGTAAAAAAAAAACTCTTGACTGATGAGATGTAGACCGCATCGCATAACCTTGTATCTAGGTTTATATTGATAACACTTCAAACAACTAAAGTTAAATTATAAATTGCTACAATTTTACCGATTTCCAAAATTGATTTTTATTCTTAACGGGTAGTGCTTGGCCTTCATCTCACCTGTGATGATAAGGCCGAAGGTGGAAGCGCACTACACCCGGAATCCTCATCACTAAAGAACTGGCTATCTTACCTCTAACTGCCGGAACACAACTTTTAAATTGTTGTTATGGCGTCAGACTTAGGTAAGATGGTGGTAGCTAGCCAGGCGGACTTGAAATAAGCCCTACCACCAACCAAACCGAGTACTAATTGTACCCCCCCTGGGAATCGAACCCGGGACCCTTGCGTCTTACACGGGTGGGCGAACCACTACACCACAGAGGCGGTTAAATTTCCGTCTTTAAGAATATTTAAATGGAAGAATTTAATTCGCATTGCATTGCAACATAAACGATTATAATTTTTAGCAGTTTGTGATGAATCACTTCCCAGCAAACATTATCTTTGTGATAATAAAGATACACAAATTATTAATTCAACATAAAAGATGAGGAGATGTACGGTATGATAAGATAACCGAATTTACCAGCTGAATCTCACTGTCATCTCAAGAAGTAAATGTAATAATTTGCATTTTGGAACACGCTGTAATTGGTGAAGATATAATGAGCTGCAGTTCGCTCAATCATGAAGTACGACAGGGCGTGGATAGCTTTTGATTTGGACAGCAAAAGGTGCATAAACCCCTCTGTCCATGTCCATCAGCCATTATGATGTCCCCACTGCTGGGGCACAGGCCTTCCTTATGGGTGGTAAGGAGGATGGGCCATAACCCACCACGCGGGCCCAATGCGGATTGGTGGGTGTTAACGACTGCAAATGCAGCCGGGACCAACGGCTTAACGTGCCTTCCGAAGCACGGAGGAGCGCGAGTTAATAAATTTTTGGTCACCCATCCCATGACCGACCCTTGCGAACGTTGCTTAACATCCGCAATCGCTGGGCCAGGCGCTAAACCACTGCGCCACCGAGCTCCTCATATCATTTTATTTACATTTACATTGCCTTCAGACACATTCGCACAATTTCCGCATTCTAATGTGTCTGAAAATTGATTGAACTTCTCTATCGATAGATGTATGGTAATAAGTTAAAGTTTTCGTTGACTATCGATTTTAAAAAGAAGGTTATAAAGTTTGAAAGTAGTGTCCAAAAGCCAAGGTAACAGAAAAGACAACGAGGGAAACCATGATGAATTTCTTATAGAACTGCATGTGAGTGCAAACAAAAGAATTGTACAAGTATTTACTGACAACAAGTGTATTAAATGATGTTGTCAAATAAATCTAATGATAGTAACGTGTTAATTAGTATCTACTAGCTACTTAATCATTCGCTGGACATTATTTATCAGAATTTTCTTACCGTAATAAACTACATGCACCAACAAGAGAAATATAAATTACCTACAGGAAATGAGGCCCAAAATATACTTTATCTTATTAACCTTAACCGATATTCCTTAGGCGCTTTCCTGTTTTATGTTGTGGTTATGTAAGGAAATATGTTTGTAGTAGAACGAATAATAATCTTAGAATACCTATGCATTTACCTATCACAGACAATCTCGTCACATTTCCTTTGAAATACAATTTTAGTGTTTTTTTTCAATCAAAGACAGTACGCATTATCTTCTCCGTCACGGGTTATTATAAATTATGTCCTATTCCATGTTGTAGGTAACTTTACGTTATTTTTCGTGTAAAATATAATGCTCTTTTAGCATTTTTTGCTGGCAACATTGAAATAAAAAGTAAAATGTAAATTTGGTACTTCCGTATCCTCATGGGCGTAGCCACGGTGGGGCAGGATGGGGCGCTTGCCCCACCCTGGCTCTGACCTGTGAGGTACCTACCTAATCTTACCTAAGTAAGAAAATATAAAAATGACGCGGAATTAATGAGATAGGCCCGTAGCAATACAAAATATGCATAAAAAATTTACCAGGGTAAGACCGCGGGTATAGATTGCTAGTTACACATTATTTTAGACTGCTGCCCCACCATGCCCATGGCTGGCTACGCTCATGCGTATCCTTTAGACATGGGTTGTAACAGGGTAAATTGCCTACCTGTTACAACTGTTCCTGTTACACTAATATAACAGTGCCAACAACCTGTTACAGAAAATAACAGCCATGTCGTAACAATTTGCCTACATTGTTCCGCCTGTTCCGTGGAACAAGCGCTTGTTTTGTCTAACTTATTGGCTACTTTATATGAAGAAAAGAGAAAAAGCTTGCTATTTTTAGCTTTTATGATCATAAACTGAACTTTTTACGTTAAACAAGACTAAGCTTTGTTACAAAGAAGTAAAATCTAATATTACAAAATCATTTTTCCAATACAGCAGTTACAGCGCACCCGCGTCATCTAGCGTTTTTATTCGGTGAACCATCATGTCACCTAATGAAGTTGCTTGCTTGCCTTCATTAAGCAGTTTACTTAAATTGCGATAGATGGCAGTAATTAAAACAAAAATAATTACCAATTTTAAAAAATAAAGTTATAAAATATACATTATAGTTAAAAAAAACTGGTGCAACCGATTTTCAACCTTAGAAACCTTAGAAAGGGATGGTGCTATTAATCGCATACAGCGCCATCCCTTTCACTGCTAGACGATCAGGCATTTTTCCAAGAATTTTCATATCAATCATTTACATTGCAATACTTCTTTTCTTTTCCCTAACAACTGGCAGCACTAGACATTCCATTTTCCTAAACCCGCCCGCATGTCTTGCTTTGCCTATGTGATCGTACACACGCGAGCGTTTTTTTCGACGCGCGTTTTTTTTACCGCTCTTGATGTTCAATGCGAAAAGGTCGCTTGTGTGAACGAGCCTTAAGTTGAGTCGCCAATGAAAGGTGATGAGACTAGGGATGCGGAGGCCGTGGTGTCAGGGGTGCCGGACCGAGTAACAGCCAAGCAAGTTGCACTTATAATAAAAGGTATGACTCGAGGCAAGTCCCCCGGACACGACGGCCTCAGCATTGAACATTTCATATATGCGGGGCCACACCTCTCGAGGCTTTTGGGTTTGCTCTTCACGCTCTGTATCAGGCATTGCTATCTACCCAATGAGCTGATGAAGACGGTGGTAGTGCCTATAATTAAGAATAAAACAGGTGATAACTCTGACAAGAGCAACTACCGCCCGATTTCATTAGCCACCATAACATCTAAGGTGCTTGACGGCCTGCTTGAGCGACAACTTAAAGACCACCTTTTCTTTCACGATGGTCAGTTCGGTTTCAGACCGGGACTGTCGACCGAAAACGCTATTATGTCCCTCAAGCAGACCGTCAGGTACTACACCGACAGGCACACGCCAGTCTATGCAGCATTTCTTGATCTCTCTAAGGCATTTGACCTGGTTAGATATGATATTCTCTGGCACAAATTGAGAGGTACTGGTGTGCCGGGTGAGTTTATCAATATCTTCAGATATTGGTACAGTCACCAAACTAACCAGGTCAAATGGCTTGGTGAGCTTTCTGATGAATACTGGTTGGAGTGTGGAGTGAGGCAGGGAGGTTTGACGTCTCCTTCACTCTTCAACCTTTACGTAAACCGGCTGATTGTTGAACTGAGCAACACCGGTGTCGGCTGTTCTATCGACGGTCATATTATCAACAGTATTAGTTACGCTGACGATATGGTGTTGCTCAGCCCATCAATCGCCGGTCTCAGGAAGTTGATAGGAGTTTGTGAGGAGTACGCGACCGCACACGGCCTCCTGTACAATGTCAAAAAGAGTGAGCTCCTGATATTTCAGGCCAAGGGTCGTAAGTTGGAGAATGTGGCACCTGTGCTGCTTAACGGGGTCGCTCTCGGTAGGGTGAGGGAGTTCAAATACCTCGGCCATGTTGTCACTGAAGATTTGAAAGACGACAGAGACATTGAAAGGGAAAGGAGGGCGATGGCGGTCCGCTGTAATATGTTGGCACGCAGATTCGCACGATGTAGCGCAGATGTAAAAATCACGCTTTTTAAAGCGTTCTGCCAGACCTTGTACACGTGCAATCTGTGGGTCAACTACACCCAGCGGGCCATCAACGCTCTCCGAGTACAATATAATAACGCCTTTAGGGCGATGTTGGGGCTCCCGCGCTACTGCAGCGCGTCAGCGATGTTCGCGCACGCGCGCACAGATGGTTTTTACACGGTGCTGCGACGCCGCATCGCCTCCCTCCAGCGCAGAGTGCGCGGGAGCACCAATCTCATCCTGAAGGTGCTCAGCGAGAAGCCGGACTGCCCACTGCGGAGGCACTGGGTACAAGTGCATGTGCTGGTACCCGGTGCGACTGCGGGAGGTCGCTACTTAAATTAGGAAATTATTATAAGTTTTAACTGAATTTTATTTATATTTTAATTTAAATTGATTTTATTGATTAGATATTATTTTGATTTTATTGATTGGATTTTATTTTTGATTTTATTTTTATCTTATGTTTTTTTATTAATTATAAATGTGTATGTATAAATTTCATTATGGACACTGTCTGAAATAAAGTGATTTTATTTTATTTTTTTGATTTTATTTTATTTTATTTATTTTTATTAAGCGATCTAGCAAGCCCGGAGGCTGATTACGTAATTTTGTTGCAACTCTGACAGAAATCGCAGTTACATTGCTGCTTTAGTAAGAACCAATGTGACATGTGACGTTACTTAAAGCGGCAATGTAACTGCACTTTTAATCGAGAATTGTTAGGAACAGACTTACGTAATCTAAGAGCTGAACTAGTAGTAAGCCCTTGCCACAAAGCAGGGCTTTGTGTGGGCCGATACTATAAATTAGAAAAAAATATTTTAATCTACAATATCGGCCCTGCATGCCTACACAAATAATACGCGATTTAATATCCTTTAATAATCTCAAAAAATGAAATTATAATTTTCATAACACCCGATATCCCTGTTTCCCACCGTTTAACTTGACATTGGCAAATGGCAAAACAGTCAAACTGTTGCCACAAAAAAAAGAAGGTCATAAACAAACACCACACAGGAACAGTATTTATTATTATTATTTATTAAGTTCAAGTTACAAGGGCTCATTTTTGTTAGTAACAAAGTTTTTACTTAACCTATGTTAGTAAAATCATATTTCATAATAATAATGGTGCCACCGTCCGCACGCGAATCACCGACGCACCACCCCGGCAGATGTTACGCAGCAATGATTCACGTACGGGCAGTCCAGCCTGCTTGCAATCATGCTCAGGATGCTGTTGGCGACCAATGCAGTATAGCACGACCAATTTACAAAGTCGAATTTACTAAGGTTTTCAATGGACTTAAATGTATTTTTGATATGGTCGGTTTATATAACAGGTAAAAATAACAAGCTTTGTCTCTTTTCTTTCCATAATATGTTAGAGTGAGGTAGCGCTTGTTCCAAGTAACAGGCGGAACAATGCAAACAGGTTGTTACTCTGATAACAGGCATAACAGTTCGGTACAGGGTACAGTGGAGTATTTGGAACAGTGAAGACGGTAAGAACAGACTGTTTCGCCTGTTCCTTTGAGTAACTGTTATTTCATAGCGCTCGTAACAGGACGAAACAGTTACATTTAATTATCTGTTGTTTTTATCTGTTACGATAAATACGCCTCATGTCTAGTATCCTTCTCTCTGCCTCGGCAGCAATACACGCTGCCGCTGCGCTGCCCAAGCGCTGCCTGATTTGTGTTAAGCGCTTATTACACCTTCCTGAATTTCGGATCCGGAATTTAGTGTCCGATTTAGGACGAGAAATTCAGTCGCCAATTAGACCGTCCCGAATGTCGGATCCGATATCACAGCTTTACGATCATACAGTTGTTAAACGAATGTTCTTGTAGCCGTAAAAATACATAGCTAGGTAAATAGGAGGTATATGTAGGTAGCTAGGTAGGTAGTAGGTACGTGTCATTTTCAACGCTAATCTGAACTAGTTTTTAACCGACTTCATCAAAAGGAGGAGGTTCTCAATTCGATTGTATACTTTTTTTTTATCGTTATTCGCGCGTATCTTCGACATTAATGGACTGATTTTGATGATTCTTTTTTTGTTCGATTGAGTTTTCTTGCGAGATGGTCCCATTTTTTTTTTCAAATCGGTTCAGTAGTTTTCAAGTAAACCCGAAAATACTATGACTTTACATCAACTACCTTGACGACTTTGTTATTTATGAACCGAATTAGATGATTGTTTTTGTTGGGAAAGGGATACCTTTGTGTAGTCTTTTTAACCGACTTCAAAAAAGGAGGTATTCAGTTTGTATATGTATGTATGTTTCTCCGCGATTATCTCACGTTTTGCTGAGCCGATTTTACTACCTAAATAATATACCTACACTACCTTATACAGAAGGTACTTACACTAAAAATAAAAAAATAAAAAATTGTTTAAAAAACAAAAAAACCGACTTCAAAAAACCTGCGTCTAAAAAGCAAGAAATAATATATAAATCATTAGATACGCATTATCATATCATTGTTATAATAAAACACGTCTATTGAAGTCAGGTGGGGCTTTTAGAATAAAAAAAGGAAGTTGTAGGTACTCCAGCCCCACCCGACTTTAATAGACGTGTTTTATTATAACAATGATAATGCGTATATAGCTAATGATTTATATATTATTTCTTGCTTTTTAGAGGCAGGTTTTTTGAAGTCGGTTTTTTGTTTTTTTATATTGATGTAGGTCAAAAAAAGGCAAATCACAGAGTGACAACCCTTATATACTTTTAGTCGTTGCGCCAACTGTCTATCTAGACGAACGGCGCGGCGGATTTTTTTTCGCCAACATAAAAGGCGTTGACTGACTGTACTCTTTATGCTGTGGTACTACTGTGTCGGAGCCGAGCGTCCTGAATGCGATTACACTGTCCTAAGTGCTTCCGATTTAGCATCCGTTATGTCGGAGACAATTTCTATCCTAATTAGGATCCTAAATCGGATCCTAGCTTCCTGAATGCAATTACACTGCTCTGAATTTAGGAGCGACTTCATATCGGGTCCGATATTTAGGATGATCTAATTAGCTCTTTACTATAGAATATTGAGTATGTAAAAAAAACTCTGTTTATCTGGGGTTTTGTAGATTTACCACCATGTGGAAAAATGCTTTAGGAAATTGATCAATCGGTAAAAAAAGTTTGGGGAATAAAGCGAATGGAAATCAAAATAATAGGAAAAAATAATTTCGGGGAATCCGCCTCTACAGTCATCTAGAAAACGAAGAGCCAAACAGCATTCTTATGTTTCAGGATAGAATTTTGGCTTCGTAAAATAAACAATTAATGAGGTGACTTTATTAGCTGGCTTTATTTATATGGCCGAATTTAAAGGGTTTCACATTTTAGCGCTGGATTAACTCATTTAGCAGCCGCTAATTATCTCGCAATGAAGCCATATTACATTGTTTGAGGGATCATGTTTTATATGCAGACTATTGCAAACTGACGTAATAGAAGAAAAGCTGTGGATAATCATCATCAAACTTTTAATACTTACTTGTCTCATTATACGCGATTACGAATTTCGCTATCAAAAAGATGTGATGAACGGGCAGTTTCCGCAACTCGACGTCTATTGCGTTTGCGCCTATTTTGCGTTCAGAGCCATCTTTGGTAGGTTAGTTACCTACTACCTACGCGCTACGTTTTCGCTAATAGCTTTTTGAAATGCCAAAAAACCATACTTTCGAATGCAAAGTTCGTTAATTATCGCCTTAAAAAATGTGTCTTAGTCTTATCTATGAGTAAAGCACATAGTTAAAACGGGTCGTATCCACAATGAGTCATTGCGGATACCAGGGCCCAGTGTTGATTGATGAAGGCTCGAGATTGCTACGAACTGTACATTTTCCTGTCTCCTAATCTCTCGTAAAAAGAACAAAGAGTGTTGCATAAGCGTAGCGTTTTATCTTATTAGTACTTTAATAAAATGTTCATCCATTCTAAGGCAGCGAAAATCGCGGGGTCCTTTTTAGTTAGCTGAGATTACAAGGTCGTAGATAGTTAGATACAATGCGGTTATTGTTTTCTCGATCAGATAGAGATTAAGATAGAGTCTATCTAATGAAGCACATCATAAAAAATATTAAAGTAATAATAGGTATCAGGTAGACCGAACCGTTGCGTTTATTGAAAAGCATGTGCTATCTCTTGGCCAAAGCATATTAAGACGAAAGTCTTAAGTCTAAAAGGCTATTGCTACAAGATATAAGTTAATTTCATTGGTAATTGGTACTCGCAAGCTCGCAACGACTTCAATTAATCTCTCCATTCATCAGATAATATTATTATTGAGAATCATTCATACAATGCTAAAACAAACAGCCAGCACACACGTTCAGTACCTATTGACGTCATCACAAAATACGCGGCCTATTGTTTTTGCAACGTAAATATAACTTGTCTCGGCTTATCTGAGTATCTTCTAATTATCTTGTATACGTGAGCCATTACGAAGAATTGCCAAAGGATTTGAGTCTCGTCGGTGTTTCCCGATCCCATGGTGAATCATCAAATTGCCGTTTCTGCTTTTTTGACATCATTATAATATGTTGATCTTTTCCTGTTGTAGTTGGAATCTATTTTACTTTTTGGTTTAGTAACGCTAACAGTCATTCGTCGAAACGTGAACCGCGTACGTTGATATATCGTACTATATATATAATATTATAAATGTGAAAGTTTGTGGGTTTGGATGTTTAGATGTTTGGATGTTTGTTCCTCAATCACGCAAAAACTACTAAATGGATTTGGTTGAAATTTGGCACACAGATAGTAAATAGCCTAGATTAAAACATAGGATACTTTTTATCCCGATATTCCCACGGGAACGGGAACCACGCGGGTGAAACTGCGGGCGGCCGCTAGTACCTAATAAAAAATATGTAATTTATAAACATCCATTTCATACAAATCTGTTTTTCTTACAAAAGATACGTTGATTGAAGCCACACAGTGCGTCAGCGTTGCATTTTGCATAATTATACAGGAAGATGATCCCCGAGACCCAATTCCTCCCAATACATCGTCCAGAGAAAAAAATACCTTTTACACATATCAACAACTTTCCTATGAAAAAGTCATCACATTCATAGGTGCATTACTTACGGAATTCCAAGAAGCAAAAATTTTGAACCCAATAACTTGGGTACATGTAGACAGGATCGGCAGTAAGTCGTACTGTGCCCCAAAATAGAACGGGCGGCTAACTGGCTAGTCAGCTGGATTGACTTGCGAGCGAGAAGTCAGCCAGCACTCAAGACTGGGTTGAAGTTGAAACTAGTGTCTACATGAGCCCAGTTACTGACCCCGTATAAACCAGGCATAACTCCATTGTTTTTATTTATGTTTCAAAATTCACTATGTTCGTTACATTTCTAGACAAAACCGCTCTCGAGGTCGTCATGCTCCTAGGGCTGAACCTTTTCGCCCAACGACTGTCATCAGTTCTTCTCACTATGTGTCGCGCCCACTGCCACTTTAGCTGAGGCTGAGACCCAATTGGTCTATTGAAATTATTAATTATAAGACCAAATCCGATCGCCAACGATTAAGTTTCACGACAACGCATAAGTCTCCACAATAGCTACATAATGTAATCCATTGAAAATCAAACCCTATTGTAACACAGTAAAATGGATAGTTTTGGGTATAAACCATTGTTAATAAAGTAAGCCATTCATTTAAACACACAAAGGACAGCTTAAAGGGATTCGCCAAACGGCAAATCCAGCCTTCAAAAGTTTCAAAACTAACCTTAATAAGTACCTACCTAATTTATGGAGAATTTATTGTACTCGAAGGACCAAGAAATTCTACGAAAGTTACAAATTGCTTATTTTCTTTTGCTTCTTAATATTAGTTGTAATTGAAATGCCATTTAGTTTTAACATTCCATTGAACATTTAACAAAAAGAAATAAATACTTGCGTGTCTGAAATTCTGAATAGCGCATTTACAAAGTGTATACTACAATATTTAATCTTGTTCCAGCCGCGGCCGCGTAAGCAACCACGTCACATTACCAATTGACATCCCATTAGCGAGTCAAAATAAATCCAATTACAATGACTTTGGAATCTTTCACATTGAGTGAGTGGACTATAGTTTATAATTTAGTTTGTTTACTATACTAAATTTAAAATGAAAGCTCTGATATTATTTATTACTGGAATCTTTTTTCATCATGAGATCTGTGGTTTTTTGTAACAAGTATATCACAGCTTATTGAGTTATTTGTGTAGTGTACTGGTAAAGTACTGCTCCGCTAAACCACATCAGGGTTGCTCAGAATACTCTGAACATGAACATTCCCTATCATATTATGAATAGCATTTTGTTAGAATGTTAGAGTTACTTTAAACGAAATATTTTAAACATTGTAAAATTCTTTGCCCACGCAAAGGTTTTTTTTATTTACTTTGGAACAAACATTCTAAAGTTACTTAAAAATAGAAAAAAAAATTAGGCAGAGAATTCTTTTTATGTTACCTCTTCTATCTAACAAAATTAAATAAAACAAGGAATCTGTTAGAAAATTGTAATTATTTTCACTTATTATAACAGATTATCGGTATCACATTGAAATTGAATTGAGGAGTAGGACTTGAGGCAGGATTAGGATGTTGAGGACAAGGAATATCTGGAAAAGAAGATTAAAGAAGGAATTAATGCATATCCCTCCCAGCTGCCTTAAAGAAATTTTACAACTAGTTTTGGCTCTCGTTTAATCCAGATCTAGTATCAGCCATAGAAATGGCTTTTTGTGAATAAACAGATTGCCACGAAGCAGAATAAACAGAAGACAAAAAAATACAAATTCTACCATAACCTGTGTTGTGTAAACAATACCTAATTATTTTCATAATGTTGCCAAAGGTATACAAATAAAGATTAGCAAATCTTGTTACACTTCTGAAATTGTAAAATTAATTGTAAAATTCTTTGCGGAGCAAAGATGTTATTTTTAATTTACTTTGTCATAGTATAATAAATAATAATACAGAAGGACTATATCCCTATATTCATAATTGAATAGTAAACAAGTAGTAGCATAAAACATCAATAAGAAAGAAAAATAAGCATATTCTTGCTTTAAAAAAAATTGAGAGGTTAGTGAGCGCACTAACCTCTCAATTTTTTAAAGCAAATAAAATTAAAAATCTCTTTTTATTCGCAGTAGTAATGACACCTTCTTGTAACATTTTTATTACCACACATAAACAGTTGTTGTTAATCCATAACAGCGTAGGTATGTACTCACAATACATTGCAGTGGTGGCTTAAAAATAGTACATCGCATTATCATAAATCCAGATGTTACATTATTATTAGACAAGCGGCTACAGAAATAGTGTTAACTAAATGTGTGATGTTGATTTCTATTATCAACAGTACTTTTTTCTTGGGAAAGCTAAAGATGCAATAATATGTAAAAAAAAATCCTGGGCATTTTATTCTTTGTGTTCTTTCTCAGAACCTCAATAAAATTGCTGATTATGTTCACATAGATTTTGTAAAGATTACAATATATTAAACCGCTCAAGCAAAAAGGGTTTCATTGGTTTGTATTAATGCAGGGATATCTATATCATTTCAACATTATTGTTTTCAGAGGTAGGTGTTTAGAATACTTACTAATGAAAACAGTAGGTACCTAATTAAAACTGCAGCTAAACAATTGTGCTGCGCATAATAACATTATTTTTATATAAGATTCGAATATGAATCTTGTACTTTATCTAATCCAATGACAAGATTTTGGTTCTTTTAAAGCCCTTGTGAAATGAAAATATGCAAATGGAATGCAATGCTATTGTGAGTAAACACAATACCAGATTAGCATATTTGTTAGGTCTATAAAAGCAATCATACTGACACACATCTGCGATAAGGTATTTTGCAGGTCAAACCCGATGGTTTATCCTAAACAATGCCGACAGCCAATACTGATTACGACGCGCCTCCACATTGTAAACAAATGGTGTATTTTTAATTCCTAAACAATTGCCGCATGCGGTTATTTAACAATACAATAGGAATCCTTACCATATAAAGTCCTTGCAGTGGCTACAGAACGTAGGCTGCTTGAAGAACCTCGGCATGAACTTGTGGTCTTTTATCAGGTAAACATTCTTCTTTTTCAGGGCACCTTTACGACCCCGCAGGCGAAACGCCTGGTTGATCATCTTCAACTCACCACCTTCATCACAATTATTATCCTCGTCCGCCATGGTTAAGCGCGTTTAGGGGACGCCGGACAGATTCCGAAATAACTCACAAAATAAATCGCAGCACTACGCGACGCGACTCGTATGGGCAAACCACCGTCCTCAACCAAACGTCATTGCGATTTGGTCAAATAATTTAAAACAGACAGAGCGAACGACACGCGCACGCGGGGCGCGGCGAACACACAGAACAGCAAGGCAAACGACCAATAAAATAACCTTTCTGTCAATGTCAGTCATGTCAACCAAAGAGAATAATATTATAACATTATTGCTGCGTTCCGAATCACGCTTACAGTTATCACCCTACCATGAGTTGATGCAAACTGTTTACGTTAAGTTTCGTTGTTTACGTTACTATCGTTTTGTCTCTTTCACTTGCACTGACTGAGCAGTATATCCGATAGTTTACAGCTACAGCCCTGGGTTGCGTTCAGAGCCTTAGAGCGCGGTTGCTCGGTTGTTTTTTAACTCACTTCGGTTCGGAACGACCAAGAACTTCAAATGCCAATGTCAATACAAAGTCTTCATTTTCCATTTGGAATACGAATAATTTAAACTTTTCTTTATTCTAAATCAAATAAAATCCGATTTTTGAGGATCTACCATGATTATTTTAAGAATTAACGGCCAAATACTCAAACGAATCTTAAAGTTTAGGCCACCTTAAATTCAAAAAAGTTGTCAGATTTGACAGAAACTCTATCAAACTGAAGACCTTAACTTAAGATTTTTACTAAGAAGTCTTTGAGTATTCGGCCGTAAGACTCAAAAACATCAAAATACAAAATAATGTCAATTTACATTGATATTTTTTCTATAGACAAACGTCAGAGCGTTTTCCAACCATTTTGATATTTTGATGGTTAAAAGTTGCAACGCTCTAACGTTTGGAACGGGATGGTTGTGTCAACCGCGTTCGGTTGACACAACCATCCCGTTTCAAACATTAGAGCATGACGTTTCACGCTCTAATGTTTGGAACGCATTAGAGCGTTTGGTTGTGGTTAGGTTACACTCAAAGCGTAGGTTCAACGCAACCCTGTGAGCGCGCTAATGGGGGTTCATTAGCGCGCTCAAGACAAGCACCACAGAATAGATAGATTACGTTGGCCAATTAAAAGTAGGCCACGCCCCCAAATGGTAAATGCAATGTAAATGATTGACAAGAAATGCTTTCTCTGGAATCGCCATCGACAGAAACGTCAAGTTAGCACTTTAGCAGCCCACTTTGAGACCGTAATATCTCGGCTTGTATTGAAGCAATTATTATTGTTTGCGTATACGATTCACAATTTTCTAACAATTTTTCGCCATATAAATCATATTGATACGAACTGTATTTCTTAAGGTGTCTGCCAGCTTGACGTCAAGTTAGCAGCCTCACCAAGATACTCAAATATCTTCTGAACCATAGTATCACTATTTATATGCTATAGTTCACTATTTATCACTATTTATTAACAATACTAATTTGACTTAGTCGATACCTTCAAGTTGGTGAGTCTGCCAACTATACGCCTATGGTTGTTTGCAAAGAGAATATAATCACTACGTTTTGTTTGGTTGTTTTTATAACGTGTAATGGAGACCCCCTAAACCAGGGATGCACAGACTGCGGCCCGCGGGCCACATGTGGCCCGTCGGCAATATGCCAGTGGCCCGCCAGAAATAATTATTCCCTCATACGTTTGAAAAACAAAATTTTTTTGGCTTGTTTTATGTTTTTAATTTGTGCTGGTGGCCCGGCATTAGTTCATCATTTGCCCAAGTGGCACATGGTCTCAATAAGTCTGTGCATCCCTGCCCTAAACGATCAAAATTGCTTGTCAATCATTTACATTGCATTGCTTGTCAATCACATTTTGATCGTCTAGGAGCGATGCTTGACAAGCACCACAGAATAGATAGATTACCGTGACCAATCAAAAGTAGGCCACGCCCCCAAATGGTAAATGCAATGTAAATGATTGACAAGAAATGCTTGATCGTCTAGGGGCTCCATTCCATAAGGTCGCTCTCATTTGATTTTTGACGTTTTTGTTTGATGATCGGACGGGACCTTAATGCAGATATTAGACGGTTCATTTTTCGTTCATTTTCGATGCTTTATCGCAGTGAAGCATCGAAAATGAAGTGTCTAACTATGTAGATTTATCTTTCATCGCGATGCGCCTTTTTGATGAAAGTCACTAGACGGCCGTTCGCTTTCATCGGGCATCGGCATTTTATAGGTCATCGCATCGGAAATAAACAATAAATGAAGCGTGTAAACAGTGCCGTTCACTGCAGTGAACGGCATGTCGTCAGTAACTTATTTGTTATTATTAATGCCTTTATTTTTCGTTTTTAGATTTTTTTCAAGCCGCATCATGCAATATGCATACAAGCAGTGCATGTAAATTTTTTTTTCTCTTTAATTAACTCTTAATTCTTTAATCAAAATTATCACGCACAACCTGTTGCCGCAAAATTTTGTGTGAAATGAGAAATACTACATTCATTTTACATTTAGTGTCTAAATTAGAAAAGTCGTTCACTGTCACTGGTCACCATTCATCGAAAATGAAGCACCTTTGATGAACCGTCTAATATCTGCATTATTAGACACTTCATTTTCGATGCTTCACTGCGATGAAGCATCGAAAATGAATGAAAAATGAACCGTCTATTATCTGCATTATATGCTGCGGTCCGCATAGCGATAATATCGATATTATCGCGAATCCATATAAACTAGGTACCTATGTCACAGAATACATCCTATGTCCCTTCTATTGTAATATTTTGAGACTATTATTTAATTTGGTCGGATTCGCGCTAAAATCGCCATGCGGAACGCAGCCCGCGTATTAATGTACTCTATGGACGGGAGTCGTGAGTCGGTCGGGACGGTGGCCGTTAAAAAAATTCAATTTGTCAAGACGTTTGGTGAACTTGTATGGTGTTTTTATTTGTAATTGAATTCAAGTGGAAATGTGGATCTTCATTGACAATTACCAATAATACCTACTTCAAACGCTAGGACTGCTTCATAAAATTAATCCAAAATGAGTTCAGAAAATTCTGATTCCGGTCCAAATCTAACACTGTCGTTGGTGGCGCAGTTTGATGATTTGAGTCGTTTGAACGGAGTCCTAAATGATGGGGCAGCTGAAGAATGTAAGTACCTACTATTCCATATCATGTAGTTATGTACAAACCAAGTCGCCATAGAAAAACTAGATGTCAACAGCATAATTACTATTAGGTGTTCTTTTAACTTTAATTGAACTACCCCCCACAGGTTATTTCTTTTTATTTTCAATCATTTAATACCTCGTATTGTACGATACGCCTTGAAAAAGCAGAGTAGTAGGTACTTTCAACTATTCAGTGGCGTTGAGAGTAGGAATGAACGTCTGAGCATAACACAACAATGGTGAAATCCACAAAAGAATCGCCAAAACATAAAACGAAGAAGAAGGAAATTTTCGCGTAACTTGGCAAGATAAAAATGAGAGCAGCTACATACACTACAGTAGGCGCATCTTTTGTCTCATCTTTGTCTTGCCGGTATCTGTACTCTTATATACTTAAAATTACTATAGTACTCATAAATCCAATCATACTTTTTGATTTTGTTAGGTTTCTTGGCATTTCTGAAGCAAATGGAATGGGTGCGGGCACAATGGGCCGCCGCTGAAGCTGAGGCGGGCAGACTGCAGACGGAGTTGGATGAGGCTCACAAAACCCTCGCTAAGTGGGAGTCAAAATTTGCTCATGTGAGGAAACTACTGGACGGGGAGAAGCGGGAAAGAAATATAGTCCTGAAAAAGTACACTGAGCTGGTAAGAATAAGAATACTGGTTTATTGGAATTTTATATTAATTTGCATAATTATTTTATAGGTGCCGGCATGAAATGTGAGCGGTGAGAGAAATTGGAGGGGATTACTGCAGTAGCCCTGCACCATGTATCCCACCAATGAGACCTAAAGATGTCTTCTGTGCATTAACTATCACTGATTATGATCTGTCTGTGCCGAGGGCCTGTAACAATAAATACCTAATATTGTACAACACCTACAATTAATACAACACCAAATTAGTCTCAAATTATGTAGTGCTTGTAATGTGGAAACTAATTAATGAATAGTATATTAAAATGCTAATAACTTAGTACTAACCTACCTATCTATGCAATAACTCTATTGTATATATTCAGAATCTTTAATTATCTACTAATTTGATGACTAGAAACAAAATAAATAATATTGGGAGTAACTGTTAAGATTTTTATGTCTTCACCAAAGTATTATTGTTTAAAAATATTTCTAATTATAATTGTTGTTTTTCAGAGTAAACTACTTGAAATGGCTCGTGATTTACTCTTCAATGATAACCGCAATAAGCTGAATGATGAGACCCTGCAGAAACTCGCATTCCTCAATGGCACAGCGCAGCAAGACCACAATGCCAAACTTAGTGGTGTTCCTGAACTAAACTCTACAGGTTAGTTTCAAAATTATTTGATTACTAGCAATCGCCCACGACTTCGTCTGCGTGGATAGTATTTTGTCTATCCCTCGGAAACAGTTCCTTTTCTCGGGATGAAAGGTACCCTATTTCTTGTGATTCTTGTGTCACAGCAGGTACTAAAATGCCTTATGACTATGGATTATATACCTGAAATTAGAACGTTTGCTTTCCATAGGTACTCTCCTATCTGAGATGTCGTACTCTCGATCAGAAGACGACTTGGATATATCTTTGGCGTCGACGCGACGCTCGTGGGTGCAGCGCGGCGGCTGGACGGCGCGGGACAACGCGCCCGTCTCTAAGAAGCGACGATCCTCCACGTCATCTGCTACTAAGGTAATGTGGTAGACCAGTGGTTCCCAATTAGTATTTTTTATGTAAACCTATCCCAGAGATGTGCAAAATACTTTATTAAAAGTATTTAAATACAAAATACAAATACTTGTAATTTTTTTGTATTTCAAATACAAATACAAAATACTTTAAATAAAAGTATTTAAGTACAAAATACAAAATACGTATTTTCAAAATACTTTTTTCAAATAAAATACCTTTTTTCGTATTATATTTTTATTTTTGTTATATTCATCGTTTCCTTAGCGATTGGTCTGCTAGAATGCATCCATTGACATAAATAAATGTCAAATTACCGAGCTTCATGATTGGTTTTTGTTTGGCAGTGACATTGACATGACAAATTACCTAGCTCTATGATTGGTTGTTTTGTTTTGTTTGACATTGAATTGACATATACATAGAAAGTAATTTGTATTTTACAAATACTAATTACGTTTTAAAAAGTATTTCAAATAAAATACTAAATACATTTTGAAAAAAAGTATTTCAAATACAAAATACAAATAGATATTTTGTATTTTGTATTTGTATTTTAAATACTTGTATTTCAAATAATTCACATCTCTGACCTATCCTCAGGCTTACTAAAGATTTGTTGCCAAGATATTCCTGTTAAATGACGGAAAATAGTAACAGGTCCATAGTAGGCCTATGTCTTACTGAATTTAGCCACTTTTGGCAATTATGGATTTTAAAACTTACAGAATGAATTAATATTAGAGACAATTTAAGAGATTATTACATGAGCTTTTTTAAATATTGACTTGGTTTACGAGTAATAATAATAATAAGCCTTTATTTATTTCACAGTAATTGTATAGTTATATTACAAGAAAACTTTTTTTAATTTATTTAATTATTATGAATCCCTTCTCGGGTGAAGGCCTCCTCCATTTCCTTCCATGTTTCTCGGTCTCTCCCTCTCTGCATCCATTCAATTCCTGCCATCTGAATAATGTCGTCATTCCACCATTTGATCGACATCGACAAAGTGGAAAGGACCAGATGGAAAAAGGAATGTTGGTCGGCCTATCAAACCGTTTACTAGTAATAAAAATAAATGTAGTGGCGGCGCTAGTTTCACTACCACCGCGCCTTAATACAAAATTACACCAATTTTAAGACACTATATCCACTATGAATCAATTTGCAAATTCAGTAGGGCCTCGCTAATCCGGACAGGCAAAAAACAGACCCTTGAAGGATTATCAAGGTGTCCGGATTGTAGTCTGCAAAATTTTAATAGCTATAAAACTTGAATAAATTAAAGAACCTTTGTAGTCTATGTTGAATGCTTACATTTTGCAAAAATCGTGCGCACAACAATAACCGGATCACGATACGTAGGTCGATGACAACCAGACCATTCCTCCCGCTTCCCCGCGAACGCCCCCGTCGCCACCCGCATCGTCCGTCCGGATTCGATCACCGAATAAGCGGGGTCCGGATTAGCGAGGCCCTACTGTAATTAAAATAGTCTCCGAACTGAATCGACAAAATGGCCGCAAAAACATCCAAAGTTAAGGATGTTTTTAATTGTCGACAGACGGTAGAGCTGCAGGGTGGCAAGGTGCTGGCCACAGCCACCACCACGCTCACGTTGGAGCGCGCTCCCACCAATCACGACTTGAAACCGCCGCAGAACTTCGTGAGTACCTATTGTGCTGAATAACTTTATTGTCGTTAAGGCGAGGCCAGTTCACGATCTGATGAAAAGTCTGATTTTTGAACTTCCAATGTGAAGAACTGATGTAAAATTCTACTTCACAAAAATTACTGTAGACTGAAAAAGAAACAAAGAAGCAAATTAACCGAACAGAATATTGAAAAATGGCATGGTAACTCTGTAAAAAAATCCTGAATAACACCATAAAAATTAATAAAACTAAATTTCAAATCGTCAGATTTCGTAATTTTCAACGACAGTGATATGATTTTTTATGCAAAAAGGATACTTAGCTTTTTTTATCGATCTAACACAATAACCGAGTACATTTTTAATAAATGATCCAGTATTTCAGAAATCAATTAAAATGTACTAAAATTCGACAAATTTGTGACGAAGCGTCAATTAAAGTTATGCAATATTCAACCTTATTCTAAAGACATAGTGAAAGAGTAAATTTCGTGAACTGGCCTCGCCTTAATGTAGGAATGAGTGGCCCCGCGCATAGTTACCGCGCTAAACTGGCGTCAGTAGCACACCTCCGCCTCTGTGGTCAAGTCAAGTCAAAGTGTCTTTATTTATTCAAATAAACTTAATAATTAAGCACTTTTGAATCGTCTATATTTTCCTACCACCCGTTCCAGACTTTAGTGGTTCGCCCACCCGTGTAAGACGCAGAAATCCCGGGTGCGATTCCCAGGAAAGGTATATTTGTACTTGGGCTTCAAGTCCTCCTGGCTAGCTACCACCATCTTACCTAAGTCTGTCGCCATAACAACAATTTAAAAATTGTTGTGTTCCGGCCTCTAACTAGAGGTAAGATAGCCAGTTTCTCAATGGTAAGAGCTTAAACTTAAGGCCATATTGTCACTTAACATCAGATGGGGTGAAGGTTAAGCGCTATCATGTTGTGGGTAAAAAAAAATGAGTGGTAGAAAAAGTAATTAATGGACGACCTTGAAGTACCAGCACTGCTTTGAAACCAAAAATTTTTCTTTGCCATCTTGGAAAAATTTGATGTTGCCTTCGTTAATATCTGTTTCCTAAAGAATGACTGGGAGAGAATGCTTTTAGCATTAAGTCCGCCTTTTTTAACATTTGTTTTATAAATGTACAATAAAGATTGTGAAAATAAAAATAAAATGTTGCCTTTTCTTCTACATGAGTGATTAATTAAGTTGTGGTACCCAGCAACCGATATCGGAGAGCAGCGACGAGGCGCCGGCGCCGCGGCGCGTATCGGCGCGCGTGTCCGTGCACCGGGTGGAGCCCTGCACGCCCACCGCGCCGCCCAAGACCGGTGACTATTGACATTGATCACTTAAGGCTCCCTTACGCGAAATCACTTGTCTCTGTCTTTTTCTTTATGTGTAAAGAGTATGGAAAATAACCTCACTTCTGCACTTTTTCGATGTTTTTCGTTGTTTTTTCATCATAATAAAAAAAAGTTATTGGAGCAACTGCTCAGTACATTAAAGTGTATTTTGATGTAGAATTCAATACGTTTCCGCTATTATTTACGCCAAAAATATGGCCCGCGACAAGCGCTTTTGATGCTATTCAGATTTTTTTTACAATCATTTGTGAGGTTTATACGCAATTTAATACTTGTAGGTACTAGATAATCTCTTTAGCTTGTCGTATGCTTTTTTTTGTGGCTACAACTTTACGTTTTCTGTATAAAAATATGGCCCGCGCAAACCATGTTTTCCTATTATGGCCCCTTAAGACTGTATATTCGGATCACGTTCCATTTTTTAAATTTTCAATACAAATGATCGAAACAACGCTGCGCGAGCCGTAATGAGGACGAACTTTGAAAATTACTATTAAATTATTAAATTGATTGTGTAACAAGACCCTCAACGAAGCCGAAGTCCACGCATTCCGCCCATCATCTGGATCATTTTTGTCTTTTAGACTATACCTGGGAAACCAATAGCTACGAAGTTATTGAAGGTCAAAGTCAAAAATATTTTTTTAAATATTTTTATGAAATCTTATTTTATTCGTTATTTCCTAAATTTTAGCCTAATAAATTTTTTAAGTATTTCGTAACACACAATGGCTTCAAAACGTTATCACTCAATGAACACACACATAAACGCGGCCTTTCAACTCGGCCACACGCAGCTGTATGGCATACACTCGCAGGCGCGGTCTGTTGTAACATTGCGTGGTAATGTATGCAAAGCTTTTTTAACACCAAAAATAAATAAATAAATAAATTAACCAATACCTTATTATTAAAAAAAAGACTTTAGAATCTTTAAATACCAGTAAAAAACATGTCAAAGTGTACCGATTTGAGCATTTTTTAATATTTTATGATTACGTAATATTATATTATATTTACTTATCGCATTTTTAGCAGACTTCAATAAACAGGACGAAGTTCTCAATTCGATTGTATTTATCGTTGTTGTTGTTTTTATTGTTGTTCGCGTCATTTACGGACCGATTTTGCCGATTATTGTTTGTTTCATTGAGTTTTCTTTCTCATTTTTGTTTTTAAATAGATTAGTAGTTTTAAAGTACCTTATCCTGAAAAATAGCATAATTTTTTCCCGGTAGATTCGGACAGCGTATCGGACACGCCTCGCGCAGTTCCGCAACGCACGCCGTCGGTGGTGTCCGCGGCGTACGGCGGGTCTCCCCGCGCGAGGCCCAGGCAACACAACTTCGTGGCCAAGAACTTCTACAAGCGGGAGACTTGCGGCCCTTGTGGGAAGACGTGAGTACTGGCAATGATGTGAAAAAATACTCATGAACATTTACGGCCTTAAGGCGCGGCCTCTCCTAAACGCACTATCGCGGCAGCGGAGCGGTGCGGTGCGGCGCAATATGCCAGACGTGCCAAGATTTTATTGAAGTTGGACGCACGAACGAAAAGGGACGCGTTCCCTAGAACGAATTTCCTAGGAACGATTTAGCAACACATCCTTATATATTTATTTATTTATGATGAGTTATGATTATGATGATTTATGAAATGATCACGTAAAATATCACTTTGTAAATTGATCAAAATTTGTACACTGAAATATCAGTAGAAATAAATATTTCCAAAAACCCTCAATAGACTGAGGCGCTGCAGACTTGGGCGCACGCCGCGCTTAGTTCGTGTAGGGGCGATACGCGCGAACACCAATTTTGTTGCTAACTGGTTAAGCGACGCTGTTGCTCATAGTACCTACACCTACATTTGCGATCAAAATTAAAAAAAAAATGTTTGGGATAAATTTTGTGTTTTTGAATGATTTTTTTTATTTAAGCTGTCATAAAATTGGTTGGTTATTCTAAACCCATTGGTTCAACGTTGTTTATTGTTTGCAGCATAAAGTTCGCTAAGGTGGGCGTAAAATGCGAGACGTGTCGTGCGCAGGCACACCCGGAGTGTCGCGCGATGTTGCCGCTGCCCTGCGTGCCGCCCGGGCCCAACGCGCGCCGCGTCAACACGCAACAGGTCAACATTGTATAGTGTAGTCCCATATATGCGACACGTGTCACCCGGAGTGTCGCGCGATGTTGCCGCTGCCCTGCGTGCCGCCCGGGCCCAACGCGCGCCGCGTCAACACGCAACAGGTCAACATTGTATAGTGTAGTCCCATATATGCGACACGTGTCACCCGGAGTGTCGCGCGATGTTGCCGCTGCCCTGCGTGCCGCCCGGGCCCAACGCGCGCCGCGTCAACACGCAACAGGTCAACATTGTATAGTGTAGTCCCATATATGCGACACGTGTCACCCGGAGTGTCGCGCGATGTTGCCGCTGCCCTGCGTGCCGCCCGGGCCCAACGCGCGCCGCGTCAACACGCAACAGGTCAACATTGTATAGTGTAGTCCCATATATGCGACACTTGTCACCCGGAGTGCCGCCCGGGCGCAAAATTTCGCAGACCATAAAAAACTGTTTAAACTTGATCAATATAACTTAACAAGGAATTTTTCAGACTAACCAATTAGTTTATAACATGGCAACCTGGACCAACAGATATTTGGCAATAGGGTAACAGGGGCTTTTGATCCTGAATTTGTTTTATGTAGGCGGATTTCTCTATGTTTTAGTTCATTTTTCTACAAAACTAGCTGACCATTTTGAAGCTATTTTTAAGAGCTTTCTGACGATACTACTAACTCGAGGTTCCATTACAATTCTAATCCCTGCCAACTGAATAAAATCTATTTTCGATTCTCCGGAATATTCCGAAAATATAATTTAATCAGCCGCACGACACCTACTGTTGGGTATAGTTGCTGATGATAATTTATTCAGTTGACATAAGGAAATTCTCTCAACCGACGGCGATACATTATGTACTTAAATAATGTTCTTATTTTTGTAGGAGGGTTGCATATCGGACTACGCCCCGAGCACTCCGCCCATGGTGCCAGCGCTGTTAGTGCACTGCATCAACGAAGTGGAGAAACGCGGCCTTACTGAGCGCGGCCTGTATCGGATCAGTGCAGTCGACAAGGACGTCAAGCGGCTCAAGGTAAACTGGGCGTTATTGTGTGTGTACTAACTAGGGTCGAGTACAGCATGAGTAATGTTGAGAAACGCGGCCTTACTGAGCGCGGCCTGTATCGGATCAGTGCCGTCGACAAGGACGTCAAGCGGCTCAAGGTAAACTGGGCGTTATTGTGTGTGTACTAACTAGGGTCGAGTACAGCATGAGTAATGTTGAGAAACGCGGCCTTACTGAGCGCGGCCTGTATCGGATCAGTGCCGTCGACAAGGACGTCAAGCGGCTCAAGGTAAACTGGGCGTTATTGTGTGTGTACTAACTAGGGTCGAGTACAGCATGAGTAATGTTGAGAAACGCGGCCTTACTGAGCGCGGCCTGTATCGGATCAGTGCCGTCGACAAGGACGTCAAGCGGCTCAAGGTAAACTGGGCGTTATTGTGTGTGTACTAACTAGGGTCGAGTACAGCATGAGTAATGTTGAGAAACGCGGCCTTACTGAGCGCGGCCTGTATCGGATCAGTGCCGTCGACAAGGACGTCAAGCGGCTCAAGGTAAACTGGGCGTTATTGTGTGTGTACTAACTAGGGTCGAGTACAGCATGAGTAATGTTGAGAAACGCGGCCTTACTGAGCGCGGCCTGTATCGGATCAGTGCCGTCGACAAGGACGTCAAGCGGCTCAAGGTAAACTGGGCGTTATTGTGTGTGTACTAACTAGGGTCGAGTACAGCATGAGTAATGTTGAGAAACGCGGCCTTACTGAGCGCGGCCTGTATCGGATCAGTGCCGTCGACAAGGACGTCAAGCGGCTCAAGGTAAACTGGGCGTTATTGTGTGTGTACTAACTAGGGTCGAGTACAGCATGAGTAATGTTGAGAAACGCGGCCTTACTGAGCGCGGCCTGTATCGGATCAGTGCCGTCGACAAGGACGTCAAGCGGCTCAAGGTAAACTGGGCGTTATTGTGTGTGTACTAACTAGGGTCGAGTACAGCATGAGTAATGTTGAGAAACGCGGCCTTACTGAGCGCGGCCTGTATCGGATCAGTGCCGTCGACAAGGACGTCAAGCGGCTCAAGGTAAACTGGGCGTTATTGTGTGTGTACTAACTAGGGTCGAGTACAGCATGAGTAATGTTGAGAAACGCGGCCTTACTGAGCGCGGCCTGTATCGGATCAGTGCCGTCGACAAGGACGTCAAGCGGCTCAAGGTAAACTGGGCGTTATTGTGTGTGTACTAACTAGGGTCGAGTACAGCATGAGTAATGTTGAGAAACGCGGCCTTACTGAGCGCGGCCTGTATCGGATCAGTGCCGTCGACAAGGACGTCAAGCGGCTCAAGGTAAACTGGGCGTTATTGTGTGTGTACTAACTAGGGTCGAGTACAGCATGAGTAATGTTGAGAAACGCGGCCTTACTGAGCGCGGCCTGTATCGGATCAGTGCCGTCGACAAGGACGTCAAGCGGCTCAAGGTAAACTGGGCGTTATTGTGTGTGTACTAACTAGGGTCGAGTACAGCATGAGTAATGTTGAGAAACGCGGCCTTACTGAGCGCGGCCTGTATCGGATCAGTGCCGTCGACAAGGACGTCAAGCGGCTCAAGGTAAACTGGGCGTTATTGTGTGTGTACTAACTAGGGTCGAGTACAGCATGAGTAATGTTGAGAAACGCGGCCTTACTGAGCGCGGCCTGTATCGGATCAGTGCCGTCGACAAGGACGTCAAGCGGCTCAAGGTAAACTGGGCGTTATTGTGTGTGTACTAACTAGGGTCGAGTACAGCATGAGTAATGTTGAGAAACGCGGCCTTACTGAGCGCGGCCTGTATCGGATCAGTGCCGTCGACAAGGACGTCAAGCGGCTCAAGGTAAACTGGGCGTTATTGTGTGTGTACTAACTAGGGTCGAGTACAGCATGAGTAATGTTGAGAAACGCGGCCTTACTGAGCGCGGCCTGTATCGGATCAGTGCCGTCGACAAGGACGTCAAGCGGCTCAAGGTAAACTGGGCGTTATTGTGTGTGTACTAACTAGGGTCGAGTACAGCATGAGTAATGTTGAGAAACGCGGCCTTACTGAGCGCGGCCTGTATCGGATCAGTGCCGTCGACAAGGACGTCAAGCGGCTCAAGGTAAACTGGGCGTTATTGTGTGTGTACTAACTAGGGTCGAGTACAGCATGAGTAATGTTGAGAAACGCGGCCTTACTGAGCGCGGCCTGTATCGGATCAGTGCCGTCGACAAGGACGTCAAGCGGCTCAAGGTAAACTGGGCGTTATTGTGTGTGTACTAACTAGGGTCGAGTACAGCATGAGTAATGTTGAGAAACGCGGCCTTACTGAGCGCGGCCTGTATCGGATCAGTGCCGTCGACAAGGACGTCAAGCGGCTCAAGGTAAACTGGGCGTTATTGTGTGTGTACTAACTAGGGTCGAGTACAGCATGAGTAATGTTGAGAAACGCGGCCTTACTGAGCGCGGCCTGTATCGGATCAGTGCCGTCGACAAGGACGTCAAGCGGCTCAAGGTAAACTGGGCGTTATTGTGTGTGTACTAACTAGGGTCGAGTACAGCATGAGTAATGTTGAGAAACGCGGCCTTACTGAGCGCGGCCTGTATCGGATCAGTGCCGTCGACAAGGACGTCAAGCGGCTCAAGGTAAACTGGGCGTTATTGTGTGTGTACTAACTAGGGTCGAGTACAGCATGAGTAATGTTGAGAAACGCGGCCTTACTGAGCGCGGCCTGTATCGGATCAGTGCCGTCGACAAGGACGTCAAGCGGCTCAAGGTAAACTGGGCGTTATTGTGTGTGTACTAACTAGGGTCGAGTACAGCATGAGTAATGTTGAGAAACGCGGCCTTACTGAGCGCGGCCTGTATCGGATCAGTGCCGTCGACAAGGACGTCAAGCGGCTCAAGGTAAACTGGGCGTTATTGTGTGTGTACTAACTAGGGTCGAGTACAGCATGAGTAATGTTGAGAAACGCGGCCTTACTGAGCGCGGCCTGTATCGGATCAGTGCCGTCGACAAGGACGTCAAGCGGCTCAAGGTAAACTGGGCGTTATTGTGTGTGTACTAGGGTCGAGTATAGCATGAGTAATGTTGAGAAACGTTGCCTTACTGTGCAGTGTGTGTGGGGGGGGGGAGTATCTAAAATTAAATCGATTTGTGCTGATTCTGGTGTCAGTGTCATGGGGAAGGCAACTGTCAAAATGGCGCTACGTACGCTTGTTCCACGAGAACTATCAAATCAAAGGACTTACTGAAAAAAATCGTTCTATACTTAGCTTTAAAATGATAATTTTGTGTTTTTGCCACATACAAATTTCCGAAAAATCTTGATATTAAGAAAAATGGAATTAATTCTGTTAGAATAAAAACTTCTTAATTTGGCTTCCAATTCCGGCACTTGCATTGTAGAAAGTCTTTTACATCCATTTTGGGTCAATTGGTCTTTTTTGGTTAAAAAAAACCACAAAATAAACACCTATTTTCCTATAGATTTGTTCTGAACGTCTACTGTCTTAGGAACAAAAGAACGCAGCGCCATCTACAATAAGCTTTGGGTTGCCATCCCCATTGTGACGTTTTCGGGTGTCCAAATGACTTTAATATCTCTTCTTAGGAGCGTTTCCTTCGCGGCTGCGGCTCGCCCCAACTTGCGCAAGAAGACATCCACGTACTATGCGGCTGCATCAAAGACTTCCTGCGCTCGTTGCGCGAGCCGCTAGTGTCGAGCGCTCTGTGGTCGGACTTCATGGACGCGGCCAAGCTGCACGAGCCCAGCGACGCCACCGCGGCCGTCGTGCAGGCCGTCAGCCAGCTGCCGCAGCCTAATAGGGACACGCTAGCGTTCCTTGTATTGCATCTGCAGAAGTGAGTCATTTTAAGTGTCTTTTTCCTCTTCTTTTCCCTTTCTAGATATCCGCTTCAAATTGTCAAAATGACTCATAACTACTTATAAAACCACACAACTATAGTGGAAATTTCTCTGAGGTATTTTTTATTTTTTTATTTTACAAACAATAGTGACTGTCTCTCCCTTTAGCTAGCAAACAAAGACATTTCCTTATCTGGATGCCTCCAGAACTTTTTTCATGAAACATTAATACATATAACCATACAAAGTAAACGTTCTATTCATGAAAGGTATCTTTAAAATATTTAATGTTATAATTTTTTTTCAGGGTAGCAGAGAGTCCTGAATGCGAGATGGGCATAGAGAATTTGGCCAAAAT
Organism: Agriphila straminella; assembly: GCA_950108535.1. Taxonomy (NCBI): domain Eukaryota; kingdom Metazoa; phylum Arthropoda; class Insecta; order Lepidoptera; family Crambidae; genus Agriphila; species Agriphila straminella. Next base: position 3,777,781 of record OX467316.1, on the reverse strand, counting down.
ATTCGGGCCGACCATCGTCGGTTACGGGCTCATGACGCAAGCCGCCGAAATGTACACCGCCACTGCGCAAATGTTTAATGTAAGTAGTCAATTGTACTTTCTTTAACCCTTCAGCGCCATCCGCCATTTTGTTAAAAAACAAAAAAACTGGCAAGAAAGAAATAAAATGGCGTCGTTCACAAAAAAAACCGATAATTTCGTAATCAGGCTATAATTTATCATTCTGTAAAGATAGTTTTATTTATGAATACTTTTCTCATTTCTAGATACCAAAATCATAGTCATTTACATAGAGAAAAAACCGATTACCGGTACCGGTCTCTGGCGACCGCTTGGGCTTTGACAGAACGGCAATATAGCGATTATGTCAGGTCGCCCTCGACCGTACTGGCACTTAGAGGTTAAATGTTAAATAGAAAAATGTTATGGTATGATGATTAGTTCATTGTGCGGTCGAAATGCTTGACGCCGTAACTGTGCCGCAACGAGTCTGGACTTCATTTTGGTGTTTTGATCATCTCCATCTCCAACACATTTGACTCGCTTTCACAGGATATATTACTATTACACGTACAGAAGCTCATCGCGCAAGGACAATCAAATAATAAGCAGTCTCACTGCACGGCAATAAAGTACAATTTGTAAATTGCACAGCGCTGCGTGCCTATGCATCTCTTTCTGTCGCGTGAGTCGCGTAGCTCTGTCTCAACCAACTCATGTGATCCCTCGTGCGTTGAGACCGTGGATTGAGACCCCTCTGTCGCTTTATAGCAAACTAGCGACCGCCGACTTCGTCTGCGTGAAATTTTTTTGCTATCCCTCGGGAACAATACTTTTTTCTGGAGGTAGGTACCCTATGTCCTTCTCTGTACCCCTGAAAACGTGTATGCAAAATTTAATGATGATCGGTTCAGTAGTTAAGACGTAATGCGTAACAAACAAACAAACAAACAAACGGACTTTCGCATTTATAGTATTACTAGCGACCCGCCCTTGCTTCGCTTCGGAGTAGTGTGGAATTTCACACCTTGTATTATACAATATAAACCTTCCTCTTAAATTACTCTATCTATTAAATAAAATCACATCAAAATCCGTTACGTAGTTTTAAAGATCTAAGCACACAGGGACAGACAGCGGGAAGCGACTTTGTTTACTATGTAGTGATAAGTAGGGATACTGTTTTTTTGTGCACAACGGGGTAGTGCTTAGACTTCATCTCACCTGAGGCTAAGTGACGATAAGGCCGAAGGTGGAAGCGCACTACACTCGGAATCCTTATCACTGAGGAACTGGCTATTTTACCTCTAACTACCGGAACACAATTTTTTTTAAATTGTTATGGTGTTAGCCTTAGGTAAGATGGTGGTAGCTAAGCTAACCAGGTGACATGAAATAAGCCCAACCAAACAGAGTACAAATTGTACCCCCCTGGGAATCGAACCCGGGACCCCTGCCACAGAATAACTAATAGTACAAGTACAGAAGCAGCACTCTGCAAAGTCATTCAAATAAATAGCGACTTTTGCTCCGACACAATAAAGTGCAATTCAGGTCGCGCAGCGCTAATGGCCTACAGTTATTTTCACCTAGTAGTTGCCTCTCTTTTTATGGCGTGGTCTTATTTTTTCTAACGACGCAACTTTAGGGTTGTCTTCTTTTAAATGATCAAATGCGTAACATAATATCATAATGTGAAATACAACAATTCTTTATTGGTTTTTTGATTCAGACATCCGTACACGGCACAGTAATGTCGTTTCGACATTGTTACTGTTATAAAGAGACAATAGGGATGTTGACTATTTTTTTATTTTATGTTACTTAAATTACCTCTCAAAAAAAGAAACATTGGTAAAAGAATTAATTCGTTAGCATGAAAACTGCCCGAGATATCACAGTGTGAAATGCACACAAATGGACTCGATCAAAAACGCTCCATACTAATGGCTTGCACGTTATGACGTCACGCCTTGCAAGTTTGTATGCAACGCATAGGAAATTTGTTCAGCAGCTATATTAAATATTGTGTTTATCAAAATGGTTTCTTCGACAAATTTGCTATAAATTTTACGGACTAATTAAAGGTATCATTTATTTTAATAAATTTTATGCTTTTTAAATGGACTTGTCCACCCAACTTTGAAGGGTCATAAAACAAATAATATGCAATATATAAAACCAAGAGGTATACAAGCTACTCTAAAAGTTTAATATGTTTACGATTTTTATTAGTATTTCGTTATTTTATTCATTAGTCAACATCCCTATTTACCTACTCGGGCAGTTAGATGCCGCGGGCGGGCGTATGGCGTACCTCTGCTCATTTGTGCCTTCGAAAGCACGGCTAGCGGTAGGTGCTTATCGCGTGACCGACGAACGAGTGAGAAGGCCTGCCCCTGCGTCATACACGAGGGCGAACCACTAGACCACGGAGGCGATTAGAACTGATACTGGTCGTGTACAGGTGATGCAGCTGCTGCTGCGGCTGCCGGCGGAGTACTGGGCGCAGTGGGCTTGCGCGCCCGACGCCAGCCCGCCGCCGCCGCACAAGCCTAGGGGGTTCTTCTTCTCGCCCGCCGACACCGGGTGGGTATTACTTACTATACTAACAGTAGAGTACCGACCTCGAGCCCTGGGGGACCACCTGAAATAACTTGCTACACTGATAATTTGATAGAAATTAACCACATTATTGTCCGACCATGGCTAAATAACTTTAACATGTGGCTAGAAATAACTTTAACATGTGGCTAAAAATAAAGGCGAAATTTAACTATATACAAGTGACGGATTTGTGTACTCGATTAAAGTCACGGCCCGGTGTTAGAAAGTGACGGGGATTCGACATCATGAAGTGGTCAAGTACGTGATCCCATTTCTTTCCGACATTAGAATAGAGATAAGCCCTCTTACGCAGTGGCGGTTGACGGCGAGCGCGGCTAGCCGCTTTTTCTATTTTTATATGCAACTGCTCGTAATCGCCACAAATTTTAATATTAACCCAGTTGTTACTGAAACATTTTTTTTTATCTCGTATCACAGCAGTATTTTAGTATACCTTGATGCATAAACTAAACATGGAAAAATACCAAAAAAAAAACTAAATTTTCAGGAAAGCCAAAACAATGTCAAAGGATCACTGCGGCGATTGGTAAACAATAAGAAAAAGTTTTCCGCTCATTTATATTTTTAAATTGAGGATATTCCTTATACTTATTTTTAATCTTTATAACGATCGGTCGTTATAAATGGGTTAAAATGGAACCGTGCCTTCGCGGTTGACCGCTAGTGCGTAAAAGGGCTAAGGATTATTCTTAATTAACGAAAAATATCTCTTGCAGGGTTGCGCGGAAGAAGAGAAATTATTTCCAGTGACATCAAAAAAGACTTTCTTTTGTAAGTTGATTAGTAAAATTAGTTTTTTAAGTTCGAATTGAACATTTAAGTTAACCATTTTCATATTTAGTTTATTTAGTTATTCTTTTTCATTGAAACAGTCGATAGTGCCATAATGCGAAATGTGAATCTCGAAATTCAATATAAATTAAAAGAAGTAAATAATTTTATTTTATCCTTTTTTGGACTTTCGACTGTGTTAATATATTTATTTTAGGATTTTCTTTGTGCTTCGACTTAATTCTTTGAAACTTTTAGCTTGATTAATATCGGAAAATCTCTTAGCAAGAGACAAGCCCAGATTTGCAATTAAAAGATGTGGTCAGAATTATTAACAAAGAAGTTAGTCTTTATCAAACAATAATTATTATTCTTCATCAAAGATTTATACGATAAAATTGAAAAATCTATTATTTATGTTGGTGATACACAAGGTTAACATATTCTGATTAAACTAAATTCTCAATAGAATTATTAGATATTTGATAAGTGATATTTTTGCATACAAATTGAAACAAATAATTTGAAATAGAATTATTTTAACAGGTATTAAAATAAACTTAAATATTTGATTTATTATTAGCACTGACCAGTTTTCATTATTTCATATTTTTCTTGAACTAGAAATAATAGTTTGGGAATTTGGACACATCTCTGTTAACTATTTTAAAGTTGATCTTTCCGAAAGATTAATTTTGAACGTTATAATTTTTTGAACATAATTATAAGAAAATAATACCTTGTAGGCAGCCATAGCTTGGGTTTAAATGCTGCTATTAAAAACCAAATGATTATTGTTTATCAAAATCTATACATAAAATGTAAAATAGTAGGTGTATTGTAGGTTAAGACCATCGTAAATACTTTAATTAATTTCTTATATCGTAAATCGGTGATTGGTTGCCCAATGATTGTGGTTAAAGGAAAATTAAAGTCTTAACTAGTGGCTATGTGAGCTGTAAACCTCGCGAGCCTTTGCATAGCTTAAAACTGAATAAAATATCTGAAATATGTTTTTTTACGTTTTCGGCCCCCATAAAGTTAAAAATGTTTTCTTATTAAGTGAATCGATGAGTTCTTAACCATATCCTTGTTAGGAGACTCCGGTAACTCATGTAATGTACATGATAGACAGTTAATAAAAGTTTATTATTAAAAATATACATACAATGTCCCCACCATTTTGAAACAATTCGAAAAACTGAATCGACAAAAAAATCCATATTATCAAAGCTGGGGGTCAATTCTGCTAATGTTTACGTCGAAATCGTGGTTCAATGGTGTTTGAATGGCAATGCTTTTTGACACAGTTCTTGTTTCTTAAACCCAAAACCGAAACACATTCGGCCTTACCACAAAAGATCTCAAAACACTGTTTAGCTAAAACAATGTTTAAGTGTGATGCTGTCTCTTTCAAATAATATTGCCAAAAAAGTGACCGCATCACATTTAAACAGTGTTTTATTTAGCCATATACTTGTTAAACAGTGTTTTGTGGTAAGGCCGATTGTGTTTCTTAAACCCTAAACGGAAACATTGTGTCTCGATTTTGGGTTTAAGAAACAAAAACTGTGTCAAAAAGCATTACCATTCAAACACCATTGAACCACGATTTTGACGTTAACATTAGCAGACTTGACCCCCTGCTCCCTGATTTTGTAATTTTGTTGCTATCAACTCTGACAGAAATCGCAGTTACATTGCTGCTTTATTAAGAATCAATATGACAACTATCTTACTTAAAGCAGCAATGTAACTGCGGTTTCAATCGAGAATTGTTAGCCACAGAGTTACGTAATCTGGGGGCTGCTCACAAAATTTCACGAGAATCGGTTGAGAAATGCGACCAGTGGCCCTACCATGAGTTGTTGCAAACTGTTTACGTTACCGTAAACTATCGTTTTGTCCCTTTCACTCGCACTGACTGTGAGCAGTATATCCGATAGTTTACGGTAACGTAAACAGTTTGCATCAACTCATGGTAGGGCCACTGGGTTGCGTTCAGAACGTTTGAGCGTCGGTTGTTTGGTTGTTTTTTAACTCGCTCTAAGGTTTGGAACGAATGAACTTTAAATGTTTTTAATTTTTAATATTTTCTATAGACAAACGTCAGAGCGTTTTACAACCATCATTTTTGATGGTTGTTTGGTTGCAACGCTCTGACGTTTGGAACGACACGGTTGTGTCAACCGAATGTCACGCTCAAATGTTTGGAACGCCCTTAGAGCGTTCGGTTGTGGTTAGGTTGCACTCGGAGTGTAGGTTTGGAACGCGCCTCTGTTGTAGAGGAGAACATCCGTACATACAAAAGCATTTTTTTGCCCAAGTTGAAACGGAGACGCAACGCGCTCGCTCGATCAACAATATTTGAATTCTTAAACGCAATCTTTGGGCAATCATTATCAGGTTTATTCTTTAGTCGCGACAGACTTTATTCAGTTTTTTTTATTTAAGTAGTAGATAATGTTCCGTTCTTGTGACGTCACACCACCGCCTAAGACGACAATTTGTAATAATACTTTTTATAAGTACTTGTGTTGTTCTAGGTTTCTGTGTATGTATAGTTATCACAATAAATCTTTACATGATTGTTAAAGTGCCCGCCGCTGTATAAAATGTTCAAGCAGTCATTAAAAAACAGATTTACTTCGCAACATGTGCATTTTGCAATAATAAAACTGACTCTAGCTGTCCTGTCTATCAAACGATTTGTAGATTCGATAAGAATTTGTAAGACCGACTGTTCTTGTTTTGTTTAAGGCGATTGTATGGCCGAAAGTGGCGCCCTCAGAGATTTTTATTTAATGCGTTATTAATAGAAAAAGATTTTAAAAATGTTTTACGTGGAGTTTTTAGGGCCCATGGTCTAGTATTTTTAGAAGGTTTCACTACATGCCCATTTTCATACATACATACATTTCATACATACTCGTAGAAGTAGATAGCAAATGTGTCGAAAACGGCCACTTTTAGCAGTTTTGCTATCTACTAGGCTCTGTCACTCCGCGCGCGAGTCTGAACCGCTCGGCGTCCTCTGAGAGGACACATTTCATACATCAGAAAAGATAAGACCTACGCGATAGAAAGAGAGGCAACTACTAAGTGAATGTTTTGGAGCGAAGGGAGCGCTGTGCAACCAGAATTGCACCTTATTGTGTCGGAGCAAGAGTCGCAATTTATTTAAACTATTTTGCGGAGTGCATCTTCTGTACGCTAGTATACTATTATCTATTCTGTGCTACTAGTAGCAGTGACTACGAGGGAATGTAAGGATACCGTCTAACCATACTAGACTGTGGGCCCTAAAAATTCCACGTAAAACATTATTAAAATTGTGTATTAGAATTATAATATTAAATAAAATTTACCGCGGCGCCACTTTCGCTCAGGGTGCAGGCTCACCTTAAAGAAAGTGTCAGTATCAGTAAAAAAGTCGATCCCCGATGTCTGTTGTGAACAAGCAGCCACCAATTTTCTTGTTGAACTCAAAATGTACTTTGTGCATCGAATGTGTAATTTTTTATTAATTGTATTTCATTTGATATTTTATGTGTCGCAAATGAGTATGTTTTTGTTTTGCAATGCAAACGTGTGAACCATTGAGTACCTACATACCTTATTTATTGTAAATACATTGGTTTTGGGACTTGTGTGTAGTATTAGTTAACATTTTTTCTTTATATATTCTTTATTAAACTTACAGTAATTAATGTACCTAAAGCATTTATTATTACTTCTAATGTCAAAACGTGTTGGTTCAGGATCAAAGTATACTCCGTTCCACGAATCGAACTCCTAGGGAACAAAATACTCGCAGCTCATTGGTCAATGCGCGCGGCTTCTTCTTAGTCGTACACTCCTGGCGGAGTGGTCGTGGTCACGGACTGTCTGTTTGTACTGTTTGTTTGTTTGTTTGTATGGTGGGTTTGTTGCGGCTTTCGCGATACTCCTCCATCTCTCTCTGTTCGTGGGCTATAGGCTAAAACGGTTTTAGGCTATAGCCTAGTAACTTTAGGAGCATCTAACTTTACTTTAGGAGCTCGTTTCGTGAAATGAACTTTAAATGGTTATAATAAACTCTCGAATCACTTTGTTACTTTGTTATAGATTTTAATGCTTTTTAGATATTGTTCATTTCTAAAATGGAAATAGCATTAAAATAAAAGTACTTAATAAATACGCACCAAATGGCTGTAGAACTATTTGACATTATTTTTGTATAATAAAGATAACTGTAGATCCGTAGTTAGAATTAAATCTTTTTAGTATAAGTATTTAGTTGTTACTATTTTGTTGTTTATACTAACATCACTCGCCTAGTCACGGACTGGTTTATTCACTTTGATTAGTGAACTATTTGTATTCGTAGTTTATAGTATGCTGACTTTGTAAAAATGAAATAAATCATGTATCTTCAATTATGATTTTTATATTATTCTTAAACTAAAATGAGGGAAGTCGTAGTATGCGGGCAGCGCAGGACCGATCGTTGTGGAGATACTTTGCCCAGCAGTGGGTGTCGTGCGACTGGTACACGCGACAGCACATCAAGTTAAACAGTTGAACTGCGGAAACGGCATTCGTCGGGCAGCCAGCTATGTCAAACTCAATAGCTTTTTTTAAATATTGCCTTGGTTTACAAGTAATAAAAATAAATGTATTGGCGGCGCTAGTAGTAGGTACTACGGCGCCTTAAGGTGGTTCGATGAGCTCAGTAGCGCCACCAATGGAAATAAATCAATTACGTTTTATCAAGGGCTTAGATAAAGTTTTGATAATTTTGCGCAATTAAAAGAGTATAACGCATTTTCTAAATATAGTTTCAAGAAAACAATAAGTCGTGCATCTCAATAGTGCCAAAAGTGGCCACATTTAGCACTATCGACTATTAGATTCATAACTTATTGATTATATTTAAGGCCATGAAAAAAATATTTAAAAATTGCACTTTACTCTTCTATTATCGCCTCCATACATTTACTACGATACTGCGTCCATTGACTGGCGTCGACTCGGCGCGTCTCGGCTCTTCTTCAATGGACGCAGTTTCGTAGTAAATGTATGGAGGCGAATTGTTTGCGATTCTATTCGACACGACGCGGCGGCGCGCTTAGTGGACGTCAGCCTTTAAAGGTAGGGACAAACTGAGCCCACGTACGCAACGTATGCAACGCATTATTAAATCTAAACGGTAGAATTTGTATACCTAGAAACACACTTGTCATACGCAATACTGTCACACGCGTCCCATGCAACGTTCGACCTGTCACGCCAGATCGGCGTGGGAACGTGGAGGGGATATTATACGCCAAATACTGTTCTATAGTATTTGTATACGCTATCCCACGCGTACGACTAGTGTGTTTCTAGATCTTTCGTTCGCAGCGCGTCAGACACGAGTTGGACGTGGCGGCATACACGAACAGCTCATTGATTTGGTTAGGCGATATGAAGGCATTTATAATATTAAATGCATTGAATATCGCGATTCTATTTTTTTGTTCTTTTGGCGCGAAAATATACATTTAAAAATAACAAACGTAATAAATCGTTCTCAAATTCACTGTCAGACTCAGAAAACATTGAACACCTGAAGAAATTACAACAGCGTCTGATGCCAATATACGTCACATACGTGGGACAAGTGTGCACACCAAGTCTCCCACGTTGTGTAGCATACGTTGCATACGTGGGATCAGTTTGTCCCTACCTTTAAGCTTTAAAATAAGCGTGCCCTAACGTAAGCTTGTCAATTCCATACAATACATCAAAGTCTGTGATTACATTACATATTATATTTGCGACATGTGCTTTAATGTATATTGTATATGGATCCTGTGTCTGAAATAAAGAATTATTTAAACGTCTAATGCTCATATTTAAGGCCTTAAGGTGGGTCAAATCCCAATATTCAATTCAAATTATTGAAAGATTACGCGCGTGAAGCTATCATGGAAAAATATATAATGTAGGTACTTGAACTAATACACAATAGATTTAATTGAAAGCATTTATAAAAATGTTACCACCTTTGATGTAAAAAAATATTCCGTGGACCCTGTTTGGTCTTTACAAAATTTCTCGAAAACAGAACATTCGTTTATGTTAAAACCAACCATAAAACCTTCAATCTTAATTGAACAGTTTTTTTAACTAACTTCAAAAGTGTAGAATGTTGACCATTGGAGTCAACATTCTACACTTTGGGCATGTAGCTCAGGCTTTTAAGGCTGCAACAGTGGATTTTTTGTAAGCCTGACCCCTTTTGTAAGTTTGACTCTATGGCTAGCCATTATTAAATAGAATATTTATTTAGAAAAAACACTACAACCCATTTGTAGGTAATAAAAGAAAATAAACTTTTTTCTCGTATTTATTGATTAGATTCAAACAAAATATAAATTGAGCAAATGAAATAAATAACAAATATCACAGTTTTGTGATAAGTAATATGATTTTTCAATTAAAAATTTATTATTGCAACACATTTAATCTCCAAGATACGTAACCTAACCTAACCCATTCTGACTATGTATAAAATGTAGTATTTATCGGGCCTTTTTTACAGCGGTATTATTACATAACCATAGCAATATGATAACAAAGATCAACAAGTATCTTTTTATAGGAGAAACTTCAAATGGTAACTTTAGAGTACTTTAGACCATGTATATGGGATCCTATTTGACAGCAAGCGATCATAATTGAAATGATGATCATTATCCGTCTAAAACTTATATAATTTAACAGATATGACCTCATATACAGGGTAGAATTAATACCCTAAATATTGATGATGGCATATTTTACTGAAAAGAAACATTCCTTAATTTTTAATATAAATAAAACTGCATTCAAATATTTTTTATAAATGACTTGCCTCAGCCGAGAATGCAACAGGTTAAAATCAGAAAAAAATACATTCAAGTCTGCCTTTAATTTTAAAGTATACGTGAAAATTTAATCATTTGGTTCTCGCCGTGGGGTGGTTCAACTCGTGATTACGAGCAACTTTTACTAAGGGGCCAACTCTCCTCCTCGCAAAAAAAAATCAGCTGTTCCATACAAAAGTGCAGTACCTACTCGACCTTAATGTAATTGGAACACCTTATGTTTTTTTGCGAGGAGAGTTGGCCCCATAGTAAAAGTTGCTTGTACTCATGAGTGGAACCACCTCACGACGGGAACTAAATGATTAAAATTTCAGCGTGTATAGTATTATATTATTTGTAATTTAAGATAGGTACGTACTATGTTGTTTAAAAGAAATTGACCCTAACCCTATCGATTGGTATCATAAAAGTAGATGTATTTTTTCGGATTATAGCCCGTTCGATTCACGGCTGAGACAAGTGATTTATCAAAAATCTTTGAATGCAGTTTTACTTATATTTAAAAATGAAGGAATCTTTTCCTGTATAATATTGAAAATTATGATAGTGTAAATAAAGGTCTTAGACATGACTCATGCATGAGTAATGTTATCACGTCTTGTCAGTATAATTTTCCAGATTTTGTATAAAAATGAGACTTATAAATCTTATAATACCTTGGAGTTAAAGTTATTTAAAGATAGACATTACAAATACTTATTTATTAAAAAATCATAAAAATAACATACACATATGAATGCAATTAAGATTTAGTTTCACATTACCCTTACAATATTGAATAATAAATAAATAATATAATAAGATAATTATTAATAACCTAAGTAATTTTATTTTTTCTCGTGATATAAAATCATTTGTCTACTTCTAATTTAAACATTATTTAATATTATTCGGTATAATTTATATTATTTCACTTAGTTAAAAATATGTACAGTTCGAAAACGAAAATACGTCAAACTGTAGAAAATACTACCTACAGCTTGACCATAAAGAGTTGACAAAACCACCACTTACTACCCAAACACGTCAAAATTACGAATAACTTGGCAACACTGGCTATATTTTGTAATGCTTTCTAGTCAAGCTGTACACAGTCAGTGTACTTTTTTTTTACAAAACAATCTAAATTAAATTTTAATTTAAAAAATGCAATATCAACGGATTTTTAAACTTTTTGGATTTTTATGCATTCACAATGCTATTTTTATATTAAGGTTATTTATTAAGGTTGAGCTCAGACGGGTCCCGTCTGAGCTGCTACGGGTGAGTCGATTTTTTCTAATATTTTTCAATTATATTAATCAACGGATTTGTTTATTTTAACCTTACCTTATTATAACCTTGAAAATATATATCTATATTTATAAAATCGTAAACTGAATGACTGACTGACTGACTGACTGACTGACTGACTGATCTATCAACGCACAGCCCAAACCGCTGGGTCTAGAGACTCCAAATTTGGCACGTAGGTTCCTTATGAGGTCTAGGGGTGCACTAAGAAAGGGTTTTTCAAAATTCACCCCCTAAGGGGGTAAAAAAGGGGATCAAAGTTTGTATGAAAGTCCCTCAGTTTTGAAGCTAAGATCTTCAAATTTTGTGTTTAGACTGACCATTGAAAATAAATAAATACGGGTCTCAGTGTTTTTCAAAATTCTACCCCCGAAGGGGTCAAAAGGGGGATGAAGTTGTGTATTGAAGAAAATCCTTTATTTTCGAAGTTAAAATCGCTAAATTTATAATTTAGGCTTATGGATAGACATATAACGCAACGTATATTGTTATTGTTAGCATTTGAATCCCTATTGGGATGAAATGGGGGTGAAAAGGGGTAAAAAACACAAAAATAGATATGGATGTCGCTATTGGGGGTTTCGGGGATGACGATTGCAAAAATGACATTTATTTTGAAGTCCAACACGGTGGACATGATTTGACACCTAAAGGGGTGAAAATGGGGTTCAAATTTTGTATGAAAAAATAATATAAAATAGACATTACAACTTTAAACTTCGTTGGAGCACACCTAAAAATAAATAGGCAAACATATATTTTGTAATTTTGAAAATCAACCACTTAGGGGTAAATGGGGTGAGTAAACATAAAAATCAATATGGATGTCGTTCTTGAGGTTTTATGGGATGGTGATTGCGAAAATGAGATTTATTTTGAAGTCCAACACGGTGGACATGATTTAACCCCTAAAGGGGTGAAAATGGGGTTTAAATTTTGTATGGAAAAATAATATAAAATAGACATTACAACTTTAAAATTCGTAGGAGCATGTCTAAAAATAAATAGGCAAACACATATTTTGTTATTTTGAAAATCCTCCCTTAAGGTGTAAATGGGGTAAGTAAACATGAAAATCGATGTGGATGTCGTTCTTGAGGTTTCATGGGATGGTGGTTGCGAAAATGACATTTATTTTGAAGTCCAACACGGTGGACATGATTGGACCAGGACATGCATATCCAGGGGACGGGGACAGGGACGGTGTTAAACCTTCATGGTCAATGCGAACAGCCTGTAGTTCCAAATTCATAATATTAACTCTGTCACTCACTCTTTATCTGTCTGTCAAACCACTGCTAAATAATATAAATATATATTATTAAATCTAATATAAATAAATAGTAAGGTGTAAATAATTATGTTAATTTTGAATTGTGTTTGTATAAAGTATAGATAGGGTGTTTGTTCTTTGATATGTCGAATGTATATTTTTTGGAGCACATAGGTATAGGAAGATACAGGGTGTTCACATTGCGGGGGGGTGTTAAACCTTCATGGTCAATGCGAATAGCCTGTAGTTCCAAATTCATAATATTGACTTTGTCACTCACTCTCTTTTCTGTCTGTCAAACCACTGCTAAATAATATAAATATATATTATTAAATTTAATATAAATAAATGACGGGAACGGGAAAGGGGACGGGGACGGGGACGGGGACGGGGACGGGGACGGGGACGGGGACGGGAACGGGAACGGGAACGGGAACGGGACCGGGACCGGAACCGGGAACGGAAACGGGAACCGGAACGGGAACGGGAAGCCACGTGCGAGGCCCGCCGAACGCGGCAAATGTCTTGCCACGCCAGTTAGCGCCCTTGGTAGGAAGGAACCCGCCTAACTGCGTAAAAATGGCTGGTCAGATCCTGGTTGAAGGTTCCCTAAGGATTTTGAAGGTTCCCTAAGGATTTTCTCTAATATCCACGCGGACGAAGTCGCGGGCAGAAGCTAGTTATTATCATATTTTTGGAACTAATAAAAGTCTTTGGTAATGTTATAAAAGTTTAAACTTAAGACTAGACTAATGACTAATATAATGAAATAGTGAAAAGACTAAAACACTTTGAAATAACGCTGGCTTGCAGCGTAAGAGTTGGATATACTAGAAGAAATTCGACGATGTCACTAGTGACTCAGTAGCTCAGCGGTTAGAGCATTGGACCGGATATCCAAAGGTCGCGGGTTCGATTCCCGTCTGAGTATTGATCTGGTGCAAGTCGTATTTTTTCTAGTATATTATTTAGTATTGTATAAAAATAGCATTGTGAATGCAAAAATCTCAAAATTAAAAATCGCATATATATATATTTAAAAAAATTGGTAGTATCTAGCTAATAGGAAGCCAACTAATGTACCTCTAATTCTTTGGTGTCGTTACTCCTCAGGATCTTTGGGATATCATCCACGCCGAAGTTAATGCCGTACGGCCTTAAGTGGTATATGAGATAGTCCAGGACATACATCAGTTTAGGATTGACGTAGTGGAATGATATGGCGTGGTCAGAACAACAGTCTAACCCCTGAAAAATACAATATAAATTACTACCCGCGCAGATAAAGAATGGGACTGGATATTTTGGTTAACCGCGGTTACCACGCGCGCCGTTAAAGAATGGGATTGAAAAGTGAAGTGAAAGTGAGTGAAACAAGCTTTATTCAAATAAACTTAATTATTAAGTACTTTTGAATCGTCTATAGACTTTTTAAGCTGACAAGAAGAACGGGCGCAAGAAACTTATCAGCTGTAACAGCCATAAGTAACGATATTTACAAACTTGAATATATCGTTACCTACCTGCCTAGCATGACCGATTTATATCGCGTGATATAGCATTTTATCGACACTGAACTGTCAAATCCCTTTGTCTTTTTGACAGTTAAACGTGATATAATGTTATGTTACCCTGCCTGCCTAGCATGACCGATTTATATCGCGTGATATAGCATTTTATCGACACTGAACTGTCAAATCCCTTTGTCTGTTTGACAGTTAAACGTGATATAATGTTATGTTACCCTGCCTGCCTAGCATGACCGATTTATATCGCGTGATATAGCATTTTATCGACACTGAACTGTCAAATCCCTTTGTCTTTTTGACAGTTAAACGTGATAAAACGCTATATCACGCGATATAAATCGGTCATGCTAGGCAGGCAGGGTAACATAACATAATTACAACAGGGTGACAGAATTATTGGCAACAACATAGACTTATTATATTACTTCAACAAAGTACTTATATTAGCAAGTTATGTGTTACATCATTTCCACGCATTTTGATCTTTAAGATAATCGTCAACTTTATAATAACCTTTACCCATGAGCGTTTTTTTAACATGGTTTTTAAATTCATGCAAAGGAAGATCAATCACTTATTGTGGAACTTTATTAATAAAGGCTATGCCTTTCCCCATAAATGAACCTCTCGTTTTAGCAAGCCTAAATCTTGGAACGGCAAGTTTATCTTTATTTCTTGTATTAAACTGGTGAATGTTGATATTTTTTGTTGATTGTCTATCACTATATAATATATAAAATAAATGATTATAAATATGTTCTGATCTTTTTTTAATAGTCACAATACTTCACTCCATCCATGCTAAATAAAATTTCGGTTTCGTTTGACAGCTCATTTGTTCCTCTATTCCGCTAGGTATATTAACTTTATGGTCTAGGGCAGTGGTCGTCACACTTATCTGGTCAAGGGAGACAAAGGACAATGTGAGGTATCACTGCGGGCCGATTTGATTTTTAATGGCAGTTGCTACCTGTGACTATTTGATAAATTCTTTCAGAGCGTCCATAAAATCACAACCTTCATGGTTATGGCGGCTAAGAAGTCTTCTTCCATGATTCCGTCCATAGTGTACCGCACAAAAAGTGAGCACTGAGACAATAACACGCAAAGTATTTGCAGTTTTTCAACCTGTCAATTACTGCCTCAAACATGTTTTTCGACAAATCTTCAACTCGGAGTCGACAGGTTGATTCAGAAAGAATAAGCTTTTTTACTTCCGCCATTATTTGATTATTATTTAAAAATATTTTAAACAAAGTCTGAGAAACAGTTAACATGCACTCCTTTATTAATTCAGCATCGTGAATGAAAAGTTTAATCCTTTTTGCAAGCATGTAACAAACTTGATAAGATGCTTTTGTAACAGCCTCGTGTTGTCCTGTCGTCATAATATTTTGTTGACGACGAATTGCAGTTTTCGAAGCAGCCACTTTATTCTTCCTATCATTCGATTCCAAAGGACCTACCCTTTGGAAGACTTTGGAATGTTTCCTCAGTGATTGAATTGTGCTTACTTGTGTAGTGGCGATATTATACCTATGTTTGGTGAAATTTGTTTGCTTTGTCGCGGGCCGCACAAATATCGTCCACGGGCCGCAGTATGACGACCACTGGTCTAGGGCTACCGTGCAGTTTGTACCGAATGAGCGGCGTTCAGTTCATAATTCGAACTTTTTGGTATAACCCGCGCGCGATGAGAATGGTATAATACCTTTTGGAACTGAGACGCGCACTGTACCGATAACGCGGCAGCGCGGCGCTGTACACTACTGCTTTACAGTCATTTTCAATTCACTTTGACAAGGTCCCTTACCATTCTCATCGCGCGCGGATTATAAATAAAGTTACGACGCATTGCTTTGAATCTCTAAATAAGTTGACGTTCACAAACACGACTAAACGAGCATACGAACTCGAGGGGTGGGGTGAGGTAATTGATTCTATGACGGAGCAGAGTGTCCTTTCTGTACGGTAGTGCTTATATCTATTCTGTGCTAAGGTCTTAGCACAGAATAACCCCCCTTAGGGGGTTATTTTCCTTACCTCATCTGTAGGGTAGTAGATGTACTTCCGATACCAGTAGTCCTTATTCAGTGTAGGGAACAAATGGTCTTGAGGCATGAAAGGGAAGAAGCGACCTCTCTGGAGGGCGTCGCGGGAATCCATCGCCTTCACACCAATCTTATCCAAACAGATACCTGAGAAACAATATCGTTACGTAAGCAAAACTACAAATTAAAACGAAGACAATCGCTTGTAAAATTGAATCGCCACCTCATTGAAATTAGGTTTGCGATTAGATTTTACAAACGATTGTCGATAAAAAGCGCTAATGAGGATCAGTAACGATTTTTGTTTAGTGGCTTATCAGAAAGCTTATGCCACCACATGATTAACTGTGAAGAAATTCTTACGATATCTCTTAAGGCCAGTATATTTCAAATTATCGAATTTAGCCTTTGTTTGATTCAACGATAAACAATCAAATATTCTTTACTTTGAGCAGATAAAAATATATGTTGAAGTTTCAATAACGATCTTGATAATTTTACGGTTAAAAATAAGATATTCGTTTCTGCACTCAACTAAAAAAATTTGCAAAGACAAAGAATATTTTCATTAATTTTATATTTTTTGGATAATAGTTAAAGTTTGTCAATCCCTTATTCACGAAAAATATATAGAAACATAGGTAATGGCATATAGAAAAATATTCAACGGTTACTTTTTCACAAAGTGTCTTTATGCTCAAAATAACAACAAAAAAATTGAAAAAGTGAGGTTATTTTCATTACTCTTCACACGTAAAGAAAAAGACAGAGACAGAGTTTTTGGAATATACTGGCCTTAAACCCGAGAAGCTATACGAGCTAAAACACTGTTAATTTGGGGGGTCATTATGACGTTATCGAGGCGTACGCGAACCTTATGTCGTACGTGATAAAGCACATATTGCATTGAGCTTGGCATTTCCATCAAAACCCTTATAACTCAACCATTTCTAAACGGATTTCAAAAATCTTTCACTAAGTTTCATAGCTATGAATATATTTTTATATTATACCAATAAAACTATAGGATTCAAACTTGTTACTGATCCTCATTGACTAAAATCGACCAGCCAGTCCCCTACCGAGTCGACCTGAGTAAATACCACATTACGGACAGCGCTGACGGTAATTTAAGGGCGTTCGGGAGACGCTATGGTAACTACGAAATAACAGACCCGTTGTACAGATTGCTGTGCGTCATAAGGGCTTGTTGCCTGCACTGGACATTGGTTCCCAACGAGTCACACCATTTTATATCACAGGTGAAATGATATAAAATGATTGATGATGAACAAAATTATCTTAAAAACTACTTAAATAAAATACAAAGTTTGAGCACAATA